>CM072530.1:1368333-2052500 GCA_036898165.1 Silybum marianum
TAAACACGAAAAAACCCGACCTCGACCGTAACACTGAACAATAAATCCTCGAAACCACGAACAAAACTAACATTAGCCACATTATTCAGACTAAATAAATACTATATTCAGTCTGAATAATCTACATTCAGACATGTGTCACGCTCTCATTTATCCTCACGTTCACAACCAAATTTGAGTTCGCATTTTAACTTTCATCTCTCTCTCTCTCTCTCTCTCTCTCTATATATATATATATATATATATAATGTTATGTTATTAATGAGACGACCCTTAATTTAATATGATATGTAGTTTATATTAGATCTCATAAATTGCACGGGTTTCAAAAGAAGTCCCCGTCTTAAAATATAAGTTATATATTGTATGTTTTATAAGATAGTATTAGAGGTGGGTTGAGGTTTCTTTTCATCCATTTTCATCATATCGCTTCCACAGTTGTTCCCTTCCTCCATTGTCGTAACTCAACCGCATAAGTTCGCTTTCGCCGAATCGTTGCATCATGTATTTGTTTCAATTCAGCCCTTTTACTTTGATTATTTGCAAACTGAACCTTTCACAACAAACCCTTAAGTTTTTACTATATTACATTTTGGTCACAAAAACTGGAGTGTTTGCTGACAACATAGCAATGTATTATAAAATATGTATAACTTTAATATTAAAAAGAGTTAAATACAAATTTGGTCACTGTGGTTTACAAATATTAACATATAAGGTCCCTCAAAGATTTTTTTAACATTCAACGTTCTTATGGTTTTCATTTTATAACATCTAGGGTCCCCCATCCAACTTTTCCGTTAAATATTAACATTTTAGCATGTTTTCTTTATTTTTCAAACCACATGGACCAAATCTGTAATTTACTCTAAACTATATAATTATATTTGTATTTTATTAGTTATATAATTTTTATATAAACATATTTATATACACCAAATACTTTTATTTATAAATTATTTATAAATTTATCTTTCATAAAATGTATTTTGTATTTATATTTATATATAAAATATAAATAATTTTATAAAATATATGAAAGATTTAATTTATATTAGAAACATTTTATTATACAAATTGCATATATGAAAACTTCAAAGTTCAAATACATAAAATATATAAAAATATAAAATCTAAATACAAAATAAATTTTGCAAAATATCAATATAATATAATATTAAATATACAAAGAATTAATTATTTGTAGATATACATATGGACGGTGAATAGAGATGGTGACGAAAGTGAGACATTAGATTTTTAGCATGATCGTTTTGATGACAACGATGTTGAATATGTTTGAAATTTAACTTTTATATTTATATTTACCGTATATATTTATATCTACATCAAAGTTCTAAATAGCATGAGGCGAGGCGTGGCGGCGAGGTCAAGCCTTAAGTCTTAGAAGTCACGGCGAGTCATGGCGTTTTTTAAGGTGTGTCTTATAATGACAAAATATCATATATAATATTATACACATATATAACTTTTTTTCTATCATTAACCGATGAGTTAATGATATTAAGCATTTTAAATTAGGTTATAGATTAAAAACAAAAAAAAATAAGATACCAAAAGTGTATGAAAACTCAAATATGGTGTTACAAAAATCACACAATGAGCCACGACGTGCCACAAACATAACGTGGCGGCAAATACAAGCCTTATGCCATGGCGGCTGTCGTGGTGAGTTTTTTAGAACAATAATCTATATATTATTAATTTTTTGTATATTTATGATTATATTATATTTATATGTTATTAAATTTATTTTGTATTTGTATTTATATTTTGTATTTTTATATATTTTATGTACTTGAACCTTCCATCTATACATATTTTGTATATATGTATATCACAAATTACTAATTCTTATGTATTTAAGATTGTATTATATTTATATTTTATGAAATTTATTTTGTACTTATATTTATATTTATATATATTTTATGTATCTGAATTTTGAACCTTATATTTATATAATTTGTATAGTGGTCTGATTTATTGTTTATGTATTTGAATTTTGTAGCTTAGATATATGCAATTTGTATTATCAACTGTTTGTAATATAAATTGAACCTTCCATATATTTTATAAAATTATTTATGATTTATATACAAAATATAAATATAATATAAAATACATTTTATAAAAGATAAATATATTAATAATTTTTAAATAAAAATATTAGGTGCATATAAATAGGTAATATAACTTATAAAATATAAAAATTATATAATTAATAAAATACAAATATAATTATATAGTTTAGAGTAAATTACAGATTTGGTCCATGTGGTTTGAAAAATAAAGAAAACATGCTAAAATGTTAATATTTAACGGAAAAGTTGGATGGAGGACCCTATCTGTTATAAAATGGAAACCACAGGAACATTGAATGTTAAAAAAATCATTGGGGGACCTTATATGTTAATATTTGTAAACCATAGTAACCAAGTTTGCATTTAACTCTATTAAAAATGATGGATGCATCAAGTACAAATAAAAAATGCATAAATAATTATATATTTATTATTTTATTTTATGTACGTGAATAATTTGTATCATGGACGTGAAGAAATCAGACATGCACGATTTGGTGTCTCACACATTTTCACTTTTAGTCCTTACACTTTCATTTACTTGCACTTTAATATTTCATATTCTGATGTAGTGCATGTTACGCGTCTTGTAATAAAAGTATAAAACAATCATATTTATTGAAGCGTAAAGAGGGAGCCGGATAAAATGTCCAAAAGTATTAAGTATTTAAATATTTTTATAATCAATTATTTATTTAATATTTATACTTTTACGATCATATTAACAATATTATATTTATAATTTTTTTAAAATATATAATATTTATATATGATAAATAGAATAAATAAAATGTTTATGTGACCTCCTAGGAGACTAGAGGCTCACATACCGGTAGGCCGAAACCTTTGGTATTTGTCTTTATAATTTGACACAAATAAATCATATTACCTTATTAGAACGTTTCTACTCCTTAAAATATGAATTTTTTACCCGATAAGTGTCTATTGTATCTCAGTGTTTTAGAGGAGTCTAGTAAAAACTTATAATATTACTCTGCAATAGGTATAATAAAGACCAAAGAGGCAAAGATCTTACTCGGTAAGTGGAAGAAGACTTTTACCCGGTAATCAATAACCGAGTAATTTTTTTTTACAGATAATATGTTTGAATGACCAAGGATGTTACCTGACAAGGTAAGTAATGATGATGATCATGCTGGTAAGCATTCACCCGGTAATCGTTTGGTAAGTAGACCTTAAGACAAATAAAGATTTTGTTTATCTATTTTACAGCAGAAGATTCTCTATATTGTTATTTATAATAGATAAACAAAAAGAAAAAAAACTCCGAGCTTGGAATTTTTGCTAAAATCAAATGTGCGGAGGGAGAATTATTATTTTTTAAATGATTTCTCACCATTGAAATCGAATTATTATTATTTTATTTTAAAAAAATGTATCAATATGATGATTTTTTAAAATAGTTTGATAATATAATTAATGTTAAAATCTCTAAAATAGAAAATATGTTGTAGTTGAACCTATTTTTTTTTAAGATCTTGTTTTTTCGAAAGAGTACAGATAATCTGTTGGAGATGCTTAACATTCACAGAGGAACCAAGTAATTTTCGATTTTGGTATAATAGGTCCCACCAGGGGACCATTGACTCTTCGGGGCATGTTCTTTCTCGACATAGACATTACGATGACGATGGATAAGCCTTTTTAGATGAAATACATAATTAATAGATACTAAAAAGTACAAAATTTGAGAAATTTGTAATTTTTTTTGTATATAATGTTTATTAAATATAGACATCTCAACTCATCGTCATTAATGCTCGAACATGATAAGATGTTTTTAATAAATGATTGAAATGACTCGGAATAAAAATTGAAATAGTTATCGAATATATTTTATTTTAAATGTTTTTTGGAAAATAAATTCAACAAAATGGTGCATTTTTTTAATAAGTAAAGTAATCTAAAGTTCAAGTTTGGTCCTTAATATTTGTAATTTTCAACGGATATCTATATAAACCTTCAAAAACTTAGATGTGGTTCTGCAAGTTTGTTGATTCCCAACGAATTTGACCCATATTTATTTGAACGGCAACTACTTTGGCCCCTTTGTCAAACAGAGTAACAGTCGTTAACCTTTTCCGTTAAATCCATATAAATGAGAGGTATTTATTCATTTTTTTTACTATTTCTATAATTTTATATAAAAATTAAAAAACATATTATATTTTGAATTTTAAATTGTAAAACAAAAAAATAAAAGAAAAAATGTAAACAACGCTCTGCCCTCCCTGTTTTTAGATCCACATCACATAAAACCATGGCCACCAAATTATAATATGTTTTTGTAATTGTAATATAAAATCAAAAATTATGAAAATGACTAAAATACCACTCATTTAGTTGGACTTAACAAAAAACAATGATCTTTAAATGGAGGGACTAAAATTGTTAGAAATCATTAAATATTAATGATCAAATTCGAGTTTTTAAAGTTTAAAGACAATATCTTTTAAAAATTGCTAACATAAAGGACCAAAATTTAACTTTACTCTATATAATATTTGTCAAATATTTTCTTACATTAATTTAAATTTTTTGCTTTATTAATGGAAAAAAAATAGAATAAAAATTAAGAACCGTAAATCACGTTTGACAAATGAAAAAGGACAATTTAACATCAACTACCGCCTGCTTTCCATTTGATTTTGGTGGTCAAACCATTTGTATTTTCATATTTTAATTATTATTCGATGTTTTTTTACGTTTTTTTAAGTTTTAAATTATTTATTAAATATGTATAAAAATATTTTTCGTCTAGGTTAACTCTTATTTACTATAACAAAAAAAAAATCTTTATTATTGTAACAGGTTTTTTTTAAAAATATATAACAAAATTTCAACATTTTTTGTATGTTACGATATCAGTAGGTGTTATCGGTCAAAATATGTACAAAATATACAATTTTCAAATTTCTGGATTAAAAGAAAATAAAATTATTTGTTAAGCTAAATAGATATTGAATCAAATATTGTTTGTTTTGATTCATTTTGTCTGTTTATTAATGTCAAGCTGCAGGTTGGGTTTATATATGGGGATTTCTTGCAAATTGGAGAAAATTTGTCATGTAGTAATATTTACATGATCTTTATAGACCAGAACGTTGTTTGGCAATCATATGTTAAATGTGTTTATTGAAAAAACATCCTGTTACGGTAACCATAAACTAACTAAGGCATTTTTTTGTAATTTTTTTATTTTTCTAATTAGTTTTGTTAACATTTTCTTTTAAATGACTTAAATATTATCATCAAATTTATAAGTTACTTTTTATCAAACATAATTGTATATCAAGTATCAAGTGACAATTATCTTATCAAATGACATGTACTGATTAAATTAGTTTGTTTGAAAAACATACCTTAAAAAGTCCATATTACTGTAGTCATCAAACAAATTTGTTTTATATTTTGTAATAAACCAGCGTAAATAAATAAATTAAATGAGTATTTAAAAATACTAGAAGTCGTACCCGCTACAACGTAGCGGAATCTAGATATTTCATCAACATAAACTTTAAAAATCTCGAATTCTTTGAAAATATCAAATCGTCTATTGTTATGAACTTATAAATCGACATCCATTGTTTTTACAAAACTCAAATACAATCCTAATTTAATAGGAACAAAGTAGCACATTTAGTACCTATTTGATTTGACGATTTTTTTAATAATTTGGATTTTATGGAAAGATTTGGAGTTTTTGGTATGTTTGGTTTGTAAGATTTGAAATAAAATTTAATTATATTATTAATTGATTCTTACAAAACAAGCATTTTAAACATTTGTAAGTCTTAAAAATTTAAACAATAACCACTTTTTATAGTACAGTATAGATATAAATATATAATAGTGTAAAATGAAAAACTAAAAATGAAAATTTAAGATGCTAAGTTTCAATAAACAGCTCAGTGTATTTATCATTTTTAATATTAATATTAAATACAAAAATATCCATATTGGGCTCTTATGAAGGTATTGAAGAAACAACTATAACCGTATAATTTATAAAAATAACGTTTTTCCTTAATATGTTTTAGTTAGTATACGATTATCTGTTAATATGAAAATGACATTAAATGAAAAAGTAAAATATATAAAACTTAATTAAATAACTATAATGTATAAACTGTAAGTTTGAGAAATAATTCACTGCGTGTTTATGTTATTGATAATATGGTTAAGTTAAAAAATATTCAATACTTGGTTCATTTCGAAAATATTAACAAGACCGATTATAATCGTATAATTTGTATAAAAAACATATTTATTTAATGTAAGTTGATATGATAGGGGTGTAAAATGGAAAATAAAATAATAAGGGATATGAATGAAATTTATAAATTAATTATAATATAGATAAACGTGTAAAATGAAAAGATAATAAAACTAAATAAATAACTATAGGACATAAAATGTAAATCTTTAAAAAAATAACTTGTTACGTATTTATGTGTATAATAATATGATTAAATCGGAAAATATTCAATATTGAGCTCATTTTAAATATATCAACGACATGATTATAATGATATAATTTGTAAAAATAGAAACTTATATTTTAATTGTCTTATGATTCATATACGATTATTCAGGTTAATATGATAAGGTATAAAATAAAAAATAAAAAATTAAGGGACATAAAATAAATTACATTACTAATTATAAGGGTGTGAAGTGTAACTTAAACTTTAAAAATAATTTAATTTATAAAATTATATGAGTAGTGGGAGGTTTGTGGAAGTTTTTGGTGCTTCAAATATTGTACCTTATGCATAAAAGTTTGTATCTCTTAAAAGTGTAAACATAACCGAATAGTATGTTTTATATAATAGTATAGATTATAAGTATTTTATGATTGTTTACGGGGGAAAAAAAGAGTTTTGAAGTTAATTTTTTATGTATATTATTTTGTTCAAATCAGACCAAGTTAAATTATTAAAAAGTTTGAATTAGTAATACCATTATTTTGTAAGCATAGTCTATTATTGACAAATGATATTTCAAATTGAATATTTCTTTAAACTAGTATAATATAGAAAAATAAACGACAATACGTCTATGTAAGTTATTTTTGTTGGTAATTAATTATAATATGTTTAATTACATGTTTTAACTTTGTCACTTGAATGATTTTCAACTGAAACATATTATGGTTTATCTCGATCCTAATACATTATTTTTTATATTATTTTACATTAAATATAATATTGTTATTATATAATCATGAGAATCAATTTGAACTTTCCTCTGTATATATATATATATATAATAAATTGTCTCGGGGAATTAAAAGAGGAAAAAATCCAAAAGGAAAAATAAGAAATGAAAGAATCGTGAGAGGGCGTCACGTCTTTGGTAAATAGATCACAACTTGACACGTGGCGATTTTGGAGGCGTGGATCCTCTGACTCGGTCGTGTTTTTAATTTGAAATGCACTAGAAAAAGGTTAATTTGAGCCCCCATACTATCAAGAACGTCTTTTTACACCCTGCAATATTTTTATTCCCTTTTTGATCCATGAACTTTATTTTATGCGTCTTTTGCCACGTAACTCATGTCTACTTTCTTGATCCAAATCATTTGTAAGGATGGCAACACAACCTATTTCGCTGAGGTTGTTTCTAAAACCAAACGAATCCAATATATCTATATGTATGTGAGGCTTGAAGTGAGATATATACAAATATACCATTTGTCTCATATAATAGAATAAATTTTTATATGAATATCTTCGACTAACGAAAAGGTTGTGAAAAAAAAGAAGGCTTACCCAGAGTTTAAATGCTTTGCAAATAAAAAACGAATAATAACTGGAAAAAATAAAGAAGATTAAGCTTGGAGATGAAAAAAGACAATAAGAGTGACTATAAAAAAGACAAACGGTGCCATATGATGAAAAGTGTATACAAAGTAATATAATGAATGTAACATAACGACATGTCATATAGTCTATCTCAGGACTCTAGTATAAATCAATGAGGCATATTGGCGATTTCTTCAATAAAGTGTATATGGGGTGTTGGAAATTGTAAGGGAAAAAACAGTTACGAGTAGAGTTTGTTGATTTACAAGATGGATAAATAAGGAACCCAATAATCTGTGTATCCATATTTGATGTGTATAGCAATAATAGTATATGAAAGACTCTGTAAGAGGTGTTACACGTGTGATTTCTTGACAATCCAAATTGGATACAACGAGTGCAACCAACAACTTGTAGTCATCGTATATGTGTGTGTGTACGCACTCATATACACGTACACACTCTTTTGTTGAACACCCTACGTGTATGTATAGCTTTTACTATATATATATATATATATGCATATATGGTTATCTTTCCTTTTTTACATTTTATAAATTTAAATTCAACTATGAATGCATGTCATCAATAACCAGAGAAGTGGACAATTTGATTTGGACCGGCAAAATCAAATTAGGATCGAACCAAAACTATCTATATATTCGATCTGGTTATCGGTTATAAATTTGGTTTTAAATCAGCATGTGGGTTGCACCGGCATGGTTCAAAATCAAACTCCACTCATATTTGTACATCATTATCAGACTTGAAAACGACACAATTTTGAATTTTTATTTCTTAAATAAAAACAAATTTAAGTATGTATTTGGTTCACCGTCTAGATTAGGGTAGAACAAATTATGAACAAAAAACGAAATGGTTTCAATTGGTTGGTTTTCGGTTCCGTTGTTTTTTTATTTCTTGGTTTCAAATTGGTCTTGTCCCAACCCACTCCATACCTTGCCGATAACAATTGATGTGATTTGACACTTTCTCGTCATAATATTCATTTTTTTGATCTTCTCATCCCATGTTGACCAAATTGATCAGTATTGACAAAAACAACATAACTGACATGATTATAATTATAAATGTACAATCACATAACTACTAAACTCTTTTATTTACACATGTGACGAAAAAAATGCAATAATGTTTTGATAAGTTTCACCATATAGTTACAGTACCTAATATAACAACTTTCATTTTTCTCCTAGCTTATGACCCGTTTACCAACGTGAATCAATCTACTATTGTTTGAGCAAATGCTAACCAAGTAAGTGAGGCTCTTGATCCTTATCATGGGTCAGATGTTGAGGTAAACAACATTGTTCTTACCATGCCAATAACTTACACAGTAAAAAGTGTAAGTTTCAATGAACATGATGTAGTAAAAAAAAATCGCACACCATTCTCAACAAATTATAATTTCCATGTATTTTTGTTTCAACTTTTTTTATTTGTATTGTCATACTGCATTGCAAGAAGGTTTCATTTCAACTTTAGTTCGTAATCAAGATCCCCATGGCTGACTAATTAGGTTACTATCGCTTGACTTAAAAATATAGTTGACCATGTATTCTATGGCCAAACTCTATTTAGATCTGGTTTGTTGAGGCCCACTAAACTCGTTTATGCTTGTAACATTTTCAAGTTAAAAAAATACTATTGTTTTTAAAACAAAAATTTACGTGAATTTTTTTGACAATATCGGTTGTATATTGTTGTGTTATTGTAAATCAAGGTTTAAAAATAAAGTTATATTAGAGCTTAAGCCGCTCCTTGATAATGACTTGTACCTAACTAGAAAACTCAATCAACCTAGGGGTGTTTGAAATTGCAATGTCAGTCAAGTTCTTGTTTGATTGTTTCTTTTGTTGAATTATTATAGACAAAAATAATTATATCTAAAAAGACATATAATTAGTCGTTGTAATAAAAATGGTTTTTGAAAAGAAGGGTAATTCGACACAATTACCAATTAACGTTAATCATTTTGTTGCATGTAGTTATCTGATCGTGAACATCACAATGATTATTTAAAAACCTACCGCTTAAACACTTTTGTATAACGAAACTAGCTTTAATTTAAAAATTCCCAACACATTCAATTGCTTTCCTTTTTTTTGTTGGTATTAATGGAATTACATTTCAAATACCTGATTACCTGCCAAATTCGTTTTGCTAAATTTTGTTTAAAACAACAATTGTAGTTTTCAGATAGGGTAAATTGGATATCAAATGGTAACATGATCCAAAACGGCTTTATTTTCCACTCTCAACGAAGCTCATCGGAAACAACCACAAGCATATTCATAGAACGTCAACAACTAAAAGGGTGAGTTTAGCTGACCCATAAGACAACTTGTGAAAAGCACAAGCCAAACAAGTTCCTGTTTCTCACAAAATGTTCAAATTTTATCTGACTCATATAAACCAAAAAAGGAAAATATACCCATCAAACAATATTAAAACCAGATCTCAAAGAAAATCAAAATTAATATAAAGTATAAACTGATAACAATGCTTATCTTAAGTCATGCTGAGTATACGCTCGACTCGGATTATTATGACCGATAATTAATTTTAATATTTTTACGACAAGGCTAGCTAGGTTTGTGGAATTGACTCGAAAAATCCATGGTTAAACTACCACAAGGATGAAATAAAGTACAGGGACTGAATTTGTTACTGTTAGATAGTACAAGGGGCAAAAATGAATTTTCCCCTTTGAAAAATATTAAGGAAGAAGATGAAGAAAAAAAGCAAAGGGTTTAGCAGTTTCTTTGAGAAAGGAAAAAAAGTTTCAGAGAGAGAGAGAAAGAGAAAAATTGCAGAGCGAGAAAAGAAACGACGAGCTGCCGTCCAGAGGGCAATCAGACATCGCAGTTCTAGGGCACAAAAATCAAAAAGAAATCTCAAAAACAGGAGAAAAATCAAGGCATTGTTGCAATTTAAGGATATAGACAGATCAGCATTTCCTTTGAAGATTATATCATGATCTTATAGATCTTTTTTTTTCCATCTATTTATCTTGTTCCAAATCGAAACCCCTAAATTGACTTCGTTCGATCAGCTCAGTTTAGGGTTTTTTTGGTTTCTTATCGGTTTTTGTTGAATTTATTTGACGGAGGATTTTTGGGGGTTATTTCAGCTCGGAGATCCTCCTAAGTTAACGGATTGTAATCGGATCCGGTCTGCCGTTAAAATTGAGCGGCCGTTTGTTTCTTTTTTCCGGCGGATGAGAGGTAATTAAAAAACGATGAAATGGGTATCATTGCTTAAAGACTTCAAAGAAAAGGTCGGTTTATCAGGGCCTGCATCGTCTGCATCATCTCCATCATCATCCGCATCTCCATCACCTCTTTTTCAGGATAATAACAATGCTACTTCTTCAAACCACCATTACTTCTCGTCCCCTTCTTCAAGGTTAGGGTTCTTTTTTATGTTTTTGGGTATCCAAGATGATCATGTAGTTAGTTTGCTTTATTTCTTTCTTTTTCTTTGTTTGTTTTTACCATAGAGATGATATTGTTAAACTTTTCAAGAAACTTGAAGTAGCATTTGGCTTAAGATTTACTGAATTTAAGGGGATTGCAGGAAGTCTTCCAATGGAATGTTTGGAATTTGAGGGTTTAAGAAATAGACCTTAGCTTTAAGTTGTTGAATCCTTTTTATCAACTTCATCTTATTGGGATCTGAAGAAATTGATGTCATTTGAAACACAATAGTTCATGAAGAGCTGGTTTGAATAATTTGATTTGTAAAATGTGGCTATTATAGTTAGTAGATTGAATACTTGATCATGCTTCTCTGTCATTACATGATTCCTGATTGATCAAATGTTTCAGATACAAAGTTTTGCAAACTTATTGTCTACGTAATCAATAAGCTAGATGTGGAAAAAGGGAAAGACCGAAAGATCCATTATATATGTAATACTAAGAGCCATCATGAGTTCTGCTTTATATTAATAGTGGTCATTCGTAAATGTAATACTTGCAACTCTTTCTTATAACAAGCCACAAACTTGTAAAACAACTTTCGATGGTTCATCTTTCAATAATTTAGGGATTTGTTGATTGCAATTTTGGATTTACACTAAAGTTTATAGAAGATACAAGATTATAGATTTCCTTAATAAAAAGGACCAACTTTGATGGAAAAGAATTAAATCATTCGGTGAACTTAGGGTGAGAGTGTTTTCACAAGTCCATAAATTTGACCAGGCTTTGGTAAGCATTTAATACGGTGATGTAATGTGAGATTGGTCCCAAGTGAATCATCGAACATGAACATTGCAATAAACATGTTAAATGGGGTAGGCTTATCAAAATGTGTGATCTCGATGAAAGAGTTGCTCCATTTAATGAGAGTGAGGGGACACTGAAAAGCAAATAATGTTCGTTTAATTAAAAATGTTACTCCCTAAATCCAAAAATAGTGGCGTATACCCATTTTTATTTGGTGTATGAATGTCAAATAAGTTTTTATAGTGTTTATGCTAAGCTTCCATGATTGGTGTTATAATAGAGGAAAGACACCTAATCTCGTAGAAGTTTAATTCTTGTGAAAAGCCCATGATTCACTTGCATCACCTTTTGTGTCTCAGAGACAAATATGAACTGGAATTGGACTTCAAGAGACATTGGGAAGAGTTCCGTTCATCGAGTTCGGAGAAGGTTTGTGCGCACTATCTACTTTCGTTAATTATTTGTAAAAGCTATTGACACAATTGTATTTGTTTATGCAGGAGAAAGAAACGGCCTTGAATATGACCGTCGATGTCTTTTGTAGATTTGTAAAGCAACATTCTAATGTAGCACAATTGATTACCATGTATGACAACTTCACATATCCTTATATCTTTACTTCATCTTTTTATCTAGATAGTTATCTAAATAGTAAATGTTGTTAATATTTGCAGGTTAGTAGAGACACACATATTTTCTTTTGTGGTTGGTAGAGCATTTGTTACAGATATTGAGAAGTTAAAATTGAGCAGCAAAGCAAGATTGTTGGAGGTCGAAAGATTGATAGTCTACTTTTCGGAGGTTACAGAGGTTTTCTTTCAAATCTCTCTCTTTTTTTCTCTTTGGCGGACTCTATGACTTTGTTCAATCTGCAATAATACTATTTCTGTATCTTTATAGGATGGAATTCGGCCGGGTTCAAATCTTTTGCAGGCAGTGGAATTCCTTGTATCCGCGGTACATTCTTAACCTATTTTCGTTTAAAATAGTTTCTTTTAGTTGCACTGCAATCTTTAATGGAATATTTGTTTTTTAGTTGCTTTTAATAGTATGAATTTTCATCTGTGAACTTTGTATTTTGACACCTATGAAAGTTGAACCGCGTTATTCTGCAGCTTGACTATCTTTTTAGCTGATAAACTAGTCATGTTTGGTAAAAACTAGCTTGTAAGCTAGATGACGATGTAAATTGACCTAAAATGACTTGTTGAAAAGTTACTCAATTCTAACTTACGGGCATGATTAAAAAAAGTTAAAAGATCCCCACTAGTAGCTTTTCCAAATAAGCTTTATGGCTTATCAAATGGGACTCTTCCAATAAGTTTAAAAAATAAGAGCTTTATGGTTGCCAAGCATGGTCTTTTTACGGGATTTCTTAGTGTTATTGATTTGCAATAAGGACGAGCTATATGGAGATTTCTATCTTTGTCATCTTTATCTCAAATAATGGACGTATATATGTTGTTGGCAGCCTATTGATAAACAATCTCTCCTTGATTCTGGGATCTTATGTTGTCTCATTCATATTCTCAATGCCCTTATGAGTCCTGATGGAAGGAATACGAGGCAAATGGTTACTTCCATTGGAGAGGAACCAGAAGCCGTGGATAACACAGAACCAGATCGACAACTTGAGGTATACTATGTTATCACATATATATGGCATCTATATTCTAAGTTTTTAACACATACATTGCTTTGCTGTCAAGATGTCATTGCCATTATGCCTATCTATGCAATTCTTGCTTTTATGGCCTCCTCTTTTATGAAAACAAGCACCATCTCCCCCATTTTTACCTGTTTCTTCTCCTTTTTCGTGCTTTATCCTTCTTCCGAGTCTCTTACATCAATAGTCGTCTGTTAAATCCCTTCTTATGTCTTTTGGCTTTGCTGGATACAAGTGTATCAAATGTTAGAATACAAAAAACTTTTTGAATGAGTTGTTGATTTTCTATCTTAAAGCTTGATCTCTGTCTTTTCAATTTTTTTAGAGAGCCCCATCTATCTTTCTTAAGGTGATTGTTTTTTTTATTGATTTAGAGGGTGTTTGGGTGTTCATCTTGCGATTTGATTATTGCACTTGAATAATCAGAAGCA
This sequence comes from Silybum marianum, assembly GCA_036898165.1. Taxonomy (NCBI): domain Eukaryota; kingdom Viridiplantae; phylum Streptophyta; class Magnoliopsida; order Asterales; family Asteraceae; genus Silybum; species Silybum marianum. The sequence goes on from CM072530.1 coordinate 1,382,617, forward strand.
AAATAATAGAATCAGTTGATTAGAGCTAGAGATAGTAGGTTAAATTTAAATTTATCTCAATAATCACTTTTCTTACAACAACTTTTTACTTGCGCTCCAAATCTGATTATTTTGACCTTAAAAAGATAAGAATCACTTTTACTCAAAACTGATTATTGCAACGTCAAGTTGCAGTGTTGCACTAATCAGTTTAAGTGCATTTCCAATCACCCCCTTAAATAGAGCTCTTAGGATATATATATATACACACATACATAAATATATACTTACATATAGGGGATGCATATATATATATATATATACAGGCATAGGATCATGTGAGAAGCGTAAGAAGAGATCTGAGCCCTTGATCACTTTAAATCTCATACTCACCCATGAATTGCGCCTTAGAAGGGAGTTGATCCGGTGCATCTCGGTGCATCTCATCCTAATGTACATCCAAGGGTAGAGATCCCTTCTTACGCTTCTCACCCTAACACTCCTTCTCACTGGAACCCAACCCTATACATACATACATATATATACACACATATATACATACATATATAATATACATATATACTCTTATAAATAACCCACAAATAATTGCTTATTTGGGCATAAATAGAACATTCAGACGTTTGCTAATGCTTGGCTTTATCCTTGAAGGTAGAGGGCAGCATTGTGCATATTATGAAGGCATTGGCAAGTCATCCTGCAGCCTCTCAGAGTTTGATTGAAGACACGTCACTTGAGTTACTCTTTAAGATGGTTGCCAATGGATCTCTGAATTTATTTTCAAGATATAAGGAAGGTCTTGCACCGTTGCACAATATTCAGCTCCATAGACATGCAATGCAGGTGGCTTTATGAATTAATGTATCCACTTATTATATATCATCTTTAAATTTATCTTATTTTTAGTCTTACATTCATTACATTTCCAGATACTTGGTCTTCTTATGACTAATGACAATGGAAGCACCGCCAAATACATAAGGAAGCATCAACTGGTATTCTATCTCCTCGATTATATTTGGTTCTTCAATATTTTATAAAATTTGAAGTTTCTGATAAAGTTAATAATCGTATACAGATAAAAATACTGCTAAGTGCTGTAAGGGACTTCAAGCCAGGAAGTGGAGATCCTGCATATACAATGGGTATTGTGGACATGTTGCTTGAATGCATAGAATTGTCATACAGACCTGGTCAGTTACTTTCTCTTTTCTCTGCTGAATCTAATACAGTTTCAAGTTTATCGGTTTTCTGATAGAAGCCGTGTTTGGCAACCCACAAGCTACCTTATTTTGAGCTTATTGAAAATAAGCCCCGTGTGTTCAGTCATAAGCTAGCTTTTTGAAATGCTACTTCAGGTCCGTTTGTTAGCAGCTTAATGAGACTCACAACTTATTCGGTCAGCTATACATGATTGTTTGGTGATGGCTCAATGATATAGAATGGCTTATTCAGAAAGCCAAGTTTTTCCAAACCTGCCCCTTCGAGTAAAAAAACACACACCCCTTCCATCTATGAGAAAGCTCACGTAAACAAAAACCTTCCCCATTTATGACAGATTAATTCACACAGACGGCTTTATCCATACATGAGTTGGTAAAGAACCAACCAAACAGCCCCGATCAAGTAGCATTTCAATAAGCTTCAGGGGTTTCCCCACTTTTTTCCAGTTATTCCCTTTATATTTTTCCAATTATTTTTTCAATGTAGCCTTAGCTAAATAACCCAAAAAGTAGAAACTGTATTTCAACTTGTTTTTTGTTGTCTGTAGAGGCTGGTGATACAAGGCTGAGGGAGGATATTCGTAATGCTCACGGATACCAATATCTCGTTCAGTTTGCGTTAGTTCTTTCAAAAGATCAGAACTTTGAAACTACTACCCTTCCAAGATCTTCTTCTGAACATATTTCTTCTTCAGAAGGGTCAAACCAAACCACTGACCCAGAAGGATCAGAACTCTCACCCATTCTCTCTCGATTACTCGATGTTCTTGTCACTCTAGCTCAAACCGGTCCAACCGACACAGGGTCAAAGGGTCACGGCAAGAGAGGAACTTGGTCGTCTTCTGACCGCGATGACGATTGGGAAAAAGATAATTATAAAGTCAAAGATCTTGATGCCATCCAAGTGTTACAGGATATTTTCTTGAAAGCAGATAGCCGAGAGCTTCAAGCGGAAGTGCTTAATAGAATGTTTAAGATATTCTCGAGCCATCTTGATAACTATATGTTGTGTCAGCAGTTGCGAACAGTTCCGTTATTGATCCTAAATATGGGCGGGTTCCCTCCTTCTTTGCAAGAAATCATCCTTAAAATTCTTGAATATGCAGTAACGGTCGTTAACTGCATACCTGAACAAGAACTTCTCGCACTTTGCTGCTTATTGCAACAACATATAGTATCCGAGTTAAAGCGCACAATTTTATCTTTTTTTATAAAGTTATTATCTTTTGATCAACAATACAAACGCGTGTTGCGGGAAGTTGGTGTGTTGGAAGTTCTGATGGATGATCTCAAACAGCATAAGTTTCTGTTGGGTCAGGACCCACACAATGGTGACGGTGATGATCTTGAAAGGAAGTCGAACTCGAGTAACTTTAAGAAACATTTACATAGTAAAGATGCGATTATTTCCTCTCCGAAATTAAGAGAATCGGGTTCTGGAAAGTTCTCTCTTTTTGAAGCTGAAGGTACGATTGCAGTTGCTTGGGATTGTTTGTTTTATTTACTGAAGAAAGCTGAACAGAATCAAGTGACATTTCGTTCTGCTAATGGTGTAACTACGGCTCTTCCTTTTTTGGTGTCTGATGTTCACCGGCCTGGCGTCCTACGTGTGTTATCATGTTTAATTATTGAAGATTCTGCACAGGTTGGTGTTTTTTTATTTAGGAAAATGCTTCTTTTTAAACTTAAGAATGTCTTAAAATCTGTCAAAAGGTCATGCATTTTAAAAAATGTGACAAAAGATCATTTCCTATATGATCCGACTTGCGTGCCCCTCTACTAATCCCATCGGGCCCTGAGGTTAATAGACAGGAAAACGTTCAGTGGCCCTGAGGGGGCTGGTTGCTGTTTGTTGGCAGCTTAATGAGCTTAATGGGGCTCACAACTTATTCAGTCAGTTACAAATGACTTTTTGGTAGTGGCTTAATGATATAAAAAGTGGTTTATTCTGTAAGCTTCTAGGAGTGAGCTTAATGTAGAAAGCTGAGTTTTTTTTTCTTCCCATTCCTGCCCCTCCCAATTAAAAAACAACTCATTCCATTTTTGAGAAAACCAACCCAAACAAAAATCTTAGAATGATAAATCCACACAGACAAATTTATCCATACCGGACTTAATGGGACCATTTGGGAGCAAACCCAAGGTCTTAACCTTTTGAGCTAACCAGATGGTTGTTGCCCATATTTTATTTTTGCTTATTATTTGATTCTTTTTGATATTTTCAACTTCTAATTGAACCAAATATTCCATCTTCATTAGGCCCATTCTGAGGAATTGAGCATGTTGGTTGAAGTTTCAAAGAGTGGGATGGTTACAAGTGCTTTAGGATCTCAATATGATCTTCAAGATGATGCAAAATGTGACGTTTTTGGAGCAATATGGCGGATTTTAGGAGCCAACGGTTCCGCTCAAAGGGTATTCGGTGAAGCCACTGGTTTTTCTCTCCTCTTAACAACACTTCATAGTTTTCAGGGGGATAAAGGGCATATCGAACCATCTTTCATAACGATTTGCATGAGAGTTTTCACATATTTATTGCGTGTAACGACAGCTGGCGTGTACAATAACGCTGTTAATAGGGAAAAGTTAAACGCAATTCTATCTTCACACACGTTCTTTGATCTTTTATCGGAATCGGGTTTGATTTGTGTGGAGTGTGAAAGGCAAGTAATGCAGTTGCTCCTTGAACTTGCACTCGAGATCATACTTCCGCCATTTTCGACACCAGAAACTACCTCATCGTCATCATCAAGTGCTGATGGAAACTCGTCAAGTGCTTTTCCTATAATTACTCCATCGGGCACGTTTCTTGCTGTTAAGGAGAGAATATATAATGCTGGTGCTATTCGGGTTCTTATCCGTTCTTTGTTGCTCTTCACTCCGAAACTGCAGCTGGAGTTGCTAACACTTATTGATGAGCTTGCTTGGGCTGGCCCCTTTAATCTAGAAAACCTAACATCTGCAGGTAGTTCACTTTACATCTGTACCATAAACTAGCTTATTTTTTGAGCTTATTGAAAAAGCCTCGCTAGGTGAGCCATAAACCAACTTATAAGCTAACTTTTTGAAAAGCTACTCCAAATGGGTTTTCAATAAGCTCAGATTTTTTTCACTTCTTTTCCAATTATGCCGTTTCCAATTAATTTTTCAACATGTCCTTTTAGGTCATTTTACATTGTCCCATAAACTAGCTTATTCTTTGAGCTTATTGAAAAAGTCTCGCTAGGTGAGCCATAAACTAACTTATAAGCTAGCCTTTTGAAAACTACTTCAAATGGGGTTTCAATAAGCTCCAGGAATCGTTTTCACTTTTTTTTTCTTTCTAGTTATGCTCTTTCCAATTAATTTATCAACATGTCCTTTTAGGTCATTTTACGTTTTCATTCATAAACTAGCTTATTTTTTGAGCTTATTGGAAAAGCCTTGTTACGTGAGCCATAAACCGACTTATAAGCTAGTTTTTTTGAAAAACTACTTCAAATGGGTTTTCAATAATCACTTCTTTTCCAATTTTGTTCTTTTCAATTAATTTTTAAACATGCCCTTTTAAGGTCATTTTACGTTCTCATCCAACTTACCAGCTATATTTTTACCAAACATGACTAATAATTAGTTCATCAGCTAACAACTAGCTTATTAGCCACCGATTAGCTGTTCAGCTAACAACTAGCTTATTAGCCACCGGCTAGCTGTTCAGCCAACAACTAGCTTATTAGCCACCGGCTAGCTGTTCAGCCAACAACTAGCTTATTAGCCACCGGCTAGCTGTTCAGCCAACAACTAGCTTATTAGCCACCGGCTAGCTGTTCAGCCAACAACTAGCTTTTTGGCTAGTTTGCCTAACATAGCCTTAGAAGCAACTTATAACTTATTTTTGTTGTTTTCCTTTGTTCAGGTTGTGTGGAACTTCTTCTGGAGACAATTTATCCGTTTCTTTCGGGTTCATCCGCTCTACTTTCCCATGCTTTAAAGATTGTGGAAGTACTTGGGGCTTATAGGTTAAACCTTTTCAACTCTAGAAAAATTATATCTTAATTATTCATCAAATATTACTGAACATTTAGTATGTCCTTTTGGTTTCAGATTGTCAACAGCAGAACTTAGAATGATTGTTAGATGCATTCTACAAGTTAGACAGAAAAAACCCGGCCATATTCTTGTCGATATGATGGAAAGGTTGGTTCTGATGCAAGATACGGCCTTAGAAAACGTTCCTCTTGCACCATTTGTAGAAATGGACATGAGAAAGGTCGGATATGCATCGGTTCACGTATCGCTAGGAGAGAGATCATGGCCACCTGCCGCTGGTTATTCGTTCGTTTGTTGGTTTCAATATCAGAACCTTCTAAAAACAACAAACGCAAAAGAAACGGAACCTTCCAAAAGACATAATACGCCCCCACAAGTTCTTCGCATATTCTCGGTTGGTGCGAAAGACGGGGGCGATACGTTCTACGCCGAACTTTGTCTTCAAGAAGACGGAACTTTAACACTTGCAACCAGCAATTCGTCTTCATTGTCGTTTTCGGGTTTAGATATAAGCGAAGAACAATGGCATCATCTTGCGGTGGTCCATAGCAAACCGAATGCGTTAACCGGACTCTTTCAAGCGAGTGTTGCATATGTTTATCTTAACGGGAAGTTAAGACACACGGGTAGGCTCGGTTATTCACCGTCTCCTGGCGGCAGGTCGTTGCAGGTAACCATTGGGACACCGATAACGTGTGCTAGGGTTGGTGACTTGGCGTGGAAGTTACGATCTTGTTATCTTTTTGAAGAAGTATTGACACCCGGTTCTATATATTTTATGTATATTTTGGGTAGAGGGTATAGGGGTCTTTTTCAAGATACGAATCTTTTGCAGTTTGTTCCTAATCAGGCTTGTCGTGGGGGAAGTATGGCTATTTTAGATTCGTTAGAAACGGATTTGGCGTTGAGTTCTAATAATCATAGGCCTGAGAGTGGGAATAAGCAAGGAGGATCGAGGACGGATCGTAGTGAAATGGTTTGGGATTTTGAAAGATTAGGGAATCTCGCGTTACAACTCTGGGGAAGGAAACTTATATTTGCATTTGATGGAACGTCTACAGAAGCGTTTCCGGCATCCGGAACTTTGTCAATGCTTAATCTTGTTGACCCGTTGTCAGCCGCTGCTTCCCCTATTGGAGGTCCGTTCCCAACTTGTGGACTAATATATATATATATATATAGGGTATGGTTCAGGGGAAAACCACTAAGGAACACCCTGATAACCATTCAACTGTACGGTATGCACATGTGCATACAAGTAATTTGTATGTAATTTTTCCGGAATGCACATGTGCATAAAACTTCATTTACTTGTATGCACATGTGTATATCGTAAAGAAGAACGTTTACCAGGGTGTTCCTCAAAATTTCATTTTCTTTGGGGGTTTTCCCCTGAACCTCCCTCCCTCTCTCTCTCTCTTTAAACATATATATATATATATAATTATATATATATGCATGCATTGATGCTTATACATTATTAAAATATGTATATGTCAATTTGTATATTTATCAATGTATATGTACTCTATATGCAAGTATGTATGCATTGATGTATATACTCATTGAAATCTGTATAGTGTATATGCAACACTACTTCTCATGGTTTCCATAACATTTATGATTCTCATTTGAACCTGCCCCTACACATATAACCATCTAAATATTTGTAGCTTCTTATGCATGGTTATCGGGCCTGGGGGTGGGGATTATTTCATTGAGCATCCGCCTCGATTGCTAAAGTTATTCATTTATGCATATGTTTGTGTTTTTGTTGTACCTGCCTATACTTGTGTTTTTGATATACTGTGATTGTTTGGTTTGGTATGGTTATTCATATGTGAATGTAAGGTCACAGGTTGAATCACATAAACAAACTTCTTGTGCCATTTCTAAAGTATTTTTTGAATCTTTTTTCCAACAGGTATACCACGTTTTGGACGTCTTCATGGTGACGTTTATGTCTGTAAGCACTCTATAATCGGTGAAACCGTGCGTCCCATTGGTGGAATAGCCGTAGTCTTAGCTCTCGTTGAAGTGGCGGAAACCAGTAACATGCTACAAATGGCGTTAACGCTTCTTGCTTGCGCTCTTAATCAAAACCCGCAAAATATTAGAGACATGCAAGCTTTTCGTGGGTATCATTTGTTAGCTCTCTTTCTCCATTCTAGAATGTCGTTATTCGATATGCGTTCACTCGAGATATTTTTTCAAATCGCTGCTTGTGAAGCGTCTTTTCCGGGGCCTAAAAAGTTGATCGATAATCTTTCGCCTGTAACGGCTGTGGACGAAACGAGCTTTGACGAGCTTAATCTGTCCAAGTTTCATGATGAAGTTTCTTCGGCTGGTTCAGATGAAGTAATCGATGATTTTTCTTCTATGCCTAAAGATTCATTCAGCCATGTCTCGGAACTCGATGATAACGAAATTCCAGCTGAACCACCGAATTGCATAGTTCTTTCGAATGCGGATATGGTTGAACACGTGTTATTAGATTGGACCGTGTGGGTATCGGCTGCTGTCCCGATACAGATCGCTCTTTTGGGATTTCTCGAGAATTTAGTCTCGATGCATTGGTATCGGAATCATAATCTCACCATTTTACGTAGGATAAACTTAGTTCAACATTTGCTAGTAACGTTACAAAGGGGCGACGTTGAAGTTCCCGTGTTAGAAAAGTTAGTCGTTCTTTTGGGTGTTATCTTGGAGGACGGTTTCGTCATTTCGGAACTTGAACATGTCGTTAGGTTCGTAATCATGACGTTTGATCCCCCGGAGTTATCGTCACGTGCTCAGATAACGAGAGAGCCGATGGGGAAACATATTATCGTTAGAAATATGCTTCTCGAGATGCTAATCGATCTTTTGGTAACGATAGGATCGGAAGAGCTACTTGAACAATGGCATAAGATCGTTTCGTCTAAATTAATAACGTATTTTCTTGATGAAGCCGTTCATCCTACTAGTATGAGATGGATCATGACTCTTCTCGGTGTTTGTCTTACTTCTTCTCCGACTTTCGCTCTTAAATTTCGAACGAGTGGTGGGTATCAAGGATTAACGAGGGTTCTCCCTAGTTTTTACGACTCTCCCGATATATATTACGTGCTTTTTTGTTTGATATTTGGTAAAGCCGTGTATCCGAGAGTACCCGAAGTTCGTTTGCTGGATTTTCATGCGTTATTACCGAGTGATGCAAGTCTTGTGGATATTAGATTTTTGGAGCTTTTGGATTCAGTCATTGCAATGGCTAAATCGACGTTTGATAGGTTGTCTGTTCAGACAATGCTTGCTTTTGAAAGCGGAAATCTTAATCAAGCTAACGCCGGGCTTGCGGCTGAATTGGCTGAAGGAAATGCGGAAATGACCGGTGAGCTTCAAGGTGAAGCTTTGATGCATAAAACTTATGCCGCTCGTCTTATGGGTGGTGATGCTTCAGCTCCTGCCGCTGCAGCTTCCGTTCTTCGGTTCATGGTTGATCTCGTGAAAATGTGTCCTCCGTTTTCAGCTGTCTGTAGACGAGCTGAATTTCTCGAGAGCTGTGTGGATCTTTATTTCTCCTGTGCCAGGTTTGTCTGAATGCAATCAGCCAATTATAATTCAATTTGTTTTTTTCCTTTCTTTCTTAGTTTGCTGAATGTTTTTTTTCCCGTTGTTTTAGGGCTGCTAATGCTGTGATGATGGCGAAAGAGCTTTCGATAAAGGCAGAAGACAAAAATATAAATGAAGGTACTGGTGACGATGCTTATGGTTCAGAGAAAATGTTTTTGAGCTTACCCGTTGAGCAGGAAGAATCAGCTAAGACCTCCATAAGTCTTAGAAGCTTCCCACCAGCACAAGGAAGTGCAAGTTCGGAAGACATTCCGGTTGGTATCGAAAAGTCAAGCGAAGAAGATTGTGAACCCGTTGTTGACCAGTCAACCGTTGCACCTTCCGACAACAAACAGTTCAATTTTAACGAACTCAAAATCACTCCGGTGGCTGTTCATCCAACGGGTTCACCGAGTTCACCATCTTTAAGTATATACGATTCACCATTGTTATCGGAAAGATCTATTTCGAGGTTTCAAGCCACATCCTCTCCGTCTCAAGGTGGTTTCGCTTTACCATCTTGGCTCGGGACTGCAAATGAATTCAAAACTCAATCGACCGCTTCTCCTTCCATGGAGTCGGCTGTATCTATAAATGAATTCGATTCAACTCCCGATCTTAAATCTCCTTTCCAAGTACCAAATCCGTTTTCAACGGTTAACCCACGGTTACTTCTAGATGTCGACGATTCTGGTTATGGGGGCGGTCCTTGTACTGTGGGGGCGACGGCTTGTTTAGACTTCATGGTTGAAGTTCTTGCCGATTTTGTAACCGAACAGATAAAAGCGACACCGATTATCGAAAGCATTTTGGAGACGGTTCCTTTGTACGTCGATGCTGAATCGGTTTTGGTTTTCCAAGGTTTATGTCTTACTAGACTTATGAACTTTCTAGAAAGACGGCTTTTGCGTGATGATGAGGAAGACGAGAAGAAACTGGATAAGACACGATGGTCGTTGAATCTAGACGCGTTGTGTTGGATGATTGTAGATCGTGTTTATATGGGCGCGTTTCCTCAGCCGGCTGCTGTCATTAAGACGCTCGAATTCTTGTTATCTATGTTACAGCTCGCTAATAAAGACGGTCGGATCGAACTAGCATTACCGTCTGGAAAAGGGATTTTGTCGATCGGAAGAGGAGCGAAGCAAATCGATGGTTATATACACGCGATTTTTAAGAATATGAATCGTATTACAATGTACTGTTTCCTTCCTTCGTTCTTGATATCGATCGGTGAAGATGAGTTTCTTTCACGATTGGGTTTACAAATCGAGCCACGGAAAAGAATGGTGGGACCCAGTACGGTTCAAGATGATGGGGTTATAGATATATGTACGGTTTTACAGTTGCTTATCGCTCATAGTAGAATTATCTTTTGCCCGAGCAATCTCGATACCGATCTAATGTGTTGTCTTTGTATAAACTTAATCTCACTTCTACACGATCAAAGACCGCATGTACAGAATTTGGCAGTCGATATCCTCCGGCATCTTTTGGTTCACCGGAGACCGGCACTTGAAGACATGCTCGTTTCGAAACCGAACCAAGGTCCGGTTTTGGACGTTCTTCATGGTGGGTTTGACCTCCTTCGAACCGGAAGTCTGTCCACTTTCTTCGAGTGGCTTAATATGTCTGAATTAGTCGTTAATCGAACTTTGGAACAATGTGCTGCTATTAATTGGGTTCAGTATGTTGCGGGTTCGGTTAAGTTTCCGGGAGTTCGAATCAAAGGTATGGATGGTCGTCGAAAGAAAGAGATCGGTAGAAAGTTAAGGGATTCGATGAAATTGGATCAAAGACATTGGGAGCAGGTTAATGAACGGAGGATTGCGTTGGATTTGGTTCGTGATGCAATGTGTACGGAATTAAGAGTTGTTCGTCAAGATAAGTACGGATGGGTACTTCATGCGGAAAGCGAATGGCAAATGCATATTCAGCAACTCGTACACGAGCAAGGTATATTCTCGTTTCCGAAATCGGTTTCGAACGAAGCGTCTGAATGGCAGCTTTGTCCCATTGAAGGACCGTATAGAATGCGGAAGAAATTGGAGCGATGTAAACTAAAAGTTGATACGGTTCAACATATTTTAAACGGGAAGATGGAATTCGGGGAGGTATCAAAGGAGAAAACCGATAACGAGCTTAATGATTCAGACGCTGATGCTGAATCTGATACTTACTCTAATATTGTGTTGAGTGACGGAAAGGAAGAAGAACCGTCTGATGACGATCGGTTTGGTGATTCCCTTACTAAGGAATCAGATGGTGTGAAAGATGAAGGTTTGGGTAAAATCGTATGGAATAACGATAAGGATAGTAGTGTTAACGAAGATAGCCTTCATTCAGCTACTGGGTTTAGTATGAAATCCAGTTCAGCCACTGCACCGTTATCAGAAAGCATTCAAGAAAAATCGATATTAAGCTCTCCAAAAAAGTCATCTTCAACAAGATTCGATGAAGTTAGAACAATGGAGGAGAAAATAGAAAAAGATCTTAGTAACAACGGAGAGTACTTAATCCGACCTTATCTCGAACATACCGAAAAGATAAAATCCAGATATAATTGTGAACGAGTTGTCGGTTTAGATAAACACGATGGGATCTTTCTTATCGGAGAACTTTGTTTATATGTTATAGAGAACTTTTATATCGATGAATCCGGTTGCATTTGTGAGAAGGAATGTGAAGGTGAACTTTCGGTTATCGATCAAGCTTTAGGTGTAACTAAAGAATTTTTAATGGATTCCGGTTCAAAGTTGACTTCATCTTGGGGTATGACTGTAAAATCACATTCCGGTGGACGGGCTTGGGCTTATAATAGTGGTTCATGGGGAAAAGAGAGAGTTAAAAATAGTGGAAACGTACCACATCCATGGAGGATGTGGAAGCTGAATAGCGTTCATGAAATCTTGAAACGAGATTATCAGCTGCGGCCGGTTGCTATTGAGATATTCAGCATGGATGGATGTAACGATCTTTTGGTTTTCCATAAAAAAGAGAGGGAAGAAGTTTTTAAAAACTTGGTGGCATTGAATCTTCCAAGAAACAGCATGTATGTTTATATATACTCGTTGGTTTTTAATTTATGGGTCCTTTTTTCGTTAAATGACTTTTTGACGTTTTTTTAATAAAATCCATGGCTGTTTGACAAGTTTTCAAGAATGCCTGTTCCGTACCAGAGAATCATGGATTTTAAAAAATAATTTGTCAAAAGGTCATTTAGGGGATGTTTGGCTGGTTTTTCATTAAGTTCTGTATGGATAAAGTTGTCTGTATGGATTAATCTGTCTGTATTAAGATTTTTGTTTGGGAGGGTTTTTTCACAGATGGAAGGGGCAGGGTTGGAAAAAACTTGGCTTTCTGCATAAAGCTCCTCTATAGAAGCTTACTGGATAAGCTACTTTCTATATCATTAAGCCACTACCAAACAGTCATGAATAGCTTACTAAATAAGCTATGAATCCCGTTAAGCTGCTAACAACTGTATGAATAAAGCTGTCTGTGTGGATTAATCTGTCTGTATAATTAAGAAGGTTTTTGGTATGAGGTTTTTCATAATTGAGGGTAATAGGATTGGAAAAAAACTTGGCTTTCTGCATAAAGCTCCCCTCTAGAAGCTTACCGAATAAGCCACTTTCTATATCATTAAGCTATACTTGTTATAAAAGCTATTGGCTCACCACATTTTCGTTCTTTAAAACAGGTTGGACACCACGATTTCAGGATCAATGAAACAAGAAAGCGCTTTTAAGATCATGGCAAAATCCTTTTCCAAGAGATGGCAATATGGAGAAATCAGCAATTTCCAGTATCTGATGCATCTTAACACACTTGCGGGCCGTGGGTACAGCGATCTTACTCAATATCCCGTCTTCCCTTGGGTTTTATCGGATTATGAAAGCGAAAATCTTGACTTAACCAATGAAAAATCATTCCGTAAACTCAATAAACCCATGGGATGTCAAACCGAAGAAGGAGAAGATGAGTTCAAGAAAAGGTTGGAATTTTTTTATACTTTTTCTTTCATATAATCTTTTGTTCTTTTCTTACTTTTTTTATTATGATTTTGACTTTTTATCAGGTATGAAAGCTGGGATGATCCGGAAATCCCGAAATTTCATTATGGTTCTCACTATTCTAGTGCGGGAATTGTTCTTTTTTATCTTTTACGCTTGCCACCATTCAGTACGGAGAACCAAAAGCTGCAGGGTGGTCAGTTTGATCATGCTGATCGTCTTTTTAATAGTGTACGAGATACATGGTCGAGTGCCGCCGGAAGAGGCAACACGTCAGATGTAAAAGAACTGATCCCGGAGTTCTTTTATATGCCGGAATTCTTGGAAAACAGATTTGATCTTGACCTCGGAGAGAAACAATCGGGAGAGAAAGTATGTTTCTTTCTTTCCCTCTTTTTATTCATGATGAATATTCATTATGAATACTGTGGATTTGCTAATGAAGTTTTGAATTGCATCATTGGATACTTTCTATAGGTTGGTGATGTTGTGCTACCTCCTTGGGCTAAAGGTAGTGCTAGAGAGTTCATCAGAAAACATAGGGAAGCTCTGGAATCTGATTATGTTTCAGAGAATTTACATCATTGGATTGACCTCATATTTGGTTATAAACAACGCGGGAAGGTAAAGATTAACCGTTTTTTGAACCTAGAAAACCAACTATTCATGCTTTTATTCATAATGAATGTTGTGAATAGCTAGCTATTCATGATGAATGAATGCTATTCATTAATGAATATCCAAGTTTATTCAAGTCTATTCATTGATAATAATAATAAAACATGAACTTTCTTCTCCATTTTAACAGGCGGCTGAGGAAGCTGTGAACGTTTTCTACCACTACACATATGAAGGAAGTGTCGACATTGATGCCGTTACCGATCCTGCAATGAAAGCTTCCATTCTCGCTCAAATCAATCATTTCGGTCAAACACCTAAACAACTATTTCAACGGGCCCACGCCAAAAGAAAAAAAGACCGAAAATCTCCCATAAATCCGCTTAAATACTCGACTTATCTCGTTCCACACGAAATCCGTAAAAGCGCATCTTCCATAGCCCAAATCATCACTTCTAACGACAAAATCTTAATGGTCGGTCCAAACAATTTGCTAAAACCGAGAACTTACGTTAGTTACGTCGCTTGGGGTTTCCCGGATCGTAGTTTAAGATATTTAAGTTACGATCAAGATAAACTCTTCTCGACCCACGAAAACCTCCATGGCGGAAACCAGATCATGTGCGCGAGTGCTAGCCACGACGGTCACGTTTTGGTCACCGGTTCAGACGACGGGTTGGTTTGCGTTTGGCGGACTAGCGGCTACAACGGTTTCCGTGCACCACGAAGCTTACAATTAGAAAAAGCGCTTTCCGGTCACACGGCTAAGATCACTTGTCTTCATATTTGCCAACCGTATATGGTCATCATTAGCGGTTCAGACGATCGTAGCGTGATCTTATGGGATCTTAGCTCGTTGGTTTTCATCCGGCAGCTTCCGGAGTTTTCATCTCCGGTTTCGGCTATTTACATGAACGAATTAACGGGCGAAATCGTGACGGCTGCCGGAATCATGCTTGCGGTTTGGAGTATAAACGGAGATTGTTTATCGGTCGTTAACACTTCTCAACTTCCGTCTGATTTCATAGTATCGGTAACCACTTGTACGTTCTCCGATTGGCTGGAAACGAACTGGTACGTATCCGGTCATCAAAGTGGTGCGGTTAAAGTTTGGCAAATGGTTCATAACTCTATCGAAAATGTCCAAAATACCCCTCACGGGAAGATTACGTCGAGCCAATCGTGTGGGTTAGGGCTCGGTACGAAAGTGCCGGAATACACAATGGTTCTACGGAAGGTTCTCAGGGGTCATAAACATTTCGTTACCGCCCTTCATCTTACGAGCGATATGAAGCAGCTTTTGAGCGGTGATTCCGGTGGTCATTTGATCTCGTGGACGTTACCCGATGAAAGTTTGCGGAATTCTATTAGAAGGGGGTGATTTTTAGGGTTTTTTTTTTTAAACATTGTCGGTAAGAAAAAAGAACCGTTTATTTAAAAGGGTTCTTTGTGTCCATTCTATCCTCCAAAAGACGAGAAGGGCTGGCCGGGGATTTATGAGAAAGAAAAGGGTGAAGTTTGAAAAATTGTTTAATATTGTGTGTCGACTGTCGATTGGAGGAGATGCCGGAAAATGGTGTATATAGAAGAAAAGGAAGGAAGGAAGGAAGGAAATCTTTTAGATTTATATAATTTGATATATGTATAGTTTGTGTTTTAAGGGGGAGAGATGAGTGTTGTAATGAAATGAAATGAATAGCCCCTAATTTGGGTTGGGGTTTGTGTTGTGTTTTAATTGTTATTTTAATCTTTTTTTGTAAGAATATGGATGGATGGATGGACTACACACATATATCATTTTGTTTTTAGTCTTTAAATCTATAGTGGAAATTTGAAAATTTTGAGTTATGGAGGGTTTTTTTTATGGTGAATTTTGATAATGGTCTTGTATGGATGATATTGAAGTCACTTATTCATATGTGAATTGGTGGGGATTTCTAAATTTGAGTTGAGGGGCTCTTCATCTTCATGGATGGATGACATTGAAACCACATTCATATATGAACATATTTGGTGGAAATTTGAAATTTGAGTTAAGAGGGCTTTTCGTATTGATATATGAATATGCATGGTGGGAATTTGAGTTGAGGGCTTTTCATATTCATATTGAATATGCATGGTGGGAATTTGAGTTGAGGGCTTTTCATATTCATATATGAATATGCATGGTGTGCATTAATGAATTTTGTATATAGTTATATATATATATATATATATATATGAATATACTTGCGAGACAGAATGAGAGAAAGTAAATAATTGATAAATTACATGCAACGTATATTCATACATGAATATACTTACTAAGTGAGGAGTAAATGTGTGATTTACGACAGGGAACTAAGACGAATGTTTGGATTTTTGGCATTGTGTTATTTGAGATTGACCCCTTCCGAAGCCTGTAGAATTACCTTGTCATCTTGGTGTTGATTCGACAATTATATAACTGATGCTCAAAGAATCTGGAGAATATTAGTTGATAAATTACATGCAATGTATATTCATACATGAATATACTTGCTAAGTGAGGAGTAAATGTGTGAATTACGACAGGGAACTAAGACGAATGTTTGGATTTTCGGCATTGTGTGATTTGAGATTGACCCCTTCCGGAGCTTGTAGAATTACCTTGTCATCTTGGTGTTGGTTCGACAGTTATATAACTGATGCTCAAAGAATCTGGAGAATATTATGATCCCAACCATTGAAAGTTGAAGTGAAGAAAACATAAACTATCGACAAAACAAAAATTTGAATCATAATACGTTGTCCTCTCCTTGAATATAAACTATGAAATATTTATCCAAGTATGGATAATTTAACGAGCTACTTGATCTCGAACACAAAATACAACAAATTTAATTTAAAAAGCCGAGTTTCAAAAAACCACGACTTGACTTGTTTAAAAGCTTGATTAAATTTTTCGAGTCGAGTCGATACTTTATCAAGCCAAACATGCTCATATGTTTATAAATATTACAATAAAAATATAAAAGTTATCAACCTTGAGCCAATCAACTAGTAAATCAATCGCGAATGTGAGCCTATAAACAGTATCGAGCTCGATAACCCAAAAAATATTCGAGATCAATAACATACTACTCAACTCGCTTCCACTCGTTTACTCCCAGAGTCCCAGGGACCAAATCCATGATAAAAGTGATACGACAAGGTTTTTTTTAGTAATAGATGAAAGTTAGTCCCTATTGTTTGTTAAAAGTTATGGATTTTGTCCCTGTGGTTTTGAAATTTCAGTTTTCATCCTTATGGTTTGTAATTCATTCCTATTTTCGTTCCTAAGGCCATAACACTACTTTTAGATATGAAAGACTAAAATAGAAATGAACTATAAACTATAAGGACGAAAAAAACAATAATTTTAAAAATAAAAACAACAAAAAAGTTAATAAATTATAAACCATAAAGATGGAAGTTGTAAACTTGTAATTTCAGAACCATAAGGACAAAAATTGAAATTTTTAACAAACCACAGGGACTAAAAACGTAATTTACTCATTATATTATCTACGTTTCAGCCAATCAATCAATATGGGGTCAATGGCTACTCTATTGACGACTATGGAAGCTCCCATTTTAGGGGGAAATGGTGATCATAGTATCCAATCTGTTCGCAATTTATCCCGTAATTCCATCATAATGTATCATCCACGAACCCTAAAGGAAGCTTTTGGTTCACTTGCAAGCAATCTCATTGACCATGACACACGTTATAACAATTGTTTGGATGATGCTTATTCGTTAGTTCTTGAGCGCTGTTCCACATATGAATCTTTATCACAAGTCAAGCAAGTTCATTCCCATGTATTGAAGTCTAAATTTGTACGCGATAGGAGTTTTTTAAGTACTAAGCTTGTGTTTGCCTATGGGAAATCTGGGTCCATACTGGATGCTCAGAAACTGTTTGATGAAATGACTGAAAGAAGTGTTTTCACATGGAATGCTTTGATTGGAGCTTATATGACAAATGATGAACCTTTTGAGGCCATTGAATTGTTTTCTGATATGAATGTGTTGGGAATTCAGGCTGATGCTAGTACTTATACGTCGATTCTTAAGGCTTGTGGGGAGCTCGAAAACCGTTGTTATGGGGTTCAAGTTCATGGATTGTCCACTAAATTGGGGTTTCTTTGTAATGTGTATGTAAGCAATTCATTAATGGGAATGTATACAAAATGCAAAGATTCAAATTCAGCAATGGTGTTGTTTGAGAGCATGAGTGATGAAGCCAATGTGGTATCGTGGAATTCGATTATTTCAGCTTATTCAGCTTCCGGGCTGTCTTCAGAGGCATTGAGGTTGTTTAGAGAAATGCAGATAGCCAGGGTCGTGCCGAACACTTATACTTTTGTTGCCACTCTTCAAGCCTGTGAAGAGTTATCATATATGATTTTTGGCAAGGAACTTCATGCATTTCTTTTGAAATCTAATCTTTATTTAGATATGTTTGTGGCCAACGCATTGCTTGTTATGTACACAAAAGGTGGCAAAATGAAAGAAGCTGCAAGAATTTTCAATGCCATGGATGAAAAGGATAGTATTACATGGAACTCTTTGCTATCTGGATTTGTTCAAAATGGCCTTTATGATGAAGCTGTGGCTGCATTTCATAGAATGCAGATTATGGGTCAAAAACCTGACCGATATTCGATTATAAGCATGATATCAACTGTTGGTCGATTGGGAAGTTTGTTGAATGGTCTTGAAGTTCATGCATATGCTATCAAAAATGGGATGGACTTTGATTTGCAGGTTTGTAACACACTTGTTGATATGTACACAAAGTGTTGTAAAATGAACTATGCAGAGTCCGTTTTCCAGAGGATCCAGTGTAGAGATAGCATTTCTTGGACGACCATCATTGCAGGGTATGTCCAGAATGGATGTCATTCAAGGGCATTAACGTCATTTCGTGAAGCTCAAATGAAAGGAATAGAAAGTGATTCTGTGTTGATTTCAAGCATTTTGCAAGCTTGTAGTGAGTTGATGTGTAATTCTGCTGTGAAAGAAATCCATGGTCGTTTAATACGAAAAGGGTTTTACGATATTGTCGTTGAGAATACACTCACCAATACGTATGGGAAGTGCGGATGCATAGATTACGCTTTTCGTGTTTTTGAACTCATTAACGTAAAGAATGTTGTTTCTTGGACAATCATGATGTGTTGTCTAGTTCAAAATGGATTTCCAAATGACGTTTTTGACCTTTTTACGTCCATGAAAGAAACAGGAATCCAGCCAGACTCAATTACACTCCTGACCTTACTCTCTGCGGCTGTGGATTTATCTGCATTACGAAAAGGAAAAGAGATTCATGGGTTCATAATACGAAAAGGGTTCGTTCTTCAAGGTCCGATTTCGAGTTCCCTTGTTGATATGTATGCTTCATGTGGAGCTCTGAATGATTCAGTTAAGGTGTTTAATTGCATTCAAGCCAAAGATTTAGTCTTGTGGACCAGCATGATCAATGCATACGGAATGCATGGGCTCGGAAAAGAAGCGGTTCGCTTATTTAACCAAATGATCGCCGAGAAAGTTCTTCCTGATCACGTAAGTTTTTTAGCAATTCTTTATGCTTGTAGCCATTCATCGTTAATTAATGAAGGAAAATCCTTTTTCAAATCAATGGTAAATGATTACGCTCTAAATCCATGGCCAGAACACTTTACTTGTATGGTCGATCTTCTTGGTCGTTCAAACAACTTACAAGAAGCAATCGAGTTCGTTAAAAACATGGAAATGAACCCAAATGTTTCTATTTGGCGTTCGCTTCTTGGTGCATGCAAGATGCATTCTAACTTAGAATTAGGCAACTTTGCAGCCAATAAGCTTCTTGAATTAGATTCAGAAAATATAAAGAACTTTATTCTTGTATCGAATTTCTACGCGTTTTTTGGCCGATGGGATGACGTTGATTATTTAAGAACGAAAATGAAACAAAAGGGTTTGAAGAAAGATCCTGGTTGTAGTTGGATTGAGATCGGGAACAAGATTCATGTTTTTACTGTTAGGGACAAGTCTCATCCAGAATCTGATGAGATTTACGATAAATTAGCACGAATTAATGATACCATAAAGCGGAAAGGAGGGTATGTAGCTGAAACTAATAAGTACGTTTTGCACGATATAGAACATAAAGACAAAGCGGAAATGCTTAATGGGCACAGTGAAAGACTGGCTATTGCTTATGGATTACTTAAAACCGCTAAAGGAACGCCAATTCGTATCACGAAAAACCTTCGTGTTTGTGACGATTGTCATACTTTCAGCAAGCTTGTTTCGGAGTATTTTGAACGAGAAATTATCGTTAGAGATGCTAACAGATTCCATCATTTTGGCTTTGGAGTATGCTCTTGTGGAGACTTTTGGTAAACAAATCACGATATCATAGGGGTATTTTAGTCACTGGCTTTCTTTTTTTTTTGGAAGGGCAGCAAATTGTGACCGAAAGAAATCATCCCTGATAAACTCAATGGCCACAGTTGTTGTGTATGCCTGGAATCGAACGCTGACAAGATGGGATATTCCACCACATCCCCCAGGGACTCAACCGTCACATAAGGAGTTGATCTTGCTACATAAAGCTTAATGGACGATTTAGCTTCATTTCGGTCTTTGAAACTCTTAAAGAAGCTAACCCAAAGTGGCAAGATTCTTCAAGAAGTTACAACCCAAGCCATGGATTTGAATCTTTTTACACTATAGTTCAGGTTTGTTCTTTCTAGATTGATGAATTACTACCGTACATTCTACACTTTTTAGACCCTATAGATTTATTCGGTTTGGTTACGACTTAACGGTTATGTGTTATTAGGTACATCCAAAGTGAAGACATGATCTTGTTATGGGGTGTGTTATTTGAAGTTGCAAAAGGCCCGTTTGTGACAATCTTAATAGGTACATTACTTACTATCACAATGGGATCTGGAGAGTAAGATATATACAGACCTGACATCTACTTTAAAAAGGTACATTACTTGGGGGATTTTTGGTTGGTTTTCCATTTAGTTCATATGGATAAAGCTGCTTGTGTGGATTAATCTGTTTGTATAGAATGGGAAGATTTTTGTTTAAGATGGTTTTTTCATAGATGGAAGGAGCGTGTTTTTTAACTGAGAGGGACAAGTGTAGAAAAAAACTTGGCTTTATGCATAAAGCTACTCTAGAAGCTTACTGATTAGGCCACTTTATATTATCATTAAGTCACAACCAAACAGTCATATATACCTGATCGAATAAGTTGTGAGTTTCATTAAGCTCATTAAGCTACTAACAATCTAGCCCTTACTGTTGTATAGTATAATTGTCAAATATTGTAGTACTTGCCAGGCCCACAAAAACCATCTGGTTTCATATTCTTTATATCAATATAATTACACCTCAATCCCCTTGGTTACTCCTTTTTAAATTTTACCATATATGTATTTCCCTCTTTCACACATTTTTCACTAGTTGGGGATTTCACAAAAACAATTTTACTACATCTTACCACGTCCACACCCCATCTCTTGGTAGGATATGTTAGAGCTGGTGGTAACAAAAGGGTGAATCGATCAGATGTCGGATTGCTTGAGAATTGTGATAAATCACTTTCCGAATTGATATTTAGGCCCTATGCCTGGGTTCACAAAATTCAATCTAGGATAAGACCCAGTAACTCTCACGAATTTAGGCACAAAGACGAGAGCAAATTTCTGGAGAGTATATGAGGATTGTTCAAAAAACCGTGTCGAGAAACGAAAGTATAAATTCATATTTCATACTCACATAAGTAAATAACTGAAATGGTAATCAAAGCTGAATTTCAGAAGTAGTGGACGGATACATACATTCCAATAACTGCTCAATAACGGCACATTTAATGCACAATAACCGTTCAAAGAACAATGATCAGAAACGACCAACCAGGACTCTAGTCCATGCTCTGGTCCATACATGCAGGGCTCTGGTCCTTTTTTCAGAAACTCTTAAGCCTCGAAGACCATAACCAGAGCATCTGGTCCATACAAGCAGGGCTCTGGTCCATGCTCTGGTCCATACATGCAAGGCTCTGGTCCTTTTTCTAGAAACTCTTAAGTCTCGAAGACCATAACCAGAGCCTCTGGTTAGACCATGCAGAGCCTCTGGTCCATACATGCAGAGCTTCTCTATCAAAGCTCTAGACAAGCCATACATAGCTCTGGTCCTTAACTTTCGATCAAGTTTTACACTATATTCCAAATCCAAAATTCTGAACTGTCAACGGGACCACCGCCAGGGGGTCTGCCCTTTCGACCCCGCAAGGGGCGCTGCCCCCTTGACCCCGCCATTTCGTCCCTTCCGAGTTCATACTCGCCTTAAAATCACCAACATGATGTACTTCAGATAGAGGTCAAATACAATAGTAGAACACAAGCCTTTTGACTAGGGTGGCTTGACTTAAGGAAAAGTGGAAAAAATAAAATTTTAATACAGTGGACTAAAATTTACCTACCTAAAAGATAAAAAAAATCGCAGGCCCTGGCCCAAAGACCCCTAGGCCTCCACCCGTGGTCAGATATGTGTACATCTTACTATGTCCATACCCCATTTCTTGGTAGAATATACTTTGGATATGTTTACATCTTACCATGTACAGATCCCATCTTAATACATTATACTGTGTTCGTTTGATTTAGTTTTTCGTTAACCCCAACACACACACACATATATATATATATATATATATTTTACTGTGATATGAATGATGATGATGGTGGCATTAATGGATGTGGGGGGATATGATTTTAGCATACCAAGATGAATGAAAGAAAGAAGATAGGAAAGATCCACTTTGAATCTGGTGAGGGTTCCTCTCTGTTTTCTTTTTTTGGTAAAATAGTAATAATTTGGTAAATATATATTTATTAAACAAGTTGTACCTTTAGCAATAAAGGGTTGTAGGTCTTGTAAGTTGTAAGTATGTATGTATGTATGGATAAAGAGGTAAGTCTGAATTCTGTAAAGTAAAAAACAAAATTAAGAGGACACTTGGGAAAGCAAATATAACAGGCAAAAATTAAAGAGGAGAGGACCACTCTATGCTACTACATCATCATAATATATGTATATATATACACACACATTTATTTATATATATATATATACAGCCTATGTTACATACCTACACTCTGCTGCTGCCTTCACTCATCATTTACAGTTGAACATTTACTGTCTTGTATAACTCTTTATCAGCTTTTTTATCACGGACTTCCCCTCAACCCAACCAACAAAATATACATAATATATACAATATATATATATATAAAATATTAGATGCATAAATATTCACAAACTCAATAATTCATACAAACTTACAAACCAGTTTTCATGACTTGTTTAAACATAAAAACAACACGTTTGAAAATACAGTGTTGTTTCATATGTGAAACGTTCAAAACTGTTTTGTGTGTGGCAAGAAATGTTTTACATGTGAAACTACACTGTATAATCACTTATTTCCACATGTATTGTTTCATATGCTAAACAAGACATGAAAACTAGTTTGTAAGTTTGTACGAATTATTGAATTTTGTAATATATTGTTTAGTTTCGTTAGATTTTGTGTTTATTTGATATATTTATCATATTATTTAAAGTAGGAACGCTGAGATAAGTGTGATATCAGTAAAAGAGAGAGTGGATGCGTCTTGGGAGTGGGAATCTGTCGATAGAAGAATGGCTCTTAAATAACTTGTAATTAAGAGATTTTAAGGAAATGTGTTTTAAGAAGCAATATGTTAACTTCAGATGTTATTGTTAAGACTTTTGGTTTAAATGCTTTATAAGACAGTATAGATACGTTGAATGTGGAACCTTGAGATAATCGTGATATCTATAAAAAAAAAGGTAGTTAGATGATAAATTTTCACCAACAATCATTCAGGTTGTTACAGTTTTGATCGCGGTTAGGCTAGTTTGGTTTGATCTAGACTAGTTCGTTGTCTTTTGAAAAGACACAAATAAATGTCCTTATGTTGACAATGCAAAAAGACAAATATATTGTTTTTAAGTTGTATCACTTTAAAGTTCAATTTGGACGATGAGTTATGTCGTTAAAGTACATTGGTTTTTTATGTCGTCTTCATCTGTAATGATCAAAATCAGAATCCAACAAGATTGAATCCACTAAGAAATGTAAATATTAACATGGTATCTTTGCTAAATAATAAACAAACGCATAGGTGTTTGCAGTCTGATATATTAATGGTCTAACTCTTGTATTAACAAACAAAACCATAAGTGCAGTTAATCAACTTTTCAAAACCTTGCCATCTGGCATGGAGGTACCACACTGGTTAGACCATTGTTGTATTGTCTAACCAGTCTGTATGGTTTGGCCTTATTCTTTAAACTATGATTTGTACGAAAGATTGGAAACTCTAGAATATAACTGAAAGTAGTTTGATATACTTGACAAGAAAAAGAATTACGCTAACGCTAATAGTGGAAAAGTCCACATAATATAATTACATGATAAAAATAATAAATAAACTAGACTATAGATTTAAATCTTTAACAATCTAATAGTTGGTCTCAAGTTGATTCTAATAAAAAATTTCCTTGTAAATTACTAAATTAATAGCTAAATTAAATATATGTGTGTGTATATAACCAAACGGTTTAGTCAGCTAAACTGCCAAAATGAGACTATACCATGAAACCACATAAACTATAGAAAACAATGTAGTTTGATTTCGTTTTATATAAATATCTTTTAAACATTCCCAGACAAAATTAGTCGAGGTCAATGAAAGTGATTATCACTATACATATTTTTTTTAATATATATATATATATATATATATATAATATACAGGGTCAGGTTTAGAGAAAACCATAAAAAATTGAAAAACTGGGGATAATATGTATATATGCATACAAATAATTTGTTAACAATTTATCTGTTACGTACATGTGTACAAAACAAAAACACAATTTCAATTACTTGTATATACATGTGGATACCATCCAAATGAATGGTTGTCGAAGTGTTACTCGGTTTTTTTTTCTTCAGAACCTCCTTCTCTCTCTCTCTCTCTATATATATATATATATAAATATATATATATATATATGTATAGGGTCAGGTTCAGGGGAAAACGCTAAAAAAAACTGATGAACATCCTGAGAGGCTTCAATCCGGACGGTATGCCCTAACATGCATTAGTGCATATATGCGTTGATGCATAGAAAACCGTCCAGATTGCGGTCTTTCATGGTGTTCTTCAGTTTTTTTTAGCGTTTTCCCTAAACCTCTTCTCTCTCTCTCTCTCTCTCTCTGTATCTATATATATATATAATAGTGTGATAATATGAGTTAAAGTGAGAAATAAAAGAAAAATAAAGTTTTTACTTTGGGTATATTTTATTATATAAAAATGGTCAACAAAAAATGGTAGTCAAAGTTTAGAAACACAAGGTTATAGCAAGTGATGGTCAAAGCCTACTACTATCTATCTATCTATATTCACTTTGGGACTGTCGAATGTTGGTACTTTTAAATATTTGTAGACCTTTTACCTACGATGTAATTTAAATATTTTTTGTTTTGCAAAAATTAATAAAAAAAATTAACAATTTTTAAAAAAAATGTTTAAGTCTAAAGTCCTATTTAATTTTAAATTGATAAGATTTATAATTTTATTCATTTGTCACTAATTTATAATTTTGGTTGTCAATTGTAGTCCGAATAACATGACAATTAAGGATGATAATACAACACTGTAATAGTGTATGCAAAATTTTTATACATTTGAAAACTCTGCAAAAAAGAATCGGTTATCTATTTTAATAGAATTCAGATATCATTTTTTCTTTTCGTATTTTCTAATATCTATGTATCTTTTAACATTTCAACTATATTCATATCAACTTTAAATTAAAATTTTAGTAAGTTTTAAACTAAAATATTACAAGAATTGTACACACCCCACACATACATATACATACAAATATATACATATATAAGTGATGTTTATTTATGAACTATAAAAACCAACTATTCATAATTAAATTATTCATGATAACTATATCATAATCCATTTTAATCTAACCCTTGTGAATATTAATAGCGATGCTTATATTTTGCAAAAACTAGATGTAATCATAAACAACCTTTACATTCAAGTATGAAACATCTACTTTTAGATTCTAACAATTTACTGGAATCCTCTCTTTTTTCTTTCTTTTGAAACTCTTCTTTCTTTCTCAAATCTCAATATACATACATATACATATATGTATCGGCTTTCGGGGAGGTTTACAATGAAGGTATCGGGGATAGGGTATGAGGTCTCTATTAAAATGTGTTTTTGTTCGAGATTCCGAACTGTGATGTATGTTTTCTGTGGTCGTTTCAAAAAAAAAAAAATATATATATACAATGGGTTTAATCGTTTGAGAACTCTATATGTTGTGATGATCCTGAAAACTTTTATCTTCGGTTATTGTTTCGCATATTTTTTTCTCATATAAAGCAAGCATTTAATGTATTGATTAACATATATTTGTTTTAGAATATATTTCATTCGTATGTATGCATTTCACAATGTGAAACTTTTTTTACGTGTAACTTTTGTTTCCCAACAGACTAAAAGGATTCATATTTTGAAACAAATACATATGAAACAAACACATGTAAAACAAGTATATCTTAATCGATATTCTAAATCTCAGTCTTAGATTTGAAAAAAAATCATATAAAATACCACATGATGCACTGGTTCTCAAGGTTATTTATTTCATTGGTTTTCAAAAGAATGTTTTATATACACATATATAAGGTTGGATTCACGTGAGATTTGTGATATCACAAAATAACACTGAAACTTAGTAGCAAAACATTGTGAAGGTACAAAAACACCAAACTTTCACACCAGAAACACTGTGAAGGTACGAAAAACACCGAACTTTCACATCAAAAATACTGTCAAAGTTTACCTTCACTATGTTTTGTTGTGAAGATTCTGTGTTATTTACATGGTCTCATGGATCTCATGATACAGAGAGATAGAGACTTGGGATCGTGTAAAACCAGATTGTTTTTGTGACACCCGTGAGACCACTTTTTTACATTTGAATTTTCATAGCAAAACATTATGAAGATACCTCCATAACGTTTTTGCTGTGAAAGTTCGGATTTCTTTTATCTTCACAATTTTTGTTGTAAAGTTTTATCAAAAGTGTTGGTTTCAGAAGACGAAATGTCTAATGTTTTTTTGCCCGGAGAACTAATTGCATTGTTGCGAGCGGAACGAATGGGGTGCGCTTTGGAAGAAGCGATCTGTTACCGAGCAAAAAAAATGATCAAAATAGGAATTCTAATTTGATTCCATAATGATTCGAAAAGAGTTTCATTTTAAAACGAAATTACACGACTCAGTTCTTATTATTCCGTTATAAGTTATTCGAGAAGGTTCAATTGTCCGAAATGAATTTCTAGACTCGCGAACTTATCGACATCAAGTTTGTAAAAAGAACTAAAAAGTATAAAAATGTTGTCTCTCGAAAACAAACTGGTTTCAAACCCAATCCTATAATATTATATATATATATATATATATATAGTAATACATAGGGGAAGTGAAACCCTAGGTAGGTGAAAGTATAATAGTCGAGGGCATAGGTAGGTTATGAGCTGTAGCTGGCTGCTGTTCACATGATTCAATCCACTCTTAAAAGTGTCTTTATTCCACTCTTCCTCCCTTCCTTCCTTCCTACTTCTACCTCTTCTCTCCAGGTTAATTACATACAATCTCTTATATACGTATTTATATATATATATATATGATATATATATATATATATATATATCCCCACAAACCCTAGCCCACCCAACCCCACCCTCTAACTATATATTAGGGTTCATGTTGCACCATCATATATACCTCCTCATTCACTTTTCCATCTTCATCTTCTTATGTTTTCTGCCATGCTTCATTTCTATTTCATTCAATTCTTCTTCAGTCATGGCTCATATGTATATGTATATATATATATATATAGCTTGGTGATTGGTGAAGAAAGCTCCATGGATGATGATGATGATAATGATGGGATTTGAGGAAACAGTGAAGCTGCCAGCATGATCTAAATAGGGTTTGTTTTCATGATGTATAAAAACCCCTAACTAGGTCATGCGGACAGCTTCACTCCTTCCTTTATTCTCGATGTCTCCAATCAACAAACAACACAAAAAATAATACATTTTTTTTCGGTATGTTTTCTGCTTATCTCCTACGAACACATTAGTTTCTTGTTTTGTTATATAATCCATTTGAAAATTTTAATTCAAATGTAACAACAAATTGGATTTATAGTTATTTATAAGTTTAAAGTTGTAACTAATTTAATCATGATTTTAAGTTGAATTAGAAGTTATTGGATCTATTAAGATGGGATCGGGTTGAAAAATCTTTTTTGAAAACTTGGAACAACCTCCTTAACCTATTTGCACTTCTTAATATGATTGTTGCCACAAAATTTTATTTATAATTCTTTTTTATTGATAATATTATCTTTTTCCCTTATTTTGTTGAATGTTTGCACACACCTTTGTTTCGTGCACAAGCCGAATGTACGGTAAATCTCATCTTATCTGGGTTTGAATCCAGACGCTATCAAAGTCTTTGCGGTCACAAGATTCATCTGTGATGACTCCAGGTCATTACTGATCGCAAAGGGTATTAATCAGTAAGCATAAACTGTACCAGATATCCACGGTTACCAAAAAAAGCACCCTAATTCCGAGTGGATATACTTGGTTCGTTTAGTGTGCTATATATAATTATTGATATGTTTCTTTTATTTGATTACATATCAATAATTATTGTATTAGATTTTAATATGTAGTCGTTTAATTTGTCTTATAAAAGCAAGCGTTATTTTGGTTTTGTTATTATTAGGATCGGATGCTTGTGATGCAAATGATCGTGTAAATGAATCTTTTCCGTAATCTCTTCAATTTGTAAACTAATTATTATATTTGTTAAAATACAAAATAAGTATTATTACAAAATGTTGAAGTGAACAATTCTAACCATACTATTATTTTTTGTTAGAATTTGTTAATAGAAAATAAAATCAAATTGCATAATTTTATGCGGTTTTGCATTGTAGCTTCTACGATCGTAAGCTTGCAACAAATACTATAAACGGTAGAATCAAAAGCCAAATGCTTACGTTTTATTCTTGTTCATCAATTATATAAATATATATATGTGATTTGAATTAGATAAATTTTTATAAAAATCTAATATGCTTTAATTTTACATATATGGGATATATATATATATAATGATACCTGAGATTTTAGAATAACATATTTTTATTAAAAAATTGTAACCAACAGAACTATATTTTTTATAATACAAGATCATAAATTAAATAACTTTGATCTACAAATTAAAAAAAATGTGTAGTATACAAACTTGTAAATTTCCATTTGGTTCTGTCATCGAGTGGTGCTTGGACTTCAAGGGTTAAAAATATCCGGAGGTCTTAGGTTGGAATCTAAAGAGCAATAAAAATCCTGGTCACAAAATTTCAGATGCAATGACTTATAGTCGGCTTGCAGAACAGGTTGGATATCTAAATTAATAAAAAAAACATAATAGATACCTTAAAAAGAGGGATTAGAGTTTAAAATATATTCCATGAAATTCTTACACACTATTATAATCATTTATATTATGAGGCAACTAATATTTATGAAAATTGATGGAGTTTATTTATTATAGACATTGCTTTAAAAAATTAATATACAATCAGAATGTTTATGAAAACAAATATTCGTTAATATAGGTTCACGGTTAAGATTAATTTGTAAGAATTCAATATTTTGTATATGAAACTCCGTCTACATACAATTCAATACCGTGTAACTAATTTTTATTTCATTTTAGGTGTCGGGTTTTAACTAAGATGAATCCTATCATTTGTAAAATAAATAATTAAAATTATTATAATTTTAAAAGATTTTCTTTTAATTTCAACATCTATTTTATGTTAACAATTTTAATATTAATTATATTATTAAAATATTCTGTAAATTCATCATTTCCATACAATTTAAAAAAATATAAAAAGCTATAACACGTTCAATCTCATTAGTTGAAACTTCCCTCTAGCTAGTTCCATTCTCTTTCCCTAACCAGATGCGCGGGTAAACAAGCTATAAAAGATGAATATCGCTCTCTCTAGCTAACCTGAACAGAGCTTGTTGCCAGTCAGGAATGAAGAAGCAAGGGAAACAATTAAAATAACATATCTTTCTCCTCAATAAAAAAAAAATCAAATTTAGAGATTTCTACCTTAACACGACTTTGTTTAAATACAAGACAAGTCTTGGTTCAATCCTATACCCTCTATTAAAGAACACCCATTTACATTAATGTCTTTTAAGATGGATTTTATATAAGATCAGTTGAAATTACTGATAATCAACTTTTACCCGATCATAACTTAAAAAGAAAATTTGTGTAAATGGATTAGGAAAGTCAAAACAAAATGATGTCTAAAAAGGGTAAAAACATGTGAAAAGAGTTTCCCCCACTTCTTGGAATGAACAAAAGGGTAAACAACCGACATGAATTTCTATTCCTATAAAATAAAGTGATTGTTTTATTTTTTTCAAAAGAAAAGGAAAACAAATATTTTCACTTTGAAATTAATAGAGGTTTAATTAGGGGTTAACTCATTTGATAGTTAATTAATATTGAGCAATTAAGGCCCAATAAAAAGCCCAAAACTCTTATTATCATTTTTTTTTCTATGTATATACATGGACAAAATTTGGGAAAATCATCGAAAAATAAAATAACTGAAGAATATATCTAGGTCTTTAGATCGAGATTATTCGACAAATGTGGTTAAAAAAGTGTTTATAGTTATTTTTAATGACTAAAAATATCTCACCTTTTTAACCTAAAATCGGTGAAATATATCCAAAATTAGAGCGAAAAAATAACCAAATGATCATTTTATTATAATTAAGAAAAGATCCGGCAAGAACCCTAAAAAAACCCCAAAAATCTATCCATACCGTTAGATTTAGATGGTCTAACAGATAAGATAAAAAAATTGGTTATTGTTTTTAAAAAAATAAAAATATCTACTTATTTTTTCAATCGACTGAATATAAGCAAAATTGAAGGAAAACAAATTACATAAAAAGTAGTCATTTCATTATCTTTAATTTGATATTCATATTTAAGTATTTTTCATGGTGATCTTCAATTTTTTCTTTTTTTCCACGAGAGATCTCACCCCTATGTAAAATCAAATTTGGACGTTTTTATATTCTCTTATTTAAACTATGTTCTCGCTTGATCTCTTTATATATGTGTGTGTGTGTGTGTATATATATATATATAGAGAGAGAGAGAGATGTTTTGGATTCCGCTAAGAATAAGAGTTACAATTAGCAGATAACAAAGTATCCATATGCCTTCATCCACGTTGAACAACCTTTATTTACCTATTTTTATCATGACTAAATTTTTTAACAAATTCACTATAATAGTGTGATCAAATATATGTAAAGTTAGTAAAAGCGACTTAAAAGTAAAAATAAATTTTTTAAAAAAAGTATACAAATGTAGTTGAAGTTAGATGAATGAAGTTACAGAAAATTAAGTTAAAAACTCAAAAGTGTTTTTCACTTTCTCATCGTTTGTGTGTGTGTATATACACATATAACACATACAACAATATACTAATAGGCTTATATGTAGTTTAGAAGAAATCAAACCACAAATTTTTATGATGAGAAATAGAAAAAGAATTACACAAAAATTTGTTTAACGACAAAAATGAAAACACACACTTACTAGTCTATTAACGTTACGGTTAAACCGTCCTACTATGAAAATTCAACAAACAAAAACAAAAACAAAAACAAAAAATCAATCGCCTAGCTACTACACCTCTTACCAACACAAAAGATAAATTATGATCCTCTCATCAACCATTAGTCAACGCTCTGTATGTATTGTATGTATATCCTCCTGTTATATATCACAACAAATTTATTAATTACCTTTAGATACATTTTCAAATATCTATCTATCTATCTATATCACAACCATTAACTATGCACATCTGTCTTCTATCCCAAAGAGTAGAGCGGTTGTGAAAAGTGAAAGGCAACAACTGTTTGCCCAAAAAAGTTCAAAGAATAACAAAACAAAACAAAACGAAAGTGGAGAAAGGAAGACCATAAAAACATAGGGTGATTAAGGACATGTTTGTATTCAGTCAATTATACATCATGACTGTTTAGTAGTAGCTTAATGATATAGAAAGTGACTTTTTTCATCAAGCTTCTAGGTCTAGGGGGAGAGTTTTTTTTTTTTGAACCTACCCCTGCCAATTAAAAAGCAAACTCCTTCCATCTATGAAAAAACTCCTTCCATCTATGAAAAAACTCTCCCAAATAAAAACATTTCCAATCTATATAGACAGATTAATCCATACAGATTTACCTCCATCAAAAGAACTAGCCTATATATATATATATAGAGAGAGAGAGAGAGGGGTTCAAGGGAAAACGCCAAAAAAAAAGAAAATTGAAGAACACCCTAAGAGCCTCCATCTGGACGGTATGCACTAACGCATACAAGCAATTGAAACTGTTTTTTTTTCTATGCACCAATGCATATATATGCATTAGTGCATATGCACAAATGCATGTTACAACTGTTTTTTTTCTATGCACCAATGCATATATATGCATTAGTGCATATGCACAAATGCATGTTACAAATTACCAGTATGCATTAGTGCATACCGTCCAAATGGAGAGCTCCCAGGGTGTTCTTCAGTTTTCTCTTTTTTTGGCATTTTCCCTTGAACCCGAGCCTATATATATATATAAGTATATATAAGGCATGTTATTTGAGAGAGAGATCTTTAAACAACTTTTTTCATATGAGAATGGAAAAAATTAAGAACAAGTAAGCAAAGTACCTGCCTGCATTATTGCTGGACTTGTCGATGTATCTGAAGTAGCCAATCAGCATAGCCATTCATACCACCAACCTGATCCTCGACTAGATTCAAGAGTAAAAAGAAGCCTTCTCGAGGCTGTTCACCTTGCCTCACTAGATGACAAAGTTGATAATATGATGGATCAGCCTCTCTAAGTTTCTTTAGTATCCCCATCAGCTTTCTTGATGTTTCATTGTCTCGTTCACTCAGACACACCTGGCTCTATATATATATATATATATTAATTACCACAATTGCAAAAAGAAAACCCGTCTAGATCCGGGAGGGAGAATGAATTACTAACCAACTCAATCCAGTATATCCCACTCGAAAGTAGGGTCTGTCTGGATATATATATATATATATATATAACTTTGATACATTGATTGAGAAAAAGGAATCCTCTTTACACTAAATAGGAACTAAGACAAACTTGGTAGAATTTTGATGCATTTTCCGCTTATATAAAATATGCAGAAAACAATACTCGAGTTAGGGTCTGTTTGTTAACAGCTTAATGAGCTTAATGGGACTCAGCTTATTCAGTCAGCTATAAACGACTGTTTGGTAATGACTTAATGATACATAAAGTGGCTTCTCCAGTAAGCTTCTAGGGGGAGCTTTATGCAGAAGGCCCAAACTTGTCCCTCCCAATTAAAAACCACGCTCCTTCCATCTATGAAAAAACCCTTCTAAACAAAAACTTTCCCATTATATATAGGCAGATTAATCCACACAGACAACTTTATCCATACAGAACTTAATGGAAAACCAACCAAACTGTAAAAGGTGTATGATAGATAACATACAAATAGGTTAAATAAGCATACCTTTGAGAAGTCTGTAGCTGAATGTTCCTCGACTAAATTCCTGGCTAAATCAGGTGAAACCATGCGACCAAACCACACAACAAAACGAAAACCGTCATCAAATATATAAATTCCTCTAGAATCTAAACTCTCAGCAACAAGTGGCAGTCTTTTACAAACTCTATCAAATTCATCATCCCGCGTAGGTGTCTGCAAATAAACAAAATGGTGTCTATTTAACTCATCATGGATTTCAAGAAGTCAAGATATAAACAGCAGGAACGTTAAGCTCAAAAATGCGACAAAAATAACCTAGGGCCTGTTTGTTAGCAGCTTAATGAGCTTATTGTGGCTCCACTTATTCAGTCATCTATACATGATTGTTTGGTAGTGGCTTAATGATATAGAAAGTGGCTTATTCAATAAGCTTACAGGAGGGAGCTTTATGCAGAAAGCAATTTTTTTTAAAGATACTCGTCTTACCTTCACAAGATACTCGTCTACTCGTAATAAGCTAGAATATAATAGCTTTAACATTTTCTTAACAGGCAAGGCCATCATGGTGAAACCCGCTGCACAACGTTCATCCAGCTGCGCATCAGCATACCCACCACGAAGTGCAGTTGATTTACATAGCGACAATCCGTATAACGGCAAATATTTCAGTGATTCTGGGTAGATCATCCTGTTTCCTACACGATGCTGAACCGCGTAGAGTTTTCGATATTCTTTGAGGGCTTTAACAATTCTCAATTGAATAGCGTTACGGGCATCTTCCAATTTATATGACAAAGATTTTTCGATTGCTGCAAATAATTGAACAAAAATAAGATAATTTCACTTGTTTTTTTTTTCTTTTTGGGAGAGAGAGAGAGTTTTCTTACCTAATCTACCAAGCAAAGAAACAATAGCACCCGTATCTGCATGGCGGTACATCTCTCCTAAATCAGCAACCACCGATGCTGCAGCTGTGTGTACTCTAATACGCCTTTCACCACAAGATGCGGTGTATCTTTAGGTTGTTAAGTATTTAATATTTATATATGTAAACATCAGTTGGGTATCAAAACTACATGCACATGTGAAGAACCTAAATCACAAGATAATATAAAAATGAAGATTAAGAACAAGCACACCTACGAATCATATACCCGCTAAAGAAATCAAGTTAAGATGTCAAGATGTGTTTTGTGACCATTCAGATCAAGTTTTATATCTGACAAAGATGGCTCACAAAAGGATTAAGCCAGGTAATTGAAATAACGTACAATGTTATAGAACATGTTTATTATGAAAAATATGGATCTTGGAAACACCGAGAAAAAAAGGATGTTGACTATTAGAGCACTCCAACAGATTCTCCAAAATGGAGAATCAAAAGTCAAAATTTCCAAAGAAAATTACTTTCGTCTCCAACAGCTTCTCCATTTTGGAGATTACTATATTAATTATTCTCTCTCCTAAATTTTTTATTGCAAGATTCCTCATTGATAGGTTGAATAAAAATTAAATTCTCTTTCCTAAGTAATCATTTTTGGGGGTTCTCCTAATTTAGAGAATTTCTCTCTCTCTATCTCTCTCTCCTACTTTCTCCATATTGGCGAAGGTTTTGGAGAATCTGTTTGAAGCAAAAAGAGAATCTGTTTGAAGCAAAAAGAGAATCTGTTAGAAATGCTCTTAGAAGCTAGAATCATATAAAAGTTTAATTGCACAAAAGATAATAAAATAAACCGGATAGCAAACCTTACAAACACAAAGAAGGAAATGAAATCTAGAAACTAATAAAAAGAACTGGAGGATACAGTAAAGCCACTTGGAAATACACAATCTGAGTTGTGAGTAGCGTCTCTTCAAGAGCAAACTGCATTGCATAAGCTTTATCACAGTCAACAGCTGGAAGTGCTAATAGATCTGTCGATCTTAGCATAAAATTCCCATGATACGAAGTAAAACGCACTCCTAGAGAGAGACATTTTTATAAAAAAAATCAGTCTTTTACTGAAATAACTTGAAATAACTTTAGTAGCATAAAAAAGATCAACTAGCTAGAAATTAAACCAACCTTTCCCACATCTGATACGCATTACAGCTTCCCAGGCAGTTTCTCTAGTAAGATCTCTAGCCAATTCATGGCTCAACTTGTCTTTGTGAATTGCAGAATGAAAACTTGGATAATAATATACCTGGCCACCGGTGTATTTAGCCAAAGTACCTGCATTTAAACCGATAAACAGTGTGGAACCTCTAAAGACATATAACTAATATGACAATAAGCTTAATAGATGGTGACAAAAATCAGCACTTCAACAGCCAACAGCTAAGAAGCTTATGAAGTGTTTTAAGAGCATGTTTATTTGCAGCTTAATGAGTTTAATGGGACACGCAGCTTATGCAGTCAGCTATATATGACTGTTTGGTAGTGGCATAATGATATGGAAATTGGCTTATTCAGTAAGCTTCTAGGAGGGAGCTTTATGCAGAAAACCAACTTTAATCCAAACCTGCCCTTTCCAATTAAAAAACACGCTCCTTTCATCTATGAAAATACCCTCCCAAAGAAAAAAAATCCCAATCTATACAGACAGATTAATCCACACAGACAACTTTATCCATACAGGACTTAATGGAAAACCAACCAAACAGCCCCTATGAGACATTGTGTGATGCTCCCTTTGTCCCAAAAGAAAGCATTGAAATCCAGTAGCTTAAGGTTAACCCCCAACAAAGGGTAAATGAATTCTCTCAACAGCATGTGCAATCTTAGTGATGATCATTAGAATCTGGAATGAAGTTCACAGTCAGCACATACCTAGTGAAGCTATATCAGTATACTTGTCACTGAATGCATATATATTCACTGCAACTTGAAATTTAGTAAAATCGGCTGCCATCTGTTTATAGAATGGGTCTTCTGGTATTCTCAAAGCATGCTCCTTGTCTGTTCCATAAACCCGAAGATCATCTCCCCGCAACCTCAAACGACCAACACCAAGTGAGGGAAGAGTACTCTGGAAAATTAACAATTTCCCTCCGAGTTGGCTCTGCATATAACACAGAAATTTAATAACAATTGCCTAAACATCATTAATACAATAATATGTATTACATCATACTAGCAAAGTTTACATAAAGGTTCTAAATGGTACAGGACAGAAAGAAACTTACCATAACCATAAAAGCTGCTTTAAGGGCCGGCCCAAAAGCAGATTCCACATTAACATTGTCCTGAAACATGGAAGGTAAGCTATCCAGGAAAGCCTCCACCACAGATCTAGATTCTGATAAGTTGACAAGGAGATCATCTGGCAATGGAATAAACATATCATCCAAATCTGAGACGACCATCATTTGAGGCTGTGTCAAAGACGACTGGCAAAGGAAAAAACAAAATGGGTAGCTCAAAAATCAGTGACCATTACAACAAGAAACATCATTGCCAGCTAAACTATAAATCACTTGCCTTCATATTGTAAAAATGAATTGTGCTGTCAAAAGTTATGAACCCAATCTGTGTTCTGGGGGTGCCCGGCAATCTATCCAAACAAGATTTTATGGTCCGTGCCATCACCTAACAAAAAATGCAAGCAACAAGAAATAATTACTCAAGCGGACTCTGATATCAATGGGAAAATACAAGCAGAGCAAAATCGACGGATTATTTGTGAACAAATATATCAAAATATCCCACTTCATGACACAAGCTTTGAAACTATGGGCTAAAATCAAGTCGTTAGAACCTAAACAAGAAAAAGACAGCTATAGGCCTATATTCTTATATGACATGTACAAGCAAGGTATGAGTTCCCAAGCATATACGGGAAAAAAAATCTTACCTCAAGTGTTCCATTTTTAACCGCAGATATTGATACATTGATCATAAAAAAGTACAGTGGAGGCATTGGAGGCCTGACCATGTATTCAGCTGGAGCAACAAATTCCACAGAACCCCTTGTAAGCTCGGGGTGTTGATCTAGATCAATTCTTTTTCCATTGGCGTCCAAAGGAGCAAAATAATCATTTTGCACTGTATATCATAGATGGAAATTGTTTAGCATGAATACATAACTGTAACAAGAGTTCCATATACAACATAGAAGAATCAATAATCCTCTTTAAACTGATACCAAAGCAGCATCTAAGAACAATTTGGCACATTATTGAAGACACGTGTGTTTATAGGCCCTCAATATACACTTCATGTGTTAGGATGTGCGGTAACAAATTTTTAAAAACAGTTCATGTACTTGTATGATGAATTTAAAGTATTACCATCATTAAGCAAAGCACATATGTTGCATCTCCACTTTCTTCCACTATCTGTAAAAGTCACATACGGGTTCACATATGTACGGCATCTTCTACAACGAACGATGCCTGTTGTGGCAAAATTAACTATTGGAACCTCCTCCTGAACAATAAACAAATTCAAAGGTAAAATAATTATTCTATTGAAAAGCACATATAATATAATATTGACTTAATTGCTCTGAACGCATAAAGACTCACCCCTCCAGGAGCTTCTGCTAGGGGACAAACAACTGCTCCAAGAGGCAACTGCCACCTCGAAACCAGGGACTGTGAATTTGGTATAGCACTGGTCGTGAGTCGTAGATATCTAGAATTGCAATTCATGGGATACATCCCAGCAAAAGAACTTGGTTCTACGTCCCCATCCAGTGGTCTTGGCAACATTTTAGTATCGAGCCCAACATCAAATGATCCAGGAGTGGATCCTAGCGAAAGTGAGCTGAAGTCTTCTACCAAACCCGTCACACCTCCCGTAGGAGGTGCGGACCCTCCTACATACATTCCTGATGAAGATGGAACTGGTGGAGCTGATCCAAATGCACCTTGATGAGAAGAAAAAGGAGCATTTACAGCGGCAAGAGGTGGGGCATAGCCTACTTGATGAGAAACTGGTGGTGGCGGTGGCGGCGGTGTTAATGTGCTACCCTGTATACCTCGATAGCCAGGTAAAGCAGATGGTGGAGAGGCCTGGACAGCACCAGGATAAGGCAGTCCCGTTGAGGGTACAGGTTGCTGCATGTTTGGCCTGGAAGCAGAATATGGTGAATCTGCATATAACATTGGAGGATTGCTGCTAGAAGAAACACTATACAAGCTTTGAGGTGGAGATCCCATTGGTACTGGTGGTATCTGGGGCTGACGATTTAGGGAAGTCGACATTGGTGGAACATGACCTGGAGGAGGTCTCATTGTTGGAGGCAATATAGGCTGCCCCACATTGGATGTTTGTGGTGGAGGTGCTTGAGGTGTTGACGGAAACTGTGGAGTTGGGAACCGCTGGACAGGTCCTGTGGTTGGTGGGCCATAGGGAGCAGTAGGCCTACCTGGTTGCATGGGTCTAAAACCAGGAGTCCCAGCTCCACTAGCAGGCCCAGAAGTTAAAAATGGAGTTGCACTTGAGGTAGCAGGCACCGTACTCATAGAAGCAGGGACTGATGTTGGCCTGAAAGCAGAGGCCTCTGATCCAACCACCGGATGAGATGAAGGAATGGGCATGTTGCTTCGAGGAGCCGCAAAAGGAGTAGTAGTTGTCCCTTGATAAGTATTTGCACGGTCAGGATTTTCAGTCCCCATTGCTTGCATATGTCGCTCTATATCACGTTATTGCTAGGCTTTCATAAATGATCTGCAAGAAAATGCAACTTGAAGTGTCCCACTTTTGATGAAGCCCCAAAATCAATTATATATCATCTTTTTGAAGAAGGATGAGATTAATTGGAGTGCATGTATATAACACACAGCATAGACATGCATACAAAAAAAATTCCCTGACTTTTTAGTAATTTTTGTATTGTCCACTTATATGGTACAGAAAAAAATTCAACATGTTCACTTCCCAGAAACTATTTCTTCACGTGTATATCCATGTGCAAAGTGCCTTCTTATACATCTATGAATCCCATTTGTGGTATGTGCATATATGCATATAGATAAAGAGGGAGGAAGGGCGGTTAGAAAGTTTACTAACCATCTTCAATCGCTAATTGCAATGTTGAAAGAAAGACAAGTGCACTTCAAAGACAAAGAGCTTTTATCCAATATTGCCCCAATGCCACCCTATCATGTCAATTTCACAAAGCTTATGTCTCTATGAAAGTATGAACCTTTTTTCTAGTCGATTAATTTCTTTGAATTAGTGTCCAAAGTTGTTGCTTTTAAACCAAAGTTCTAGAGGCCAGATTCATCAATATGAAGCTTCTCAATAAAAAGATGACAAGGGGCTAGAATGAACAAGCACCAATGACCGAACCAAACTTAGGAATAAAGTTTTATAGATTTCATAACCAGGGGTTCAAACATATAGGCCTGGAAGCTGAAGAACATGTAACACCTCCATTCTGAAGATACGGTGAAATTTAGTAGGATTTATAATTCACAACTCTTATTTAGAAATTCAAACATAAGGAGAATTTATGTAGACAATGCTGTCCAGTAAAAATTAACCATGAACATAAGGAGTTCGATTGAAGGAGCAATGTTGTTCAGATGTTGCAAACATTCATAAAGATGAATCATAACTCATAAGCAATGAAAGATCAAATTAGGCATGATATAATGTTCAATTCCGCATGTATTTAAACTAGTGAGTAAATAATAAACGCCATAGATTCAAATTTTTTAATCCAATGAGTTTCGATCATAATCAGAAAAATAGACTCCATACCTTTGACATAAATTACGTAAGGTTTGCTGTTTTGATTTCGTTTAATGACGATCTTTAACTCACGTTACATATGTATCCATGGCACTTGCGAAACGATTCAAAAGCTAAACCAATAATATTTCAAAAGTGCTGCTAGCATGCACTAATTTAAACTATACAATGAAATCAAATTTGGGAAGGCATTAAGCATTAGCAGTCAATCGCCACATGACTTAACCTGATCTTTAACAACAAAACCGAATTAGTAAAATAACCCAATTCAGCCGTCAGTTTGGCAACCCAATTCCTACCAATTTTTTAGCAAACACAAAATCAACAGACCCTTCGGTAAATGTCGTCAACGATTATATATAAATAATTACCTGATCGGAAGAGATCTAAATGAATAATGGGCAGACCGGAGTTGTATCAAGACGGCGAATGGCGAATGGCGATCGGCGATGCAGATGTGCGTCCACAAACAATGAATTCTTGCTCTCTATCTCTCTTTTTTCCGGAACAAAATGCAAATAAAAACCTAGAAAACGGAGAATCGTTATATGTGTAACCGTAATCGTTTTCCCAATTACTTGACGACAGTGAAATCGATTGGATTTTGGGGAAGAACCACCGATTATTTTATGATTCAGGGAATCGGGTGGTAGATTAGGAACCCTAATCGATTCATTCAGTCATTGGGCGTGTGTGAAAGGTGAAAACATACAAGCAATTTCTCAAAATGATTATTCTCTATGATCACACGAACCAATTTTTTAATTTGATAATGAATAAAAATATTATCTAGAAAAAGATTCTTCAAAAAATAAAAATCATCAAAATCTTTTTAAAAAATATTACAATACATCTAATTTTTATATTTGAAAACTTTTATTTATCTATATCTATATCTATATTATAAAACATTTGCTAAAAATTCTTAAAAACCATTTTTAAACGTATAGTATTGTTTATTGATACATATTATTTAAAATCCAATATTACAAGTAAATTATGTGTAAGTACAACTTATTAAAACTTCATTTTTGAATTCGTGTAAATAACTACAGATAAATATAATCAAATACAGGATAAACATCTCATTTTAAATATAATAAATCTTGAATATAATTAGGATAATCATTTAATTCGTTCAAAACCATTATAACATCGATAAAGACAAAATATAAAAT
This sequence comes from Silybum marianum, assembly GCA_036898165.1. Classification (NCBI taxonomy): domain Eukaryota; kingdom Viridiplantae; phylum Streptophyta; class Magnoliopsida; order Asterales; family Asteraceae; genus Silybum; species Silybum marianum. The sequence goes on from CM072530.1 coordinate 1,423,786, forward strand.
GATAAACTAAAATCGAGTTGTATATCGCCGTATTACGTGAGTATCCTTCTAGTAATAACAATAAAATGACTGTTTTCCACTCGTAAGTAATCATTTTTACGTAAATTTTACATTTGAAGAAAAAAATTCTTCTCTTTCCTATTTTTTTTTTTTTAAATTTGTTGGAGAAAATGAAGCAAATTTTTTATTTTGTCCGTTAAAACATTTTTAATAGATTTTTCAAAAGGAAAAGTAGAGACTTGCATATATTCTTTGGTCTAATAGATTCTTCAAAATAAAAAAAAACAAATGATAGAATTTGAAAAACATCTCAAAAATGATTACAATAAGAGAAAAAATATTATTTAATATGTTTTTACCGTAGTAACTTCAAAAATAATTAATTTTATAATCTTTAAAAGGAAAAATATGTTGCAATTGAATGAATTTTAATTTTAAAATTTTTTGAAGTTCTATCCTCCATTTTAATGAAATTTTAAAAAATATGATCCTATTAACATATATTTACTAAAATTATAAATTATTCTAGCCTCTATTGTTTTTATGGTGTCGAAAATGCTTATGTAAATATGTATTGCAAGAGATGTATGTTAGAAAAATAATCGGCAAAGAACAATGATTATTTTATATTGTATGTCCATATTGATGTAGTAGCAAGACGGATTCACCTATTTCTTAAGATCATCTCCAAAAGCTATGCTATAATAGAATTTTTTTTGTAATTTTAGAGATTTTTTTGCTCCAATAGCTGTATTGGTATGCTAAAATAGAGAAAACACTGAGAGAGGGGATGAAAAACTCTAAATTTAGAGAAATCTTTAAAAACAACCACTTAAGAAAAAGAAATAATATTTTAATGTTTCCACCAATAAAAACAATGAAATAAATTGATTTAAGAGAGAGAAATAATATTTTATTAAAATATTGATTATTTTAATAATATAATTAATGCTACAATTTTTAAAATAAAATAGTTATTAGAGTTGGAAGCAATTTTTTTAAAAATGGTGACTTATGATACTCTATTTTAGAAAAAAAAAATTAGCATAGCTCTTGGAGATGCTCTAAGCCTCTAAGAGCATCTCCAACAACATCTCTAATTTTTTTCTAAAATGATGACGCAAAAGTCAAGATCTTTAAATTTTTTTGCATTCATCTCCAACAGCATCTTCATTTTGAAAAGTCTAACATTAATTATATTATTAAAATATTTAATATATTAAAAAACTTTTAAACTAACTTTTATATTATTGGTGGAAAATGAAAAGTATGAATAAAATATTATTCCTTTCACTTGATAATCATTTTTGGGGTAATCTCCAAATTTGGAGAAAAAATGACTCTCTTTCATGTTTTCTTCATTTTGGAGAAACTTTTAAAGATGTTGTTGGAACACAAATTTAGTCCAAAATCTCTATTTTTCTTATTTTCTCTATTTTAGAGATGTTGTTGGAGATGCTCTAAGTAGCTGTACATTTTTAACTGTAAAAACAAATTTATTGAAAAATATAAGATATTTATTTAACATAATCATCTAACAATTAGTATAATTATTTATTTAGCTTTCTTGTCCTTGCACAGAAGAACCAGTCCTGACTATACTTTTTTTAAGATAATAGGAATGCAAAAAGCATCAAAATTTAAGCCGAATACTTGTAAATTTGACAAAAGTGGGACTCAAACTTGGAGTCCTGTACAAATTGAGCAATATTGACCAACTCTGTTGTTAAACAAAAAATACGATCACACCCTTCAAAACGTTTTTTTTCCCTTTAGGAAAGAACCATGAAACATTCACATATGTCTGTCGTATCATGATATGTAGGTCCACTCTTGTCTAGCAAATAAAATGGTAGGCATTTAAAAAGACTATGTCCAAAATAATAAATAATGTTATTATGCTTATAGGAGCGGGTTCAAATGAGAATTCGAATTTGGTTGTGAACGTGAGGACAATGAGTGCATGACACATGTCGAATAATCAAATAAATATTCAAACTGAATATAGTGTTTATTCAGTCTGAATAATGCCTATTGAGACTGAATAAACATTATATTTAGTCTGAATAATCTGCATTCAGACATGTGTCACGCTCTCATTCGTCTTCACGTTCACAACCAAATTTGAGTGCCGATTTAAACTTTCATCCATGCTTATATGATACAAATACCTTTTTTACTCAAAATCTAATTATTTTGATCATAAGTATATCAAAGTCACGATTATGTTTAACAATTACAACTAAATTAAAATTTACAAACATGTCTATCTTTTAAATATCTCAAATTAATATTTATAGGTTATATGAAGAGTATCATATTGATAAGGCGGTCGTGTACTTATTTTTATCATGATCAGTATAATATTATGACACATGGTTATACCGAAAGCTTCAACAATAAAACCAATATTTCTTTGAACAACAAAGCACACTTTATTAAAACAACCAATTATGTACTTTAATAAAAACCAATATTGTATGACTGTTCACAATTACTATCTTTGTGGAATTCGTTTGACTTCACACTTATAGCATTTCCAACAGCTTCTCTAAAATTGAGAAAATGAGAATTTTGAGTCAAAACTTTGCTTCAACGGCTTACTTAAAACTATCTCCAAAAAGAAAAAAAAATATGGGAGATAATGTTTTTTTCTCCAAATATGGAGAACACCCAAAAAATAATTGCAAAGTGAGTGAAATTTTTGTATACCATCCCTACCAATCGGTTGGTAGTAGGGACAAACCCATAATTTTTTTCAAACAGTAACACCATTTGACTATTAAAAATAAATATATAGGAATATCTTTCAAAAATCGTCGTTGGTATGTTGGTTGATTCGTTGTTTTTCATATGTTAGGTCTTGTGTTCAAGTCTTTTATTGTAATTTTTTTTAAAACTTAATAAATATGACACACAACAAATTCGAACCCGGGTTTGGATGGAAGAAAAACCTTACAAACCAACTCTACCAAGTAAAACTTATGTTTTCATTGTAGTTTCAAAATACACATGGGACCACACAACAAATTATACGGTGACACTTTTCATGACCCTATAATTTTTTACACTACGATGGAAGAACGAAGTGGTGGCACAGGCCACCGTATGCTCTACATTGGGTCCGTCCATGGCTGGTAGTACAATACCAAATATGCAAACTTGGTTGATATACAGTATTTGGAAGTTGTTTACCATGATACCGACTTACTTAAAATTTGTTACTTTGACTATTTTGTTTGGACATTTAAATATTTACAAAAAAAAATCTTTGCAATAAAAAACCTTGAACATTGTATGTGTTACATGAAAAACCAAATAGTCATTTGGACTTTGAACATAATGACAAAAATTTCATATATATAATTTAAAATTGGTACAAAATTAATACCAACCGAAAACACTTAGATGGCGTTTGTTTTTTAAGAGGTGCTAACTCTTAAGTCTGATTTCAGTTATGAAATGGTTATGAAATGTTTAAACGAATCAGACATAAGTGGTGATTAAGAGCTTAAAATGAAAAAACAAACAAGGCCTTAATATTATATCAACTCCACCCCTATTCAAACCCATCTTGAGGGGGGAGAAAAGCCATGTCATGATATTTACATGCTCTAACCATGATCTATAAATTCATAATCATTTCATTAAAGATCTGTTTATATAACTCTCATCGGTGAGGGTCAACATTTTTATTTAAATTATCTGGTAATATTCTAGTCTATTGAAAACGGCATATACAATCTTTTTATCGGTTAAACACTTATCGGATGAGAGTATAACTTTAACCTATCGAATAAGACTCTCGGTTCTTGTCCTCATTCCTACCAAGTAAGGGGCCATTTATCAAACGATTACTCAGGTAAGCACTTACCAAGTCATATTACATTATCGAAAGAATATGATAAGTGCCAAGATTCTTACCCGGTAAAAGCGAAGGAAAGAAAGACAAAGACCAAGAGTTTTACCCGGTAAGTGAGGGCGACGACTCTTACCACGGTTTGTGCTTCTCGGGTAAATTGTTGCATACAAGATTGTTTTGGTGGACTAAAAATTTTTACTCAATAAGTAAGTAATAGTATTGAATTTTACTAGTGAACTTTTAACGGGTAAGTGTTTATGTAAACCACCCCTAAGATTCTTAATCTTGTTTCTGATAAAATAAAGTGAACAAATAGAAGACCCTTGGATGTACATTAGGATGAGATTCCCTAAATCAACTTCCTTCTAAAACATAATTTCATGAGAAGATAAGAGATTAAAAGTGATTAATAATTCAGATCACTTCTTATGCTGCCCACCTTAACTATTATTCTCACACGGTATGCATCAGTAAACATCTCAAACATTAAATGATTATTTTGGAGTATTATTAATTGAACTCCAAAAATTCAAAATATAATCGAAATTTTTTCTAACGTACCTTAACAAAACTGATTATAAGCCAACCTTCTTGCAGCATATGGCTTGCCTACATCCAAACACACCTAAATTGTCGAACTGAACTGTCTTTAACGTTTTTGGTATTGGTAGAATGTTTGCAGAACTGGAGTTGATCGCAAGAAGCAACACGTTTTCATCAAGTAGTTTCTCCAGATCGAGATCGCTATGTGATTCGATGATATTCACAGATCGACGCACGCAGAGGTGATAGAAAGGTATACTCGTCGCTGTTCCTTCATCACGCTCACACAGTCACACTTCAGATCACACACACTAAGTGTTCATATCATATCTGCTTTTTAATTTGGGGAAATTTCATGAAATTACGCTAGTATAATTGTATAATTGAAGTTTTATCTCGATTGGAGGTATGAATTTGATTCGCTTGAGTTGAAGTAAGTTTGATCGGAAATATCCTAACTGTTTCAAAAGGAAAACAAAGGAGTTATTAGGTTTGATTGTTTGAAGTTTGATGCCAAATTTGTCGTAAATTGGAATTAAAAGCAATAAACTCGTTTCTCACTTACTTAATTGAAGGCCAACTAATGGCTTATCAGGCGGTGGTGTCTGCTTAAACCCATATAACGCTTTCTTAAGCTTGTAAACCTTTGTGTTTTTCTCCCTTTTATACCCAGATTGATACATTGTACTTCCACAACAGCATAATATTCTTCATTCTATTTGTTATAGTTTTCTTTTAGAAATGCGCTAGTTGAAAGAGGTGTAGTTTATGTAATAATTGTCTAAACTTATTTGCTTTTATATTACAGACTTCTAAATTTAACATAACTTTGATAAATAATCACAAAAAAATCACTACAATATATTGTACCCAAGGAGGGACTGTTTTACATGATAAACCTATACTGATAAAGAATGAAAATAATATCCGCAAACATATGAGAGTTTTGCTGGCCGAGGATGGCGGCTGTGGCCGCCATCTTCATCCAGACATGTCCTAAATCCACCCTCGTATATAGTCTAAAAATGGTTTATCTGGTACTGGTATCAACTTCACGAACCAACCAATAGGCCACGATATAGCCGCAATTGCTACACAAATCCCCCACTGTTCCCAATTTAATTTCTCCGTATCTGCGAAATTCTTTAGAAACTCCACCATCACAATCTGAAGAACGATCGTTACTCCAATAATTCCCATGAATAACCTATTCTTATGAAGACCTTCAAATACATTCCTCTTCTCCAGCTTCCTTGCGTTGAATTCATTGAACACTTGGCAGAGTACAAAAGTATTGAAGATAATGGTATTCTTCACTCTCTCATTCACATTGAAGATTTCTTTCCCTTTAAACTGAAATGTCAACAGAATAGCTATCTGATATAAAGATTGTGCCAATAAGTTCCTCCACATAACATTCGTTATAAGGGGCGCAACTCTACCCACCGGGGGCTTATCCATGAGTTCTTTAGTGGGCTTTTCGGTTGCAAGTGCTAAAGCACCTAAAGTATCCATGATCAAATTAACCCATAATAGCTGAACAGCCGTTAAGGGAACTTCACCGGCTGAAACAGCTGCCACAAAGTTGATAACAAGAGCTGCAACATTTACGGTTAGTTGAAACTGAATGAACTTTTGGATATTGTTATACACACACCGACCCCACCTCAAAACAACGGCTACAGAAGCGAAATCGTCATCTAAGATGACGATATCCGAGCTTTCTTTAGCCACTTCAGTTCCTTGAATCCCCATTGAAAGCCCGATATCTGCTTCTTTTAGAGCCGGTGCATCATTTGTACCATCGCCCGTGACTGCAACCACATGACCTTTCTTTTTTAAACACTGAACCATTAAGAGCTTGTCAAAAGGAGAAGATCTTGCCATTACTCGAATAATATCAACTTTCTCCATTCTTTCTTCATCTGTGTAATTACGAAACTCTTCACCTTCTACTACTTCTCCTTTACTTACCAAGTGACCACCTTTAAGTATACCACATTCAGTGGCTATGGCTTTTGCTGTGAAAACATTATCTCCTGTTATCATCTTAATCTCCACCCCAGCTGACCTACACTGGTCGATGGCTTCTTTTACCCCTGGTCTACATGGGTCCTTGATTCCAACGATGCCCAATAATGTCAATCCGTCTTCATTTAGCGTTTTGTAGGTGGTACCATCTTCGTTGTGTTTCAGCTCGTTTTCTGGAACCTGTTTATGAGCGAAAGCTATGCACCTGAGACTACTTGCTGCCATTCCTTCGATTATTTTCTCGATTTGTGTCTTTTCGTCGTGACTTAATGACTTTTTAAGTCCGGTTTTCTGATAATAATTTGAACACATTGCTAGTACCATCTCAGCAGCTCCTTTCCAGTGTACGTGTACGGTATTGTCGTCTTTCTTCCTAATCAAAACGCCACTCCGTTTCTTCTCCGAATTGAACGTTTCAACGTGAAGAATGGTGGAATCTTGTTTCAGTTTCTCCATATCCATTCCTAAATTCGTGACCGCCCATGAAAGAATTGCTTTTTCAGTTGGGCTTCCGGAATATTCCGACGTGTTTCCGGTAACTGATTTGTAAACGCTACCGGTAGTGTTTAAACCGACCGCTTGATGATAAAGTTGAACGATTTTTGAATCTATTGAAGAATCATCTTCTTCTATGTGATCAAGACCAAGCCAAAATTTCGTAACTTTCATTATATTCATGGTTAAAGTCCCTGTTTTATCGGTGCATATAACAGTGGCCGAACCCATGGTTTCACAAGCGGATAACTTTCTTACCATAGCCTGATCAGCCATCATTCTCTTCATAGAATAAGCAAGTGTGAGTGTGACCGCCAGCGGCAGGCCTTCCGGGATTGCCACCACGACAATCGTTACTGCCGCCGCGAAAATACCCGTAACGGAATTGAGTATCTCATTCGTAGTCGTGCGTTTCCCATTATATTCCCGATTCCCATCCTCATCTTCGGTATTTCCAGTGAAATAACGGATTAACATAACCACAAGAACAAGAAAAGCAACTAAAAGACCAACCTTTCCGATTGAAGACGTGAGTTTATTCAGACGGGATTGTAGCGGAGTTTGCTCGTCTGAATCACCCGTAATCGAGCTCATCATCTTCCCCCAAGCGGTATTCATCCCGACCGATATCACAAGCATTCGACCATGCCCATCAGCCACTTTCGAACCAGATATCAAAAACGGATGACGAATGGCATCGACGTCTATATGATCACTTTCTCCAGTCATACTCGACTCATCCACCAGCAACGAATGCCCATCTATAAACAACCCGTCTGCCGGAATTTGATCTCCGATATTAAGCACCACCACATCTCCAACCACCACATCAAATATCGATATCTTTTGCCTCCTACCTTCTCTTATAACATCCATCTTTATATTATTACTTATTTTCGACAATCGGTCAAACTGTCTTTCTTGTCTGAAATTACTAACCGCAGAAACCGCAATAACCAGAAAAACCGCCACAAAGATACTACCGCCCTCATACCACCCTTCTTTTGCTCCTTCTTCTTTGATACCGAATCCAAGAGAAAGAGCGGCACATGCTAACAGTATGAGAATAGTCGTATCCTTAAAAGCCTCCACCACAAAATAAAAGAACCCTTTCGGCGGTGGCTTCTTATAAGTATTCGAACCAAATACAATCTTCCTTCTTTCGGTGTCTTTTCCATTAATCCCATATTCAAGATTCGTCTGAAGAGATTCAGCCAATCCCGAAACACCATTAAGCTTTCCAACGATCTCCAAGTCTTTGTTTTTCACCAAATCGCTGAGCTCGGATTGGTCAATACTCGAGAACCCGTCACTATGATCATCAGAATTAGTATTAGTAGTAGTAGTAGTAGTAGCTTCTTTCGAGATGATCTTAAGAGAAGTATACGAAGGTCCCGATACTATCTCGGATATCGGGTATTGATCACTTAATTTCTTGGAAACTTTGGCTATCGATAACATAGTATTCGAGAAGTAAATCGAAAAGTAAGCTAGACGCCATCTTTTCTGGGCTTTTGTAAGCGTTATCGTGCTTATGTTATGTAGCATAATAGCTCCAATGTCGAATTGTGATCGGATTTCGCTAACCATTTTCGGTATTTTTCAGATTTTTTGAAACGAAAAGCAGAGGGAAAATAAGGCTAAGTATTGTAGAGAGATGAGATGAAAGATATTCGTTTTGAATGGGTTCAGCCATCATCTTCTTATAGTAGAAGAAAACTTAATGAATATATGCTTTGGGAAATTGCCAGGAACATGCTTTATACAGGTTTGCTCTTCTTAATATATATCTCATTATCTAACTGAATCGCAATGGGTTAGTTAACATCAAGTAATAACGTAGAAGTTAGTTTATATAAATAATGATATTATATGTATATATATTTAATTAACTATTAATAGTATTATAGTATTTTTATATTTTTTATTGAAATGATATGAATATTTGTCACAAGTATTCAAATTTCAAAGTTTACAAGGTTTTTAAAGGAGTTATTGTTTACGGTTTTCAAAGAGTAGATGGAAAACGGTTTATTTAAGTTAAAGGTGTTAAATTAAGCAACTAAAGTCAGGGTGAAATTTTCCTTTTTCATAGACAAAACTAGATCTTCTTGTTCCACCTTTTTTTAGTATATATATATAAAGTCAGGGTGAACATTATTTTACACACGAAATATAAAATTAATATATATATATATATTATAACATGGACCGTGGAGAGATCATATGAGAATAACAGTTATGGTGAGAATAATGAGAACACTTCTGTGTCCTTGGTTAAGTTGATTTTTTAATCTGACTCAATTTTTTCCAACTAAATTCAACCACATTCATCTATCTTCTTTATCTACTTTTAAGTCATTTTCACGAATTTTTACATATATTTAATCATTTTCGTATGTATGAATTTGTTAAAGTTCGGTCATGATGGTAAAAATTAGGCATGGCATGACAACGAGATCTGCTACGTTAAGGATCCCGGTGTATCCGGCTCAATGAGAACAAAGATCCCCAAAAATTGAAAACTCGGAATAGGAGTCATAGGACCCGGGGCTAGGTAACGTGATTCCTGGTTCGTTCCATACTTGTATATTAAATATATTATTTATAAATAATTAAATTTAATATTTTTTAGATTTATAAAAAGTATCTTAATCTTTCTTTTTATATACACTTTTTTTTAAAATAAAAAACATGGATGCGGAAAATGTTTTGGTAACATATAAATATTTGATATTCTATAAAATCGAATATCTTTGCGGATAATATAATATTTCTCTAACTCGTATAACATGCCACATGTCCAATTAATCATAAGTGATTCGATTAATCAATTAATTATATTCATTACTCACATAAAACAAGCTATCAATCTGAACAGCCATTAAAATAAACAGTTCCTAGGGATCCAGATGCATATGATGAAGCTAGGTCAGAACGACCGCCTTCCCATTAAGACATCCGTGTACAGACCCGGCTTGTTAGTCGGCAATGGTGTTTGTGTTTGATCGACATCTGTTTGGATTATGCTGCATTAAACCGCTTAAAGATATTAATTACCACTTAACTTACTCGATTGGTTAACGTGTTTTTTTTAATAATATTTTATCTTCTCGTCTATTTGATTTCATTTAGAGTAAATTCCGGATTTGGTCCCTGGGATTTTTGAATTACTTGGATTTGGTCCTTTATATCTATTTATTTCATATAAATCTCCATCTATACAATTTGTTCTGGATTTGGTCATTCATACTACTGGCCATTTATATTCTCCGTTAAATTGTAAGGGGATTATGGTTTTTTAACATTTTCTTTCATTTCAAGGTTTAAAATTGCAAATGTGATTTTGTACTAACATAAAAAAAAGGACACGTACAACTTTTGTTGCGGGTTAAGTCGCGGCTAATCATATATGATTTTGTACGTGTAAAAAAATTGTCTTGTTTACTTAAATAGTTATCGTTCTCGTATGAACGCATATATATATATATATATATGAGGAAAGTTCAAATGTGAACTCATTTTTGGTTGTGAACGTGAGGACGAATCTCAGCCATTTATCCGGTCAATAAAGACGAACTTTGACGCAGTTCACTCCTTTAATAATCTCCACCCTCCCATGAATCGCGTCAATCCTCCGTGATCGCGTCCACCATAACCGAAGATGTGTGGCTGAGATTCGTCCTCACGTTCACAACCAAAAATGAGTTCACATTTGAACCTAACCCATATATATATATAATCTAATTAGATAATGATATGAAAAATGTACATTCATAGTAGAAAAATAACAATCTATATATTATTATTATTATTATTATAAAAATAGTTTTTGATCAAATACTTAAATAGAACATGAAAAAGTAATTTAGCAGCCTCTTTTTAATTGTGAGTTCATAACGTTTATGAATTCATGAAACTGTGAGTGATGTGATTATATAAATTTATGAAAGTTAAAAGTGTAAAAGCATGAGAGATTAAAAAAAAAATTATCAGGCAAGACACCATATGTGAGCCACACATTATAAAAACGCTATGAACTATTTTGTAATGACGTAGACGTATCTTGCGAGTGTACCATTGAATAACATTTCTTAAATCATAATCCAAAATCAAATAAAGAATAATCAACAATCAAGGAACACCTTATTATTAAGAATTTCATCTTCTTCATCAAGAATATCAACAAGAGTTTTAAAAACCTAAATTGGAAACTGAAGTTCAAATATCTAAACCAAAGATCAAAATCAAAATTAAAAACCTCAAATCTAATAAGTGACAATGAACAAATCCTCAATCAAAAACCTTAAATTAATCCTAAATCAAAACCCTAGTTTAAATTATGAGATCTCGGATCGACGATATGCCTTCTCGAAACCTGCACAAATCCGCGACAGATGTTGTCTTGACTCTTGAACAATGTCGTCTGCAACATAATATGAGGTGACACAAATCCATCTGAACTTGATATGGAGGTGGTGTGATAGAGGGAGTTCAATCGATGGAGGCGTTGTCTGCAAGATCGATGGAGAAGTTAATTTAATATCAAAACGTATTTGTTTAGTTTACATATATAATTATTTAGTCGTGTATAAATAGAAGTTTGAACATGAAATACAATGTTAAAAACTTAATTCTCATTCATCCAAAATGGTATTTTTGTATAGAATAATCATAAGTTCTCTAACAAATTTTTTAAAATGAAAATTTTAGGGATTCAATTTGTATCAAAAGATTATCCAAAACCTTTATTAAATTGGTGATAATAGTAGACAAAATGGAATTTTTTTTCAAAGTAATTGTTTAGGGGTGAGAAATTATAGTTTATTATTCCAACCAATATTAGTCTTCGAGATTAAATGTTTTAGCGAGAGAAATAATAGTTATTAAAATTTTATTAATATAATTACTTAAAAGAATTCTTAATACAATTAATATTTTAATCTTTAAAACAAAGAATTTGCTATAGTTAAATGTAATTTATTTAATTTTTTATTTTTATTTTCAAAGATTTTTTAGACATTATATGAAACCGAATACTGAGTCTTTATTTTATTTTTAGCATAAGTTTACCCAAGATACGGATTTTTATATGGTTCTTAATTTGGTTGATTTTAACCTAGCAATGATCAATGAAAACATTGTATACAAATATTTGTCGTTTTTTGAAGGTGCTGTCCCATTAATTTGGAGTTACGATAGCTTTCAACACACCATTTATTCCGCATCCACACCAACCTTTGACTGAGTCTACAATACTTGGGCGTGAAGACGCCTATGACGACGATCTTTTTACTTTTTTGCTAAAAGAAAAAAGAAATTGCAAAGAAACTAATATCAATATGAGGTATTTTTTTAATTATTACAACAAGACAGATTTTTTAAATGAAGATTTTAGAAATTTTTGTTTTAAATTTTTTTTTAAAATGGAAAAAATATCAGAGAGATATGCTAAAATTCTTTAAATTTAGGGGTTGTTTGATTCAATTTTAGGAATGAAAATGAAAATAGGGAATAACTTTTCATTTCAACCATTTTGACTATAAATGAAAACTTGGACTTTTGGGAGAATGAACTCGTTATATTATATAAAAGTAAACGGTTTTTTTATTCTAATTCTCATCGATTACTGATTAATACCTCCAACCAAACACCTTTTAAAGAACTCTTCAAAAATGATTACCTAGGCTATAAAATGGAAATTTTTTGTTCTTCTTAACAATGAGAGTTTTTGAAATTGAATGTCGAAAAGCTATTTCAGATGAATTGAAATTTTATTTGGAGATTTTAGTTTTTGATTCTTTATTTTAAAGAATTTGTTGGACATTTCCATCAACTATAGTATAACTTTTTAAATATAAAGTATCAAAAGTCAAAATAATTTTTAAAAAATTACATTCAATCCCAACTGATACTCTATTTTAATATTTCAGCCTTTTAACTATTGTAATTAATTTAGGTTATAGTCCCAATATATTTGTTTTAGTTATTTTGTTAAAAAAAAACCGTTGGCATAGGTGGCCAAATTGTCTTGAAATTATAGTTGTGAAATTAAAATGGCGGACCTAACGAGTGTTTGTTTCATACTTATTTTATTTTTCTTTTGCAAACTTTTTGAATTTTCCAAAAAGGGAATTTGTTATTTCTTGTGTGCAAAGAAATATGATTTCAACTTCTTCTTTAAGATTCATATAAATGATTCCTTTAGTTTTTATGTCTACATTTATCCGATTCATATGGCAAAGATCGATGATTATTAAAGCAATTTCAATCTCTTTTCAAGTGAAAACATGATTATAAAAGTATCTTTAACAGTTTATTTATAATTTCTTTAACAACAGAATATAAAAGATATTATTTGAATACATTTTATTCTTTAAAATTGTAATATTCATATATGACAACATTGTAATTTTAATTCATTGTATGAAGAACGATTGTATGAAATTGATTATTTAACATTTAAATTATAAAAAGATTATAAATAAAAATATATCATCTGAGGGTTGCTTCACATGAGAACAACATATTTTTATGAGACCCATGAGATTATAGTTTTACATTTTCTCAGTAAAATATTGTGAAGGTAAAAAAGAATCCAAACATTCATAGCAAAAACACTGTAAAGGTTACCTTCACAATGTTTTGCTATGAAGTTTCAAGTGTAAAAAATGGTCTCATAGGTCTTACGAAAATAGATTGGTCTCACATGATGCCAAATCTACCATCCAAACAATAAAATAATGTTAAAATTTAAAGTACCATAATCATTAATTTTTTTATAGCATATTAACATTTTTTCTCCTTTAAAAGAAAAGAGTTGGAACATGCTTTCAAGTTTTCTAAAACAACATGCACCGAACCTTATTTTGTTCATTTTAACGCCTTTTTTTGATCAAATGGTTTAAGGAACCAGCTTGTTTCTTGAGATTATAAATTAATAGTATCTGAATTTTTTTAATAAAACATTTTAAAGTTATAAAAAACATAAAACATTTATAGTATTTTGTTATGAAGGTTTAACGTTATTCATATAATCTTACAAATCTCAAGAAAATAGTCTGATTTAACAAGATTATCAATGATCTAAATGTCTTAAATCATTTATGTTTTATGAATTTATTTAAGGTGCCGTTTGTTTTTTAAGAGATGTTGAAGTCTGAAGTCTGATTCAGTTTTGAAATTATTATGAAACATCTAAACGAATCAGACATAAGTGGTGATTAAGAGCTTAAAATGAAAAAACAAATAAGGCCTAAATGAATTTTAATAATTTGGTCTGCTTCTTAATGATGTAATGATTCATACATATGCATTTCTTAAACCCATTAAAAAAGCTTTAATATTTTAATGCTTGTTACAACATTTCATTAAATGCTCCTTTTTTCTTTAAAAAAGAATTGCAACATTATTTGTTGGGGTTGTCCACAAAAATACAATTTGTGAAATTAACTTCATTTTATTAAGATCTCTGACGTGTAATTAAGTTGGCAAAAGTAAAAAAATGAGATAATTTTATTTAAATATAAGACAGGTTTTGGGTTCGACCTGAAAGGTTGAAACCCTATTAGCATCAGCCATTGAGTAAGTAAATAAAATACCCTTTTATATTAGTGTCTTTGGAATCATCTTTAGTGATGATATCAGTTAAATTTATTGGTCATCAACTTTTTATCTAAATTTTATTCTATTAAAATCTAGAACATTTGTCGTTTTAGTGAGACATTCCTAAATGTCTAAATTCGCTACCTAAGTTTAATTGGGAACGTCGTCAATTCGTAATCCAACCAATTAATGTATTTCTTGTGAAGGCTTTATTGTCATATTCAAATAATTAGAATTAAAGGGTTAGAGGGAGGTTTAAGGGAAAACGCTAAAAAAGAGAAAACTGAAGAACACCCTGGGAGGCTTTCATGTGGACGGTATGCACTAATACATACCGGTAATTTTTGTTCCTAAGCATCAATGCATCTATCATTACAGATGCATTGATAAATATTCATTAATGCATGTTACAAGTTATGGATATGCATTAATGCATACCGTCCACATGGAAGCCATCTAGGTTGTTCTTCGGTTTTCTCTTTTTTTAGCGTTTTCCCTTGAACCTCCCTTTAAAGGATTATTTATCAAATATTTATCCACTTGTCAGCTTTATTGGAGGCGGGTTATGTATGAGGTTTGTTAGGGTTGCCGATAATTATACTTTTGTTCAAAAAATGGATTTTTTTATTTTTCAATTATTCACATAAGAAGAAGGTTATCTTCTTACAATTTTATGGTATTTAATTTTTTTATTTAAACCGATATGTTCCACTCTATTCATATAATTATGGTCCTTGCTATTTCAAAAAATGATTTTTTTGATGAAAATTTAACCTTGATCTTTTTTAGATAATCATGGGTGTCTAGTCAGTTTGCACATACCTTAACTAATCCTACAAAACCTTGTAATTAACAATCAGATAAACTTTTAGGAGCTGTTGGTTGGTTTTTCGTTAAGTCTTGTATGAATAAAGTTGCATGTATGTATTAATATGTCTCTATAGATTAATAAGGTTTTGTTTAGAAGATTTTTCTCATGGATGGAATGAGCGTTTTTTTACTGCTGAGGGACCGATTTAGATTTTTTTTTTGGCTTTCTACATAAAGTTCACCCTAAAAACTTACTGAATAGTGAATACAATCAATTTTTATATTGTTAAATTACTATCAAATAGTCATATATAACTCCCTGAATAAACTATGATTTCATTCACTTACTTAGGGGACGTTTAGGATTGCTTATCAAAACAACTTATTGACTTATACTGGTGTGGAACCGGTGAAAAAAAGTTTTGAGTGTTTAGAAAAGAAAAAAAAAGTATTTATATCAATGGGGAACCGGTGAAAATGAGTTTTTGATAAGTTATTCCATTTTGACATGTCAAAACTCCTTATGACTTTTAATTCTTTTTAAAACATTTTACATGTATAAGCAATCCAAAACACTCCATACAAAACAACTTATTAAGTTATTTCAGTATGGTAATTCTATAAGCTAATCCAAACATTTTTTATAAAACTATGATTTACCGCTACATAAATTAATAAATACTTTTACAATAAAGCATAACTTATTTTAAATAAGCAATCTAAACACTCATTGGAGGTCCTTTAGTGATCTTAAATTGATGACCACTAAAAGACAGTGTTCATTTTGGTGACTACAGTAGTGGATTGTTCTTTCTTCCAATTTGCCTTTATTTGACAAAAAGATATTTATAATTTTAAATTATATATCCAATGTCATATCATGTTAGAGCTCAACACACCATTTATTTATTTTTAATTTTTTAAATGAATTTATATTATCTTAAACTTTGAAGACAATTATAAACACATATTTTATAGTAAATTTTGTAATTTTTTTTGAACGACGGTAATTTTATTAAAACTATTAGGTATTAGAAACATTTACATTATAGAAATAGTCAATAAGGGCTTTTGTAACCACCCAACCCAATCTGTATTCCTTTTCCCACTCCTGTTTTGCATTCATGGGAACGAGTGTGTTACAATATTATCCCACAACACCGTCTTTTTAGGTTTCATACCTCCAAAAAGCGTTCCATTACGGAAATTCCATATTGACCACAACGCTGTATATATGACCGCTTCTAGGCACTCTACCTCCCCTTTCTTCAGATTTGATATGACGGAAATTTTGTAATAACTATGGGTTTTCGAAACAGTTTATGCGTATTAACTAATTCCTTAGATAATCACAACTGACATAAAGTTTTCGCAATTGAATATTGATGAGTTTTTGACAAATCTGTATTTGAATCTAAAATTTTTCATTACATCTCCTAAGACTCAACCGGACGCCATAATCTTTAGTATCAACACACCATTTTCTTTCATGGCTTCGCCTCTGGTCACAACCTAAGTGATTAAAAATGAAGTGTGTATAATATGGGTTTAAAGTTTAGAGAAATTTTAAAAAAGTAAAAAAAAAAATTAAGAACAACTTCAACATATTCTAAACTAGTCAAAATTTAAAATTTTCAAAAAGATTTAAATTTAATTCCAACAAATTATCTATTTTAAAGATCACAAATTAATTATATTATAAAAAGTGTTATATATACATAATAATATATTATTTTCTCTCATAAATATTTAACATTAATGTTTCTTTTTGGTGATATTATAATAAAAATTATTTCTCTCTTATGACAATTATTTTTAGGAAGTTTTTCAAATTGAAAAATTTCACTGTTTACATACTTTCTCCATTTCTGAGAAAAAGTTTGTTAGAGGATTTTTATTTGTCCAAAATCTTATTTGGAAAATCTGTTTGAGATGCTATAATACTCAGTCATGGATGGCAACTCCAAGATAGTGTTTGTAGGTGCAACAGTAGCAAAATAAATCCCTCCTAAATTGTCTCAAGAGAAAGACGGTGAATTTTACAAAAAAGATATCGGGTTCAAATCAGGTCCCATCCACCCCTATCATAGAAATTGTGATTTTGTAGGGACCAGTATAGTGAGATAGTATAGAAGAAAATAAAAACATTTTTTTTCCACAAAGATAGCATAACATATATTAAGCAATTGATGTCAAGGCCACAGACCAAGACTTATGGAAAGACGTTGCCATTCTTAAAGTCTATATGATGTTACACTCCAATATGGAACTTAAGCATCTTCAACATCTTCTTTAAAATGGAGAAAAATAGAGAATATAGGGATATTTTAGTAAAAAAAAATTACAACAGCTTAACCAAAACTTTCTCTAAAATAGAGAAAGTAGGAGAGATTGTGCAAAAATCTCCAAATTTAGAGAAATCCCAAAAAATGATTGCCATGAGAGAGAGACTTTTTTTATTATGTTCCACCAATAAGAAACATTGAAGAAATGTTTCACCAATAATAAAAAAATGTTGGAACATAACCACCTAAAATATATGACTTATTTAAATTAAAGAAATAATTGTGACAATGAAATAACACATGAGGTTGGTCTGTTTTGAATATAGTGTTGTTCCATCAATAAAACATTACATCAATCGAATGATTTGAAATATGAAAAATGAGTTTCTTTAGTAAACAAATTGATAAGATAATTAAAAAAGTTAAATATGTATAGTCTATATTGGTTCATAGAATATTTAACATATAGATGTTTTCATTTGATTTGTCATATATATAGAAAGAGAAGCAACCAAAAGTCAATAGTAGTGATAGTGAAATATCTATTATGTGATAAAAATTCGTTCAAGATAACTTAAAATATAATTGAATGAGTATTTTCTAAGCTTCTTGAAAGTGACTTGTGGCACACTTTGTGACCAAGATGATAATCAGTCTCGATGTTTCCCAAATTACAATTTTCATCCTTATGACTTGTTGTTCATAACTGTTGTTTGTCTCTTTTTGTCTTTGATCTTTAAGAATTAAATTTTCAGTTACCGTGGTTTTTGTTTCGTATTGTTTTTCGTCTATGAGGCTTAATTTTGTTAAAAAGGTCAATTTGAATCAATAACACTGTTATCTTTTTACCTCATTATCTGATTTTCTACTAAAAACTTAAAACTGTCCAATAATAACATTTTCATAAAGAAAATTAAAACCAAACCCAATTCATATCGCCAAGGCCTCACCCTATACCATACCCCCCTCTAAACCTTTATGTTTTCTCCATTGGATCCAATTTAAAATATTCAATACATAAATTAAGAAACACTTAACCCAAAAATTAGGACATTTTTTTATCCTAAAGAATAATTGAAGAACGTATGCAGAAAAACCTTAAGGTTTGTATGAACTTTGGGTCTTGATCCCACATTATCACCTGGTAAATGGTTTGGTTTGTTTTCTATTGTTATTTCTAAATCACATTCTTTGTAACTTCTTGTAAATCACCAGAAACCATTTTGCACGTCTTTTCCATATCTATATTTGATAAATCACTTGGGTTTTGACCAGTTCCAACACCCTGTATTTTCTTAGTTCAATCCTCAACCCTAGGCATCGCTTCATTATGACACAATATTCGAGAACATATACCTTCTGTTATCATCACTCTCCCTCCGTCTTCCTATATGGAGCAACTTCATAGTCTTATTTACTATATTCGTGCAAAATAAATCAATCGTACAAGCAAAATTCCAGTTTTAATGACATTTTATGGAATAAAATTTACCAACTTTGGATGGAGGGAGCTAGAATTTGGATCGTACAACGATGGGTGGTGGTGGTATTCATCGGAAATGGAGAGCACAAGGGAGGAGGCCAGTGTGGAGGAAGGGGGATTTTCTAGTTACGGTTTTATATTAAAATATATTATATTATTATTTTAATTTTTAATAGAAACAATAACTTAAAAAAAAAAAGAGATCGTATTACTTATGAGTTAACGGACTTTTTCTAACATCCATAAAACTTGAGGACAAAAATGAAAACTATACATAATTCAAAAAATTAGAGATAAAAATGTTATAAACAACAAATGGAGGACGAAATGGTAATTGACTAAATATAAATATAAAATGATAAATAGGAATGGCGTAGATATGTAGTTCATTGATGTCTGAAACGGGGCGCCGTTTTGTTGACCAGCCGCAATTTGTTCTGAGTGCAATTTTTACAGGGGAGTGTTAATGGCACTCTTAATATGGGAGTGAGCACAAAATATAATGTATTTTATAGGTGTGTGTACGAAATTTAATGTATTTGTGTGAGGATGATATTCATCCTTAGGGGTGTCTATGGCACCCCTTAGAGATGCCATTAGAGCATCTCCAATATCTATTGTAAATTTTTTCTAAAATAGCATATTAAAGATCAAAATCTTTATAATAATTTGCATCCAACTCTAACAGCTACTCTATTTTAGCAACTTTATCATTAACAATATTAATAAAATATTCCATCATTTAATAAAATATTATTTATCTTTCATATACACTTAACTTCAATTATTTTGATTGATTGAATATAATTAAAATATTGTTTCTCTCTCTTCTATATATTTTTAGAGATTCTCTAAATTTAGAGATTTTTCTTCATTTTTTTCCCATTTTTCTATTTTAGCAATTGATATAGCATAGCTGTTGGAGCACTTAAATTGCTAAAATCATCTATTTTTCTATTTTACAATAGTTATTGGAGATGCTCTTAGTCTCCCCCTTTTTATATAAGAGCATCTCCAATGCAAGGGGTAAAAAGTGCGTTAGCTTATAAAAACTATTATTGTGAAGAGGTTATTATAAGAATCTAACAAAGTATAGGTACCACAACAAGAACCTTGGTTCTTACCATGATTTTTGTGAAAAATATCATCTCACTCCTGTTTTATTTATTTCTTTGACTTATTTAATTATTAAAATATAACTTATTCAACTTATTGATGTTTAAAATTTTTTTAATGGAATCCATAAAAATGAGGTTGTTATAAGAATCTTCATTCTGAAATTTTGGTTAAGTTCCTAATTTTATGAGGTGACATTGATGTGACAATTTTTTTTTTTAAAAAGAGGTTCTTATAAGAACCTCTATTGGAGATGCTTTAACAACCTATTTTTTAAGAGTCATTTTTTTACTTATTATTAAAAAAAACGTAAGTAAATTAAAATCGTAAAAAAATTGAGAATTGTAAGGATTAATTTTGACCATTAAAAAATTAAATAAAATATTACTAATCATGGTAATTATTTTTAAGAGTTCTTCTAATTTAAATAATTTTAAAATTAAAAAATGTTAGAATAAAAAAACTTTAAAATCTATATTTTAAAAAACCTGTTCAAGGTATTCTGAGATTTTATAAAATCTTTCTTCCAATAAAAGTATATATTTTACTTAGCCTCATGTAATATAAGAAAAGAAAAACATAGGTTCTTAAATAGAGAATGTGTCAAATATTTATACCATAGATGACGTTTAAATATATAAAAATTTATAGTCAACTTTATTTTTAAAGGAAAACAATGTTGTCTTTTTATTATAATACTATCTACATGTATAGTCTTCCTAATCCATCAAATTTATTATTTATTTATTTTTGTAAATATGTTTTTCGCTTTTAGAACGACGTTTTTGGTTGAATAAGCAAACCAATATAATTGTATTATATTGTAATTTTTCTAAATATAAATATTTCAAATTTCTATAAATATATAAAAAAGCTAAAGAAAAAGCTAAGAGGATCTAAACATTGCAAATCATTTTCCATTGATTTTACGAATGATATATTATTAGGATAAGACTCAAATAAAAAATATAGTATAAAGATATTTAAATATCACCTATATTTTTTTTTTGCTATTTTCTTGCATTGATTTGTATTTCTTTCACATTTGGTTGTTGTAATATAATGAATAAAATAACAAAAACATTTTAAATGACCCAAAAAACAAATAATAAATATGTCAAATAATATTATTCAATTTCTTACGAAATTTCAAGCAAACTATCATATAAACTCAGACCCATAATTTAAATTTTGCATAAACTTGATCGATAACATTATAAATAAGGTTCAACAATAATTAAAAACCTATTTTTTTAATCAAAGTCTTTGTTTATTAACTGGTTGTTATATTGTATGATCTATACCAAATTTTCTGTAAAGGTATCCCATCATCCTCTAAACTCGAAAGTGTTTTCGTTCTACTGATTTGTATAATTATTATATAGGAGGTAAATTGTATGCCTTATGGGCAGGTGGAACTTTAGTATTGTATACCAACATTTTGGTCTAAGTAACTATGAATACGTAAGTTTGAAGTCATTTTAATTCCAATATATGTAATTGTACCTTTCGAATCATTTTATATCCATTTAGAAAACATTATCATCATATTATGGATAACTTTAGGATAAATATTTAAAAGATCAATTTCATCACACGTAAGTTATAAATAATGAGTCAGAAGTGATATTTCATAAATAAATTACAGGTTTAAGTCCTTACGATTTCACCTAGCAGGTCAATAAAATGAATATACTCACGGAATAGGTAAGAGGTCTGGGGTTTAACTCCAGATATCCTTATCATTGTAGCACATATTTTCCTCTCTATGATGGTTGTGGGGTCGGTATGATGAGGACGATCTATAAAGTGGGGTCTTATCCATTTTGCAGAACTTATAGGTTTAACGAAATTTAGTTTAGAACTGTAGAAAGACATTAATTTTCATCGTAATTAAAATTGCAACACCCAAACCACGCATTTTGGATCCTATCCAAGCTCCATGGTGTTTGTAACATTCTTCCTAATGACAGATTTTTTGATTGCGATATGATGATATCAGTTATTATTATGAACTATAAATATTAAATTGTCTATATAACTTTACACAATAATCTTGAACATGATTTGGTTGTAATGTTATCGCTTCCAAAGCATTAGGACCCTAAACCAAGGTATTGAAGTTTGTAGCAAAACGATAATTTTTGTGGTCCCCTTTTTGGGAACGTTTTATTCATATGTGTGGCTGCAAGTATCAGTCTAACTGCTAAAATTTAGTTAAAGAATCAACTTGTTTCTCATGTATGATAAGTCAAAAATGAGTATATGGACTTAAAACCCATCCAATAGGCGTTTTTTGACGGGATGCAAAGCACCACACACACAAGTAGCTGAAGTAAGATCCAAATGAAGATAGGACCATTGTTCGAAAGGTCATAGTCGTTAATTACCTCTTTTTTGTCTTTTGCAAATACTTTTATAGTCATATAACAATTCCCAAACCCAATAAATTATACAAAGTTACACACCAGTTCTCATGTGTCACTTCACATATCAAACAACACGTGAGAAAATGCAGTTTTTATACGATGTTTTATATGTGAAACGTTTATGATTGTTTTGTGTTTGGAAAAAACAGGCTTGAATGTTACATATATGAAACAAAATTGTATAAACACTGTATTTTTACACATGAAAACTAGATTGTAAGTTTGTATAAATTCTTAGATTTAAAAGAAGATAGATACAAAAATATGTATTGAAAAGTACAAGAAATGTGTTAGTGTAACAACTTGTATGTGGATGACCAAACCTTAACTTCTTACATATACAACTAAAATATCAATCACATCAACATAATGTGGTACCAAAATTCAAATTTTCACAGGGAAGCTAGGAATATTATGTTTAATATTGGGGGAGGCTAAATGGCTAATGACACCCTTAAGGTATATGCTAATGGCACCTCTACAAAAGTGAATCATCCTTACAGATGTCTACGTCAAAACCCTCTTTTTCAATTCCCAAAGCTATGAAAGTACAGGAATTTCCGTGCGCACCCCCTACAAAAGGGGTGCCATCAGCACTACTCTTAATACTTCAGAAATATAAAAAATTATGCTTTATATTTACATTATTTGAAAAATATTCTCAACTTTTAAATCTTTGCTAAATCTAAAACATGCATAATGTTGTCTACCTATACTTCTCTATTTATTTTATTAATCGTTCGTTCCACGAACACTTGATATGTTCTTGATTATTTAATGTCTTTACAGATGTTCGATAGGTTCTTGATGATTTAGATATTTATAAGATAATCCACCTTGTACTTCTGTATTTATTTTTTCATTGATCATGATGGTCTCGAAATTGTATCGATATACTTCTGATAATCAATGTGTGTATTCACATATAATCAACTTTTATCCCCGACCATTTTTCCAATAAATCTACCCACATGTAAAACACCTCACCAATGATAAACATGTTACACAATTTGTCTCTCTTCCTTGGATGTCGGTTCTTGGTTCAATCTAGTTTGAGTTGACATTCCTTTAAGATTTATATTTTTCATATTAAAGAAAACCAAGTTTGTAATTCGATTTGGAACCAAACTGGTTCAAGTTGATTTGATTTCGGTTCCATTATTTTCTGCTTTTGATCTCTGTTTCGGTCTAATCAGAAATCTACCAATTGCCTACACTTGTGGAAAAACTCAATAGGGTTA
Organism: Silybum marianum; assembly: GCA_036898165.1. NCBI lineage: Eukaryota > Viridiplantae > Streptophyta > Magnoliopsida > Asterales > Asteraceae > Silybum > Silybum marianum. The sequence goes on from CM072530.1 coordinate 1,447,686, forward strand.
GGTACCAACAAATAAAAACCAATAAATCCCATGTAGAATTAGGGTAATAGGGTCCACAGGTAAAATGTATGCAAATTTCACATCTACCTCAAGAGGTATAATTATCGTATCCATGAAGACCCCCGACAACACGCTAAACACATTAAACTTGCATGTAAAATGTGGCCACTTTTACATATTCCCACTTTAAGATACAATAATAGATCATAAACTTTATCCAACTGTATTCAGTCTGATACAAAAGTCAAAATATATCTCTTTTCTTTTGAAACTAACATAATATTAATAAACAAAATGAGGGAAATTACTAGGTGAATTCTAGACAATAAAAGTCATCTATGCACTTGCTCTGGATGATGCAAATTCAAAACCTAAAGAGCCCACTTGATTCAAGTATTCATTAATAATAGCATATGGTGCCATGGTCTTCGAAGTTTCCAATTTAATGCATCATGCTATTCTATGAAGCTTCTAACAACTATTATGAGCTATCATCTACATTCAAACTTGTATGTTACTCCAGACCTAATAACTAAATTAATAAACAACTGAATAAGCCACTTTCTATATCATTAAACCACTATGCTAATAAACAGGCCCTCATACAGTATATCTCATTCGAAAGTGGGGTCTGATGGAAGAGATGTACAAAGCAAACTAAACCAAACTAACACAATATACCTCATTCAGAGGTAGGGTTAGGTGGATAAATGTACGCTGATATGATTTACTCTATCTGGTAGAAAGACTGTTTCCATGAAAACCTGCAAAGTCAAGAGTCGAGACATGCTTAGCAAGTCTAGGTCAAGATTTTAACTGCTTGGATAAGCACTTATCTCACTTTTCTATCAACTTTCTCTTTTCACTTTTTTCTTGTCTGATTAAAGTTTCTAGTTTGTGGAAAATAAAAGGTAATCATAATAGAAGACTTGTGAGATTCGTATCAAAGTACATGAAAATACATGGATTATTTGTTTACCTCTTAACAGTTCCATTAAGAGGCATCCTTGAATCGTTAATATGTGAATACTGAAAACAAATGTTGTTTTCATTCGGTAGACATTGTGAATTAGTCAAAATACTTTTCCTTCAATATAGTAATAAATATGCCCCTTCAAGAATGTATACAAACAATAGGATCGAAAAATGAGTAGTTACAAAATGAGGACTTTTGGCGTCTCGAAGGAACACGGGCATGATCTTTTTTCTAATCCTGCTGCAATATGGTTAGACATCAAAGTCATCTCTACACTTCAACCACAAAACATATCCTAACCACAATAAATGTAATTGTAATCTGTCTGAAGAAGAAGAAAAAGAATAGAAGTTTCCCCATAAAACCTTTCCCATATGTACAACTTTCTTCATTTACTAAGGCTACGTTTGGCTAGTTGATAAGTTAGCTGATGGCTGATAAGTTAGTTGCTAGCTGATAAGCTAGTCACATTTGGTAAAAACTAAGAACTAGTTGATAAGGTATATATAATAATACAAAATGACCTAAGAGAACATGTTTGACAAAAATTGGAAAATATTAGGGGCACAACTAGAAGGGGAAAAAAGTTGGTAAAAAGCCCATCGAGCTTATTGAAACGTTACTTCAAGTAGTGTTTCAAAAAGCCAGCTTTATAAGCTAGTTTATGGCTTACCAAACAGGACTTTCTCAATAATGAATATGGCAAACCACTGAACATGGCAATAATGAATATGTTTCCAACTAGTAACAAAGTCCAGCCATATCCCTTGACAAACTAGGGGAGGACTTTGTCATGCCTCTAAAATCAACTTTTTCTTTCCACCGAAACTGAATCAACAAATAACTCGGTATCTAAATGTTGTTTTCAGTTTATTAGTGTATAAAAAAGTATCATTTTCAAGCTTTTAAGACAAAAATTTGAATACAATACATCAAATTAATAGGTGATTTCTCAACTTGCTTTAATATGGTAGATATCAAAGTCGTCGAGTTGTCAAGGAGTCTTTCTTATCCCTTAATGGATCTTCACAAGTTAATTTTATATCTAGAAGTATTAGTTATGGACCAAGTAAGGATGGATTAAGGTAAAGATCAAAATTTAAGAACTAAACCGAAAAGGTAAGTTTTCCGAATAAGAGAAATATATAAAAGTGAACTAAATGGAATCTGATGACAAGTGTAATATGCAAGAATTGAGACCAAAAGGGCACAAAGAAGATTCAGATATCAAATAGAAGAATGGTTAGTGAGAGTCGTGGGTTTCTTCCCAAATTGTCAAAACCTATATGTTTCTATAAGAGCAATAAAAGCAAAATATAAAATGTTGTGTAGATGATGTATTATTGGGCTGTTAGCTTATAGTTGTGGGTTGATGAACTATGATTATATTATGGAAAGATAAGTGGATCTTGGAATAGTAATTGAGACCAAATGACTAAAAAGTTGGGCTTAAAAGCCCAAGAGGGTAAAAGGTACAAGCCTTGAAGGGATTTTGGTTGATCAATGTTGTTTTGTTAATATTAGAATGAATTGATACCTTAATGTTGTTGCATGTTGAGGTTGATGCTAAAATCATGAAGTTTTCAAGGGTTTAGTAGCATGCAACTTCACAATGGTTGTGACTAATAAGAATCTCATTTTGTGGGTCTCACGTTTTATTTCAATATCAATAATATGGATATAATATATATATATATATATATATATAACAAAATGTCTTTTCACACAAAGCCCTTATGTTGAACTCGGAATTCTTATTTCACTTCTTCTTTATTGATAAGAGGTGGTGATGAAATCCGAAAGCATAATCAATTATAACTATATACTTTATTAAACCGAATACGTGTAATTGTCTATTTTACCCCTCGGAACCACGATCGCATATAATTAAAGTTGCTTTTAGTAAAAAAAGAAAACTTACAAATGAAGGTCCCTTGAAACCCTAGTAAATTCTGCTCCAGAAATCTGAATCCATGGCCGATTTTATCTTCAAAACTACTTCTCCAGCAAATCACTCCCTCTAAGAATCGAAAACCCAATTCGAGATTTAACTTCCGACCAAGACCCTTCCAATTTCCACAATTCAACACCACCAACCCTCTTTTCCCCAAAACAAACCCTAGAAACCAACTCCGATACACATTTCTTCACTTCTTCACCATCACCACCGCCTTTTACTACAATTCGTGCATCTTTAAACACCGGCAAACACTTATCCTCTGCGAATTTACGGCAATTCGATCTCGAAGCTTCGAAACAATCCGACATTTCTCGTTCTTCACATTTCTCTCTCTCGATCAATTCCTCTTTAGATACGCCACCGCCGATCAGAGTTTTCCACCACGGTGGTGCACACTTGCTGGATGCGCTGACGGAACAACCGATACGAGCACCGGCCTCGCATTGTTGTATGATATTCGATTCGCAAAATTTGTATGCGGATTCCCATGATTGACGGTCTTTAAAACCTAGAACGAGTGAATCATCTGCTCCGGCTAGTATGGGTTGCCGGAGGAGAGGTATTGGGCGGTCGAAGGTGATTAAAGTTGCCGCCGGTGAGTAATCATCTGGATTTGCGGGCATTTTTCGTTTATCGACCTCCGTAGGCGGTGGCTTTTCCGCCGGCATAACAGATTAGCCGGTTGTATAAAAACTAATTAACACGTGCGAGGCGGCGTGCGATATTTTCACACTTTTAGCCCTTGATGTTTGCAAAAATGTCAAGTATAGCCTTCAACCGTTCAAAGATCGTAATCCGACTACAAGGGATTTTATCCTCCTTAAATAGCCAAAATATACTATGTTTATTAATAAAATAGTCATTTTTCAAGTATTTTTTTTGCTAAAATAACCATTTTGATCTCTCTCGGTGGACGACCGGAGCAATTCTCGAAAAATGCATCCTTCAAAGTACAAAATTTATATAAGATATTAATATTAAGTACAATATCATTTCAATATAACTAAATCTGATAAAATAATTTGAAAAACGAATTTGTCGAAAATCAGGTTTGGTCGCCCCCATGTGGCGACATTGACCGGTCAACATGGAGGCGATCGAGACCCAATTCTCGAAAAAAAATCCATTTTTAAATAATTTTATCAGCTTTAATTATATTGACGTGACATTGTACTTAATATTAATATTTTATATAGGTTTTGTACTAAAGGATGCGTTTTTCAAGAATTGCTTCGGTCGCCCTTCGGGGGCGAACAAAATGGTTATTTTAGCAGAAAACTTAAAAATTGGCTACTTTGTTGATAAATATTTTGACTATTTAGAGTAAAATCCATTTTTAACAATAGTTCAAGCATATATTTTTTATGTATTTCTAAAATATTTTATTATAGAGTGAATTACATATTTGGTCCCTAGAGTTTATTGATTTTAATAGTCTAGGTCCCTAAATAAAATATCTATAGCTTGCATCCTCCTGATTTCCACTTCATAACGTATTGAGTCCCTAAAACGAACTTTGTTAGACTTTTTCTGTTAAGTAGGTTAAGAAAGAGGGGCATTTTGGTCATTTTAAGTATAGGGATCAAAAATGTAATAAAACCAAAGGGACCAAACATGTAATTTACTATCTTTATATTATATATATATCGGGTGATTTTCGTTACAAACCACGTCAATTCGTACAAACCGCATGCAACCAATGTTTATTTTTTTATTTTTTCACTTTTTCTTAATTATTATGGTTGATTAGTCAATAATATATGGAAAACTTTCATCAAGAATACATGAAGGTTGGTGAATTAAGAATATGTGAAACAAGTTTCATTAAATTGAGAGTTTAATGAAACTATTTCATTTTCATAAAAAAACAAAAAAATTCATGAAAAAAACAATTATATGAAACAATTTCATCATATTAAACACTTTCCTAAAAAAAATTTCAAAAAAACCAATGAAACATGCGGTTTGTACGGTTTGTACGAATTGAAGTGGTTTGTAATTGAAATCTACTCTATATATATTTAGTAATTAATGATTCATACTATATACATATATATATATATATATAAGGTTAGGTTCAAATGTGAACTCAATTTTGGCTGTGAACGTGAGGACGAATCTCAGCCACACATCTTCGGTTATGGTGGACGCGATCACGAAGGATTAACGCGATTCATGGGAGGGTGGAGATTATTAAAGGAGGGGAACCAGGTCAAAGCCGCAATTATTGACCGGATAAGTGGCTGAGATTCGTCCTAACGTTCACAACCAAAAATAAGTTCACATTTAAACTTTCCTATATATATATATATATATATAGGGCGGGTTCAAATGAGAACTCAAATTTGGTTGTGAACGTGAGGACAAATGAGAGTGCGACACGTGACAATTCAAAGAAATATTATAGTATATATTCAGACTGGGTATATATACTAGACTGAATATTCCTTTGTATATTCAGTCTGAATATTGTTTATTTTGACACGTGTCACGCTCTCATTTGTTCTCACGTTACAACCAAATTTGAGTTCGCATTTGAACTTTCCTCTCTCTCTCTCTCTCTCTATATATATATATATATATATATATATTATACAATGTAGATATATAATACTTATTATAACATTGTTTTTTCGTTTTTTCTTATTACAATAATATATTTTCAATTTGTATTTTTATTATGGCATTTTGGTTACATATTTTCTTTATTATAGCAATATATTTTCAAATTGTTTTTTATTGTGGCATTATAGTTACATTTTTCTTTAGTATAGGAATATATTTTCAAATTGTATTTTTATTATGACATTATAGTTACATTTTTTCTTATAATTACATTTTTCTTTATTATAACAATATATTTTCAAACTGTCTTTTTATTATGAAATTATAGTTACATTTTTTTATTATAGCAATATACTTTCAAATTGTTTTTAATTTAGGCATTGTACTTTTAATTTTTCTTATTAAATTGTATGAAAATTATATATTTTAATGTGACATATATTTTAAACATATACGATTGTTTTTTTTTCCTTCAAAAAAACACATGTTTTTTAAATAGTTTCCTCACATTTACCTTCCGATTATTCATACATTTTTAAAGGATTTCTTAAAAAGAGAGATGAAAAACATAATATAGGTGGGATATGAATAATCGGGAGAGAAAGCGATAAATTATTCAAAATAAAACAAAATTATTCATTAATATAACAATATTTAGAAAATTTGTAAAACACATTTTACATTGCTAACGTTTAAAAAATATTAAAAAGTATGTGTTTTATGAATAAAAAAACTTGTATATGTTTAAAAATGTGTTACATTAAAATATTTAATTTTCATACAATTTAATAAGATACATTAAAAGTACAATGCGTAAAAAAAGAAATGAATAATAAAAAAATGTAACTATAATTCCATAACAAAAATTCAATTTGAAAATATATTTTTGTAATAAATAAAAACAATGTTATAATAAGAAAATTTGTAAAAGTATTGTGATAAATTATATACAATATATATACACACACAAAAAATATACATGTTATGAATTATTAATTATTAAGTATATATAAAATATATAGAGAGTAAGTTACATGTTTGGTCCCTGTGGTTTTATTACATGTTTGGTTTCTATACTTAAAATGACCAAAATGCCCTTCTTACTTAACCTACTTAACAGAAAAATTCTAACAAAGTTAGTTTTAGGGACTCAATACGTTATGAAGTGAAAACCAGAAGGATGCAAACCATAAATATTTTATTTTAGGGACCCAGACTGTTAAAACCAATAAATTCTAAGGACCAAATATGTAATTCACTCTATATTATGGCTATGTTTGGCAAACTAGCTGATAAGCTAGCTGATGACTGATAAGCTAGCTGATAGCTTATAAGCTAGTTGGTAGCTGATAAGCTAGTTGATGAACAAATTATGTTTGGCAAAAACTAGCTGATAACCATTTAAATGACTAAAAAGAACATCTTGAAAAAAAATAATAATTAATATTAATGAGGGTATAATCGGAAAAGATGACAAAAAGCTCCTCATAAGCTACTCAAAGGCTATGTTTGGCAAACTAGCTGATAAGCTAGCTTATGACTGATAAGCTAGCGTATGACTTATAAGGTAGCTGATGACTTATAAGATAGCTGGTAGCTGATAAGCTAGCTGATGAATAAGTTATGTTTGGCAAAAGCTAGCTTATGAGCATGTTAAATGACCAAAAAGAACATGTTGAAAATAAATAAATAATATTAGTTAGGGGTATAATTGGAAAAAATGTCAAAAAGCTCCTCATAAGCTACTCCAAGTAGCTTATCGATAAGCTGACTTATAAGCTAGTTTATGTGCATACAAACATATACACTGAAAATAAGCTAGCTTATTTTTGTCAAACAATGAGTATATATCGTTTCAAAAAAAAATATCTTTACTTGATCAACTAAATACACACACCACATTAGTTTTTCTTTTAAATTTTAAGTTACATATTCCTCATTTAAGTTATTTTTTTAATTTTTATCATACATTATTATTGAATATATCTTTATTTTACATTCTACATGTATATAGATTAATTATAAAACTTTTTATTGTGTTTTATATTATTGTTAATTAAACATTCAGACTTAAAAGATATGTATGTTGATACTCAAATTTAGCTCGATTAAAGTCTCAAACTTTCGAATTCAAATGAAATAAGAAACAAAATCTAAATTTTATTTGACCAAATACTGTTGAGGAAATCGGCATCGTGAAAATCAAATCTTTCAAACTTCAATTCCTACTTCAAGCTCTCAAAATTCAAATATTTACGATATCCAAACATCAAGAGTCATTAACATTCAACAAAATTAGGATTTGGGTAACTGGGTTTTCTTTTTGGACGGCTAAACAAGATCGATACACTCCATTTTTTTACACAATTGAGTGATTAATTGCTACGGGAAAAAACCCAACAAACAATTGGAATCAAATAGTTATTAATTATTATGTGAATTTAAATATGTAATGGGAGGATCCAGCAAAAAACCTAAAAAAAGGGTAAAAACACCAATGACAAAATGAAATATTTATATCTATGTCATTCAGATGAACCGCTTACCATGATGTTTTAAACCTGACTCAGACGGTATATATACAATAATTGTGGTGTGTATATTTAGATGGGATCATGTGAGAAGTGAAGTTAAGTTGAGAAGCTTAATAAGGGATATCTAACTTTGATCACGTTTGATCTCATGTCCCTCTTGTGTTTTAAAAGAGAATTGATCTGACGCATTATCTCATTAATGTTGATATTCAATTATATTCACCTAAGTTTACATCATTTCTTATCTTTCTCATCATTACTTCATTTCTCATTGGAACCCAACCTAACATATGTATAGACCCCTGGAAGAAATTTTAAATGTGAATTCAAATTTGATTGTTAACGTGAGAACAAATGAGAGCGCGACACGTGTATGGATGTGATTATTCGGACTGAATAATCAAAAAAATATTCAGATTGAATAATCAAAAAAATATTCAGGCCGAACACCTCATTTGTCCTCACATGGACAATCAAATTTGAGTTCTCATTTAAATCCGCCTTCGACCCCCATATATATATATATATAGGAAAGTTCAAATGCAAACTCAAATTTTGTTGTGAACGTGAGGACAAATGAGAGTGCGATGCGTGTCTGAACGACTAAATATACAAAGAAATATTCAGACTGAATAAACATTATTCAGTCTGAATATTTCTTTGTATATTCAGACTAAATAAATACTATACTCAAAATATATTTCTTTGAATGTGACACGTGTCGCACTCTCATTTGTTCTCACATTCACAACCAACTTTGAGTTTTAATTTGAACCCGCCTCTATATATATAAATATGTATGTATATATATAGGGGAGGGATCAAATGAGAACCACCCCTCCTTAAATGAACAAAGGAATAAATTGTGAACCATATATGATGTGGGTCCCACATAATATTAAATCATTTATGATTTAATATTAAATCCTATTAAATCATAAATGATGTGGGTCCCACATAATATTAAACCATATATGATGTGGGTCCCACATCATATGTGATCCACAAGTGTCCATTTGTTCATTTAAAAATACAAAGTTCTCATTTGAACATTCCTCTATGTATGTATATATATATATACATATATGTATATATATAGAGTTAATTACATATTTCGTCCATGTGGTATAGTGGTTTTAATACTCTGAGTCCCTAAAGTGAAATAATTACAAATCAGAACTCATGGTTTACATTTTATAACGTATTGGGTCCCTAAAATCTAACTCCGTTTAAATTCTCTGTTAAGTGGGTAAAATGTAAGGGTATTTTAGTCATTTTAGTCATTTTTATATTATATTAAAACCAAAGGGACCAAATATGTAATTTATTTAATTATATTATATTAAATATATATTAACACACACACACACACACATATATATACACACAGAAAGAGATTCATGTGAGGACGGTAACAATTTACGAGAATGCAAGGACAATCCTCAGCCAATCATTTTGTACATGAAATTTTTTTCATGTACAAAATCATATGTGATTTTGTATTAGCATAAAAAATGACACGCACGACTTTTGCCGCGGAAAAGTTTCGACTAATCATATATGATTTTGTATGTGAATCATATGTGATTTTGTACATGATATTTTTCATGTACAAAATGAGTGGCTGAGGATTGTCCTTGCATTCTCGTAAATTGTTACCGTCCTCGCATGAACCTTTTTTTTCTCTCTCTCTCTCTCTATATATATATATATATATATATATATATATCTATATAGAGGCTCCTTCAAGTGTTAACTCAATTATTGGTGTTAACCGTGTTAACTTCTCGTTCACTAGTGAACACGATGCTCGTATACTGACGAATGGTGTTCACCAGTGAACGAACATGCATGTATAGAACCATTCGTTCACTGATGAATGGTGTTTCACCAGTGAACGAGCATGGTGTTCACCAGTGAACGATGGGTTAACACGGTTAACACAAATTATTGGGTTAACACTTGAAGGGGTCTATATATATATATATAATTAAGTAAATTATTTGGTCCCTTTGGTTTTAATATAATATAAAAAGGAGTAAAATGACAAAAATACCCTTGCATTTAACCCACTTAACAGAGAATTTAAACGGAGTTAGATTATAGGGATCCAATACGTTATAAAATGTAAACCATGAGTCTTGATTTGTAATTATTTCACTTTAGGGACCCAGAGTATTAAAACCACTATACCACATATGTAATTAACTCATATATATATATATATGTATACATAAATCGTTTTTCTCAAACTGGGGATGGGGACGGGGAAGAGTAGCGCACTCCCCGCCACGCCCGCCCCGTACTCGTTATATAATAATTAATAAATTATCTGTATTATTTATTTAAAATAAATTGGTAATTCATAATTTCATATTTTCTAATTAGGTTTAGAATCTAAAAATGTTATTTATTTTGGATGTTAGTGTGTATTATTTCCGATGTCAAGTCAAAATATAATTACGCTTATGTTTTGTATATTACTGGATATGGTTTTATATTACTAGTTATATGTTTTGGTATGTGTGACATCAAGTATTTTTTGGATTAAATTGAATTTCTTTTAGTTTTAGGCTATTAATTATTATTTGATGTAGTGATTTTTTTTGTATCAATTTTTTTTATGTTTATTGAAAATATGATAAATTTAACGAGTGTGCAAGTCTCTCACGTATTTGATTTAAAATAGCTTATATAAACGGTGAAAAATCTCCGTTTTCCTGTTGGGGATGCGGATAGAGATATGATTTTAATCCTCGGCGGGGACGGGGATGGGGATCGAGGTCCCCGCCCCATTCCCATCCCTAGTATAGTTGTTGGAGCAAAATTTTCTTAATCTCCAAAATTTCTAAAATATGATGGTTGTTGGAGATGTTCTTAAACATTTCCAACAGTTTTGCTATATTCTTTCTTTATTCTTGTATATTTCTCTCTCTCTCTGTCTCTCTTAGACGCACACACATGAGAGTTTAACATGGTATCCAAAGGCCATAAATAAGTCATGGTCTTCATATTGAATATCATACGTCATCTTTTCGTTCCTACTCGATGAACCATTCATTTGATTTTTTTTCTTATCTATCTATCTATCGTGTCATAAATCGGTATTCCTAATAAACTTGGAGGAGAACTACCAACATAACATGAGGCTGCATGCTTATTCAAAAGGATTGAGTTTGTTCGTCAGGGTAGTGGATGTCATGGAGTCATAAAATTCGTATCAGCTACAGTTCAATCTTGCTTCAAATTCATCCTTATTTGTAAGTAATGTTCTTAAAATACATGATTTACTCAGTTTCATTTGTATACTTAGGTATATTTCTAGGGTCTTTCGGTTCGGTATCGAACCGAAAATACCGAATCCCGAATATCAAAAAATCTCGGTATAGAATACCGAACGGTAATAGAAATTCGGTACGGTACCGGTATCGGTTCGGTACCGGGATTTTAGGGACTAACACCGTTTGGTACCGTTTTTTTAGGGACGACTAACTTTTTCACCGTTGTGTCAACATTATTTAAATTAAGTCTAAGTCTTGATGATCCCATCCTTAATATACATCTATGACATGTTTATATTCATTTTTTAAAAGTTTTTTAGAGCTCAAAATGGTTTTTATAATTGTGGAGTAAAATGTGGCCGGGAGGAAGTCATTCAACTTAAATTGGAATAAAAAAGATTAAAAAACACCGGTAAAAAATAATTTTTTAATTCTACAAGTTGACATCCAAAATATGTAACGATAAGAAATTGGGATTCGTATATATATATATATATACACACACGTATGAAGAAAAATTGATATTTGGATGGAATATTGCAAGAATCAATTTTTTTAAAATATTTAGGTGAATTTGGTATAAAAATGGAAGATATAATGTTGGGAAAACCAAAGAGTTTTTTTACCAATTCAAAAAGGAGAAGTTTTTTTTTTTTCAATTTGAAAGTGTACTTTAATATACCCGGTTCGGTTCGGGATTTATGGGTACAGTACCGGTACCGAACCGAAAATACCGAATCCCGAATATAAAAAATATCGGTACCGAATACCGAACCAGTAATGACGTTCGGTACCGGTACCGGTACCGGTTCGGTTTCGGGATTTCGGTCCGTATGCTCATCCCTACATGTGTCACATTCTTTATCATGAAATATTCCTACTTGCACAATATAGATTTAAGACAAATACATTAAGTTAAAGCATCTACAATGAAGGTTCTTATGTGGTTTTTTTTTAGGGTTTTACAAGAACTTTAATTGTGGGACAGAGGTTCTTGTCTAGTCACAAGTTCTTATTAGAACCCAGATGCGTGAACAATAACCCAAGTTCTTCCATACTTTCTTTTTCTGTAATTATTTTTAACCATTTTATTTAATAAATCTATAAAACTAAGTTAAAATTGATAAAAAAATAAAACAATATTATAAAATTATGTTTATGTTTTTATTGTTTTTCAACCATGTTAATAAAATATATAAATTAACAAATTAAAATTAATACAGAAAAGATAAAAATTAATACGTTTTATTTGATTCTTTTTGTAATTTTTTAAAATATATAAATATATTAAACTTACATAATAGTCTAGAAATAAAATTGTATTTTATAAATTAGAGATAAGAAATTGTAAGGTTTTTATAAAAATCTTACTTGTAGAGTTTTATGAAGGTTCTTACTTTATTGATGTGTATAATATGATAAAAAAATACGACAAGTAAAGTTTCTTGAAGGTTCAACCCTTCCTAATTAAAATAGAAGACTCGTCTAACATTTTGGTTCTTAGGCGATTTTTCGACGTCGGAACTCGGAAGTCAAATAAATAAAAATATAAACACAAAAGAAGATATGTTTAATTCCCCGTCAGCATACTCCTCTTCCTTTCTTTTTTTATCCTTTCAGTAGTAACCTGGACCTTGGATTGGGATGGACAAAAGCCGTGGGCCCCTTGAACCCTAAAATTCCATGAAACATTAAAAGAGTAAATTAGATTTTTCGTCCCTATAGTTTGAAAATGATTACGATAGGGATCCCTAAACCCTAAAATTTATGGATAGGGTCCGTGCGGTTTAGGATTTTAATCATTTCTTCCTCCAATCAAACCTCATTATTGATTTATTTTTGGTTTGGGTTTGGAGTTTTTGTTGGTATTTTTATCTGGTCTAAATCTGAGTAAGAGTTTGATTGATTTTGATGAGTATGGGTTAATTAGGTTTGATTAATGATTAGGTGTGTGTATTTTGATACGCCATATGATGGTTGGAGAAGACGATCAGAGCAAAGGGAGTGACCAGAGAAGACGATTAGAAAATAAAGTTCACGATGTATATGTAAAGGTAATTAATTTTTAATAGAAAATGGACGTAAAGAGAAAAAAAAAACTAAGTAATCGTTTGGATGCACATAAGCTAGCTTATAAGTCAGCTTATAAGCTAGCTTATTGATAAGCTACTTGGAGTAGCTTATGAGGAGCTTTTTGATACTTTTTCCAATTATACCCCTAACTAATATTATTTATTTATTTTCAACATGCCCTTTATGGTCATTTCACATGCTCATAAGCTAGTTTTTGCCAAACATAACTTATTCATTAGCTAGCTTATCAGCTACCAGCTAGCTTATAACTCATCAGCTACCTTATAAGTCACACGCTAGCTTATCAGTCATAAGCTAGCTTATCAGCTAGTTTGCCAAACATAGCCTAAAATACCATAACTTAACAGAGTTTTTTAATGAAAGTTTATCATGGATCCAATCCCATAATAAAACTGAAATCACAACAACCGAAAATATACTAAACTAAAACCATAGGGACCCTACAATAATTTTAACGGTTCAGGGATCCCAATTGTAATCATGTTCAAATCATATGGACTAAAAATGTAGTTTACGTAATTAAGAAGTAGTAAGTTGGGCCTTAAATTCGACTGGACGGAAACTATGGGCCTCCAGCTCAATTCAAAAAAAATAGTAGCATGGGCCTTGTTTTGGGCTGGACTTATTCTTTAAATATTTAATTAAATAACCTGAGACTTAAGGTCATAGGCCTCTGTTTGGGTCCTTTATAGTATTATTTATTTAAAAAAGAATCGTACCCTGGCCTTGAATTGGCGGCTGGTAAAATAAACATGGGCCTGGGCCTGGGCCTGGGCTTGGGCCTTGACGTACTAATGTTGACTTGACGCCATTTTTTGGGTCAAAAAACCAAATCTTATGTGAAAACAACCTCAACCGCTTACGTCATTTTTGTTTTTTAAATATAGTTAAAGATCTCTTTCACATGACCCCTTATCACACGCGCTCTCTCCCTCCCTTTACATTCTCTCTCTAAATTTATAGTTAAAATGTGAACTACAGTTTTAATCCTTATGGTTTATCAAATGGTCTTCTTTTGGTCCCTATGCTTTATCAAACTAGTGTTTTGGTTTCAATTTTGAATTTACAATTTTCGTTTTTTAAAGTTTTCATTTATTTTTTCTATTTTTCTAGCTTTTCATTTTGTTTTTACTATTTTAAATTAATCAATAATGTTTTAAAAATGTAGTTTTTAAATTGCACGTTTATAAATGTACTATAGTTAAAGTGAGTTCAATAATAAATAGCCTTTTAACTAATTAAAAATTGACATGCCTTTAAAATTTGATGTGCCTTAAAAAATCACATTGATACACTTTTCTCATTTTATCCTAATTAATAATTAATTAAAATCACTAAAATACGTATTTTATTTTATAAATTACACTATTACTAAAGTTCTTTTAGTGCCTTTAAAATTAACCAAACATTGATTTTTTTAATTAATAAGTTTATCGTTTCTAAAATTGATTGGTTTAACAAATTAGAAAATTTTAAAAAATAAAGTGTTTTTCGCTTTACAATATAATATTGAAGTTAAATTTTGTACTTTAGTTCACAACATATTACCTAATTAATAATATTTTTTACCTAAAATCCATTTACAAGATATTTATCTTATTGTACAAAATTATAGTATTGAAAAATAAACTTTAGTCAATATATTTTTAAAATGAGTTTAGTATTGGATGTTTTTAAAATTATTATGTTTTATTATTTTTAAAATTCAGTATATGTATTAATAACATGATAGTTTTAGTTGAAAATTTTTAACAGATTTTTTTTTGCTTTTCACTATTTAAAACTTAATGTCTCTTCAATTTTTGATGATATAATTTTTTAAAATTAAATATGCAATTTAATGTAATTTTAGTTAAAATATTATTAATTAATTTTAATATGGTTAAAATAAAAAATAGAAAAATAAATGAAATTTTCTAAAAGCATAAATTGTAAATTAAAAAAAAGCCAAAACGCACAAATAAAAACATGATAAAGCATAAGAACTAAAAGTAAAATTAAAATATTTAATAAAACATAAGGACTAAGCTAAAAGTGTAGTTTACTCTTTAACCAAATAGTATGAGAGACTCAGAGACACATATCACATGTGTATGTGTAAAGAGAAAGAGATGGAAGAGAACGCGTGTATAAAAAAAGATACCTCTGAATCGTGTAGAGGTTGGTTGTGTTTGGCAAAAAAAAAGATACCTCTTAATGGTGACAAACAGATCTGAATGATAACTTACTGAGATAGATGCAGAATGATCCAGAGGTTAACCTCTTCCAAAATACCCTCTCCTCTAATCTCATCCGCCTCCATGTTGCTCTCCCTCTTCCACCTCTCCCACAAACTCTCCCAAGAAACCCTCCGACAAACCCTCCGGCGAACCTTCCGGCCTGGACTGAACCTTCCGGCGAGTCCTCCCATGTTGTCGTCCTCCGATTTGGTGTCCCTATCTGTGTGGCGAACCATTATAAGGTATGTATTCCATCGATTTCTGAGTTTCTAATTCCGATTTCAATGTTCTTCCTTCTGAGTTCTAGGTTTCTTATTTGTCTTTTGTTCCGATTTGTGAGTTTCTCCCATCTGATTATGTGGCTGTTGTTCTGATTTGGTGTTAAAAACATCTTTTTTTCGATTTTCTTGATGTTATGTCTTGCTAAATAGGCGATTGCTTCGATTTGCATCTATTCTATTCATCTTCTTGAATCAATTTCTAGTCTGTCTCTTTTGTTTTCTTGGCCCTGGTTTGGTTGTAATTTTTGGTGAGATGTTTAAATGGGTGCTTTTTTTTGGTGAGATGTTTAAATGGGTGTTTAATTTTTGGTGAGATGTAATTTTTGCACAGATTTTGGATACTCTGTATATATCAGCATGAATGGGTGTTCTGGTGTTCGAGGGTAGAATGGTAATTTGTTCTTATTCAGATTTGTCCATTCGGAAGCCTACCAAACAACCATGGTTCATTCTGCACTATATCATACAGAGCCTCTATACCATCCAGACCTCTGTATCATCCAGCTCTATACCATCCAGCAACTACCAAACAGCCCTTAAGTTAAATGGGTTGAAAATTTCAACCCAACCTGCTAATAATGCGTTGGGTTCGGGTTAGGTTAACGCGTTATATTCTTTACTATTAAGTAAAGATGGCCAAATGCGTCCGGCCCGCCCCGATACCGGGAACGATTGAGGCCCGGCCCGGCCGGGGACTTGTAGAGACTGGTCTAAGGCCCGAAAATCGTAACCGGTTGCAATATTTGGAGGTTTCAGTCACCCGCCCGTACCCGGGACCGGTTACCGACCCGGTTATGAAATCGGTTATGGCCCGGCCTGGTATGTTATCGTTTAAAGTCCAAAAACACTTGCACCTATCGAGAATCGAACCCAGGTCCATACCATGACAAGGTGTTATTTACCACTAGACCACTTTGGGGTGCTTGATTAATATAATTTACTTATTTCATAAATATATAAAATATTTATTCTGCAACAGTGTTGCACGATGTTCTTGTTGCCAAACGGTAATATTACCGTTTTTTACGATTTTACTGCCCTTTCTTTTGGCATTTTACCCCCATTAAGACTATAAATAAGGGTATTTTAATATTTATAATAAAAACGTATTTTAAAAGTATATTTTAGTGTCTAAAACACTCAATTACGTTAATAATTGTAATTTTAATATTTATAATAAAATGTATTTTATTGTTTCAAACTCTCAAATCTCAATTAGATTATACTAATTACATTACAATTATATATATGATTAAATTAATAGATAAAATTAATGTTTTTATAAAATATTTAAAAATAATATTTTTTTTTTGTTGAAGGCCCGGTTTGGGGCCGGGACCGGTTTTCGAGACCTTACGATAACACACGGGTCGGCTTGAAATCGTTGGGACTGAGACCGGTTACGAAAAGTCCAGTTCAAAAATTGTTGTTGAGGTCCGGCCCTGCCCGAACCCGATTTTTTGTCATCTCTACTATCAAGTACAAATTTCACTCTAGCTACAAGTAAATATTAGATTATTATTTTTTTGATAATTTTCTTTTGTTAGATTTATTTGATTTTTAATTGGTTTTTTTGGGAAGTTATTGATTATTCCTATATTTTTCTTAATCATTCAAGAAACTCTTGGAAATTTCTTATTCATTCATTTATGTCTTAAGAGATATTCAATATTTTAAATTTGATTTCGATAAAAAAAAATGATTTTTTTAAAATGTTGATTATAAAAAATATAACAGGTGATTTTGTTTTTATAAATGTTTAAAGATCTATATTTAAAAATAATCATGGTTGTTTGTCTTCCTTTTTTGGAACAATATGCATAGTAGTGTTAATTTGTTACCGAAGTTATATACTATCTATTTTATATATTCTATCGTTTTACTTATTATTTGATTATTTTTTATTTTGCTACTAATTATTTTTTTACTCTTATTATCACGATTAACCATAGAAGATTTATGAATGCTAATTTAATAATATAAATGTTTGTTTGATTTTTATTTAAATCTCCTTTATATTAAAAGGATTTGTCTTTGAATTTAATAATACAAAATAATAATGAATAATATACTAAAAAAAAATATAAGGTCACATTTAGATTTTTGCACATATCCTTTAAAATGTCAGGATTGATCCTGTTTATATTGGTGATTTAATTGCTTAATTTCGGTTATTAAATTCAAAATAATACGTAATGTTACTTGTGATTAATATTTTCTTTGTTTTTCTGGAAATTAAGGATTAAATACGTATAACGACTTGTGCAATTTCATATAACACCAATAATTAGTTTAACGACAATTTTTTTTGAAACACATGGTATTTATTTACACATACGTCTCAATTTAATTTTAGTGAAGTTAAAATTTGTGACCTCTGAATAGTTGGGTTATGGATATCATTGGGCCAAACTACTTCTTAAAAGGATGAACGCGGATTCACATTTTTTACTTAGATATAAGTCAGGTTCCTCTTCTAATTTAAAACATGTTGTGTATTATCGAGGAGGATGGTTTTTAACAGTTCTAAGGTTAGGATCGTCTACACCTTGAAGAGAATAACAATTGGCCAGCATCACTAGATTCTACCTAATCAGTAGAAGATTGTGAACCAAAATCCAAGGTTCTAAAATGGTGTGTTAATGCTTCTCCCTCACAAAGTCACAAATATTATCATCTATTAAGGAAAGAGTAGATGTAAAAGAACTTTCATCAAAGCTTGCATTAAGGGATTATTTTACAATCATCGTTTCTTTATTCTCACCTTTTATCGATGAAATTGTGACTTTCAAGGACGATATTTTTTTCCAACAAAGTAGTTTTATTTTATTTTATGGGAGAATACGAAAATATACGAATGAAACAAAGAATATAATTCGTCCGTCACCTAAATGTTGTAACTTGCAACTTGCAAAGATTCTTTGACTTTGTTGCCTGTTCTAGAACGACAGAAGGATAGAAATTCTTCTTTCTTCAGAATAGTTTCTTGGATACACGTAACAATGATATATAAAAGCATGAAGTATATTCAAGGATGGAGGTGCAATTTTTGGTCTTGCCGGAGATGCCTGGGATGAGTGTTGCAGGTGATGGTCGGTGGAGGATTTCCGACGGACTAGACGGAAGAAGGGGCTTGTATTATATATATGTATACATAATTTTGAAAATAAAATAAGATAAATGACAAATGGATGACAATCCTATATATTTAACAAAGTAAATTTTGAAAGTTATCTTGCAACAAAATACTGAAAATTGAAATCAAATGATCGGGAAAATATGTTAAATTTAGCGTATCTCATATTTCAATAAATATTATATAGAAATGTTAAGAAAAATTAACACATTGCAAAAATTGTAATAAAAATCATACCAAACATTTTATGTAAAAAATGTTATATGAAGAATATTAATTCTTGAAATAAAAGATGTGGCGTTTTCTTTGATTCTTTCCCCTGGAATGGGAGGTGAAAACTGATTGTTGGACCCTTATTTTATCCTTCCATGGATATAATAATTAAATGATGATACCCGTTCGTGTTTCCACTTTTCTAATCATTATATTGGACTTTCAGTTACTTTAAAAAGAATATTTAAATGCACATCTCTATCACTCGGTTTATTTAAGGTTCTTGTAATTAAAAAGTGCAATTACTTATAATAACTGTCATTGTAGGAAGGTTCTTGTAAGAACTTATCAAGGCATAGGTACTCTAATAAGAACTTTGCAAGGTTATGGATATCATCGAACTTTGGTTCTTACCATGATTTTGGTGAAAAATGTTCTTTTACTCATGTTTTATTTAATTCTTTGACTTATTTAATTATTAAAATATAACAAATTTAATTTTTATAATATATTTAATTATTAGATAATAACTATTGACGTTGAAAAAATTTATGGGACTCACAAAAAGGAGGTTTTTATAAGAACCTTCATTATGGAATTTTTAGTGAGTTGACATTGATGTGCAAAAAAGTGTAGAAAAAGGAGGTTCTTATAAAAACCTCCATTGAAGATGCTCTTAAAAGAATTGATTCATATGACTATCTCGTTGTCTTTAAATTGGTCTTTCAAGTTTCAACTTCTTCCTTTTTTGGGATTTGATTCAGATGTCATTTCCGTAATATTCAGAACTCAAAGATAAACAATAAAAAATCTAATTCAACCAGTTTACTATTACAATTGCGGACATGTGTCGTCGTGATTGTCGACCAGCAGTGTAGATAGTTTGATTTAGGAATCAAATCCAAGATTTGAGCAAACCACAGGGACCACCGGTGTAATTCACTCTAAATTTAATTAAAAATCTACATTTGGTATATTACAAGAAAAGTGAGTTTCAGCGACGTGCTTTTAACGACAACAAGTTTCATCCACAAGCTATAACAATGACATATTGTCTCTATAAATTATTTGTAACGATAAATTAACAATGTTAAAACAACAAAAGTCGTTGTTAAAACCTATGTTTCTTGTGGTACCATTGAATTAATTATTATTCATCTTTTGAATTAAATAAAAGAGGTTGAATTAATTGATGGAAAGTGAAAAAAAATAACATTTGGAAGTAAGTTAACCGACCAATTCCTTTTCGTCCATACAATTTTGTTTGTAAGATAAATTTAAAAAATAAACTAACATATAGTTATCATCTTTACAAACAATATTTTTATAGTTTCTATTTATTGATTTTATAAAGGGGAAGGCTAATGACACCCTTAATTCATACCAATGACACCCCTAAGCCTAATTTAATCATTGTTTTTTTTGTTTTTTGTAGTTTTCATCTTTTAATTGTCTTTTATTTTTCAATTATTGTTATTATTTAAATATTTTATATTAGATTTTAAATAATTAAATATGTTATGTTAGATTTTAATTAATAACTAACTTATTTTGTTTTTTTGTTTTATTAATAATATAAATAATATTTATATAATTAATAAAAATCAAAATATATTTAATAATAAAAAAATTAATTTCATTTTCTCTTTTTTTTTTCTTTTCAGTCATAATACAAATATGTTTATATAAATAATTTTCTTTTTCTTATTTTATATTAACATATAAACATTACAAATTTAATAATTATATAATATATTAATTATTTGACCATCTTTTAAGAACTTTTGGTTTTTTCTTAAAAATGGCGTAATGATCTCATTCATAGTTAAAGGATTTAATCATTCAAAATAATAGCTAACGAATTTAATCATTAAAATAATAAAGCTTAATGGTTTCATTTAAAAAAAATATTAATCATTCAAAATATAATATTTGATTGTTTTTTTTTAACTTTTCCTTATATTTATATGAAAGAAGATATGATATATATATTTATATCTATACTATATATATAAGGACCTTAAACGGTTAAGTTGGAATCTTTAAGAGCTACATCTTCCATTGCATAATGTACAACCACAGAAGCTGAATTTAATTATTGAAATTTACGGGATACGTCGTTTTATGCTCCATGACTCCGTGTAGTTGTTAACCTCCCACGTCCCTCCCCTAAATTGTCTGAGCTCTGGTATCTAAACTGCCACCCCACTCCTCTCAAATTATTGCCCGCTTGCATGGACGATGGTTTTCAAAACCCTAATCCCACTCCCCTCCCTTCCAAGCGATGGAATATTTTACCCTCCCCAAATCACAATCAAAAGATTTAGCTTATGCTTTTCCCTGGTAAACAAACTAACTCCTGACCCCTTCTTCTCCACAAATCAAAACCCACATCTCTGCTTCAAAATCCAAACCATTCATCACGAAAATTTCGATTGGGTTTTTTCCCTTCATCATTGATGTTAAAGGCGTCCAAGAGGGTAGTTATTTCATCTTTTCCAGCAACCGTAGGTAAGCATTCATCATTTCTTTGGTTTTAGGCAGTTGTGGATGAAGGGTTAGGGGTTTGTTTATGTGTAAGTGTGTGCTGATTGTGGGAAGATACACCATCTGTTTGTTATATTGCAACAATTAACTTTTTGTATTTTCTGCAGAAGTATATCTAAGAGTACTTGCTATTTGAAGTGATTTTTACTCTTCATGCAAGGGGTGGGTTCTAGAGGTAATTCGTATCAGCTGTGCTGGATACCCTACCAACAAGAGTTTTATTAATTTTGTTAACCGATTCGGTCTTTTGGTTCCTGGTTTTGCGGGCAATTCAATTAATACCTAATTTGAAAAAAATGTTGAACATGGATTCAATAATACATCACTTTGTGTTGCAATCATGGCAGGAAGGATGCATGTGGAAAGATTCTGCACACGTTGGGGATCTAGGGGTATCAGGTAATAAGATTTGTTATACTAACAACGGTATCCTAATTTGATTTCAGTGTTTTCACTTAAATTCATTGTTTTTAAAGATATGTTCAACACTGTGTGGCTCATTTTTTGTTAGCTCAAGGCAGCTCCAAGCTCCAATGGTATTGAAGCAAAAATTCCCTTTGAAACTTTTATTCAAAAAACATTTTTGCTTGCAGACGAAATTTCAAGGTCAAGATCATTTGTGAAATAGAGAAAATGTCTCTAACTGAGATGAGATGGCAGAGAATGTGTGATTAAAGTGTCTACTCATGCATTGCCCAACCATTTATTGATTCATCTTCCTTTTTTTTGGTTCTTAATTTCATTCTCGATCTTTGGTTTTGTTGTACATACATGATAAATTTATTGTTGCATCCTCAGATACTTTTATCTATATTCAATCTGAGTTTTCTAAGTTTTGTTGATGGTGATCTGTTTACAGGTTTCAAATTGTGTGAAGGATCCTCTGTTAATTGTTAATTTCTATACGTAGTGTCGTTTTTGCTGGTTTTGGTTGTTAATCGTAGGGTTTAGTGTTTGAATTTTCAAAGGATGAAGTGATCTAGAGATGATGATGATGTTTGCAGGAGTCCTCAAGTCAAGCGGCCATTTATTTTTAGGCGGTACGAATTTTGATCATACAATCTGTAGATACATTGTTTAGAAGTGTGTGAGTATGTGTGATTATGAGTTTATGTAGTGGTTTTGTTGTTAAAGAATATAATAGAAGTTCCATTTCTTTATTTATTTATTTTTAATCTAACGTAATATGTAAATACTAGATTTTGGTGTTTGTTGAGGGCTAAAAGAGAAAGATAGTCTCCCTGTTAATAGTTGATTTAAGATGGAAATTTAAGTTTGTAGTGGTAAGTCTTTTGGATGAATCTAGAAAACTAGCTTCTCAATTTTGATTATTGGCATTTAGACGAAGTATTTTGTTACGGGTCTGCTGTTTTTCGTGATCCAGGGTAGGCAAGACATCTTTGATGAATCAATACCTTCATTCTCCTATCATGCAATGCAATAAATAGGAATCTTGTAGCTAAAAGAAGGTTATGCATACAGCATCCTCGGGAATGTTGTAGCTACAGCTTGGATGTCCCTCTTTTGCCTCTGTTACCTTTCAGGTTATCTTTCCTTCCCATTTGCATTTTTTTATAAAAAGTGTCATAACGTTATTCTCTTAAAGAGCTCCGTATGGTTGATATGTTTTTTCTGATTCAATAGACTAAGTCCAGTGTCGGTTTAAATGTAGGACCTCTATGTTATTCATAAGTGCATTCATTTACTGATTTACTTATTACTAGGACTTATTCATGTACAAAATTGATTGTGAAACATCTCATGCTAACATTTCTGACCTCTTTCTTATTAAGGTATTGCCTCTCTTTTACTTGTACAACATCGTCTTTCAGTATTATACTTTCTATTAACATTTTTAAAACTTCCCATCTAGCTTTTGTGTTTATTGAAGAGTATTCAAGTCATTTAGCTAACAATCAGACACTTTTTTTAAACTTTACTTGTTAATGAATCCCAATTTCTTGATACTATTAAGTAGAAGTTGTGATGGTGTTCTGTAAATTTAGGTCAAAGGCATGTCAACTTTACTATTAGCTTTCTTTTTGTTAACTGCTAACGTGGAAAGAATCATATGGAAATGTTTACAAACTCAAATAAGAAAAAAGATGGATGGCACCCTAGGAATTGATAATTAAAATATTGAGGATTCCCATCCACTTTCTTATAGGATACCTTAGCTTTTTCCATGCTTCTTTGTTCCAATCTCTTTTTTCCCTCTTTTGGTTATGTTACAGTTGAAATGGCTATCAATATATTGTAACACCCGGAAATTTAGCGAAAGGTTATGTAATTTAGCATTGTAATATTATTATTTTTGGGCAAATGGAAGGATTCAAGTGTATAATGTTGGGTTACATTGATCTGGAAGAAAGGAGCGAAAACCGGAACCGAATTGAGTTTCGGTACCTAGTTTGCGATCATGACATGCTATCTTGACATTGTCATGATCGCGAGGCAAGATCGCGAGAAAACCAGATATCCAAAAAAATCAATTTTTAAGTACGAAATTCGCGGTACGGGTTGTGCGATCATGACAGGCGATCATGCCTTGTCATGATCGCAGGGCAAGATCGCCCGGGTGGTCCTGGACCACTTTTAAGTGCGATTTTTCAGCTCCATTTCACATTGATCGGATACCAAAACTCAGTAACGGGAGAAAAGCATTGAAGGCGATTTTAGGGTTTCATTTTCTTCCACCTACCTCATCCAGGCTCATTAATTTCTCCTTTCAAGTTGAAGATTTAAGAGTGGTTCAAGCATTTAAAGCTTCAAGTAGTGGTGTTCTTGCTTCCTTTCAGATTTCTTGATAACCTCCATCCTCTTAAGAGATTTTCTAGGGTTTTGTCAAACTCTAGCTTGTGAGTGCATTCTTACCTTTCTAAAACTTTATACATGTCAAAATGAAGTATTTTGCCTTAATGTGATGTTTAAAATAAGTATTTCTATACTTGGAAGGTTTTGGTAAAAACTAGGTCAAAATGTGTCATTTATGGTTTTTCTTTGAAATGATGAAATGAGTACGAATAACGGTTTTAAAACACCCTTATGGGTTTTTGATGAGAAATATGATGTATAAACCTTAATGTTGTTTTGACCTAATTTTGGAAGGAAAGTTTTGGGAAGCAAGATGTTATACTTCACAGGTTTTGTGAAGAGAAGTAATACATTAGAAACAATTGTATTAAGATGTTAGACTAGTGTAATGGATCCATAGGCACATATAGTCAGAAGCACTTGGGGAGGGCACCTGTAATAGATCCCGGTTTGGGGTTGAACTCGTGAGGATTAATGTGATGACGGGTCATTCCCGTAGAAGTTTCCCCCAAGAGAAGTAAAGCGTATCTTTCAGGTGTAAATCGCAGAAGTAAAGAAAAAGAGATGTTTTGAGAAAAGCTTTCGGTTATATGTTTATTTACCGTTTTCGAAGTTTAAATGGCTTTTCTATATTTTGAACTGTTTGTTCTCACTGGGCTTTAAGCCTAACACTTTTTCTTAAAATGACATGTATATCAGGTGATCAAGCGGATGGGGCTTGATGGGATGAGAGAAGCTAGGTGCCGGTAGTGACATTCTTTTGAAGTGCACCTCGTGTGTATAGATGGAGTTACATAGAAGATTATTTTGAGGATTTTAGTGACACCCGAACTTAATCTGTATTTTGAATTATATAGATTACTAGGTTGTCATTTAACTTTCCTATAGATGTTGTAAACTCACTCTAACTTTCTCCCCATCTTTATGGGTGATGTTTTATGAATTAGAAGTTATTCCGCATTTTATTTTGGTTTAAATTAACTCCCATTTTTAGGGGTGTTACATATATATAGCTCTATTTGTTAACCACAATTACATTTCATTCTCTTTTTTAGATGTAATTGATGATCAAATCCTTTGAAAGGGTTGACAAATTTATTCGGTAAGAGTAATGGCAAACTACTCTGCCGTTTACCAAACACTTACAGGTAACATTTAACACCATCACTTGCTTATCGGGTAAGATTTTAATTTATCAAAACAACATTGTATGCAACAACTTATTCTGTAAGATCTAACCGTAGTAAGAGTTGTTGCTCTCACTTACCGAATAAGACTCTTGGTGTTATAAAACAAATATGGATATTTTAGTTGAATATTCAATATGGAGAAATACCAACTTATTTCATGTGTTCTAATCTTTTTTAATTTGCAAGATTTTTTTAACGTATCCTCATTTTCTGTGTAGTTTGTTGGGGATGTGGAGGGATTTGTGTTGCATCTCATGGTAACAAGTTCAAGTTTGTGTTGAGATTTTAGTTTTGGTATTGTGTATAGGGGCATGGAATACCACGTTCCAGTGTCTTATGTAGTCGATGTGGCTAAATGTGTAACAAATAAAAAAAATTAGACAATTAGTTTTATAATTTTAATTTATTTTGATCTAATAAAAGGTTACTTTGTGTTTTTCTGTTAATCTTATCAAAGTTTATCTGAGATTTGTAATCTATGTTGTTCAAATGTGTATGTTCATTTTAATCTTACAACTTCACATAGTTAATCGTATATTAACTAAAATATATTAAAAAAATACGCTTGTTTTTTTACAAATTATACCATTATAATCGTCTCATCGACATCTATAAAATGAGTCCAATATTGAGTATCTTTAGATCAAATCATATTATTAATTACTATAAATAGCATAACTACGTAGTGAATTAATTTTAAAAATTACATTTTATACTTTAAGTTATCTATTTAAACGGTCACACCAAATATTTCAAATCTTTCCACAAAAACCCAAATTATTCAAAAACATTTCGTCAAATGGGTCCTAAATGAACTACTTTATTCTTTTAAATTAGGATTGTACTTGAATTTTGTAAAAATAATGGATGACGATTTATAAAGGGGTGTTTGGGATTGTTTATATAAAAATAATTTATTGACTAATTCCGGTGCGATAATACCGGTAATAAATTGTTTTGAGTATTTGGATTGGGAAAAAAAGAAGCTTATACCGGCTCCACATCGGTGATAAGAAGTTAAACACTCCTAACTTGACAGAATCTCACTATGACTTTTAACCATTTTCTAACCCTTTTACATGTATAATCAATTCCAAACACCTCCTAAAAAGCAACTTATTAACTTATTCCAATGTGGTACCGCCACCATAAGCTAATCCAAACAATTTTATAAAACTCTGATGTGCGACGTGCCACATAAGTTGATAAACACTTTTACAGAGAAAAAAAACATGAGTTGTTTTAAATAAGCAATCACAACATCCCTAAATTCATAGCAATAGACAATTTGATATTTTAAAAGAGTTTGAGACTTCTGAAATTAGGGTTGATGAAACATTTAAATTCCGCTGCGTTGCAGCAGGTACGCCTCCTAGTATACATATAAACATGGTTGGGTTTAAGTGACACCAACTTGTTTTTGTGAAATCCATATGACCACATTTTTACACTTGAGATTTCACGGAAGGTAAAAAAGTTCAAAGATTCATAGCAAAAACATTGTGAAGGTTAATTTCACAGTGTTTTGTTATGAGTTTCAAATGTAAAAAAGTGATCTCACGGATCTCACGAAAACAGTTTTTTTTCCACATGATCCGGAGTCTATATATACATAATTCGGAGTCTATATATACATGGTTTCACAGGCAACTTTGAGGCGACTTAAGTCGCATGGAAAAGTCGCTCTCAATTAATGTAAAATCACATATAATTTGTACATAAAATACTTTCTTTTTGTTTTTTTGTATCTTTGTTTAAACCTTCTTCTATATTACTAATATACATTATATATATTAGTATGAGTTTAATGATAAAATATAATTTTAAAATATTAAAATAACTTGATATATATATATATAATAAGTAATAAAATAAAAAGATTCATGATATAAAACTAAATAATTAATATAATAATATTAATTTAATATATATGCAAATCGTTATATATATAAATAATACAAATATTAAATATAAATAAAATAAAATATATGATATTAAAAGTAAAACAAAAATAATTTTATATATATATTTTTAATTGATGTGATGTGATGGATTCAAACTTCAATTAGTAAACATCCATGTCTCAATGGTGTCGTCAGCACACGCTTTGTAAAATAGGTCCAGAAAACATTAAAAATTCTGAGAAAAAGAGGTTTTTTGTAAATGAGTAGTAGGTTGACAAAAATGACCACTCCTCCATTTTGTCTGTTGTACAAGTGGGATTCGGTCTCGTACTTTTGGCGCAAGTTTTGGATAAATATCAAATGTAGATTTTTATGACTTCATTTTTAATTCATTAAAGTTAAAATTAGCATTTTAGTACGAATTATTAACGAAATAATTGTAGTTCATATGGATGGGTTTTAATGCAATGAAAGTTAAGGTAAGAAGATAAGAAGTGAATTGAAGATAACCATAAAATCGACACTAATAATATACATTCAATCAGTTTCTACCAAAAACACAAGTAATGAGTTCTTTTCAGGATTAAAAGTGATAAGGTTCCAAAAAATTTATCACACTTCTCATCTTAACTCATGTTCTCATACAATCCTTCGTCTAGTTCACGTAAAGGTAATATTTAGAATCAAGTTATGATTGTATAATTTAAAATAAATATTAATTCGTTTTTAATGTGTTTTAGAATGAACACATAAAATGTAAATAATCATGAGTTTTGTTACTTTTACAGTCACAAGTATGTACAATATTTAAATATTAATTTAATATTGTAATCAACTATATGAACATCAAGTATTCTAAATAAAAGGTTATCACAAATAGTTTTATGATATGATGATTATGGACATCTCTTACATGGATGTGAGGACATATATTTTGACGATGTTATCAATTGGTATTCTTGTACTAGAGTATTGCAACGACCCATAACTTATAATATCCATCTAAAACAATCATAAGCCAAACCGGCATCTAAGTAATTGAGTTAACGGTTTCTCATTATACAATTGGAAAATATACATCCACAATCGTAAATTTTACATACTAAACACATGAGAACCTAAATCAATTTGCAAACTCCGGAAGGATCACGTCTTCCATTTCATTTTTGAACTCCTCTTAACTTGATATATTACGTGAATATGGTTTAATTTATAAAAGGGGGGTTATAAGATAAGGTCTAGTAAATTTCCTTCAACATCATTTCAAAATTTATTAACAAATATGATAATCATAAAGTCTACAGTGGAATCATATTCAATCAAAATATTAGAGCACATTCATATCACACGGACATTGAACAACATTTGTAGCAACCCCATCACACTCGTTGTTATAAACACAATTCAAGTTCCTAATATATGCCTATCCAATTGCTCGAGAAATAAACTTAAGGCACACGGACTATCACTCACGAGAGATAATACTATCTCAAGGTACCCTACGCGTTCTATGAAACTCTACGCACCCCATATAGCCATATATAGCTCAATTTCATCTACCGTTCAACATGGTAAGTTTTGCATGTAAAATTATTAATGCACAAAAACCATAATCAGGCGAAGGTTGCCGATCACAAGTGCAAGGGACCTCACCTGACATTTTTGAAGAAGATGAATCCTCCATTCTAAGGTTGCCCATCACAAATGACTAAAATGAGAGTGATCCCTCTCGTTTACTCCCTTATTTACTACCTTCCCTGGAGGATAATAAAGATTAATATCCTACCCTAAAACTTATGGAAGGGAGGGAGGGAGAGAGAGGATTATTACAACTATTAATAAGAACACAAGTTCCGGACTCAATTTTTTGAGACTCGAAGTCTTGGACCGATTACAAGAAATTTTAGACATATGAAAACAAATATAATTAAAATAATAAAATAGATTATTATTAACTACTATAGAATATCAGAATTTAAGAAGAGAAAAAAAAGAATGGGAATGAAGGAAAATAAAGAAAAGCTTTAATTTATGATGTTGAGAGAAGGGAAAAAAAGATAGAAATAAGAAGGGAAAAAAATAAAGTTACATGTTTTTGTGCAGGAAAGAAGTGTGTCAAATTTACATATACACTCTTGCTTACTTTGCAACAAGATACAATTAATATGTATATGTGTAATTTTGAAGAAGAAAAAAATGGTTGTTATTTATATTTTCTTTTTCACTTTACATTGTTGATTTTTCTTTCTTTTCATTTTATTTCTCTTCTAAAAATGTTACGAGAAGACGAGATTTTCTCTTTCAGTTTTTCTTTTACTCCCCGTCTATTTGGGCTTATTTACCTTCTCTCCCCGTCTTTTGTAAGATTTCTATAATTAAAGATTCATCCTTGATCCCAATTAATTTTAAACATTAGTGGTAAAAAGCCCAAGTAGCTAAAGGCCAAATCTCGAGGCATAAAGAAGAATGATAATTGGTTTAAAAATCGAGAGATGTCATTTAAATCGGGTAAGATTTTTCCAGAGCATATTTTACATATTCTCTAAAATTTATTTACATGTTAGATTCGAGTAAGAATGAAAGTTATGGTGAGAACAATGTTTTAAAACCCGGGTTAACCCTCCGGGGTAGTGACCGGGTTGATGCATATGACCAATCTGGACGGATTTCTCAAAAACCTGGTTAAAACGGTGGTAAACCCGTTTCTCAAACCCGGTTAACCCGTTTTTATATTAAAATTAAAAAAAAATTGTGTATTATGTGTTTGTTGGTAGAACTTGTTGTTTTTGTATTTTTAAAGTTGGAACTTGTGGACATCAAATTATTACTTTATATATATCTATGTATGCAAGAAAATGAAAAAAATACAAGGGATTAAGAAAATTATTGAAACCGGTTAACCCGATGGTTGAACCGGTTGAAACTAATAATAAAACATTTATTTCTCATGATTTTTCAAAAGTTGTACAATTTTGAAAAATTTTATACACTCTTTCTCTTCTACTTCTTTGTTTTGTAGAATCCGTTTTAACAGAAAAAATCCCTAACACTATGTTCTTGAAACTCATTTTACGAAAGGAAAAAAAGGGAAAGCTGAGGAAAGTGAAAAAAAATTGTGTTCTCAAAACCTTTTTAGAAGAGAGAGAAAAGAAAAATAAAGTTTAGGGGGTGTTTGGATTAGCTTATTGACTTTCTGAAAAAGTCCTTATAAAAAATTAATAAGTTAAAAATTATAATTCCTAAAAAATGACTTATCACTGGTTTAACACCGAATAAGTTGTTTTTCCCAAACATTTAAAATGACTTACCACCGACGTCACACCGGAATAAGTCAATAAGTAGTTTTTATAAGTTAATCCAAACACCACCTTAGTTTCCTTTCAAAACTTTCCTCTCAAAGGGAAGGAAAAGAAAATAAAGAAATTAAAATAATTAATAAAATGACAAAACTGTCTGATCTTTCATTTTAAATAGTATTATTTTAAATGTCATATTAGTGAAAATAACATTTTTTTTCTTTCTTTTCTCTCATTTTCAAGAACATATTTTTTTTTTACTTTTACTTCACTTTCAAAAATACAAAAAAGAAAAAAAAAATCTTTCCCTCTCCTTTCTTTTCCTTCCTTTTTTTCTCTCTCCAAATTTAAGAAAACAACGTAAAATATGTATTTTCTTGATTTTGAAAAATATGTTATAGATGCTTTAAAATTTGATAGCATCAAAAGGCTCAAATTCACTCTCTTTCCCTCTATTGACAATTTGACTTTTTTTAATCACTTGACAAATGCTTATTTAATCCAACAATACAAATTTTCCAGTGGTATTTTGAGTTTTTGATGCAGAATAAACTAGCAAGTTTAACTAGGACCAGCCAGCAACATATCTAGTTTAACCTACAAAATCAATAACCAACATCAAACTTACTCGAATAATACATACCGAATAAACTAGCATGTTTGATGTTTGATGTTTGGTCTAGCCTTCTTTAACATGAACACCTAACCCTAATCAAAGTCAACATATACGAACAATACATATATAAGCATACAAACATTTGCCCTGATCAAAATCAACATAAACGAACAAAATCTTATCATACTTCATTGGACTCAAAATTATAGAAATTTTGTCTCAAAAACATGGAAGAATGCTTGATAGACAACCTCCAAT
The DNA here is from genome assembly GCA_036898165.1 of Silybum marianum. Taxonomy (NCBI): domain Eukaryota; kingdom Viridiplantae; phylum Streptophyta; class Magnoliopsida; order Asterales; family Asteraceae; genus Silybum; species Silybum marianum. Next base: position 1,479,570 of record CM072530.1, read on the forward strand.
ATCTAGGAGGAAGGATGTAAATGAAATTATAGAAGTAGGATTAACAACTTTGCACGTGAACAAGAAGGCAAAACAAAGAGACAAACGACGAACAAAAATTGTTGGAAGGTTAGACATAATTCAAAAGGATGTAGAAAAAAATAAAGATGCATCATATTCGATCAAAGTGATGTTTTTTTCCCATTACTGAACAAATTGGTGATGTGGGTGCATTTGGTACATGGGACGACACAGGACTTTACGGGTGTGTTTGGTACATGGGACAGGACGGGACAAGACAAAACTCATTGTCCCATGTTTGGTGCAACATGCGACAGGACAGGAATTCACTGTTCCACGTTTGGTGCAACATGGGACAGGGACAAGAAGTGGGACAAAAAAAGTTTTTTCTTTTTCCATCAAAATAGGTGGAACAAGATGGGACAAGAATGAGATAGAAAATCAAATATCATTAATCTACCCTGATTTGATATATCTAACCTTAATATGCTACTTGTTTTAATCGTCAACGCCACTAGTCATGACCGTCGGTACCGCCGGCGACCACTAGTAGCCACAATCGGCCACCACCGTTGGCCACCATCACCTCCTCCTCTACTACACCAACCTCCTCTTCCACCTCCACAACCATGGTTGGCCACCGACCACCACCACCACCCCTATTGTGGGCCTCCTTACCTCCACCATAACCACCAACACTACAGACCACCACCACTACCATCTTAAGTCTCAACGTCGGCCACTAATCACCACTACTGCCCATCGCCGCCACCAATAGTACCATCACCCACTACCAACTCCTCCACCATTGTCGATCACCACCATCTTCACGTTATCCACAACCACCAGCATCTTCACGTTCTTCACAACCAATCAACCACCTCCATCTTTACTTTCTCTACGACCACCACCAAACACCAATGCCTCTGCTTCCACAACCACCACCAATCACCAATGTCTCTGCTTCCACAATCTTTGTTGTTGCGACAATCTTCACGGTGCTGCCACCAAACCGAATAAAAGCATAATTTCTCATTTTTGTGAATCGGGTTTTTTCAAACTATCATCAATTATAACAAAATTCTCATTCAAATTTTATACTATTGTATATGTATATATGTATGTATGTATATATATATATGTGTGTTTGTGTATGTGAAAGGTGAAAGGTGACTAAAAATGCTTATAAATTAAATTTTTAATTTTTTGCTTTTTATGTGAATTACAACTATTATATAATATATAAAATCTTCAAATAACTTATGTGGCAACTTGTTTAGTTCTGTCATGTTTAGTCCTAGTTGTACTAAACACCAGACGTACACTTGTTATGTCCAGTCCTGTCATGTCCAGTTATGTTCCGTCTTGTCCTGTCCAATCATGTATGCGTACCAAACGCTACCTACGGGACAAGAATCAGACAGAAACGAAAATATAATTAATCTACCCTCATTTGTTCTCACCGGTCCTTTGTCTTGTCCTACCCTTTTGTTCTATCCAATCATGTATGCGTATCGAACACTACCTGACTTGACGTGATTGGCTAACAAATAATTTCAAACAGTCGCCGGTGTGGGGTTTTCCAATACGGGAGATGAACACCCGAATTAAAAAAGTAATAAATAAAATGTCCAAAAATTTAAATTAAAAAATATGTGGCATGTTTGTTTTTATTAGATTTGTTTTAATTTGTTTACGGAGAATGAGTAAAAAGGGTAAAATGACTAAAGTTCCCTTATAACACAAATTTATTTTTTTAATAAAGTTAGTAAGAAGGACGAAAAAAATAACTAATTTCAAACAAAAATGACTAAAACCGTTTGTAGCTTTGAAAATACATAAACGAAAATAGCAATTTTCAATTAACCACTAGGACTAAAAATATAGTTTACTCTGATGTTATTGCAGTTGGTTCACACACAACATTAACATAAACAAAAGATCATTATGCAATGACAAACAACAATCCACTACAAAAATCGGAAACTTTTAATAGGAAAAAACATTCAAATATTTAACTCAAAAAGTTTACAAAAATTTAGATGAAAGATGTGTTAGGTTGCGTACCAGTAGCATCTGTTTGGTTTCTCTTCTATCCGAGGAAGGGTGTCGAGGGCTGAGGAAGGGGACGGTCGACGGGGAGGGTGGGAAGGGAAAACATTTAAAGGAGAAACCTTATTTTCGATCTCGCTAATTAATCAATTTTAGTTATTTGTCTTCTTTGTATTTGTTTGGGATGATATGAAATTTTGTAAGTGAAACTTCTTATTTAATATCCGTGTGAATTGTGTTCAATTCTTTTACCATGTACTTTTTTGTAACCTTTTACATGTGTTAAATAGATAGACGAGACTTTTAAAGTTTTAATGTATGTAAACTTTGGTCTAAACCTTAAAATAAATATTTTGAATCAATTAACACACCGACTCTTTGAGAAGATTTACAATCAAATTACTATGTTTACTAATATTTATATAAATTTAATTAACTTCGTTATACGATCTGATGATAAGTGCAACACTTACTAAAAATGACCACTAATTACTAATCATTGATTCATCCTATCATTATTACTAAAAATGAACCCTGACTAGTGATTGCGCTTAGAATGAATCCTAGTGTTTTTGGTCGAGATCAGGACCAATCGGTCTGATTTTAAAAGACCCGATTTGGGACATGACTAGACTGGTTCGGAACCAATTTCTAACCATCTCCAATTTCCCTAATAGAGATCATTGGGCCTTTTAAGCCCCGTCCCATATCAGGTTCTAAACAAACTAGAATCCCACCAAAACCTATAAAAATAGCCCAAAGCCCAGTCCAAGCTCGGTCGAAAAAAGCCCAGACCTAGCAAGCCCGAAGCCAGGTTAGACCTAAAAGCCACAACGGTACATGTTTTTTCCCCTAAACAAACCCGGCCTAGAAAAGCCCGATTGCGCTTATATTATTATATTATTTACACACAAAGCCCAGACTCTTTTCTTTAAACATTTAAAAAAGGATTGGAAGGTCCAAGTCTTGTACATCTTAAGACCAAACCAAGACCATCAGGCCTTATCGGACCGGTCTGCAAAATAGCGTTGCATGCTCGTATATAGAGATGGTCAAAAATCGGTCCTGGGCCTGGTTGGACCCAAATCTGTCATGGTCCCAAACACTATTCCTGTAACCGGACTGGGCCAGGCCCATTTTGCCATCTCTACTCGTATTGTCGTACATATACATGATGTGTTGTAGCAACAAAATACGTATATAGATTCGAAAACACAACAATTGTAACGAACCCGTAAAAAAATTGTTCTAACCAGAAAGGCTCCACAACAATAAGTGCTCGAATATCTTTATTCTCAAGTATACAAATTACATTTCAAACATCAAAGTCGAACTTAAAAACACCAAATAACCTTGCACATAAACTAAAAACCGCTGGAATCACCATATGGGTGTCTCGATGTCTCAAATTGGTTGACCTTTCGGCACAATCTGGTCCTTGACCCACATGTAGACCGGAACCAATACGTAGTAGACTCCAGCCGATGCACCAAGAAGGAACCGTAAAAAGAAGAGAAACGGATTTACGGCCTTCTCTACGTCCTCTGCCTTAGGACCAAGCTGCAACAAAAATGCAGATATAATGAATCCAGACACCAATAATTACCAAACCAAACAAACCCAGTATATCCAACAGATGTAAGGTCTGGAAGGTAGGATGTATGCAAACATTTACCCTTTTGGCAATTTCTTAAAATAAAATTTACTTATTTGCCCTTTTTCACCTTACCAAAATCTGTTTATTTTGATTTGTATCGATAAAATGTCTTTGTTTCCCTTGTAAATTATATGTCTGGTCAAATGTTGTATTTTTCCGGTATATCCCACACAAATGTAGGGTCTGAAAGGTAGGATGTATGCAGATCTTGCTTCTACTCAAAATAATAAATCCCATTAAGAAGTAGGGTTTGAACGGTAGGATGTATGCAGACCTGTAATCTAGCCCAACATTCCCTTTTTTCCGGCAATTTCTTAATGTGAAATTACTTATTTGCCCTTTCTCACTATTACCAAAATTGATGATATTGATTTGCAACCACAAGATGTCGTTATTTGCCTTAAACTATATGTCTAGTCAAATGTTGCATTTTCATATAAGAAAGATGATGAATTAATAAATACATATAACTTCTTCCTTTGCTCCCTCAAAAAGTACCGAAATTGAACAAGAAACAAGTTAAAAGAAACTATCTAAGACTCCATCCGTCCCAAAATAAATGTCAACAATAAAAAAAGGAGCATAGTTTTAGTAAATGTATAATTATACTTTCTAATTAACCAAAATGACAACGTTACCCTTAATAATAGAGGGAGTACCGAATTTCTCCTTCTCATAATTAAGGGTATAAGTGGAAAACATTCACTTGCTTTTGAAAGCGCACACCTATTTTGGGACGGAGGAAGTATTAGGGGCTGTTTAGCAGTTGCTGAATGGTTTGGTGCAGAATGATTAAGTGGTCAGAATGATTAAGAGGCTCTTATGAGATAGTGTAAAATGAAATATAATTGTTTGGTAATTGTTCAGGATGTAATTAGGGCTCTTAATGGTTAAGGGAGGTCCAGGATATAAAATGATTCAGATGGTTTTGGAACCATTAAGAGGCAGACTTATTTTTTGCCAAACAGAATTCACCTCTTAACGATTCAGAGGCTTCCTCTTAATGGAACTGTTAAGAGGTAAACAAACATCCCCTTACTCATAAATTCATCGATCCAAAAGTTGCATATCTCATTGTTATTGCTAACGAGAAACAGAAAAAAAAATTACCTGCAACGGAGAATCCCCTGATGCAGATTTGATGCCAGTAACCGAGCATCCCATGATCAGACCATGGCGGCGGACACCACGATACCATTTTGGTCCAATCCTCTTAATCTGCACATCTTTGAATCCCGCCTTTTCAAACCATTCAACATACTCTTCCTCTTTTGGAAAGAGCATCCACATATCTGCAAAGAAACGAGATAACCAAAAGGTTGGATACACAGGACCGATTAAACAAGCTTTTCCGCCCATCTTCAGAACCCGATATGCTTCTTTGATGCCTCTTTGTGGGTCTGGCCAGTATTCGATGCTGTAAAAGAATGGTCACAAAGCCCATAAGATTACAAAAATAAAGCTTTATAAATAGGAGCAAGTTCCTTTAGAAACCTAAAATTGATTAGGAACACGAGAACCAACGACAGTCCCACACGTGGCATATTCATCATGAATATGGACGTGTTATTCATCATATGAATGTTGTAACATACTCATCATGGATTCATGATGGCACGTTGTGACGGTTCCCGGGTTCCTAATCAATTTTGGGAGGGATTTTTATAGATGAAATGATTGTTTTTTTTAATTGGGAGGGACATGTTTGGGAAAAAAAAACTTAGCTTTCTGCATAAAGCTCCCCTCTAAAAGCTTACTGAATAAGCAACTTTCTATATCATTAAGCCACTACCTTACAGTCATTATAGCTGATCGAATAAGCTGCGAGCCCCATTAAGCTCATTAAGCTGCTAACAAACATGCCCTAAGTCATGTATGGACACAGCAGACTGTGTGGATTAATCTGTCTGTATAGGTTAGGAGGGTTTTTTTCATATAGATGAAAGGAGCATGTTATTTAATTGGGAGGAACAGTTAAGAAAGAAAAAAAAAACCTGGCATTCTGCATAAAGCTCACCCCTAGAGGCTAGAAGCTTACCAAATAAGCCTCTTTCTATATCATTAAGCCACTACTATATACTCAAGTATAACTGACCGAATAAGTTGTGGATTCCGTTAAAGCTATAAGTTATTAACAAACATATCCTTAGTCCCACGTCAGCTAGACCTAGACCATTTATCTTCGATATAACGACTTTTTCGGCCTGTAATCTAACGTACTTCCACATATTCTCACAACTTTAAATAAAGAAAGCATGTAAAAAAAACTAAAAATCAATTAAACTGCATTTCAATCATTGCAATTAACCATCTAAAACAAACTTCAATAAGCCATCCACCATACCTTCCAGCAGACACATATCTATCAGCATAATCGGTTTCGAACGAAAGATCCTCAGCATCTCCTTCAATGATCTTACATTCCTTCAATGGCTCCTTTTCTCTAGCTTTTGCAAGCTGATGAGGTGATTGATCCAAAATCGTAACATTTTTAGCATCAACATGCTCTACAATACCCAAAGTAGTAAAACCAGTTCCACCACCAACATCCACCACAATCAAATCACGACGATTAAGATCAGCCGGTTCTAAAGCATCATCTCTCATATCTTCAGTCCAATGGCCAGGGTTTATCACATGATCATAAACAATCGATAGAAATCTATAAAACCAGAATGCCTCTTTTTTGTGTTGTATAAATCTAGGTTGTGAAGCTGATCTAGGTGCAGAAACGCTGCATTTGGGAATAACAGTTAGGGTTCTAGATCGAAAACTAGGGTTTCTACGAACCAAATTGATTTTGGGTATATTCCTAAATTGTAAATCGGATCGATTAGATTCTAACACGAAACCTTTTGTGGTGGTTGTTGATGATCCTCTTGTGAATGCAAGATGTTGAGCTCCATAGAGCATCGAAGAAGCCATTGAATCTTCAAAAAATGCAATGGGGTTTGCAAGTTCACTGGGACTGCAAATGAAGTAGTTGTTTGAAGCAATAAATGTGCCAAAGAGATTGATTTTGGTGGGATGTCATTAGTGGAGAGACATATTGGGGGTTTTTTTTTTGTGGTGATTAAAGAATTGATTGATTATGACCAATTACATTTATAATTTATTAAATAAAATAACTAATAGAAGAGCGTATGTTGATTAAGGTTTTGTTTGGCAAAAAGTAGGTACCTTATGACTTATAAGATAGCTTATCACAACCTTACTTTTATTAACTTTTCAATAAGATAGCTTATAAGTTAACTTATGATCATCCAAATAACTACACTAAAAATAAGGTACGTTATAAGGTGACTTATAAGTTATAAGTGACTTTATTTTTGCCCAACAATGCCTAAATACATTTTAACAACCTAATTCAATATTTACGGTTTTAAAAATCTCAATCCAATTCAAACCAACCAAACCAAAACCATACAGGTCTGGCTTGGTTGGGTTTTTGGTACATCTAAATATTTTTTTTAACATTGAATATGTTGTTTTTTTCACTCATAATTATTTTTTCTCAATTTGCATATGTTTAAATTTATTGAACATATATAAGAATGAGTTGTACAGAGATGACGACGAGATTGAAAATGTATCTATATGAAGAGAATATGTGATGATGTAATTGTCTAATATAAATATTAACAGATACTCAACAATCATATTAAATATAAGAAATAAAAGATATCGGATTCATCGGATTGAGTTAGGTTGTGTTCAAATTACTATAACCCAATATCTAAGGTTTGAAAATTTTACAATTCAATTAGACATCAGATAGCTTCGGGTTGGGTTTGTTTGATCGGGTTCTTGAACACTCCTAATTAATAGTTTGGTTTAGATATTTGTTTGTTTTTGTGCTAAAATCCCAGGTTGAAAATGAAAATAACAGAAGATGAAATAAACAAACATCTACTTACTTATATTTTATTTTATAAATAAGAGTTGTATTGAAGTCTAAAAACATAGTTAATAATACTATTTGTTTATATAAACAGTTTTAATCAAATTTTACTATTTTTGCACAGACATTATTAAAACGTCTAATAAAGCTTGATTAGGATTGTTTGGTTAATGTAGTCTGTAGATTCCTTTTCGGTTACTTACGTGTCAAAATAGAAATAATTCGAGTACAGTAAAATAATAAATGTATAAAGTACGAATATAAATGCATTAATTACATTTGGTAGTCGGTACCACATTAATGGTCCCCTTATTTTCACATTTTATTTTTCATGATCTACTCATTCTTATATTTATGCCACAAATAATTAACTGAAGATAGAAACAAAAACAATTAAAAATGGTGAATCATGTACCAATATAAGTATAAGAAAAAAAAACAACAATCAATTATAAAATATAAGTATAAAAAATCATAATTTTAAAAACATATAAATATAATAGCAATTTTTAATAATTTACCCTAAAACTTAATAATATATATAAGCATTGGACCACTTCACTCTTCCATAATTCATATTACAAAAAATGGGAGCCCAAGTTTGTGTGCGTAATTTATATAGCCTATTTAATTTGGGCCATCCATACTTTATTACCCACTCAAAAAGCCCAATTAATAAATTATTTGTTTTAATGTGAAATGATTGGTTTCAACAAGCTCCAAATTGATTGGTAATTTCAATTAGCATGGAAGCTGAAATAAAATGACAATCATGATGATTAAAATTGTAATTAGCTTTTAAGAGAGATTAAACTTGATGATAAGTAGAAAGTACAAGAACCAAAATATAATTTACTTCAAATTAAATATTTATAGAATAACATGTTTAAACTAGTGGTGAGCATCGGAACCGGGTACCCGCTTTTGGAACCGGAACTGCCTCGAAACTGCCGGTTCCGTGATTGGTTCTGGTTCCGGTTCTCTTTTTTTTGGAAAACTGTTATCTGCTGCGTACCCGCTACCCGCCACTTTTAATTAAAAAATATTTTATATATTTATAAATAATAAATAAAAACTCAAACTTTCTAGTTTGTTTATGTAATAATTAGTTTTTATCGAACTGGTTTTGACCATTTGTTGTATTTATAATTCAAATCGGTATTTTATAGTTTATAATTACATTTTTATCATATGCAATTTAAAAAAATTTAAAAAAAGTTGAAGCCGGGTACCCGGTACTGGAACCGGTTCCCGTCGGTTCCGGTTTCGGATTTCTAGGAACCGGCGGGTACCATTGAAAAATACCGGAAACCCAGTTATGCTCACCCCTAGTCTAAACAAATACGTTATCTTATTTTTAAGATAAATATTTTATTTGTAAAAAAATATATTATTTGTTATTTTTTTATGACGAGTAAACTATGCTTTTCGTACTTGTGGTTTGTTACAAATTTCTATTTTCATAATTGTGCTTTTCAAATTAAATTATTCATCCCTATATTTATCGAATTATTTTTTTTATCTCTATGGTTTACAATTTAAAGCTATTTTTATCTTCATAATTTACAATTCATTCTGTTTTCATCCCTCATAATTAAATATTGGAATTAGCCCCAATGACTAAAATATCCATTACTCACAAACCACAAGGATAAAACTGCAATTCTAAAACCACATAGACTAATATCGCAATTGTTAAAAACCATAGGGACAAAATACGTAATTTACTCTTCTGTGATCCTCACATGTATAAGCTATGTTTGGCAAAAGTAGCTAATAAGATACCTTATGACTTATAAGGTAACTTATCAAAACCTTACTTTTATTAACTTATCAATAAGTTACCTTATAAGTTAACTTATGGTCATTCAAACAACTACACTAAAAATAAACTATATTATAATGTGACTTATAAGTCACCTTATTTTTGCCAAACAATGGCATAATGTATTTACGTATGGGACTTTTCTATCGTTTCGTATACGGGCTTTCATAAAATGGTTTAATTGGGCTGGGCTTAAGAAAATAAAATAAAAGAATTGAATAACGAAAGGGGGCCCAATCACGTAATTTTAGGTCATTCCATCAATTTTACATTTGAACTTATAACAATAAATTATTTTTAATATTATTTAAACTTATTTTCAATTATGATGTCAACAGGCCTACATATAAATCATTTTTTTGGCTCACTGAGTAGCTCAGGCTAGCGGCAGGATTAAATGGTCAAAGCCACCTTGTCTTCTGGTCAACTAAGTTGCACGTCAATTATCAGTATCTCGTAATTTTCACTTACTATTAACGTGTGAGACGAAGAATTGTATGACAATAAAATTTAAGGCGAGAAACGTAAGAAATAAAAAGATATGCATCATTGATCACTTCTAATCTCACTCTCACATCATGTATTGTGCTTGATATTTGTCTGTTTTATATGGAATTACGATTTTAACGTGCGTCTGATAAATGAAGTCTCACGCAGGTAACATTTAAATAAAATAAAACATTGTTCAATACTTATGAAAAAGACTCATAATACTGTTAAATGTTTAAGTGAGTGGATTTGTCACAAGCCTTGGTGATGGTTCTAGGTCTATCTTTCAGATTTGTTAGTGTTTTTTTTAATCTCATGTATGACTTTAATCGCTCATTCCTCGATCATATATGCTCCCATTTGCGTACCTTTCGAATTTATTATTTGTAAAAACAGTGATTTTCATGTTTTCTTTTGTGTTCTTACATTTATCATTTATTACGACTTCTAGGCAACTATATTATGTATTTTTTGCTTTGAATCTCAATTAAATGAATAAATGATCAATTTAACTAAAAGTGTCTGCTTTTTTGTCCTTCTATTTAGGGATTATAACAGGTTGGGTTGGGTTGGGTTCGGTTTGGTTAGGTTCAACCCATTTATAAAACCGGTTGAAATTTCAGCCCAACTCAATATGTTAACTAAATGGCTTGACAGTGGGTTTACCTATTTATAATTTTCTAAATTCAATCTGTTAAACAAATGAGTTGAATTTAGATTGACCCATTTAATTTTAAAATTTCAACTAAAATAAAAATGATTAAACTATTTATTTTATAACAAATAAAAGTAAATTATTCAAATTTTGAAAAAATACAACCACGAATGCAGTTGTCCAAATATCATTGGAAACTTTAATTTCTAAGTAACTCGACGTCCGCTTTATTTGGAGTGTTGGACACTTGAAGTGTTTTGTTGGAGGCATGCGTGATTAACTGATTATTATTAGGGTTTCACTTTCACAGGCGAAAGAAGAGACATTAAAGAACATATATAATAATTAATTAATGATATTAATTAAAAATCTAATAAAACTTAAAGTTTCAAAATATGTTGAAATTTTCAACCTAACCCAACCCATTTAAATAAATGGGTTGGACAGGTTGACATATTACTTAATTTGGTTGAAAATCTCAACCCAACCTGTTAATTTTGGGCTGGTTTGCGGTTTGAGTCTCTTTTTACAAGCTTTAATTACAATCACAATGGCGAGTTAATTTCAATGATTAAATCAAGTCCAATGATTCAGACACACAAATCACTACCTCTATAACAAGAAATTAAGGTGACGTTTGTTTTTTAAGAGGTGCTGAAGTCTGAAGTCTAATTTCAATTCTGAAATAGTTATGAAATGTCTCAAAGAATCAGACATAAGTGGTGATTAAGAGCTTAAAATGAAAAACAAACAAGGCCTAACTCTCATGGAACGAAAAAACAAATTTATTAAACTTATTTAAAACCAAAATTAAAAGAATCAAACATAAAACGTAACTTTCTTCAAACAGTATATAAAAACGTAATAAAAAGCACGTTATTTTATGAGTCATTATTAACCAATAGCTATCGATCCCTCTTGTTACTCGTAAGACATAACGGATACATTACTTCTGTCATAAGATACTCAAAATTAATTAAAAATATAAACAATATGCATATAATGATCGTATGAAGTAGAGTGGTTTGAACGAAATCTATACATTTATATCACTTAATATTTCGAGATATGTGTCTAAAAAAGGGCAAAATGATATAAAAGCTTGGTGTAAAATCAAAGCTACATAAATATTTTAATTTTAGCAAAGGTCAAGTTCATGCATATGTGTTCGCATATATAGATGTTTATGTCGTTTATTTAACGTTTATCTTATAAATGTTTAATAAATCATTTAATTTTACGAATGAATATGACAAGAATCCACAATCTTATCTGGTAAAAATGTGGGAAAGACGTAGAGTTATGCCCAGTAAATGATAGTGACGACTTTTACACGGTTACCCGCTTAGCTGGTAAATTGTTATATTCGATAGCGGATAATCATTTAGTTAAATGACACTTAGGTTCATCAAGTTAAATTCTAGAAAATATAAAACGAAGAAACGGGGATAAGCAGTTAAACTAAATGATCTAAAGAATGTGATCAAATAGACGATTATGAAGTTTTTCTTTTTAAATAGACGATTATTTTATTTCATTTATATTTAACGTCTATTTTAATATAATTTTTTCAACTGTTTTCTTTTCCGTACTTTTCTGAGTTAATTATTTTTTATTTTTGTAGGTTTTTCATCGAACTTAAATTAAATGAGGACCACAAAAAAATTGTGAAACGATACATGTGAAAATACAATGTTGTTTCACAATATGAAACAAAACATGATTATTAATTCTCATGGTTCATAACATTTTTGTGATTCTCATTTGATTATACATATATAGTGTTGAGTTCCGATAAGAAAAAAAAATATGATGAGAAGATTGAGAAAGATCTTAAGTCTTGGATCAATCATAATTAAAGATCAACCATAAGAAAATGTATCGAGGTGTACCAGATCAATTTCTTTATAAACAGTAATTCATTGATGGCCGAGAGATAAAAATGATCAAGGTGTATCTCAGACTCTCAGTAATTTCATTAGTATCAATTTTTAATTAAGAGTGAACCAAAAGTTCATACGCTTCTTAACGTAACTTTTTTTTATTGGAACCCAAGCGAACATATATAAATATATATATATATATATAGGGGTAGGTTCAAATGTGAACTCATTTTTGGTTGTGAACGTGAGGACGAATCTCAGCCACACATCTTCGGTTATGGTGGATGCGATCACGGAGGATTGACGCGATTCATGGGAGGGTGGAAATTATTAAAGGAGGGGAACCAGGTCAAAGCCGCCTTTATTGACCGGATAAGTGGCTGAGATTCGTCCTCACGTTCACAACCAAAAATGAGTTCACATTTGAACTTTCCTCTCTCTCTCTCTCTCTCTATATATATATATATATATACATATAGGGAGAGGTTCAAATGAGAACTTTGGGTTTTTAAAAGAACAAAGAACCCATTTTGGACCACATATGATGTGGGACCCTCAAATAAAAAATTATTTATGATTTTTTAGAAAAAAATCATAAAATCATAAATGATTTTTTTATTTGTGGGCCCCATATCATATGTGGTCCCAAATTAGTTCATTTGTTCCTTTAGATTGATAGTGTTCTTGCATGATCCCTCCTCTATACATATATATATATACATATATATATATATATATAAGAGAACAAAGGGACCACATCATATGTGGTCCACAAGGTGTTCTTTTACTCTTTTAAATTTACAAAGTACTCATTTGAACCTTACTATATATATAGAGAGAGTTAGGTTCAAATGTGAATTCAATTTTGGTTGTGAACGTGAGGACGAATATCAGCCACACATCTTCGGTTATGGTGGACGCGATCACGGAGGATTGACGCGATTCATGGGAGGGTGGAGATTATTAAAGGAGGGGAACCAGGTCAAAGCCGCCTTTATTGACCGGATAAGTAGATTAGATTCGTCCTCACATTCACAACAAAAAATGAGTTCACATTTGAACTTTTCTCTCTCTCTCTATATATATATATATATATATATATATATAAAAAGAGGTAACCTTTAAAAAATGAGAAAAAAACCCTCACCATTCATCTACTTTAAATGTTTTATAAAATGTAATTTAAATGGATTCATTTAAAAAAAGAGTTGTTGAAGTTATCCATCCAATCAATGTTGTAGATAATGCCAATTTTGTATATAAATAACTTTACCAATTTCAATATATGTAACGTGAACCTGGACCTCGTAAATCTAGTCGATAATATATATGTTAGAAAAACTATATATATTTATTAAAAAAAATAAGCATATTATACGGAGAAAAGGGTAAAATGAAAGGCATCTTTAGGCTAAATTGCATGGAGATTATAACCCCTAAATAAATATTATTCTAATACACCAACAAATTAAAAGTGCCACAATGATATGAAATGCAACAAGTAATATTTTAAATTGTTTCAAAAAGTAGCTGACTTATAATTTTTGCTTAATAATATGCTTATTTAGAGGTGGATTAAAGACCCACATAGTCAATTGATTTCTGTTTAATCGAATTTTATCAGTTTGAATTTTTTTTAAAGTTTTTTAGTTGATTTTGATAGATTTTTTAAATTTTTATTTGATCTCGATATATTTCTTAAGTTTTTATCTGATCTCAATAGATTTTTTAAGTTTTATGTACATTTAAAGAGATATTTTTTTCATTTTTTTGGTTGATATTTCTTCTATTATCTAATATCTCGTAATGTCTCTCAAAATTTATCGTTTTATACAAAAAAAAAGTTTTTATTTATAAAATTCGGCCAAACGAATACACAAAGACCTCATTGAAACCTTCGCAAACTTGCCACTGGTTCAAAATAAACATGAGCATTATTGGGCTACCATATTCCAAAAAACATTAAACCAGTCATCCATAACTCGTCATAAAATAAATTACAATACATTTCAAGCAGTAGGAGTACTGTTTTTTTAATTCTAATATCGTAAATTATAAAATACAAGATTTATGAGCCATTATTACAGATAAATTTATGATGACCCGTGCGTTGCTCGAAACATATAACGGATACATTTTTTCAAACGTAAGGTAGTTAAAATTAAATAAAAATAAAAATTATTATTTTGAGTTAGAGTAGTTTGGACGAAATTGATTCATTTATTTCAGTAATAATTTTCGAGATATGTGTTTTCACGAAATTATTAAATAAAGAGGCAAAAGGAATGTAAAACCTAAGTGTAAAATTAAAGCTACATAATTTTTTTAATTCTAGCAACGGTCAAATTCCTGTATCTATAGATATAATTTTAAAAAAGTACCAAGTTGGCATATTTTACGGATGAAATGGTACACTGATGTCATTGACACACATACACACACATATATATATATATATATATATGGGTGGTATCCGTTACAAACTATTCAATATTTGTAAACTTGCAAACTCACCATTATCCAATAGAAATAAGTCATATGGATATTATTGTTTTAATATTTTTTTTAATTTTTTTAATAATTTATTAATTCATGAGGGTATCATCATCATTTTATAATTTAACCATTTTTAATTAATATTTACTAATTTGCTGCCATGAACACACTTTCCGACTTCGTTTTCTGACAAGTTTCGTCATTCATGAATATACTTTCGCCATTCGTGAATACACTTTCACCATTCGTGAACACTTTCAATATTCATGAATATCCAATTGGTGTTTTATTATTGTGTTCACAACGAGTTTGCACAGGTTGCAAAAATCGATTAGTTTGCAACGGATACCACCCCTATATATATATATATACATACATATATATAGTTGGGTTTCGGTAAAAAAAATGAGTTATGATGAGAAAAGTAATAAGAGTTCTCACCTTTCGATGCACATTGGGATGACCGAGATGAGATGCACCGAGATGTAGTGGATTAATCCCCGTATGAACCGCAATTAATAGGTGGGTTTGAGATTAAAGGAGATCAAGGTTTCCGGATCCCTTCTTATGCTTATCATCTTAAATTCACTTCAATCTGAATATTTTTCTTCATTATCCAGTCTGAATATGACACGTGTCGCGTTCTCATTTATTCTCACGTTCACAACCAAATTTGAGTTCTCATTTGAACCCGTCCCCAAGTGCGTGTGTGTGTGTATATATATAGTTGGGTCTGATTAGAAAGAAAGTTAAGGTGAGAATCGTAAGAAATGATCTTCATTCTAGACACCGAATCAATCCCCGTATCAAGCGCAATTCATTAATGGGTTTAAGATTAAATGCGATCAATAATGTTTTTCAAGATTAATAGAAACAATAAGAAAAATGTATATTTTCACATCCAGGACTGCTTTGTTGGTTTTTCATTAGGTCTCACATGGATAAAGTTGTATGTAAGGATTAATATGTCTCTGTAGATTATAAAGATTTTTATTTGAAAGAAAGGAGCATGTTTTATAATTATGAAAAACAAGTAAACATGAGTTTGGAGAAAATGACTTTCTACATAAAGATTTTCTAAAAGTTTAGCAAACAAGACAATTTCTATTTCATTAAGTTGTTATCAATCAAATTTGTATAGTCGATAGAATTAGTTACGAGTCTCAGGTGTCATTTGTTTACCTCTTAATAGTTCTATTAAGAGGCAGTCTTTGAATCACTAAGAGGTGAATCCTGTTTGGTCAAAAATAAGTCTACCTCTTAATAGTTCCAAAAACCTCTGAATGATTTTGTATTATGGAACTCCCTGCACCAATAAGAGCCCTAATTAAATTCTGAACAATTGTCAAACAATTATATTTTATTTTGAACTATGTCATAAGAGTCTCTTAAACATTCTGCACCAAACCATTCGGCAACTACCAAACAGCCTTCAGTAAACTAGTTAAAGTTAATAACAAACAAAATCTTAGTTGTTTCTCAAACATTTAAATATATAGGGGCTAAATCAAATAACAACCACAAAAATGTTACACATTCGTGAAACCGATATAAAAATAATTTTTTTCTTATTCTACAATTTAAGATATTATTTCACATATATTTGTTTCATAATGTAAAGTTTCACATGTATTTGTTTCACCATATGAATATTTTTATCCATATTTTTCGTTTACTAGGTGAATTAAAAAAAATTACATGTAATTATTTAATAAGATGAACACAAACATATGTGAAACGCTATCTTAAATTAAAGGTTTTGATGGAAAAAAATCATGTAAATATTTGTTTTCATATCGGTTTTCACGAGTTTGTAATTTTTTCGTCCTTTTTATTTGATTATTGTCCTATATACAAATATTTTATCTTCATAAAATTTTAGTATTTTTAGAAATCAAAATTGAAAATACAATATGAAATATAATTTCTACAAATGAACATCACAAAAGTTTATTGTACATAATATTTAAGTAATTTCTTTAAATATCATATATTTCTTTTGTTGGAAAATCGTAACATTTTTCTTGCTTAATTTTTTTAAAAATATATATTACAATATATATTGCAAAAAATAATTATTAAAAAAATAATGAAAAATATATATACTAATTATGGAATCTAATATTTAATAATTAATTAAAGAAGATAAAGTAATAAAAAAAATGAAGAGGGGGGAGGCCATGTGAGGGAGGCATGAACCCATTTGCTTTTGGCAGCTTTGATACATTTCCCAAGCATAGTGGAACTTCTCCTATTTTCTTCTAGCTATTATTACATTATTTTTCAATAAATTTAGAAATTATATATTATTTATATATCTTTTATTTGATATTGGTTTATAAGATTTTTTATTTTTTATTTATTAAATACTTAAATATAAATAATTCATAAATTGTAAATTTACTTTTCTATAATCCTTCCCAAACAAAATTTCCGTTATTATATTTTATAACAAATACAACCATATCATTCATATAATTATAAAAATCAATTTCAAATCGTCCATTAATTCGAATGAATATAGAATTGTTTCAAAAAAAATTTGTGTATTTCTTAATATAAAAAGTTGATTATAATTAATTAACTTTTATTACTTCCATAAATATCTCAATTATTTGTTTATATGGTTTGTATCTAAAACCTCTTCTACTTTTATAATCATATTAATTAAAGTATTATTTTTTAACCAAAAATAAAATAATAAAAGTAATATTTAAAAAAAATAACATGTCTTTGTTTTTTTTTGGTCATTTTATCCGAAATTAACTATGTATATCAAGTAACCAGATCATGTTTATATAAAATTTACACAATTAACAATTTTTCAACATAATAAATAACATGAGATGCAAATAACACTTAAAATTTATCTATTTAAGTTTGATTGTATTATAAAAAACCCGTAAAACCCTGAAAAACGTCATTAAGATGGTTTCCATCTTACCATTATATGTTACTTTTATCTCGAGTATAAAATCATCTTATTTTTATCATATATATGTTTTCGCATGAGTATTTAAATTTAATTTAATAATGATTTTTTAATAATATCTAAAAATGTTTTAAAAATTTGGAATTATAGTAGGTTTTAGAGGTAATATTCCAATTTGTGATATGATTGGGGGCTAAGGAATTTTTAGTGTAGATGTCTATTGGTTTGTTTCCATTTTCACGTGGCCAAAAGTGCAACATCTACAAAAAAACCAATCCATTCCTAGATGCCAAATTTCATGTGCCCTCTCATCCATTCTTAAATAAATATTATTTTTATTTAAATTTTTTATAATAAATTTTTCTAATTTTGAAAATAATTGTTATAAAAGAACAATGATTTTAAGTTATATTTTTGCTTTAGTTTTTTTTTTAGTATTAGTAAGACATATCTGAAGTAAAATAACTTAATGTAAACAATAAATGTCTTCGATATGTAGCTAAGTTTGTAAAGAGGCAGAGCAATTTGACATATAAATTAAGTTCAGGTTCGATCTTGAGCCTCCTACTAGTATAAGCTACTGAGTGAGCCAAAAAATAAACCTTCATTCTAATGCCGTTGGAGGAAGTTAATTATGGGGCCAATTGAGGTTATTAACAGATGATTTTCATTAATAGTTATTGGATTAGTTGTTTTAGAATTTGGGGCATACGAATTGGTGTTAAGAGTCTTTTTGTGTCATAAGAATGATGTAATAAACCACATCAAGGACGAGCAATCTTCTAAACGGTGTTTGTAATATTTTAAAATAATCTTTATATCAATAATGAAATAAAAATAAAGCTTGATAAACCTGATCACAACATCGAATTATAAATTTGGGTGAAAAGTTTAGTAAAAGTACATTAAACCAGTTTATTATTCTGAATTTTAAGGATTTTAGGATGTTACAAAATTTTGAATTCAACGATTTAATGCAATTTAAGAATAAATAAAAATAAATATTATTTACTAAGTAAATAAAAGTTCATTAAGTTCATTAATCAAAAAACAAATGGGGGATTGATTGGAATAAAAACAAAAAAAATGCCACTCAAAAAATATACTACACAATCAATTGTAAATTGAATTACAAATCTGGTCCTGATGTTTAGGTTTTTTACGAGATTGGTTCTTGAACTTTATTTATCACAGACAAAGACAACGCCTTTGCACTTTTTGTAGAATTGGTCCCTCGTTCTAAGGACCGTCTATCTTCTCCATTAAACAGGGCAATTTCTTCTATTATTTTTTTTTTTAACATTTCTTTCATGATTCTTCATCAAGAAAATCAGAAATACATTTATGCAAGTTCAATCAAATAAATCAAACCTTAGGGTGACGTTTAGCTGGAAGATTCTGGAGAAATCTGATGGAATTTGAATATTAAATTCCATCGACCAAATTCCTTTCTATTGTTTGGTTTATTCTTTGTGATCCACCACGGACCACCAACAATTTAATAATTACTTTATTAAGTATTTTTAGTTAAAAAAACTAAAATTATCAAAAGGGTATTTTGGTCATTTACCAGCATTTCATTCAAATTCAAAAGCTACATTTTGTGAATCGAACATACATAATCCAATTCTTTTGACACATTTCATTCTATGTCTGCCAACCAAACAGGTGGTCAAATCTGACAACATTTCATTTCAATTCCTTCAAAGTCAAATTCTTTTGGCATATTCAATTCCATCCAAAAACATTATGCGGACCAAACGCCCCCTAAATCAATCTCTAAATCGAATGATTGAGTTTCGGTGAGAATAAGAGTTAAGGTAAGAACGTAAGAAAAAATCTCCACTCTTGTATGCACATTAGGACCGAATAAGGGACCAAATTGAACAAAAAGTGTAAATGAGGGTCTTTATCTGTAATTTAAATAATTATAATAATTATAATTATAAAGTGGAATGTGGTTAGAATAAGGGACCGAATTGAACAAAAAGTGTAAATGAAGGGTCTTTATCTGTAATTTAAGTTTAAAGAACAATTTCATAAAACCTCATAAACCGTAGGGAACAAATCAGTAATTCAGTCTTAATTTTATTTATTGACATGAGTAAGGGGCTGTTTGGTAGTTACTGGATGATATAGAGCTGGATGGTATAGAGGTCTGGATGGTATAGAGGTTCTGTATGATGCAATGCTGGATGAAATATGGTTGTTTGGTAGCTGTTCTGAATGAACAGTTTGAATTGCAACAAATTACCATTTTAACCTTTTATACGATTTAGTTCAAAATAAAATATAATTATATGACAAATATCTAAATAAAACAATTATTTTACAAATATAACCATATATTTCATTTTCATCCAAACAATTGCACCAGAGTCTGTTTGTTTGATTGAGTTTGGGTTAAAGATTGAGGCCTGTAGAAAAAATATTCACAAAAATTTCATCCTACCTTTTCCTTCATCCTCACGGACCCTCAATATATATATATATATATATATATATATATATATATATCGAATTATAAAGGGAAGCCTACAGTAGCCCCAAATCTCCACCATCATCATGAATTTGAACCTTCAAAAAAACCTAATTCCTTCTATTTCTTCATTTCTAAACCCTAATCCCATTATTCCCACCCACCCACTGTTTTCTATTTCTTCCTAAAAGAAATTCCTTCTTTCTTTCTTCCTCAAGAAATATTGTGTATATTCATGGTGACAACCTTCAAAACCACCACAACCATCCACAAAGAAGCAATAAAAGGGAAGCAAATATGAATCAAAAGAAAACCCAAATATGAAATCTAACTTGAAATTGATGAACAAATATGAAATCGATCGTGATATCGATGAACAAAGAAGAAATCGATCGTGAAATGGAGAAAAGAAATCAGTGTGCAGATGGTGTTGAGACTTGAGAGGAGCGTGAGAAAGAGAGAGTGTTGAGAGAGAGAAAGGGCAGTTATTGAAAAAAAAGGGCATCTGAACCATTTTGCTTCTCCTCATATGCAAAATCGTACGGAGGCTTTTTATTTCATTCAGAGCTTTTAAGTTTTTTGCCAAACAAGAATCTATCTCTGTACGATTCAGAGATGCCTCTGGATGGCTTCATTCAGATCCAAATAAACGACCCCTAATTCAGTCTTAATTTAATTTATTGACATTTTTTATATTATTTTATTACTAATTAACATACTGACTACTGTTTAAAATAATTATTTATAAATGTACAGTCTCCAAAGTGGTCCAAGTGCTTAAACCCATATGATGTACAGAAGGAGGAGGAATCAGAATCCAATCCCTTCATCATTGATTTAGCATTCCCAAATCCGTTTCAACCCAATCACAAATTATTCCATTTTTTTATATATATTTATTCTTTTACCATGTACTTCATAAGTAAATTTACTAGATTTATTATTTGTGTAAAAAGTTAATTACCATCAATTTTATCTGTACGTAAATTCGTCTCTGAAAACATCAATGTGAGAAACATTTTCTAACTTATTCACAGTCTGAGACTGAGGCGGGCAAAGATCAAATCTAGAACCCGTCTTGTATTAGATCAAAATTCACATCACCAGGGTTTTCATTTTCATAGATCACCGGTATGGGTCATATAGTTATTGAAGTTACAAAGACTATCAGCTTAAGTCGTGTGTCTAGGAAAGTTATGACATAAGCCATTTAGGCTATGTTTGGTAAAAATAAGCTAGCTTATTTTCAGTGTATACGTTTGGCAAACCATAAGCTAGCTTATTTTCAGTGTATACGTTTGGCAAACCATAAGTTAGCTTATTGAAACGTTACTTGGAGTAGCATTTTGGGAGCTTATTGTCATTTTTTCCAATTATAACACTCATTAATATCATAATTGTTTATTTTTCAATATGTTCTTTTTGGTTATTTTACATTCTTATAAACTAGTTTTGCCAAACATGATTTTTTTCATCAGCTAGCTTATCGACCACCAGCTAGCTTATCAGCTACCCACTAGCTTATCAGCTAGTTTGCCAAACATAGCCTTAGTGTTTGTAAATAAAAATACCAGATAAAAAAGAGTCATGTGGTTTAAACTAATTACAACGAATTTTACTTATAATTATCTACAAATAAAAAAATATTATAACTTTTGGGTAAAGATTTTCTTGGTACCTGTAAATTTTGTTAATCAAAACTTAAGTTTCTTATGTCAACCTTTTAAGCTTATTGTTTCCGTAACAAAAAAGGAGATGGATATTGTTGTAAATATTTATATGGTGTAGCAGTGTAGTACAACTTATTTTGGCAAACAAGTTGTTTAGATTTGCAATTAATCAATAA
Source organism: Silybum marianum (assembly GCA_036898165.1). NCBI lineage: Eukaryota > Viridiplantae > Streptophyta > Magnoliopsida > Asterales > Asteraceae > Silybum > Silybum marianum. Next base: position 1,501,785 of record CM072530.1, read on the forward strand.
TAAAATATTATCATATTATGTACAAAATCATGTAATACATATTATATAGTAAAGAAGTTGGATATGATAGTTTTTTTGTAATTCTATTGCACCCTATGGTATTAATATATCATTATAATCATTAATTTGTGATTATAATTTGTTAAGAAAATAAAGAAAAAAATATTGATGGATATAGAAAATTTTCTAAACAGGCCACAACAATTAATATAATATAAAACAAAAAAGGTTAGTTATAGAAATTGATAAACAAGTATTTTTTTTCTTATTGTTTATTTTTTGCTTATATTACTAAATATTATAAAAACCAAAGTTCATAATTACTCTTCAACAATATAACCAATAAGTTACTTTACTTTTTACCAGCTTAAAAGAGAATATTGCATTCACAATTCAAAAAGAAAATAATTAAAAAAACTTCAAATTTAAAATTTGGGAAAGAAAATATACATTGGAGATCTAACACATCAACTACTATATCAGTATATCTATGATTACTTATTTGTACACTTGTTGCCAAGACATTTTCTGAAAAAGCCCCTAGTTTTTAGCAAGAATCACCAAATGTTATACAAGTAATAGGACAAAAGAAAAGATTGGCCAGGGGTAAATATGTCATTACATAAAATTTCATTTTATATATTTATGTATACACACATGGAGATGGTAGGTATAGAATAATTGAGAGTAAAATATGAAGGAATGTGGGAAATGGGAGATGTGTATTGGAGAACATGGGTGGTTGTGGTCAAGGGTTATGTGATTGGGTTAGGTTTACCCTATGGCTATGGCCAATAACTAGGACCTTTCATGGGAACTTGATGCTCATGGAACATGGGTCCACTAAAATTCATATTTATATATATGAAAATGCATTAAAATCTAATAAGAACCGATTATATATAAACGGCTTTTGGCTCGAACTAAGTCGCAGGACACGTGGTCTGTATATTACCAGGTCTACTCACGTGTATTATCATATGTGATAAGAGTGTTCTTATAAAATGAAGGTGTTCTCGTTTGAACCTCCATACACACACACATATATATATATATACATATATGTATATATGTGGAGAGAGAGGGGGGGGGGGAATTCAAATGGGAACTCAAATTTGGTTGTGAACGTGAGAACAAATAAGAGCGCGACAGGTGTCTGAATGTAGATTATTCAGACCGAATAATCAAAGAAATATTCAGACTAAATATATATTATATTCAGTCTAAATATTTATTTGAATGTGACACGCGTCGCACTCTCATTTGTTCTCACGTTCACAACCAAATTTGAGTTCTCATTTGAACCCGACCACACACACATACATACATACATACATACATACATAACAACAGATATATACAAAGCGTCCAAACCTTGAACACACCCTTTGTGACAACCCCCAACGCACCCGTGAACTGTCTAACACATCCCTTGACTAGTCCAACTCCTAATCCTCTAACTCTAGGTACACCTATCAAATATCATGTTTTTTTCTACCTTCCCTACCTCTTCATCCCCTCGATCATCATCACCTATGATGTCATTTTGGTTACCTACAAACGTGCTCAAGCCATCATAATCTCCCATCTCTTGATTTATCCGTTATTGTAGCAATTGCAACTACGACTGAAAAACCTCAATTGGAATTCAGATTAATATGGTCCAACCAATGGCCTTCCTTGTCGCCCAACATTCTGAACCATATAACATAGTTGGTATATTGGTTACTTATAGAACTTTCATTTCAACTTTTATGAGACATTCTTGTCACATAACACCCATGTGGCAGCTCTTAAATTTAACTACCGTCCATTTATACAACGGGTTACATTTTCTTTGGCATCTTTCTCTTTTTGAATCATGTTAACCTAAATACTTGAATTTATACTTTGGATAACTTTTGCCTCCCAATTTTGATTATTACCCGTCTTCTACCATAAAATATAAAATTGCACCATAAATTTTATGTCTTAGAATAACTACACAAACCTTTTGTTTCCAAGTTCTGGTTGACCTCTATGTTTGACTCGACTAACAATACAAAATCATTAGCAAACAACATTCACAATAAGTGAAACATTTTAGTTGTTCTTTTTTTTGTTTCGCAAACATATAAAACAAATATATATTAATCAATAATTTAAATCCAAAACGTATATGAAAAAATTCATGTAAAATAACATATAATACATCAGGTATTTAAAATTATCATAGTATTACGAGTTCTTAAAGTTATTACTATATATGAATATAATATATATTTGCTTCAAATATATATATATATATATATAGAAAGAGGTTCAAATGAGGACTTTGTAAATTTAAAGGAACAAATAGACTCATTTGGGACCACATCATATGTGGTCCCAAATGAGTCACTTTGTTTCTTTAAATTGGAGTGTTTTTATTTGAACCCTCCCTTATATATATATATAGGGGAGGGATCATAAGGAACATTTTGTGAACCTATATAAATGTGATACACAAGTGTCCATTTGTTCCTTTAAAAATACAAAGTTATAATTTGAACCTTCTTGTCTATCTCTTTCTATATATATATATATATATATATATATATATATATATAGAATATAGTATAATATAAATTAATTTAGTTATGAAAAAGAATGGAAGCATAATGGAAAAGTGATATGCATATCTTTTTGCATTTAAAGTGTAAAAAGAAGTGGGCATCGCATCCCAGCCCAGCTTCTGACATCTAAAATGTATGTTTGACTTTGACCGGAAGCCACTGACATCACTTGCAACGGAGCGCGACGTTTTATACTTCATCGTCTACGCAACCTAAATCCCATCAATCATTTTTATTTCATTTTATTTTACTTTTTAATTAATTATTATAATGCTTCAATAACAACATAAATTAATCAAAATTATAGTTAGTTAAGGTCGAGTTTCGATTAAAATGAGTGTTACGAAAACGGTAAGGAAAAAAATCAACTCTTGAAACAATTCCATTTGAAGAGTTTCATTAGATTAATACATTGGTCGGTTTGGAATTAAAAGTGATCAAGAATCCAAATTATTTCTCATCTTAACTTTTATTTTCATACAATCATTCGTCTACTTAAGTATAGACACGAAGACGAAAGATTGTGTGGAAATAAAAGTTAAAATGAGAAGTATGAAAAAATATTTGGAACCTTCATCATTTTTAATAACAAAACAATCTATAAATTAGCGTTTAGAAAATGAATTGATATACTGGTTCTCATTAGTGTTAATCTAGTAGATATCTTCGATTAGGATTTATCTAAAGATAAAAATCTTTCTTACGCTTCCACCATAACTCCCATTCTTATCTAAATCCAATGGCATTATGAGAAAATAAACTGCTAATTATCATTCTAATACAAGGTTATCAAAACATTAGAGTATCTCTAATTGAGTGTCTATATAAGCATCTTTAACAAATATATTAGAACATCACTAACGTATTCTATAAAAGAATCAAAAATCAAAATCTTTATAAAAAAATAAGGTCCATATCCTAAAGCTTCTCTATAAAATGCACAAAATATTATTTCTAAGGATTCTCATTAGTGAAAAAAATAGATATATTAAGTATTAATTAATGAGAATTATAAAAAAATGATTTGGCTTTATATAATATAATATAATAAATACATTCCTATAAACCTAAATTTTTAATCCAATTTATAGTAAGGAGAAAAAAAATCCTCGTTTGCATTCTCGGTCATTTTCAGTCCCTAACCAGAATCACACAACAATAAATTTTTGGAAAGAGAAATAATATTCTATTAAGGCTATGTTTGGTAAAGGTAGCTGATAAGGTTGCTTATGACTTATAAGGTAGCTGATGAGTTATAAAATAGCTGATGAATAAGTCACGTTTGGTAAAAAGTAACTTATAAACATGTAAAATGACCAAAAAGTAGCTTCAAAATAATAATAATTAATATTAATCAAGGGTATAATCGGAATAAAATGACAAAAAGTTCAATAAGTCATTAATAAGTCACTCCCAACTAACTTATCAATAAACTAACGTATAAGTTAACTTATAAGTCATAAGTTAGTTTGTCAAACACGTACTAAATGTATGGAATATTTCAACAAGATTGTTAATGATAGAGTTAATAAAATAAAATAGCTGTTGGATATAATTATTTTTAGAAATTTTAACTTTTAATAAACAACAATAAATTATAAATCATAAATTATAAGAATATAAATAACAATAAATTATAAATTATAAAAACTAAAATTATAGCTTCTAAACCATAAGGACTAAAATCATATTTTATAAAAAACCACAAGGATAAAAAACTTAATTTACTCAGTTTAATTATGAAGTTACAGAAAGGGAGAGAGCATTCATTCCTCTTTCACAGACACTTCTAGTTTCAAATTACCATCTCAAATTTACTACCTTCTTTATTGAAAGAGACATCCTTACTTGGCCCTAGTGGGTGAACGATTTAAGTGTGAGATTGTTTGCATAAAACTTTATAATATAATAACAATAATATAATAACAGTTCAACTGTGAATAATTTTTTCCTAAAATAGTAATAAGATTGACATTTTTATGTTCGTTTAACAATTTAAATTATATATTTGTCCTAAATTTTAGGTATCATAAACTTCCTTATGGGCTTGAACTCAAGATGAATTTACTCGATAATTGCTTCAAGCTTGATAATTTTTTTTATTATTGTACAACTTATTAACATAAACTCAAACAACCTTGAAACATTTTGAACGAGCTTTCGAAGCGGAGTCAAACACTGGGGTGAAGCAATTCGACTCTAGCTCAAGAATTAGTAAACTCGAGTTCGAGTAGCTGATTAAATACTTGAATCATTAACACCCAATATGGAAACTTAACCGTGAACTTTTTATTTTATCGTAATTTATATTTGGACAAAAGATTGATTACCGACAACCCATATCGGTGCCATACAGAACCTGCCCCCTCAGCACACCAAACAAACAAAGACATTTCAGTAGTTGACTTAGTAGCCAAGACAAACAGAGGGATTCAAACCCACGTTTCGTAGGATTCGAACTTGGATCTGTTATGTATTTGAGGAGAGTCACACCATTCTTTTAACCAACTAAGCTACACGCCCGAAAGGGTATCCTAACTTATATATGTTTATTTTATTTTTTTGATGTTATAAAAATATAAGATTTTAGGTGATACATAAATTGTAAGCCATATAAAGAAAAACAGGTGATGGGAAGGACAGGTTATGGTTTTGTTTCTATCAACTCCATCGTTATGCTTGTCGATTCCATCACTCTTTTGCTTTCTTTGGAACTCACATTTCTTTTTTCTTTCTATCTTCATGTCTTTTTTTGACTTTTCTTTAATGCTTACTTGAAGAAGCTGCTTCAGATGAAAAGGTAAGAATGGAGGTAAATAATTAATGATTTTTTTTTTACCAACAGAGTCAATATATTGCACTAGGTGAAAATGTAAGAATAAAACTTTATGTGGATACTTTAAACCTAACCGACTTTTAGTTTACAAAATCATCCAAGTAGTAACATTATATATATTTTTATACTTAAAAACCGTAACATCTTAGGACAACCGTATCAGATTTTGTTAGTTTTGTCCTCACCTAGACTCACAGTTTTAAAATGCATTTGATGGAGTAGGTATCAAATCCCTTATGAGGCAACCTCATCAGGTCTGTCCAGAATCTTTCTCTTTGTCATCGTCGATTAGGTTTCTCTTAAGATGTTATACACACCCCCTCTTGAGGACTCATCATACCCGATGAGGTTTGCCTCACCATCCCCATGATACAAGGATTTACTCTAATACCATCCGTAACATCTCATGTCAACCGTATCAGATATTGTCCCATTTGTCCACGCATTTGGACTCATGATTCTAGAACGCGTTTGATAGAGAAGGTATAAGTTCCTTATAAGGTAATCTTAGTTCATCAATCTCGTCGTTTCCTAATTTAATTTTGTTCAGAAAATAAACAGATCAAGCTAGAATTTTCCGATTATTCCATACAGTCTGATCGGAGGAAATCAATTTCTGAATAACAAGAACAACACTTGGAGGGACTTTTCATATTTGTTGGAGTTTGCCAAGTAATCGAGCTGGAATTTGAGGGTCTGAAATACTTCAAAGAATTGACAAATGGAAAAAGGGAATTTGAGAAAGAATTGTGGTCACAATCAATCGGGACCTAATGGAATGCTTATCAAGACCTAATAACCTTTATATTTACGATTAAAAGTAGCCCAAGTTACATAATTTATCGTTTAAAGTAGTATCCATGAAAAAAAAGTTGTGGTGAGAATCGAAGGATCTCTATTGTTGGATGTACATTAAAATAAGATGCACTCGTAAGGAACGCAATTAAGGGGTGAGTGTAAGATTCAAAATTGAACAATGATTTAGATTTTTTCTTACAATTCTCACATTAATTTCACTTGTCATACGATCTTATGTCATTCATTGAGAGCTTATATATATTAAAGTATCTCCAAAGTCTATGTTATAACATATAGATTCTAAAATATACTACTAAAAGTTTTTTTAAAGGCAAGTTAACACATAGTTACTTTCCCGGGGTATCCGGACTCCCACTTAAGAGTGTCACCCAACTAAATCTCAGTTCAACCCAATTAAGAGTACCACAAAGTGCTAGACTCAAGATCTAGACACCAGAAATACTATTAAAATTTTATATACATTTCAATCTAACAGTTATTTTATTTTAACAATTATAATATTAACTATACTTTTAATATACTTTATACATTTAAATAAAATTTTATTTTTCTCTTCTAAACATTAATTTTCAATACTTGTTATTTACAATTTTCTATATCATATAAAGTGTTTCAGAGATTTCTCTAAAATTTTATGTTCTCATTTTTTTTCTCTTTTTATATTTTATCATACAAATAATATATCTAAGTGAACTACAAAACTCTTATAAATGACCAATGTTTTTATAAAATCATAACGTTTAAAAATGTTGTTATAAATAATGAAATTCGTGTTTAGTGTTTCATATGTTGGGACCAATAGGAATTACTCTAAACTTAAAAACATTTTTTCTTTTTCTTTTTTACTTTTCAGTCTTTAACGAATTATGAATTAGCAAGAGAGATGGAAAATTTAAGCATATATCCTACCCCACATCCGCGTCTCTCCTCACTGACCTCACTTCCTTTGTTCTCCCTTTAAACGAGCAGAAAGCGGGAGTTACAGATAAAGCATTAAAATCCACAAACACTGTCTAGGTGAGAGAGAGAGTGAGAGAGAGAAGCAAAAAAAATAAAAGTGATGAACTTCTCTGAACCAATGTAAAGTAGTAAAGTTAAGAATAGAGAGATTGTGCGTGTGTGTGTGTGTGTTGGAGGTGCGGAAACACACACAAAGAAAGAAATAGAATAGAGAGAGAGAGATATTAATTACCTGACCGGTGATCGGAACTCGCCGGAAAATGATGACGGGGTTAATGCAAGATCAGAATCTTGAAAAACAGATTGAGAAACAGATAGGATGCATGTCTGGTTTCCTTCATATCTTTGATCGTCAACAGATTCTCGCCGGAAAACGCATCTACGCCACCAAACGTCTTCCTCCCTCCACCGTAAGTCCTTCTTCATCATCTCTTTGTATACGCCATTTTTCTGTAATAAAAAGAACAAATTAATGAAGTTCTTTAACATTTGATTTTTCAGGGGGTCACTTCGTCACCGGAATCTGTTAAATCCGTTCAGACGACGCCGAAACGAGAAATGGTGAAGCCGGCGGCTATGGCGACGCCGGAACCGGCGGTGGCTAAACCCGAGAGTCCTGACCGTTTCCAATCTCCTCTAACCGTAACGCCGCCGAAATCGCCGTTACCACTTCCGATATTTGAGCTGAAAGAAGGAACGATGAAGACTTCATGGAAATTCTGCAAAGAAATGCCGAGATTGTCGCTTGATAGTAGAGCAACGGTTGATTCAAAAGGTAGTCTTTGCCCACGAGAGATCCGTCGAGAAAATGGAGGTAATAACTCCATTGATGAAAGCTTCGACAAGCAACGAAGGTCGCCCAGTGTCATTGCTAGACTCATGGGACTGGACCAGTTGCCATCTTCAGATTCTTCAACGACTCCTGAAACCGTAAAGACACCGGAGCTCCGGCGATCGGCGTCGGAATCCAGAGTCTCAAGAGATCTATTTCATTCCAGATTCATAGAAGGTTCCAATTTCCATGTGAAACAGACAAATCAAACAACAATCAATCAATCACCAGAAACAAATCTGACCAACAACAATGGTGGTGTTCGAGATAATGTAAACAACCAGATCAACAGAAATTCTCAGAATGGATCAAGAAATCTGAAGACTGAATCTCAAAGAACATCTCAATGGAGATCTCCACAGCAAAAGAGAAGCTTTTTCGATTCAGCCGATATCTTCCCGGAGCCAAAACAGTCGACAGTGCCAACAACATATGGCGATTCTGAGAAGAATTTGAAGCTAAGAGAAATAGATGAACAGTCAAAAGATCTAGAGACACTGAAACATATTCTTGAAGCGTTACAACTAAAAGGCCTTTTGCATTCCAGAAGACCTCCAACCATTGATAGCCAGCATAACTTCGTTTATGATCCAAGTTTTCTTTCCGATGATCCAAATACAGTCCTAATGAAGCCGTCTCGCTCGCCGGCGCCTAATCGGAGATGCCGGAATGATTCCGGTGGAATGAATAGATACGCCGGCGAAAGTTTAACGTCGGTCAGTCCAAGGAGAGTACTCGATCGGAGTGGAAGGAGTCCCGTGAGATCAAGGAATTCTATGGGAACTAATAATAACTCGAAGAATTGTAATACAATCGTCAAAAGAAAGCCATTGTGCATCGAAACACAAAGGAGCTTCAATGAATCCTCTGATTCACGAAGAAGCTCGCCGATTAATTCTCCAAAACTTACTCCTAAAAGAAACGGATCCGATCCACATTACGTCCCAAATCGATCTCCAAGAAGCAGAAAACCAGCAGATGTTATTTACTCAAAGGAGAAGGTTTCTCGAAACTTGGTTATGGAGGATGAATCATCATACTTTTCTGAAAGTTCCGGTAGTACAACTTCTCAATCCGATCCAGAGGTATGTATATTCAAATATTTCGATATTCATCATCAAATTATTGATTTGCTTCTTGTTTATATGATTTTAACTTTAACTGTAAAACAGAGATCGAAAATGGAGGAATACAGAGAAGGAAAAAGTCTGTTAGAGAGATGTGACAAGTTGCTGAATAGTATAGCGGAGATGAACAGTATCACCGAGTCACATATGAGTTCCAGCTCAGTTTTACCTAGTCCAGTATCAGTTCTTGACTCAGTTTTCGACAAGGATGAATCGTCATCTCCTTCACCCGTTATGAAACGTAGCATTGATTTCAAAGGTACGCGCACACACACAGTCACACACACTAATGCTCAGAAAAACAAATCTTGATTGCGGTCACATGACGTTTCCATATGGACTCGTGTCCCAACAATACTTTACCCCCACTCCGGTAGTTTCAACCTGCAACGTGGCCTTTTCTGATTTGATTCTATTAAAATATAACCCTTTTCCTTTATTCTTTTTCTTTTATAACGACAACACCATCAAATCCAACAGATTTTTCAAAGCTAAGAACATGAAGAATTGAAGATTGTGCACAAATTTTTGTTCTTAAAACGGACAATTCTGTAAATCTAGAGAAATTACGAACAATATTACCATAAGAAAAACAAGAATATGATATAATTTCTATGGAGATTTTAGGTTTTGATTTCTCATTTTGAAGAAATTTTTAGAGGATTTGAAGGAGATAAAATGATAAATGCCGTAGGCCTATCTTAGCAGGGTAAAAAAACGTACAAATCTTAACAGGTGGCTGTCGTCGGTCATCTGATGACGACGGCGTCGTGAAGTCAAAAATTTCATTGAATGGCCATCATCGTAGTAACTGTTATCAATGTCAGTGTTTAATATTTTGACAGAGACTGATATCAGTTTTATTAATTCAGTAATGATGTACTACTTTTTTTCCTCTCTATCGATAACGCCGATTGTGATTTGTTTTTTTGCATCATTAACTGAATTTTGTTTATGAATTTGCTCATAATTTGACAGATCTTACAGTTGATTTGGAAGACGACATCTGGAATTCTGTAATCTCTCCGGTACTATCAGCCAAAGATGAAGATTTCATCTCTGACGATTCTGATTTCAATTACATCTCCGACATAATCCGAGCATCAAAATACCTTCCAGATGATTCCGGCGTCTTTCTCCTCCTCGAAAAACAACAATATCTCAACGGAAACAACACATCAAAAGTCTCGAAGCTTCAACGAAAGCTAGTCTTCGACATCGTTGCTGAAATCGTCGATCGGAACCGCCAGTTACCTCCATGGAATGCAATTTCGTTAAACGAATGCACAAACTCTGTAAATCACGTCTGTTCCGAATTCCAAAAGATCCGTGAGCGTGAACCGGCGGACAACTTGTTAGATCTGATTTGCGGTGTACTGAAAAGAGACCTCGCCGGAAACAATGGCTGGGGAGATCATCCGGTGGAGATGTCGGAATCCGTACTGTACATCGAACGGCTGATCTTCAAGGATTTGGTGAGCGAAACGATCCTGGATCTCGCTGACTTTGCCGCGAAAAGTAGGTTTTTGGCGCCTCGAAGGAAATTGGTTTTTTAAAAAATAAGTGGGCCGACAGAAAACCGGTTTAGTTTAATTTAATTTTGGCGCTCTTTTTTTTTTAGTGTTCGAGTTTTTTCTTTTAAATTATTAATTAAATAAATATTAGTGGATTAAAAAAAATGTTAATGTGTAGTAGTCGGCAAATGGGGCCTTTTGTATAACGGTCGCTGTTGGGAATTGGGATCTCAAAGCATAAAAATAGAAGTTGGTCCAGTGGCCTGTGGCCTCAAAATTTATATTTTATTTTAATATAATTAATTAATTAATGTTAGTGTATTTTTCTATTTGTCTTTTAATATCACTGTCCATATCTGATTATCTGGTATTAATTATAAAATTATAATATATTTTTATAATAACAAAGATAATAAAATGAAAATATCATAATGTGTCGATTTGATTTTAATTTTGGGTTAACGTTTAAAATATTTAGAGTAGCGTATGTTATTCAATATGATATATTCTAAAAAATACATTTGCTTTAGAGTATCTCCAATAGTTTCTTTAAAATAAATAAAAGGGAGAAAAGAGGTATTTTAAGCCAATTTTTAGCTCCAATAATTTGTCCAACACTATCTTTAAAATGGAAAAAGTAGTAGAGAGAAGTTTTTTCTCGAAATTTGGTGAACAGCCTAAAAATTAATAAGACAACCAATAGAAAATTTTAAAAACAAATATTTAAAGAGAGAAATATTTTAATAGATGGATGTAATATTTTAATATTATAATTAATGTTGGTCTCTCCAAATAAGAATTTTTTAGAGATTTTAACTTATGATTCTATATTTTGAAAAAAAAATTAAGGAATCTGTTGCAGATGCTCTTGTATTTATGTGATAGTTAAATATTTTGAATTTAAGTGTGGGTAGAAGAGTTGGTAGTTAATAATACGCAAAATAGTATTTGATTAAGACCTTGCTCTACATTTGTTCCAATGGTAAAATATTTAGAATTTAAGGTTCGTTTGTTAAAGATTATCTTAATAAAAACTTATAGGTTTAACTTATCCGATAAAATTAATGACGACCCATAATCTTACCTGGTAACTGAGATATAAAAGCTTACGATTAATTCAAATTGATGGCAATGAATGTTACTAATAAGATAAGTGAGAGTGATGACTTTTGCCGATAAGCGATTATATGGTAAACATTTAGTAAACGAACTCGTAAATATAAATAACAACTCTGGTAGGTGACTGTGGAGGTTGTGATTGTTCATAGCATCTTGATGATGAGAGGTCGGGTGGAGTCGAAGACGGGGATTGAGGGTCTTAAGGATAGTCATCAAAGCAGGCTCGAGAGATTAAACCATATCATTGAAGGAGGGAAAATGGAGGAAGAGAATTGAGGGAGGAGGGGGGAGGGGACACAGCATAATATGAATATATGTGATTAATGTTTGTTCTGTTTTAATAAAAAATTATTAAAAAATAGTAGAATTACTAAAATACTCTTAAGTTAACTTCGTTAACGATATAAAGTTTACAATAGAGAGACAAAAACGATAAAAATTGCAAATTGTATAATTATTTTCTATATCAACTTTAAACACATATAAACCATATTAACCAAACGTGTAACTTACTTTAACTTGTAATAATTCATTTTGTAAATTTCCCTCTTTTAAACAATCTCTAGTTCTTTATAAACAATATGGATTTTTTCAAATTATTTTTGGCACAATGATTGAGTTTCTCTAAAGAGTGTTTATTTAAAAAAAACACGATTGTTTCCCTATTAATTATAAAAGTTTGACAAAACTGAACTAATTATTTCATAGCAATTATATTCAAACAAATTATTTTATAGCAGTTTAATTAAAAAATAGTACAAATCTCATGAAAAACATGTGAGCTAGAAAAAGAACCGCCTTCTTTTTTGAATTGATGAAAACAAAACAAAACATTATTTTCATGTGAATGTCCTATCGTATAAAAAAGTAAATAGTTGATACGACAAGAGTTTAGAAGCATCATGAAATGTGATATTATTCTCGAAAAGAAGTTTTCATTCGGTACATTGGTGAGGATCACGTAACGTCTTTGTTAAACTTGTAGTAATTGTTCATCAGTGAAAACAAACATAAAAATAAAAATAAAATGAGATTGTGAAAGTAATCTTAGAACTGTAAATCGATATTGTTAAAGAATAAAATTTAAACCATTATTTGTATGGAAAAAGAAGCAAACGCATCAAATTATGCACCATCTAATGTTTAACTTCATGAAACTCGTTAAATAATTACTAAAAATCATGATGAAAAGTTATTAATATACAATAATTGAGTACATTTCAAGGTCATTGGTATATTTTTCGAGTCTAGACTAGTAAAATCTTCCAATAACTGATAAATTGACATAAAAATGTTGCTTGGATAGATGTCAAATCTTCAAATGTATCTTTATATATTGTTAAATGCATTTTACCTACTAATTGCAGATCAATACTTACTTGTTTCATTCATATTACACGATTTGACATAATTCTGACATAAAAAACAGTGCATATAACACACACTTTGCCTCTAGCGTGTATCTCAGTTGGCAAAGGGGTAGGGTGACTTTGCCCAAATACATAACAGATCTTGGGTTCGATCCCAGGCCCCCGCTAGCCTCAGCCGTTAAGTGAGTCTTAAAATTTCCCCCCTCACATTGGTGTCTTTGGAGGCAAGTTCCGTATGGGACCAATTGGGGTTGCCGGTAATCAACTTTTTGCCCAAAAACACACCCTTTAAAAAAGAATAAGTGACTCAACGGATATATATGATAGGTATGTTTACAAGTACAAATAATGGAAAGGGGCATTGACTAAGGTGATGTCTTCAAAATGTAGTTGTGCATTCCAAAATATGATGATTTTGGTAAGAAGGAAAAAGTAGGTAACATGTAATGTTGGGAAAAGTTGTGTAATGTGACTTTTCACCATATTACTTACACATGGAAAACAACAACACCTCCTTCATAAAACAATAATATGAGTTTGTGAAGCATATGATTAATGTACTCTTTTTTTTATGTTACATAAAAAACTAATTAGTTTTTTTCTTGGAATTATAATTGAAATGATTTTTATCAGTACAGGTGTTTTTCGATAAATTGTCTTGTATCATGTTGTTAAACGACTGATTTATTGAAAAATAAATTTTAGATATGTCTTAAAAAGACTTTATGGTAAAAAAAAGAAAAAAAAAGACAAGATGATTTTAATTCAGATACAAAAATATTAATTAATTTAATATTTTATATCAAACGGGATAAAAATAGAATTTTGAGTACATTACGTTTTTGTCCCTATAGGTGACCAATATTATGGTTTTTGTCCCTGAACTTCACTAAATACACCTATAACCTAGTGTTTTGCATTTTGTTTTGGTTCGGGTCCGTCGGATTAAAGGCTGATAGTTGTTGTCTTTTAGTCCCTCACATGCAATGTCGTGTTGGGTCATTTTTGATCATTTTTCATGATAACGATTTTTGGAATTTAGTCTTTTTTCTTTCTCTCCCAATCCTCATCCCTTTTTTCAACCTACAAAATTCATCGACATTCAAGGTTATATAGATTCATGAATATCATCAAATTCATTGAAAAGATTGAATAGATTATTTCTGATACACATAAGGAATAAAAACAACATAAAGAACATCAAAGTCCACGTAACCTAATTACAATTTTTTCAATAAATCACTGATGTTTAATCGTTCATAATAAAAACTCTTAAGCAGAAAACTTGGAAACAGAGATGGTATAATTTATTTAGAACCCTAAGCAAAAATCCTAGTCTGAATGAACATAACAACGTTATTATGAATTTTCTATGGGTAACACAAAATCTATAAAAAAATAATGTGAAAATTGATGCAAATAATAAATCTTTTCTAAATGGGTAACATCAAATCTTACTCTAAAATGTAAGATTGTAAGTATGTTATCTTTTATATTTTATAGAGTAAACGTCCCCCTGAATTGTGAAAGATTATGATTTTCGTCCTTGTGTTTTGAAATATCGATTATCATCCCCATGGTTTGTAACTTATAGTTGTTTTCATTTAAGTTAGGGGTATTTTAGTCTTTTTGAGTTTTTTCTTTTTGGTTTATTAGATATAATTTTTTTTGTATTTCAGTCTTTTTGATTTAATCAAATTATAATTTTTTTAGTAAAAGAATTAATTCAAAAAAATTATATTATTTTGTAATTATTTATGATAAAATAATTAAATAATTATTATTCGTTGTTTCATATTTATGGTCACTATAGTATAGTTTTTTGTTAGTTCGTTTTCTATATTCAAGTACAAGTTATTGAGTACCTCTCACATGATATAATTTAAGTACTTTTTTTTCTTCATTAGGGAATAGATGATTAATTTTTTATTAGGACCAAACAACTAACTAATTATTAGGTTATTTTTACCAAATAAATATATTCAATTTATTAATAAAACATATAATTTTATAAATTTATTGTAACACATTTGTATAAGACATACATTTGCTTGATATAATTAAATTACTTATTAAACCAAACAATTGTACTTCCTATTAATAAAATTCTATACATTTATTTGATAAAAATAGTCTAAAAATAATTAATTTTGTTCTTTCCATGAAAAGTATAATCCTTTGATCTTTAATGAAAAATAAAATAAAATATTCTTTTGCAAAGGTATCCGAACAATGTTAATGGCATAAATTGAGCATTTGAGCCTATAAAACAAAAACAAAAATTACTTTTTCTTCAAAAGAATAAAACAGTTGTATTGAATATATTTTAATTCCTTTTTTATAAGAATTATAATAAACCAAAAAAACAAGAGCATCTCTAAAAGATTATCCAATTTTTTTTTCAAAATTAAGATTCAAAAGTTAGAATATTTTAAAAAAATTATACTTATCTTTAATAAAAATTTTATTTTGAAAAAACCAACGTTAAATATAATATTAAAATATTCAATTTATCTATTAGAATATTGTTTTTCTTTCTAAACATTTATTTTCATAAGTTTCTATTGGTATTCTTACTTTATAATCATTTTTTTTGTTCGCTATATTTGGAAGAAAAAAATTATATCTTCTACTTTCTTCATTTTGAAGATAGTTTTGGGTATGATGTTGGAGCAAAATTGTGATTCAAAATCTTCATTTCTCCATTTTAGATAATCTCCTGAAGATGTTGTAAGTTAATGGAAAAGTTTTAACATATTTAATCTGAGGGACGAAAATAGTAATAAATTACAAATTATAAAGACAAAAATAACAATACATTGCAAACAAAACACACCAGAACCCCAAAAAGGAAAGTCACTATTTTTAACAAACCAAATGGTTGAAACATAATTTATGAGCTCGGCAATCACTATTAAGGTATTACTTTACCATACTTCGTGAGTTTGATATGGACCAAAAATCTTAATCAACAAATGAATAATAAGGCTATGTTTGGCAAACTAGCTGATAAGCTAGCTGATGACTGATAAGTTAGCTGATAGCTAATAAGCTAGCTGATGACGTATAAGCTAGCTGGTAGCTGATGAACAAATTATGTTTGGCAAAAACTAGCTGATAATCATTTAAATGACAAAAAAGGATATCTTGAAAAAATAATAATCAAAATTAATGAGGGTATAATCGAAAAAGATGACAAAAAGCTTTTCATAAGCTACTCAAATTAGTTTATCAATAAGCTAACTTATAAGTGAGCTTATAAGTCAGCTTTATGCATCCAAACATGTACACTGAAAATAAGCTACCTTATAAGCTAATTTATAAGCTAGCTTGTTTTTGCCAAACAATGCCTAAGTCTCTTATCCAGTTAGGTTTACCTGGTAAAAGACGTTTATCAACATTTCATTGAAATAGCCAATACTGTTAACTGATTAAAAAGGTAAAAATAACGACTCTTGACAATAAACACTTAGGGCTGTTTACCAAATTTTTATCTATAGGCGCTTATCGGCCCACTTACCTTACTGGATAAATGTGATAAGTACCAAAAATTTTACTACTAAAAGCGATGACAATGACTGAAAGTTTACCAGATACGTGAAAATTGTTGCTTGTCCGGAATTTTTGAAATAAGATGTCATTTTAACAAACCAAAAAATCTTAACTAATAAGGTAAACAACTCTTACTGATGATAATTTACTGTCTAAAAAATCCGATAAGCATTTCGTAAACGATAATTTGGCTAGTTTATATAATAATCCAAAGTAGAAAGCAAATTCTCTCAATAACCTTTTTATAATATAACTGAGTGATGGACAGTTATACATCAAGTGATATATGACTTACTTCCTTCATTAAAATTCAACCTAACCCTTTTTATTAATGATTGTACCTTCTGCACCATTACTTGTACCACTCTATATACCTTTCATTTTTATTTTGGAAACCCTAGATATCTATCTCTATTTCCCTATGAATATAGCATCTTGTTTTTGAAACATTTTTGGAATAAACCACAGTATTATATAATAATTAAAAAAAATTGTTTTTTAATGAATTTTTTTATCATAGATAAATTTTAGGGGTCGTGTATCAAATGCTTACTCGAGTAAGCATTTAATAAATAATATTAACTTATTGGATGAATATGACAACGATCAAGAATTTTATCAGATAAGAACAAAATCAATGACCAAGAGTTTTACCCGGTAAAAGAGGGTGACAACTGTTATCCTGATTAGAACTTACCGGGTAAATTGTTGCATACATTATCAGTTTGGACTTTTGGTAGATTAAAATCTTCCCCAGTAAGTAAGTGATAGTGTTGAATTTTGACGGTAAACACACTTATCTGGATAAGTTTTGGTAAACAACACCATAGATAACATGTGAAGAACGATTTATCTAGAATCACAGTAAGTTTTGTTTGTTAACAATTTAATTTGTTTAATTAGATGTATATATATATATTATACAGTCAACTATATATATGATTCTTTGCTATTTGCTTGATGATATTGAAAATTGTTTATTAAAACTAGAATAAACTTGCAAGTGAGTTTTATGTAGAAAGTAAAAAAAAATCGAAACGACCCCTTCTCAATTTAGAAACACGGCACCATGTATTTATGAAAAAAATATCATCCAAACAAAAATATTCACGGTCTATATAGACAAATTATTTCATTTAAACAAATTCATTTATAATAGAAAATAAACCAAACATCCATTAAAGATTATTGGTGTTTTAAATATTTAAAATTAAAAAAATATAATTATTGTATAAATATCAAAACTATTTATAAGTCGATTAAAACGACATATGTGTCTCTTTGATAAATGGAGGGATTTGCGAATTGCTACCCCATCATATCCTACTTGCGTTTGACGTATTACGAAATCCTACCCCATTATATTATGGTTCAGAATTTCATCATATGGTTTCTCAATAAATAAGATATAAAAAATAAATATTATTTGGAACTATGTATTGGTCAAACAACTATCATATAATTTTATTTTTTATTCTGCAATCTTATCTTTAAAAGAATCTTTAAAATTTCTTTAAAATGGGGAATCAAAATCTAAAATCTCTAAAAATATTTACATCTATCTTCAACAAATTCTCCATTTTAAAGAACCCATCATTGATTATAATATTAAAATATTATAACTATCTATTAAAATATTTTTGCTTCTCTAAATATTTATTTTCAAGAATTTATATTAGTTGTTTCACATTGTAATTATTTTTGGAGTGATCTCCATATTTGGAGAAAAACTCATTTTCTCTCGTAGTTTCTCTATTTTGGAGATAGTTTTGGAGAATTTGTTGAAACAAATTTTTTACTTAAAATCCTCATTTTTTTCATTTTTCCCATTTTAGGGAAGCTCTTGGAGATGCTCTTACATGTTTTTAGATCTCGAAATAATGTTGATTTGGTAAAATGTAATTTCTTTCACTGAAAAACACTGACATGAAAAAGATGGAAATTTGATGAGAGTTTTCAATTTATTTTTCCGATTATAATAATAAAAACCAACTAAATAGAATTGTAACTGGTTATTTGATTTGTATCCGTTGATACTTTTAACTAACTGATTATTTGATTTGTACTTCCTACAACATCCGGTAATTATCTTAAGGGAAAATTGTATTAAAAACGACGCACTTTAAGTTTAATTATTATTTTTTGTAACATAATTTCAAAACCGTCATTTCAAACACTTTAGATATATTATCTCAAATATCTATTTTAAAAAAAGTATATTACACAAAATACAAAATAAGATCAGGATACGTTGATATTAAAGGTATACTTTAACAAAAGCACTGGTCATTTATGAAGGAAAAAAAAAACTCAATAAGATGGTCATTTTCTTAAACACATCATGATATTCTAGTTATTTGTGATAATTTTTTATTATATATACAAAATATTTTAATATTATAATCTCTAAAACCAAAAAATTGGTCAAAATTTTTCTTTAAAATCTGTTAAAAGTATACTGATATATATAATTATATATTTATACATGATGATTATTTTTGGATACCCAACCTTGGACAAGTATAGAGGTAGGGAATCTATTAAATTTTTGATTCCAATAATGGGCTTTAAACGGGCCCATATGTCAAAATGGGCCCTATCTCTATTGTACCTTCTTAGAAAAACTGATAAAATAATTATGAATTTATTACCCCACCAATTTCAGATAATTAAATTCACAAAAACAAAATTAAAAGACAAAGCTAGAATTTCTTCAAACATGGATAAGAATGGGGTCCTTGGGCTTCTGTTCAGG
Organism: Silybum marianum; assembly: GCA_036898165.1. NCBI lineage: Eukaryota > Viridiplantae > Streptophyta > Magnoliopsida > Asterales > Asteraceae > Silybum > Silybum marianum. The sequence continues at coordinate 1,521,263 of CM072530.1, forward strand.
GTACAAGTCCTCTGCCATCATCACATGCCCTATTTTATTATTATGCATTAAATACTTGTACCTTTTCTATTTATTATCATCTTTAAAGTACAATTCTTTTGGGAAGGTATTAGTTTCGGTTCGATTCGGTTTGGTTTCGTTTCCTTTGTAGAATTTGAGTATAACGGATTCTACCGGTCTTTTAATGTTGCGTTAATATTTTTAACAGATTCTTTAAAGTGAAGAATTTGTGGGTTTTTCCTTCAAAAGTTGTTGGAGTCCCATATTAGATAAACTTTGACCATTTTTACGGTATGTATGTTGGAACCTCTTTTTCTTCTCAACGGCTCTTTTAGAGATTAATCTGAGGTTCTGCATATTCTCACATGATATTAGGGACGTGATCTGTCACTCTAGGGACGTGCTGCCACTCTAGGGACGCGACACTCTGGTTAACACATTCTCGATACCCTGGCATTTGTTCGAGGGACGTATTAGAGTCCGACATCGGTTATACTTGAATCATTTTTCCAGTATATATGTTGGAGCTCCATTTCTTCTCGAAGGCTTTTTGGAATATTAATATGAGGTACCACATATTCACATAAAATCTTCTCTAAAATAGAAAAGGTAAGATTCTTCAAATCTACCGAACTATTAAAAAATGAGTACTTATGAAAGTGAAATTAATTTATTGTTTCCATTAATGAAAATGATTTAACTTAAATGTATAAAAAAAAGAAATAATATTTTATGAAATTTATTGAATATTGATGTAATTAATATTGTAATTCACTTTGGAGAATCTGGTATGTACATGTGCATTAAAATTAAGAAACAATTTTAATTACTTGTATATACATGTACATACCGTCAAACTAAATGAAATACTGAGATTGATATGTATGATTTTTAATATTTGATTGGTTTCTATTTAATGAAGGCTCTACATATTATATACATTATATATATATATATATATAGAGAGAGAGAGAGAGAGAGGTTCGTTCATTTACAAACTGAATGAATCCTATAAACTTGTATAAACTATATATAAAAATAAATTTTTCATGGTTTTTTTATCAAATGTTATGATTTAAGATGCTATTACATATATGTTTGTTTCATAATGTAAAAATTTCACATGTATTTGTTTTCATAAGTACATGTATTTGTTTCATAATGTAAAAGTTTCACATGTATTTGTTTTCATAAGTACATGTATTTGTTTCATAATGTAAAAGTTTCACATGTAGTTTTTTCACAAGGTGAAATAACATCTTAAATCATAGCATTTGATAAAAAAAATTATGAAAAAATTATTTTTATATATGATTTGTACGAGTTTGTAGGATTCATCCAGTTTGTAAATGAACCAACATTTATATATATATATATATATATATATATATATGTTGTATATGTTGAAGTATTATTAAAGAATAAAAATAAAGTCTCTCGAAAAGTCTAATTCACCAATGTGTACATACATCCATATATACATACATTCACAATGTACAAATAGATTATGTCAAGAAATAGTTATACCGTACCCATATTTAATAAATATTTTTAATAAAATGAAAAAAAATATGTTTTTAGAATAAAATGAAAAAAGAAAATAGATTTTTGGAATAAATTTTAATATAGAGAAGAGGGTAATAATGACTGAAAAATACTGAGAAAATGGAAGTAGGTGTCCAATTGTTGTCGCGCGTGACATGTGGTCCATCAAAACAAACACATTATTTTTGACCAAGCAAATTTTCTACCCAACATTTCATCAAATAATGGAGCCACAAATATTATAATGAGGGCAAAATGGTCCCACCATAGGCAAAAAGACTAAGAACTTTGTTATATTGTTGAGGTTATTAGTGTAAAATAGGAAAACAATAGGGGTATTAAAGTAAATCAATTGACAGTGAAAACAACCCTAACTGGTAAAAAGGGTTAAACCGTTCAGTTTAATATGTTATCTACATTGACGGTTTAACTGATCCAACCCTTTATTTCATGCTAATGTTATTACTTAGGGGCCGTTTACCACACTAGTATCGAGTAAACGTTTACTTGATGTCATTACCTTATCAGTGAACATGACAAATACTAAGAATCATATCTGGTAAGGGACATAGTAAAGACCAAAAATCTTGTCTGCTGAGTAAGGAAGTTCTTACCTGATGAACATTTTCTGAGTAAAAAACGTTTACCACAATCCACTTTGATGGTTGAGAATGATTGTTAGGTCCGATTCAACAAGATCAAAGAGGAATCATATGCAAATCATTGAGTCGAATGTTTTATTGAAAGCTTTCTTAACGGAATACAAACACGAAACTACTTTAGACGACTCTCATTAACAAATCATCTACCCTAGACTCATTTATATCTATTACATATTAAGCCCAAGCCCATAAGATAAAAACACAATATGAAATATTACAATAAATCGTTTCCTTCTTTATAAAACTTTCCTAACTTAGGATATTTGATCCTAACATTCTACCCCTAAAGTTTTATAAAGGAAGCATATGCCTAATAAGGTAAGTGAAACTGATGACTTTTTTCTGTAAGCACTAACTCGGTAAGACTTCGGTAAACAACCCCTTAATTGGGTAAATTATGTTTTTTGTTCACGTTGTTTGTTGAAATTTGTGGTTTTTGTTTTCGTGTTTCTAAAACTATGGTTTTTGTCACTTTAGTTTATAATTCATTGTTTTTTCTCGTATCTAAGGTTTATAGTTCGTTGTTGTTTTTGTCTCTCATACTTAACAATAAACAACTAATTAAGTTAGCCTAAAGGAGGAAAATAATAATGGGTTGCAACCATGTGAACCAAACAGTGGTGGTCCAGAAATTTTTTTAGTAGGGGTCGCAATATTGCAGGACATACCCATATTTTTTTTATACGGTGACACATATAAAATAGACAAAAAATAATTATAAAAAACAAGGTTTTTATAACGTTTTTACTAACGTTCAATATGGATCGATAAGTTTTTCGTCTAATCCCATCGTTTCGAGGGATTTTTAGAGCTTTCTACTTGATTTCGAGGAATTTTGAAATTTCTATTGATTTCGATGGACTCTTTTGGTTTTATTTTTGTTGTTTTCAAGAGTTTTTTTTGGGTAGTTGGGGTCCGTTTAGATGATGAAGTTGGGGGCCCTTTAGTAAAACCTCCATAAATAATAAAAAATTACACATCATCCCATGATTTAGTTGGGGTCATAGGACCCCCATACTCAAAAGGTGCATCCCCCCTGGAACCAAAACAAGAACGAATTACAACCTACATGGATTTAAGGATAATAGAAGTTACTAATGTTAAAAGGATACATAATGAAATATGGAATAACTGACCATTATGATGAATACTAGTCGAATGCCAAAATAGGAGAACCGAGAAACAAGATGATAGTTTGAAGGTTTAAGGAAAATATGACTTGATTTCTTATGTTTTTTTTTGGGCGACGATTGGGTTGTTACTTGTTACCTTAAATGATTGGATTTGGATTTTTGTCTTAGGTTCGTATCCGAACACCACATTAGGGGCAAATCCATATATTATTATTTGTGGTTGCTTATTGTGTGTTTGTTTTTATTTATTGCTTTTATTATTTACAAACCTTTTTTTTAAAATGAAACGCAAAAATAAACTTTTAAATCGACAATAAAATATGATATTTTAAAATTGACATTTTTATCAAAATCTAACCAATTTTTGAATAATCTTTTAAAAACAAAATTTTAAGATAAATAAACGTTTTTAAAATGATGGAATGCTTTATAAAATATAAACCTTTTACAAACGTTAGATCATTTATGATTTTATAAGATTATAAAAAAACATAATGTTGGATGGCAAAAAGTTGATATGTTGATCTTCAACTACCTTAAAGGAGGGTGTGGGTTGTTTATCTTGGAAAATTTCATTTGAGAAATTAGATTTACATAATTGTAAAGAATTATAAAAACCAATAAACTATATCATTTTGAATGGTTAAGCCCTTAAACTATTTTTTTGATTGAAAAAATCCTTAAACTTTCTTATTTTAAATGATCAAGTCCCTGAACTATTGATTTGAATGGAAAAATCATTAAACTTTATCATTTTGAATGATTAAGTCCCTAAACATTTTTTTTGAATAAATAAATCATTTATCCTTTTTTTTCGAAATGAGAAAGTTTAATGATTTTTTCATTCAAAAAAATAGTTCAGGGACTTAATCATTCAAAATGAGAAAGTTTAATGATTTTTTCATTCAAAAAAATAGTTTAAAGATTTAACCATTCAAAATATGATAGTTTGTTGGGTTTTTTCAAACATTTTCTATAGCCCATTTATTAACAAAAGATGCTTATTATAAGATCGGGAGATTACTTCTATAAAAAAGGTTAAACTAACTTTGCCAAAGGAGATAATAAATTGAAATTATGAATACAAATAATTTGTATTTTTGACCAACAAAATTTATATCATAGTGAATATAAATTAGAAGTCTAGAATACTAAAATCCAAAATTAAGTGTTTATACATGTTTAATCATAAAATTCCTTCAATCACACATTAGAATTTTCCGTTGTAAAACGCTTCTCTCACACCCTTTTGTGGAAGATAAGCAGTTCAACATCAAATATGACGGTCTTTCTAACCAAAATTCATTTTGCCTATTTTTATACCGACCGGTTTGAGTGATTTAGCTGACAAACTCCATTTTATCGACAGGTCGAAGATGCTCAAAGTGAGGATCCGTAAGTCGTTCGTACTTCGTACCGCTAGAAAATTTACGTAATACATGTCAATGTAATTAGAAGCTCCACTAATAAATGTCTTATGTATTTATCTTCCTATCTTCAGACTAAAAAAAGTATTTTTTTAATGCAAATTTGAGTATAGAGTTTAAGTAAGAATCCTCACTGTCGTAAATAATCTTTTTTCCTTGTTTTTTTAATATAAAAATAGGATTTACACAAATGCTACAAACATTTTGCCTAAACATTGACTAAAACTAGAAGTCGATACCAAAGTAGCTAAAAAGTGAATATGATCAAAGAGATTAACTATTTTTGATCAATTTTTCTTATTTAAACTTTGAATGTTAGAGTTTTATTTTTGAAAACTATAGTTATTGTTCACTTGTTTACTTTAAGAATGATCTTTCCGTCACATTAATAATTAAATTAAATTTTAACGGTAACCAAAAAAAAGCCCTAGTCAAATCACATATGATTTTACACTAAAATCATATGTGAGGAGTGGCAATTCTCGACAAGACACGAAAATAAACGGGTTAGGGTTGAGGTTTTTGACCCGCCAACCCGTCAAATAAACGGATCGTGTTCGGTTGACCCGACCATGTCGCGGGTTGACCCGCCAACCCGTCAAACATAGTTTTTTTTTAAATATATTTTAAATTTATTAATTTACTTAAAAATAATAACTCAAATTCAATTATTCAAACTATCGTATCCTAAAATCTAAATCCTAATTCCTAAATCGCCTGTCTTAACCAGTAACCCTAACTATCGACTTCACCAGCTGCAACTCGCAAGACCTCTCGACTCTGTCTCGTCTCCGGCTGGCGCTTGAACCCTCTTGTCTCCGGCCGGCGCCTGAACCCTCTTCGCTTGAATCCTCTTCTTCTCCGGCTGGATTGTACCTCGTTCGTATCTGGGATTCTGGTTTGTACCTCGTCGCTTCACGCTTGTATCAGTAAGTCATCGCATATAAATGATTAAATGTCTTGTAATCTGGATTGTACCTCTCGTTCGTATCTGGGATTCTGATTTGGTATAAATGGTGTGTAAATGTTTGTATAAATGTCTGGATTGTATAAATGGCGTGTAAATGTTGTATACATGTCTAGTAATCTGAAATAATGAGTAATCGATGCTAATCAGTTCACGTGGTTGGTATCGTCTTCTGAATTTTTAGGTGATTCGCCAACCCCCCGTTTTTGACCCGCCAACCCATTTGTGACCTGCCAACCCGTCACCAACCCGCCAACACGACCGCGCCCGGTTAAGTGTTGTGTATCGCGACACGATAAGCTAAACAGGTTGTGTCCGGGTTGGGCCTCCCTGACCTGCCAACCCGTGATCCGCCAACCCGAACACGACACGATTGCCACCCCTAGTCACACGACTTTGACCACGACCTCACCCACACACTCTTGAATTGTCCGTAAGATAAAATCACATATTATTTTGCACGTAAGTTGACTATTTTCGTGTTTTTTATTCAGTTATTGTTATTGTCTGAAACCCCTTCTATGAATATATTATGAATTTTATATTTTTTTTCTTTTTAAATTAATATAGGTGATATAATGTATGATTATCATTTGACCGAAAATAAAAAAATAGAGTAATTTATATAAATCATCCTGTGTTGTTTCAAGAAATAGATTTTGTTTTGGATATGATCCCCGACCTTAACAGTTAACATCAACTAAATAAAGGTCGTTAAATCATCCCACATGTTGGGGACGTGAGGTTATTATTGTAAATTATTTCCTTCGTCCCATTCTATTTAAAGTTGTCCTAAAATAAATGTCTATTTTTAAAAATAAATAATCAAAATCTCAAATTTACCCTTAATTAATATATAAATATAAAAGTTTTAGAAATAACTTTTTTAATAGATAATGTACACTTGATTTTTATGGCGTGAAGTCTTTAAAAAAACAAGAGTAAATTACATGATTGGTCCATGTGGTTTACGCATTATAACACCGTCCGACCTTATTTTGAATTAATTATGGATTTAATGTTATTATATGCATAAATATGCTTTTTTTTATGTATATATAATTATATATGTGTGTCTTGTGTATGTGTATATATGTATATATATTGTGTGTATAATTAAATTAATTGACCAAATCCATAATTAATTCAAAATAGAGACTCACAATGTTATAATGTGTAAATCACAGGGACCAATCATATAATTTACTCAAAAAACAAATTTAAATGTTTCAGCTTCAACGGTCAGATGGCTACTTTCATACATCTCTCTCTCCCTCCCTCCATGGTCACGCTAATTCTGTGTGTAATTTGGGGTTTGAAACTTGGAACTAATTATGGGTTTTCTTATATAAATTATGTGTCTAATTTGGGGTTTTCTCCAAAACTAATTATGGGTTTTCTTATATAAATTATGTATGTAATTTGGGGTTTTCTTATTAAATTATGTGTGTAATTTGGGGTTTTGTTATATAAATTATGTGTGTAATTTGGGGATTGAAACTTGGAACTAATTATGTGTTGTTATCTTTATGTAATGCCAGGTAACTTCAACGTATTGAAATATATATACGCATAATCTCAGTGTCGATTCTTGGTTGCTCTCAGTCTCACACTATGCCCTATACCAGGTTCAATTCTGGATTTCTCTTCAGAATATATAGTCACCAGATATATATATATATATATATGTATGCAGAGGAAAGTTCATTTGCAAACTTGAATATACAAAGAAATATTCAGTTTGAATATTTCTTTGTATATTCAGACTGAATATATACTATGCATGTATGTATGTATCAATGTATGTATATCTTTTCTTATATCGACTTTGACTTTCTTTTAAGGATGGTTGTTTTGCTCTCTATATCGACTTTGACTTTCTCTTAGTCACAGTGATGTGTATTCTGAACTTTGACTATTGTGTAGTTGTAGTTTTTGACTCTTTTTTATTTTGTGACAATCAGATTTGTGTTTTATGTTTAGACATTTGGTTCATTAGAACAATATATGTGATGTTACTGAGAATCAAAACATGACTGCTATTAGTAACCCAAACTTGTAAGTAGTAAGTAGAGTAGTAGACTTTAACTTCTTGTAATTAATATATGTTTACTGAGATCAATATCCGACAATAGAAACTCGATCTACTGTTCGAGAAGATGATGATAATTAACATATTAAGATTTTGTATCGTTTATTCCTTATGGTCACTTCACTTGTCAGATTTCTTTTTTTTTCTCAATTTTTTAAACAAACATGATTTTTCTCTAATGACCTCTAAATTATTTGGATTGATGCCAAATGGGAATTTATTTCTAAGGGTGGATGTATACCTTTTTTGTGAAATTAGTTGCTGAAAGTTTTTCTAAATGGTAATATTATTATTACATATCATCGAATAGATATATAAAAATGTTGGAGTTTTTGCATAGTGAGAAATGTGAATTTTATGTATCTTTTTATTGCTTTATTTAGGACATGGTGGGAGTGATGGGCTTCATGCATACGTACGTACACTCTCTTGATAATGCCGTTACTGATGTGGTAAGTTTTTCCTTATATATATATATATATATATAGGGAGGTTATGGGGAAAACGCTAGAAAAAGAGAAAACTGAAGAACACCCTGAGAGCCCGCCATCTGGACAGTATTTTTTTTCTATGCATCAATGCATATTTATGCATTAGTGCATATTTATGCATTAACTCATTAGTACTAGTAGTCTCTATTATAGTAATAATGTGTATCCTAGCAAAAAAAATTCTTAAGATACTGTATTGCAGTTGCTACAACAGAAACAAATGGCTTGGATATTCGGGGAGTAGAAGAAATATTTACTATGTTGACTGTTGCATACTTTCTCCGTACATTTTAATTTTTACAGTAATTGTAGAATTTCTTACCGATTGAAAAGAAATGACTATAGAAAAATCACACACACACAAAGAGAATAAACAAAACTTAACCAAATCAGATCTGTATATTAATAGAACCAGCTACCATATTCATACATGCATTGCACCATTCTCATTTTTGTTCTTCGCATTCCTAAAATTTGTTGTTAGGTTTCATTTTTTCCATCAAATGTAGATGCCAATGTAATAGATATATTACATATATATATATATGTGTGTGTGTTTAAATCCATTATTTTAGGTTGTTTTTAAGATTTTATTAAATTTGCTTTATAAGCTAGTATAGATATATTGTAGGTTTTACATATTAAATCTTCAACTCATATACTCTCTTATCGGATATATATATATATATATATTCTTGTAGTTGTTTGATATGTGGTTTTCAAGATTGTTGTTAATTTGGCTCAATTTCTGTGTACAGCTGAAGTTGGGGACATCAAATTACGGTACCTACAATTCGGGTTACAATAAACCTCCTGGTTAACCATATTCGACTTCTATAAGAAGATGGATGGTGTGAATCAAAGAGAAATTGATCTTATATTCTTGTGGCATAAAGTAAGTATTAGTTTGTGTAGGATTATATTCTGGTTATAATATTGGTTTTTTTTTTTGAGATTGTAAACACATATATGCGTTTTTAGAGTCCTTAATATATGTTTGAATCTTTTTAGATAAAAGGAATCTAATGAGGTTTCACATATTCTCACATGTGCAGTATAAGAAGTCAGAGCAAAAGGTCGTTCGATCCTCCATTTGAGTAGAGGTCGTGGGCTACCGCTTGTGGATGATTAGGAATGCTTTAAGTCTAAGGTATGTGTGTTTTGCTTACATATAGATTAATTTGTGGTTAATTATATTACATGAGATTAGAGATGGCCAAAAACTGGTCACGGGCCGGATAGTGTTCTTTTCGAACCGGTCATGGTCCGGTTCGCTCGAAAATTGTTTGGCCCAGTTAAGGTTCTCCGTAACCGGTTATGGGCCGGGCCAAAAAGGTCCTATACTAGAATTTTGGGCTTTAGTTTAATTAGGATTTAGAATTTTGGGCTTTAGTAATTAAATCTGATTTGGACCTTTATAGTTGCACCCTTATACAATTCAGAATTTTACCGGTAGCTTGAAAATAATACGGTTGCACCTTTTATAAAATCCGAAAATTTTACCCTTCGGCGGACAAATAATACGGTGGCCCGTGCCACCGTAGAACCTTCACTAGGTCCGCCCCTGGTTATGATGAATAATAATCGAATGCCAAAATAGGTGAAATAAGGAACAAGAGCATAATTTGAAGGTATTAGGATTATGACATGATTTGCTTAGGATGGTGATCTTGGATGTTCGGTACTAATTGAAATCAAACGCTTATTTATGCACATTTGGATTTACTAAGGTTAAGGAGATACATAAGTAAATATGGAATAGGTGAAGATTAATATGAATAGTGGTTGAGTGATAAAATAGGTGAAATGGGAAATAAGACATAATTTGAAGGTATTAGAAATATGACATTATTTGCTTATGGTCTAAAAGTATAACAATTAGAGAAAATTAAAAGGGTGATCGAACTTAGGATGATGATCTTGGATGTTAAGCACTAAAGGGTCCGTTTGGTTCGCGGGAATGGAATGGATTTGGGGGATTTGGATTTCAAATCCATTCCAATCCTATGTTTGGTTTGTCGGATTGTCCGGATTTAAAATCCTAGGATTCAATTGAAATCCTACAAACATAGGATTTTAAAATCCTTGGCGGATGCTCGGGACTTCACGGGATTTCATAGGATTTGTATGAAATAAAGTTTTAAAAATGTTAAAAACATTTGTTTTGTTATAATTGATTAATAAAAATGCAATTTAATTATTTTTGTAATTTTTTATATTTTTATTTAAATTATTTATAAATAATGAAAATTCAATTTCATTCCAAATCATACCAACCAAACACACTTATGATTTTCATATCCATTCCAATCCAAATCCCTTCAAATCCAAATCCTTCCATGAAATCCAAATCCCTCAAAAACAATTCAGCAAACCAAACGAACCCTAATTGATTTCAGACGCTTATTTAAGGACAATCGAAGTTACTAATGATCCTGCTTATCGTCTAAAGTATAATAATAAGAGAAAATTAGAAGGGAGATCGGACTTAGGATGATGATCTTGGATGTTAAGCACTAATTGAATTCAAACGCTTTTTTAAGAACAATTGAAGTTACTAATATTAGAAAGTTACATAATGAAATATGGAATAGGTGAAATAGGGAACAAGAGCATAATTTGAAGTTATAAGAAATATGACATGATTTGCTTGGGGTCTAAAGTTAGAAAAATTGAAGAAAATTAAAAGGGTGTCCGCGGTTAGGATGGTGATCTTGGATGTTTAGCACTAATTGAGTTCAAACGTTTATTTATGGATAACAAAAGTTTATAATGTTAAGAAGATGCATAATGAAATATGGAATAGGTGACCGTTTTGATGAACAATAGTCGAATGCCAAAAATAGGTGGAATAGGGAATAAGAGGGTATTTGAAGGTATTAGAAACATGACATGATTTGCTTAGGATGATGATCTTGGATGTTAAGCACTACTTGAAATCAAATGCTTATTTATGCTCGTTTTGGATTTACTCAGGTTAAAGATATACGTAAGTAAATATGGAATAAGTGACTATTACTATGAATACTGGTTGAATGATAAAATAGGTGAAATGGAATAATTTGAAGGTATTAGAAATATGACATTATTTGCTTATGGTCTAAAGTTATAATAATTGGAGAAAATTAGAAGGGTGATTTGATTTAGGATGATGATCTGGATGCTAAGCACTAATTGATTACGCTTATTTAAGTAAATTCGAAGTTTCTTATGATCTTGCTCATTGTCTAAACTTACAATAATTGGAGAATATTAGAAGGGTGATCGGACTTAGGATGATAATCTTGGATGTTAAGCACTAATTGGATTCAAACGCGTATTTTAAGACAATACAAGTTTCTTATGATCTTACTTATGGTCTAAGGTTATAATAATTGGAGAAAATTAGAAGGGTGATCGGACTTAGGATGATGATCTTGGATGTTAAGCACTAATTGAATTCAGACGCTTATTTAAGGACAATCGAAGTTACTAATGATCTTGCTTATGGTCTAAGGTTATAATAATTGGAGAAAATTAGAAGGGTGATCGGACTTAGGATGATGATCTTGGATGTTAAGCACTAATTGAATTCAGACGCTTATTTAAGGACAATCGAAGTTACTAATGATCTTGCTTATGGTCTAAAGTTATAATAATTGGAGAAAATTAGAAGGGTGATTGGACTTAGGATGATGATCTTGGATGCTAAGCACTAAATGAATTCAAACGCTTATTTGAGTACAATCGAAGTTACTAATGATCTTGCTTATGGTCTAAAGTAATAATAATTGGAGAAAATTAGAAGGGTAATTGGATTTAGGATGATGATCTTGGATGCTAAGCACTAAATGAATTCAAACGCTTATTTAAGTACAATCGAAGTTTCTTATGATCTCGCTTAACGTCTAACTTACAATAATTTGAGAAAATTAGAAGGGTGATAAAGACTTAGCATGATGATCTTGGATGTTAAGCACTAATTGAATTTAAACGCTTACTTAAGGAAAACAGAAGTTACTAATGATCTTGCTTATGGTCTTAACTTACAATAATTGGAGAAAATTAGAAAGGTGATCGGACTTAGGATGATGATCTTGGATGTTAAGCACTAATTGGATTCAACGCGTATTTTAGGACAATAGAAGTTTCTTATGATCTTGCTTATGGTCTAAGGTTATAATAATTGGAGAAAATTAGAAGGGTTATCGGACTTAGGATGATGATCTTGGATGTTAAGCACTAATTGAATTCTAACGCTTATTTACGGACAATCGAAGTTACTAATGATCTTGCTTATGGTCTAAAGTTATAATAATTGGAGAAAATTAGAAGGGTGATTGGACTTAGGATGATGATCATGGATGCTAAGCACTAAATGAATTCAAACGCTTATTTAAGTACAATCGAAGTTACTAATGATCTTGCTTATGGTCTAAAGTTATAATAATTGGAGAAAATTAGAAAGGTGATTGGATTTAGGATGATGATATTGGATGCTAAACACTAAATGAATTCAAACGCTTATTTAAGTACAATCGAAGTAAGAGATCTTGCTTAACGTCTAACTTACAATAATTGGAGAAAATTAGAAGGGTGATCAAGACTTAGGATGATGATCTTGGATGTTAAGCACTAATTGAATTTAAGCATTTACTTAAGGACAATAAAAGTTACTAATGATCTTGCTTATGGTCTAAACTTACAATAATTGGAGAAAATTAAAAGGGTGATCGGACTTAAGATGATGATCTTGGATGTTAAGCACTAATTGGATTCAAACGCGTATTTTAGGACAATAGAAGTTTCTTATGATCTTGCTTATGGTCTAAGGTTATAATAATTCTAGAAAATTAGAAGGGTGATCGGACTTAGGATGATGATCTTGGATGTTAAGCACTAATTGAATTCAGACGCTTATTTAAGGACAATCGAAGTTACTAATGATCTTGCTTATGGTCTAAAAGTTATAATAATTGGAGAAAATCATAAGGGTGATTGGATTTAGGATGATGATCTTGGATGCTAAGCACTAAATGAATTCAAACGCTTATTTAAGTACAATCGAAGTTTTTTATGATCTTGCTTGACGTCTAACTTACAATAATTGGAGAAAATTAGAAGGGTGATCAGACTTAGGATGATGATCTTAGATGTTAAGCACTAATTGAATTTAAACGCTTACTTAAGGACAATAGAAGTTACTAATGATCTTGCTTATGGTCTAAACTTACAATAATTGGAGAAAATTAGAAGGGTGATCGGATGATCTTTGATTTAAGTACTAATTGAATTAAAATGCTTACTTTAAGAACAATAGAAGTTGCTAATGATCTTGCTTATGGTCTAAAGTTAATAATTATTGGAGAAAATTAGAAGGGTGATTGGACTTACGATGATGATCTTGGATGCTAAGCACTATTAGAATTCAAACGCTTATTTAAGTACAATCGAAGTTTCTTATGATCTTGCTTAACGTCTAAACTTACAATAATTGGTGAAAATTAGAAGGGTGATCAGACTTAGGATGATGATCTTGGATGTTAAGCACTAATTGAATTTAAACGCTTACTTAAGGACAATAGAAGTTACTAATGATCTTGCTTATGGTCTAAACTTACAATAATTGGAGAAAATTAGAAGGGTGATCGGACTTAGGATGATGATCTTGGATGTTAAGCACTAATTGAATTCAAATGCTTACTTATGCTCGTTTGGATTTACTAAGGTTAAAGATATACGTAAGTAAATATGGAATAAGTGACCATTACTAAGAATAGTGGTTGAATGATAAAATAGGTGAAATGGAATAATTTGAAGGTATTAGAAATATGACATTATTTTCTTATGGTCTAAAGTTATAACAATTGGAGTTTGAGAAAATTAAAAGGGTGATTGGACCTAGGATGATGATCTTGGATGGTAAGCCCTAATTAAATTCAAATGCTTCTTTTAGGACAATCGAAGTTACTATTGATCTTGCTTATCGTCTAAAGTTATAATAATAGGAGAAAATTAAAAGGGTGATCAGACTTAGAATGATGATCTTTGATGTTATGCACTAATTGAATTCAAACGCTTATTTAAGAACAATTGAAGTTACTAATGTTAGAAAGTTGCATAATAAAATATGGAATAGGTGAAATAGGGAACAAGAGCATAATTTGAAGTTATAAGAAATATGACATGATTTGCTTGGGGTCATGTTTTGCTCTTGTTTTGGATGGTTAGATGGGTGGATTTGCTCATTGTAATTTCCATTGATTTTTGTATTGTATTGTTTGGTTGCTATTAATAAAATGTGCTTTTTGCCGGTTAAAAAAGATATAAGTAATAATGTTAGAAAGATACATAATGAAATATGGAATTGATGAAATAGGGAACAAGAGCATGATTTGAAGTTATATGAAAAATATGGCATGATTTGCTTGGGGTCTAAGTTGAAGTTGAGATTGAAGAAAATTAGAAGGGTGATCGTGGTTAGGATGATATGATCTTGGATGTTAAGCACTAATTGAATTCAAAGGCTTATTTAAGAACAATTGAATTTACTTATGTTAAAAAAATACATAATGAAATATGGAATAGGTGTGACCATTATGATGATGAATAGTATCGAATGCCAAAATAGGTGAAATAAGGAACAATAACATAATTTAAAGGTATTAGAAGTATGACATGATTTGCTTAGGATGATTATCTTGGATGTAAGCACTAATTGAAATCAACCGCTTAATTATGCACGTTTGGATTTACTAAGGTTAAGGAGATACGTAAGTAAATATAGAATAGGTGATGATTACTATGAATAGTGGTTGAGTGATAAAATAGGTGAAATGGGAAATGAGAGCACAATTTGAAGGTATTAGAAATATGACATTATTTGGTTATGTCTAAAGGTATAACAATTGGAGAAAATTAAAAGGGTGATCGAACTTAGGATGATGATCTTGGATGTTAAGCACTATTTGAATTCAAACGCTTAATTTAAGGAGAATCGAAGTTACTACTGATCTTGTGGTATCCTCACCCTCAAATAGCACATTAACAAATAATTTGATGAAGTTAAGTTTATATATGTACTCAAAATAACTACAAAAAACACCCAACTGTCATTGATATAAAACCATAAATCCTAATTCATGACCCAACCTAAAACACAAAATTAAAAGTAATAAATATTACCTGAAATGGATGGATGTAGAGATTGTTAGGGCTGAGGTGGGCTTACATAACTTCTTGAGATTTGATATATATATATATATAGAGGAAGGTTCAAATGAGAACTTTGTAAATTCTTGTAGTTGTTTGATATGTGGTTTTCAAGATTGTTGTTCATTTTCTGTGTACAGGTGAAGTTGGGGATATCAAATCACGATACCTACAAAATAAACCTCCTGGCTAACCATATATAAGAAGATGGATGGTGTGAGATGTTGATCTTATATTCTTATGGCATTCGTCTATTATTCATCATAATGGTCACTTATTCCAAACGGAATACCGGGATACTGGATTACAGAACACGGAATACGGAAAATGGTACACGGAATACGGCAACACGGAAGACGGTACCCGGAACCCGGAATTTCACTACTAGAAAATTGAGTATTTTCAATGGAAAATGTCGTTGAAAATTTTCTACGAATTTTAGAGGGATTATTGACATAACATAAATTTTCTACGAATTTTCAACGGATTTCCGTTGAAAATCTCTCACAAACATGCATTTTCAACCAATTTTTTTTTACGAGACATTCCGTTGAAAAAGTTTTTGTTGAAAATGCATGTTTGTAAGAGATTTTCAACGGAAATTCGTTGAAAATTCGTAGAAAATTTATGTTCTGTCAATAATGCCTATAAAATTCATAGAAAATTTTCAACGACATTATTCTAATAGTGTGTGGAATCCGGAACACGGAATACGGTCACCGGACCCCAGGAAACGGCACCCGGAAGAGAGGAACCCGCAGGTTCCAAGAAAACGATACCCGGAAACCGGAATACGGAATAGGTGACCATTATGATTGAATACTAGTCGAACGCCAAAATAGGAGAACTGAGAAACAAGATCATTCGTAAATTACATTAAACGAATGATTAACAGAAAAGATAGGTAACCCTTGATTAGATTTCTATGGTATGGTCTTGTCAATTATAGCTGTTTCATTATTTATTTTAATTACTTGCTAAGTGCATCCGTTCTAACATTTGTGTTTCTTTTATTTCCAAATAGCAGTATTAGTATTACTGGGTGCGATTCAAATGTGACTGTTTCTAGCTTTTATGTTTTAAGATTAGTTTGTAGCTTGGATTGTTTCATATATTTTGATTAATTAATTGTTTATGTTAAACAATTATGAAGGAAAAGGTGAGGGATGAGCTGGAAACCAAAGATATTCTTTCATATCAACTGTCAAAGATTTCTTTATATATCTTTTCATTTGTACTAAAAATATTTCTTCATTTTCCAACAGTTTCTCCAAAATGGAAAAAATAGAGACACAGCTGGCCAATAGAAATTTGGTGACGGATATTATTAACCTACTACTCGGTTCGTTTAGAGAAGATGGTAGGATCAATGATCAACCACCATCCAAAATAAAATACATGATTAGCCCAATAAAACAAAAAAAAATACATGATTAGGCCAATAAAACAAAAAATCCAAAATAAAATAATAAAACAAAAAGGATCAAATCTGACAATCCAAAAGCTTCAAGGAAACACAACCATAGAAACTTCTGATAAAAAATAATTCCTCCAGGGTTTACGTTTTATGATTCAGATTTAGGGTTTAGGGTTCATGGTTTATAGTTTGAGGTTATGGTTTTAAGGTTTAGAGTTGGTGTTTATGGTCAGGGGATAGGGTTCGGTTATAGGGCTTAGGGTCTATGGGTTAGGGTTTAGAGTTTATGGTTTATAGGTTAGGGTTTAGGGGTTGGGTTTTTTTGGGAAATTTTTATACACGAACTAAAAACACCCCTATACAAATTTAAGATTGGAAAAAATATGCATAACCTAGAAAATCAGTCGGAAATAACACCACAGATAATGGTGTTTTTAAATGTGCGTGTACCAAATGTTGATGAGGTACGCTCATATCTAATTTATTTACCTTTGTCTCTCTTATCTACCAACTTGATTATGAATTGCTGCTGCTGCATAGGTGTTCATACAGACCCGAAAACCGGACAAAAATTTTAATCCGGTTAAGGTTAGGACAAAAATCACCACACATGGCCTTTAGGACTAATTATATTGGTTCATTATTATCAAAATATGTTTAGCTCGGTGGCAAAGTAACATCCTGAGGGGTCAGTGGATGGTATCCCTGACTACCCGGGTTAGAACCCCATGGTGTAAATGTGAAAATATCCAGATCATGGGCATGCCACTTAGTGGTACCTTTAATTGTGTTGGGCCGTGATCGACCGGAATTAGTCATGTGATACCCTTAGGTGGGAGTTCGGATACCCCGAAAAAGTATGTGTGTGTTAACTTGCCTTTCAAAAAAAAATGGTTCATTATTAATTACACATTTTGAGTACTTAAAACCCGATTAAGAAACTAGGATCATTTGTGCCATTACCAATTAAAGGTGACATCTTTTTGTCAAAACCGATTAAAATCCAATAAAAAAGACCCGGTTATAACTAATTTTTATCCATCTTTAAAGTAAACATTCGGACCAATACATATTACATAAATGCTAACGGTCTTTATGGTCCAATAAAAAGTATGTTTTCTACTTTATGGTCCAATAAAAAAGTATGTTTTCTACTTTATGGTTGTAAAAGTTATGTACCTTTTTTAACATCACTTTCAAATCAATAATAATAAAGAAATTTGACTGGAATCAATGTCCTAAATAACTTGTTATGACGTTAAAGCTTGGGGTCACCGTTGTGTTAATCCCTGTGACGCTACCTTAAGGCTTGGCTTGGATCATAACGCGTTATGGCGCGTTACGACACGTTATGACGCGTTACTGCATATTATTTTATAAGATGTGAGGTTACTTTAATATATAACGTGCGCGATATTTGAGAGCGAATCCGCCATTCATTCACTCTTGCTACTGTTCTTGAATAGGCTCTTTCGAGTTCAGGTTTGAATGAAGGAATTGAATCTTTTGCCATTTATCTATCTAGATGGTTCGCTAACTGCTAGGACTAAAATAAACTTAAAAACTAAAACATTTAATAGGCAAATTCTTACGGAACATTCCCGTACACAAAGTCGAGCACGATGTATTTGAAAATTGAAAAAAAGTAGTGAGCAGATTCAAGAGATTTAATCTTGATTTTCACTTTTGGTATCATTTTCTATAAGTTCTACATGTTGGTATCAATGATTTTTCTTTCTTTTTTAATTTTGTTATTTTATACGAATTTAATTTGTTCTAAAATATTAATCAAAACGCTAATACATACAAGGGTTGGTGAGTGTGTGTGTGTGTGCATATATATATATATATATATACACACACATATGCCGTCTTATGGCACGCCTTGAAAAACATCGTGGCCTCGTCATAACTTCTAAGGCTTGAGGCTTGACCCTGCCGCCACGCCATGCCTCACACCATTTAGAACTTGACTGGAATAGCCAAAAGTTTCACATTCTTTATTTTCAAGTCAGTTTATAAACTAGTTATTCTTTATACCAATGTGTAGTCAAATTTGTACTTTCTTTTACATAAATCCCCATTTTTTTTCTTTTCTTTTTATTAAAAAAATGTGACTTACAAAAACACGTAAAACATTTGCATAAAAAACGACTAGTTTAATAATTGGTTTGAAAATGTGACTAAAAAGTGAAGATCAAAGGTTTAACTATCTTCAAAATGAGATGTATGAGTATATTTATCATATGTAACTAGTCAAGCCAACTATATTCAGTCCCTTATAAGACAATTATCATCTCCTTCCCTAACTAACGTGGGATCTCACAATCCAACCGACTTAGAATCCCGGCATTTCACTAGCATGCTAATCCAGTATCCAGCTCAGATACCATTTATAACATTTCAAATCAACCATACCAGATATTGTCAGTTTTATCACATATTTAAACTCACGGTTTTAAAACATGTCTTGATAAATAAGGTATCAAATCCCTTGTATGGCATCTTTAGTTCTAACTCTCAACCAATGTGAGATCTTACACCATATATACATATATTTTATGCTTAAAAACACATTTAGCAACCCTAAAACTCCATGATATAAACGTAACCAAAAGTTACCAATTCAAACTCACAAATCAAGATGGGCATCTCATCTTTTAATCCTACAACCTACCATTTAAATTTAAATCCCAAACTACATAGATTCATGTTACAAACAAACATACTACAGTCAAACTTAAAAGTCAACAATCAAACCATTTTGTTCTAAATAATATCCAACAAAATAAACATCTAGTTAAAAGATCAAGATGGTCAAATGGGTGGTGGTTTCATTTTCATTCCTTTGTGGTTTTGTTGATAAGAGACTTGTGAATGTGTGGGATAACACCACCACCAGCAATGGTACCTTTGATTAGGGTATCGAGCTCTTCATCACCACGAATAGCGAGCTGCAAGTGACGTGGAGTGATCCTTTTGACCTTCAAGTCTTTGCTAGCGTTGCCAGCTAACTCGAGCACCTCGGCGGTTAGGTACTCCAGGATGGCGGCGGAGTAAACAGCGGCGGTTGCTCCAACTCGACCGTTGGCGGAGGTTCTTGTCTTGAGATGGCGGTGGATTCTCCCGACTGGGAACTGAAATTTGAAAATTACAACCGTTTGATTTAGTGTAAGATGCATTCAATGGAATCAATCTAAAATGACATGACACTTTTGTCATATATATACATATAGGCATAGGATCGTGTGAGAAGAAGAGTCAAGGTGAGAAGCGTAAGAAAAGATTCGAGCCCTGGATCACTTTTAATCTCATGCCCACACATGAATAGCGCCTTAGAAGGGGGTTGATCCGGTCCATTTCATCCTAATGTGCATCCAACGGTGGATATCCCTTCTTACGTTTCTCACCATAACTCTCCTTCTCACCGGAACCCAACACTATACATATATAGGGGCGGGTTCAAATGAGAACTCAAATGTGGTTGTGAACATGAGGACAAATGAGAGCATGACATGTGTCATATTCAGTCTGAATATTTCACTTCATTATTCAGTCTTAGTATGACATGTGTCATGCTCTCATTTGTCCTCACGTTTACAACCAAATTTGGGTTCTCATTTGAACTCCCCCCCTATATATATATATATATATATATATACACACACACATGTGAGTGTGTGGAACCCGTGTAGATTATCTCCAAAATAACCAATAAAAAAAGAATGAAGGTTCCAAATATATTTAGGAAAATACGACTTTGGCCATTGGGGCTCCTCTCCAAAGGTCACAGTTTCAGGTCCCTACAAGGACAAACGGGATTTTTCTAGCTATTCTCCAAGGCCTTGTGGTATTAGTCAAGGTGCACAAAAACAGACCCAAAAACCCACAGTTAATTCAACATGAAGGTCCAATATTATTCACCAAATAACACAGAAGTATTTAATTTAACATGAAGGTCCTTTCCTTAATTACTTCTCTCAAATCTGTTTCTTGTAGTACACTCATCACATATAAACACAGTTGCGCCCAAAAAATTCAAATCAAGAAGGATTAATAGAAATGAACACAGAAAAAGCTCAATTTGGATGCATTTGATACGCAAATAGAACTGGACATAAATGGACATAGGTTGTGTAGTAATTTATATATCTTATTCTTATCCCATTTCGCTTTTTTGTTACAGCTATTTTAGTGGGACAAAAATGCTCACTTGGAACAAGTTTATTCTTTGTTCTTCAACAAATTGAGGCCTAAACCTTAGACCAGATGCCAACTCTGTGGGTGTTTTACCATAATTAATAAAAAGATTTTAACATTTTTCATCTTTAAACCCATCAAGAACTCAACTGTGTGCAAGAAAATAGTATGTTCAACCTGAATTTCCTTCTTCTAATAAGCCTTTGCACACATCTTTACTTCAAATACTTATAAAAGAAACATGTATTTCAACATTTTAGGGCCTATTTAAATGCAAAGAAACTTAGGCAAAAAGGCAAACTGATAAATTGTAAGCAAACTGTTTAATAAAACTTTAAATAGATTTTTGAAGTCACCTGAAGACCAGCTCGAGATGACCGTGAAACTGGTCTCTTCTTATCTTTGTCTTTGTTAGCTGCCGCTGCTGCTGCCGCCGTTGTTTTTCCGGCCAACAGACCCTTCCCACCTTTTCCCGCCATTTCCCCACCTACACAAACAACTCATAAAAATCAATCGTGAAAAATCATAAGATTTAACATGAAAAACAACATTTCAAGCATCAATATAGACTTAGTGCAAAACCAGATGATGAAATAGTTCAAAAGATATGATTTCATATAAGGATCTAACTAGGGTTCCATGTACTCCAATTGTAAACCCTAAAACAAAATCCGACCACATTCATCCCTAATTTAACCGAAAATTTAACATATAAAAGTCTTTAAATCCTCAAAAATGTAAAATAGAAAGATGTAAAACATAGAATTCATAAAATCGATCAATGGTTTTTCATGAAATTTTCTGAATTGAAGATACTTGAACGAAAACCAACAACATATATAACCTATTAAATCAAAATAAACACAAACCTGAGTAGATTGAAGCACAGAAGAAAGCAAGAGACCAAGAAGAAAGTGAGTAAAAAAAAATGTATTGAGTTCTGGATTTCAAGATTTATGGGGTTTCGATCGTATTATTTGTTCGATTTGGCGGCCAAATTCAATGGTGGGAAATCGAGTTTTCAAAATTTTCACCCAAATTTTTACCCCTTGAAATTTCAAATAAAACTTCAAACTCCTTCAATAAAAGGCCCAGCCCATTTACCTGAAAAATACCATGATTTTGGGGTTGGGTTTTTTATTAATATTTGTATGAGAAAAATGGTTTAGTAGATTGTAGAAAATAGATTTATAGTTTCTAGTTTTTATATAAATTCAATATTATAAATTTAATAATTTATAAGTTAATTTTCATTTATTGTTTTATATATGTATATATGAAGTAATTTGTATGAAAATTCTTATACAATGTTGTTTTATATGTGAAACATGACTTTTTTTCTTATAGAAGACTGTTTTGAATGTTTCGTATATGAATCAATAGCGTATAAACACTACATTTTTAGATGTATTGTCATTAAACTGGTTTATAAGCTCGTGCAAATTTTATTAGTTTTATAGATTATTATACATGTGTGTATATGTGTATGTGTTTTATCTAACTTACTGTTTTATTAATTGTTTAAAACAAATTTTAATTGTTGGCTAAACGAATAATTCATAAAACGTGTTAAAACCCCAACTAAGATATTGTTTTTAAATATAGTTATGGAATGTTTGTTTCTTACGTGTAGCTCGGTTGATGAAAGATTACGTTTTTTGTTTAAATTCAAGATAGATCACAGATGTTAGGTTCAATCCCAGGCTTTTTCACCAGCCTTGACTGCTAGGTAAGTAAAAAAAAATATCCTCACACTGATTTATTTGGAGGCGAGTTCCATATGAAATCGATGAAGATTGTAGGTAATCAACTTTTTAGCCAAATTATGTAACGTTGATTTATTAATGTTAGTAGTGTTGATGTTTGACACAATTGAATTATTGTTAAAGTTAAAAATATGAGAGGTATTTGACGTTTGATTCGGTTTGAAAGGAATGTCGGTAAACGACGAAACATCCTTTTAATTCCACAAGGTATTGATGATTATTCGTTTTAAATAATCATTTAATTAAACTGAACACTTTCATCTGTATTGATTCTTATTATTTAGTCGGATGCTCGCAAAGTACTTAATTTTGATGTATAATGGTAAGTTTTGTTGTAATTGTTATTGTGTTTAACTATATAAAACTAATAAACGGCCGTCATAAATTCTAAAATAAAATTACATTCAACTCTAAATGATGGGCACAAACCATGAAAACTTATTCGGCTAATCAATCTGTGATCAAAAGGCGGTGCATGAAATAGTATTTGGATCTGCTTGTTTTGCTATAAATTTTTAATTATCTCGTTTGATAACCTCTAGTGTTTGAAAATTTATGTTTATTTAAGTAATCAACAAGAATCGTTGGCGTGTAGTTGACTTAGCAAATGGGTAGGCGGCTTTTTTCAAATACAATATAGGTTATGAGTTCGTTCCCCAGCTAGCCTTAGCTGATGGATGAGGCAAAAAAACAACCCATCAATTTGGTGTATTTTGAGTCGGATTCCATGTGGGACCGGTTGAGGTTACCAGTAATATGATTATTTGCCTCCTAAATAATCAACCAAAAATAGATTTACCAGAAATATAATTGTATTTGGTGATACCTCGTTAAATAAAATCTTATGTTTTAAGGGAATTTCATAAGCGATATCTATTTTTTTATTGCATCAAAAAAAACATGATGGACAAAAGATACAACGTCAATCAAATACAAACCGGATAAAAATTTCATATGATGCTCAAGACGAATAACAAAAACAACAAATAGTCGTAGTCTTTGTATGTGAAAACAGGTTTCGGTTTTATCATATACTTCTTTGATAAAGACGTTTGATATTATCGGTATCCTCGGAGCATTGGATTTTGGGATAATTCCAGTTCTTCGTTTTAGCTTTCTACTTTTAAAAAACGATAGATATAACTATTTTTTGTATTTAAAAATATTATACATGGTTTAATCAACCCTTTGACATTTGTTTACAAAATGTCTTACATTCTTGTTATACTCGACATTTCTTGGATCTTTGTATGTTGTTGTATCATCGTCGTCGACTTATTTCTTTATATATAAATTATTATTGTTGACACGTATCTATTATTTTCATCAATATAAACATGATAATTACATAATAAAACAATTTGTGGCGATTACTCTTTTGTTTTTGGTATCGTATTGGATTGTTGGTTATGGTCATTATCTATGGCGAAAATGAATAATCATAGACTTGAAACGACCTTGTAGCTTGCACACATGGTTATATGTGTCCGACCTCGTGTTAGGTCTCAATTTTAACTCCAAGTACCGCATATATTTCATAATTTTTTAACTGGAACATAGATAATATATATATATATATATAGGGAGAGAGAGAGGGGTTCAAACAAGAACAATAACTAAAACGAGAAAATACAAAACAACCAAAAAATCACATTGTTTGCATTAACGTTCGACAAAATAATTAATAGGTTCACATCTGAACATATAGTTCATATGTGTGTGAGTCACATGAGTTCACATATGAATCCTTTGCCGTTTATTTGTAAAAGTTACGAAATTACCCCTCTATTTTTTCGCATACCTATGCAAGGATTATCGGGTGTTTCACATTCAAAGTCACAAATGTTGATCAGATAAAATGTTACAATCACTTATTTATTTCTCAAATATTTACCATTTCTCAAATGAACATTTCCATATATGTGTGTGTACAAACAATACATATATCAAGTCGGGTCAGGATGATGATGATCGTTCTTATCCTTGATAAAATCCTCAAATCCGTCCCCAATTTTCACCATATCCCTCATAAGTAGTCCACAAACCTTACTAAAAAATTCGATTTTAGTTTTACCAACCTCAAAATTATTTTATTGTAACTTGCTTTATTATTATGAACATTAACCATATGAGAATATATATTCAAGGGTGTTCGAAACTTTGAACCATTCCAAGTCAAGTCCACATGTATCAACCAATGACATTTTAGCCCCTCGTCTTGTTTCTTTTGATTCTTACAACTTCGGTCCCTCCTTTGGATTTTGTTTACAAACAACCCCTATTTCGGGATGTTATATATCAAGGAGGCCCATTGTTTTATTTAATTGGTTTGGGGTTTTCTTTCTTTACAATTTTTCACTACGGAAAATTGTTAATTACACGTAATGAAAAATAATGTTTATATTTTTTTTCATTCAACTAAAACAAACTTTTGTTAGCATCGAAGTTATAAAACTGTATGTTTTAAAAACATGAATGATAAAAAAAATGATATGTTGCATGACTTGTTTTGTCTATCGTCTATGTGGTATTCATGTAACCAGCCACGTATAATAAACCGTTACACATGAGATATTACAATTGTGACAACTTTCTAGTTATATTATATAATGTCTTTTTTGGTTACCTTTTTGCTCCCATACTATCCACCATATACTTTCCTTTATTTCAGTTAAAATGTCCGATTATCTTCTCTGCCCAAACTCCCATACCAATCTAAGTACAAACATTCGATAATTGATCCAAGTCATATTAATCAAAATTCAATCCATATCTACTTTTTCATTGTCACATGCATGAGTGGATCCAAGAATGAAATATTGCAAATAAAACTTAAATTAGTTAACTAACATCAAAATAGAACATAATTTAATTATAAAATATTGTCTAACTGATAAAATATTAACAACTTATCTTTTTTATTTCTATATGTTGTTGTGACTTGTGGCCAACAAATTAAAAGACATCCAATTGAATTCGAACATCGAGACTATAATGTTACATGCAATGATACCACCATTGGGTGCAACCACGTTCTCTTAATGTATGGGAGCACACATCAATTTAAAACGGATGCACATGTCCCTTTTCATAGACAAGAGAATGAGGGTCGATTTAATGCCGAAAGCCTTAGAAGCATCAATACGATTTCAGCTTCCCCCTATACTCTATGAAATAGAAACTTTTGCCTGGATGACCCTTACGCGGTCAACGAACTCATACTAATTGCTAGGACTTGTGTCAAACAAATTCGAAAATGAAAGAAGTCTACCAAAAGCCTTAGAACTTGTCTGATCAATCACACTGATAGCTTCAATAGTTCACTTAAATTTTTATTTGGGGATTTCACCGGTTACTAGTCCAATATCGGTAGCTGACAGCTCAGGCATGGCTTCAATAGCGAAAGAAGTTCTTTCTGATTTGAATCAAGAAAGGCAATGAATTTACGAGATCTTGATCCCCTTAGTGTCGTGACTTGTGAACAATTAAGATTCCTAAAAAATGTTCCATGGTGTCAATATGATAATAGCTCTGGTCTACTTAAATCTGCCACCGGTCACACATGCACGCATATAGCTACCACTCACAAAGTTCAACACAAATTTGAGTTCCATAAAAGAGAGCTCATGTCCTAACTCGTTGATGAAAACATATCGGCGGATCCAAGCTGGAGGAAAGTTGCTTTTGAAGCACAACTTTTGATGAGCCAAAGTTGTGTACCTCCACCACTCATATGAGTTTGGATCAAGAAAGAACACACATCTAACTATATTAAGAACCTATGAGTTTAAAATTGAATAAAGAGAAAAACTTTTTGACCCAAATATGATATCAATGATACTATTTTGAAAACTTAATAAACACTTTTTATATTTCTACGGTTATACAGTTCTATTAATGCGATTTATAAGCTTTTGTGACCTTATTATATATAATCTATTAAAATATGTGGGTGTTTGGTTAGAGTTGTTAAGCAATATTCAATGTGAATGAAAATTTTCCACATTATCTTTAAAAAAATTATTCAATAAATGAAAAATTTATAATAGGTTTATTCTAAAAGTCCAAAATTTTATAGTCGATTAAACTAGGAAGAATAAAAATTTATTTTTGTTATCTTTCATTTTAATTTTCATTCTTCGGTTCGAGCCGACTAAACCTTAAATATATAAACTATAATTGTTATTATAAACCGGTTTTTAAGTTTAATATTTTATAAATTAACTAGCTAGGCATATTGGCATTAAATGTATGGTAATTAAGTAACACTCGTGTTGCTATAAATATAAAATACTAATAATGCACTTTATATCAGACCACATGCAACCAAATCACTATAAAACTACCGAAAACACTAAAGACGGTTCATTTAAAACTAAAAAAATCCATATCTAACCACACTCTATAAGTAAACATAATGTTATAATAATAATAATAAAGTAACATATTTTTTTAATATGATATTTTGAGCAATCAAAAGTCGAAATATAGCTTTATGAGTTGTTTAGTAAACGTTTACATGATAAATGTTTATTGTGTCACTTTACCTTATCTAATAAAAATAATAAAGATAGAATTTTGCCCGATAAAAGAATAGCAATAATTATCGGGGGAGGCTAATGACACCCCTATATATTTCTAGGGGAGTGCTAATGACACCCTTAATATAGGGGTGGGCAGGGAATATAATACATTTTATAGGTGTGTGCACGGAATTTAATGCATTTGTGTGAGGATGGACATTCACCCTTAGGGTGCCATAAGCACACCTTAGGCGTGCTATTAGCCTCCCCCTATTTCTAATGACACCCTTACAAAATGAATCATTCTCACACACATCAATATCAAAACCCCTCTTCCCACGTTCACAAAGCTATAAAAAGTACAAAAAAGATTATGCATAGGAGAGCAATAACATTTCTTTGATGATCGATAATTTTATCCGAAAGCAAAAGTAATGGCTCTTATACACTTACCGAATAAAAATATTACATATTTTAATTGATAAAAATCTTATAACGTAAGATAAGTAAAAATGTTAAGTTTTAACCATAAATACTTACTCGGATAAACTACATATAGACCACCATTAATATGGATATTTAAACTTTATCGTAAAATATAAGTCGAAAATACTTTGATATTAACCAAATGATGGGAAATTGACATAAATAACCATTCTTAATGGTATTTTTAACTTTTTAGCCATTTTTTTAGATAACCTCATAACCTTCCTGAAATATTCAAAGTTTACGAATAAACTTTACACAAAAAGTCTACTTTTTACGTAAATATCATTTTCTTTTAAAAGTGTGATTTCTTTACACAAAAGGTAGAAAGTAGATTTTTTTATGCAGAAAATTTACTTTCTGCATAAACTTCTAAAAAATCACACTTTTAAAAGAAAATAACTTTTATAGATAAATAACACTTTCTGTGTAAACTTCAGTTATTTTAAGAAAGTCATCTAAAAAATAACTAAAAGGTAAAAAATACAACGAAAAAAAATGGCTATGTAAATTTCCTCCAAAGGATTATCCATGCTCAAGACCCAACGGCCCACCCCAATAATATCACAGAAGCAACCTGACGTCATTCAATGAACTGACGTCTTACACGTGGTACCGTTCACATCAAACACGTGTCGTATCGTCCTTGTCAACTATAGCCGCATGTCGTACGAAACGACATCATACGCCACTTTTGCCTGAAAAAAAAAATCATTACACCTGAAATACCTAAATTACCCATTCCCGATATGGTTCTGAGCGTGAAACAACCCCACATTCAAAGCAGCCCCAAAACAGTAAATTCACTTCTGGCAGTGAAAATGCTACCGTACGGCCCCCCTACTGGCAGTAAATTTACACTTCTGTCCATCGGATGCCATATTGCCATTCATCTTTATTAAATAGAGAGTAAATTATAAATTTGGTCCCTCTAGTTTCTCAAAATAGAAAATAGAACCTTTTACCTTTTTGAAATTTGAAAAATTATAAAATGACCATTATAGTTTATAAAATACTGTTTTGATCTCTCTTTTTAATAAGTGTTAAAAATTTCGTTAAATTGAGGGATGTTTTTGTATTTTCATCAGTATTCTAAAAATTCGTCGCGACAATCATCATGGCATACCATGGCTTAAGGCTTGTTCTGACGTCACGTTATGCTTGTGGCACGCAATGGCCAATAAGTGATTTTTGTAACACTATATTTGATTTTTCTTGCATATTTTAGTGTCTTGCTTTCTTGTTCTTAATATATAACCTCATTTAAAATGTTTAATATCATTAACTAATTGAATAATAGTGAAAAACAAAACTTTGTATGTGTATAATATTATATATGATAAACAAATTTATCGTCATAAAACACGCTTTGAAAAACGCATGGCTTGCCGTAAATTCTAAGGCTTAAGATTTGACTTTGCCGCCACGGCAATCATCTCGCTATTTAGAACCTTATTTTTATTGATTGTTTGTCATTTACTCAACCAAAAAACTATACGGCACAAGTCATAAAATTGATTTTTAATTGGTTTAAAGACAAAAAATCAATAAAATGACGAAAATAACTCTAATTCAACGGACAATTAAGGTTATTGACCAAATCTGAAAGTTTTTACAAATTAAAGGCATAATAGTCATCTTGTAATTTCATAGTATAGGGACAAAAGTGTTATTTTTAACAAACCATAGGGACCAAATTTGTTATTTTCTCTTAAATGAACAATTCAATGGTGCTGGTCAAAATGACCGAATTGCCCTCAAATATTTCGAGAGTTTGGCGTAATAATTTGAAAATTCGGGGCCTCTTTCGACCATTTACTCACTCAAACACTTTTATCCAATGCGACGTGGCAACATATAGCTGCAATCAGGAATCAGGGCCCTTAAAAACCGGACCGATAATGCCACCTCAGATTCCAGCATGTCAACATGATGTCCATGTCAGCAATATAAACGATTGCTATGTCTCTCTATATATAGATATATATAAACTACAGCTTTTACCCCTAAAAGAATTCTCAAATGCTTTGAAGTAATTTAAAATTTAACTTATCCGAAATTCCGTTTTCGCCTTTGCCGTCGATATCTCGCCGTATATTATCGCCGGAAAATGGATTCTCCGGCTGCCGGACGTGAATTCATGAAGATACGCGGCGTTGATATCTCGTGTAATGATGGTTACGTACTCTCCTAGCAAAAGCCTAACTGTAGCCGAAAATCATATTTGAAAGCGAGCTGTACGTAGTTGATTTATGAAGATCGTCCTTTGTATTGCAAAATAGTTCATTAAATACTACAGGATACGATATGATAATGCTAATCTATAATTATGAGGCATCGCTTTTGTAGATTTTCCTTAAGATATAGGCGGATTTGTTAAGTTTTTTGTGGCAATCGATTGTTCATCCTATGATGATAGATCACTGTGCACTGTTTTAATTCCTGATACGATTTGTATTTGATTTTGTAGTATCGTAGTAGTTGTTTTTTTAAAAATTGAGGTTAAAAATTACTTCATCGTGTTCTAGATGGAGTCTAAACTCTGATAATCGGTGAAAACTTTCATCGCTGTGCGTTTGACAATGAAGATCCAACCAATCGATTCCACGAATTTGGAGTATTTCGAGTATGAGAAGACGGTGCCGAAGTCACGATTGAGACGTCTGTTTGATCTCTCAATTTTTATGAAAGGATCGGCGGTGGAAGATAGATTCGTCTCCGGTGAATCAGAAGACGATTTAGATGAAATCGAACCGACGTCTGTTTGCTTGGATAAAATGGTTGAGAATTTCTTAGAGGAGAGCAATGAGAAACAGTCCGCAATTAAGTATGGCCGGCACCACCACCACCACTGCCATTGCAGTAGCGAAAGTTCTGAGGACGAGTTTGACTCGTTTAGTTGTTTTGGTAACTCAATCAACAGCCATGACTCGTCCACCATTGATGCGTGTAGCCTTCTTAAGGTAACTCATTCATCATTCATTTCTTTTCTACTTCTATCGTTTATCATCTTCTAGAATTTCACGGTTTAACTTTACGTCATTTTGTTTTAATAGAGTTTGGTGATCTGTGAGACTATTTCTGAACGAGATTTATTAGCCGATTCTTCTAAAATCGTTGAAAAGAACAAAATCTGTAAACGAAAAGTTGAAATTAATCGAAAAGTCATCGCCGATTGCCTCTCAGCGGCTGGATACAACGTTTCAATCTGCAAATCACGTTGGGAGAAAACTAAAACTTATCCTGCAGGTATTAATTTCTTCGAGTAATTATAATAAACTTTGTAATTCGATTTGATTTCATAATTTCATTGATCCTGAACAGGGGAATACGAGTATATTGATGCTATTTTAGAAGGCGATCGTTATATAATCGACATAGATTTCAGATCAGAGTTCGAAATTGCAAGATCAACAAAAAGCTACAAATCTGTTCTCCAAATGCTTCCCAATATCTTCGTTGGTAAAACCGATCGTCTATTGAAGATCATAAACATAGTTTCAGATGCTGCAAAAGTGAGTATGAAGAAGAAAGGGATGCCATTTCCGCCATGGAGAAGAGCTGATTATGTGAAAGCCAAATGGCTTTCTCCTTACAATCGAATCAACAAATTCAATGACTCTATTTCTACTAACATAAAATCTGAAACCAGATTTACAAATTTGACAGATGAGAAAGAAGGATTTGAGGATGAAAACGTGAAGAAATGGGATCCATTGGAAATCAAACCCAAATCCTCGAAGATTGTTGGTAAAGTTATTGGAGGTTTGGCTTCTGTGATCGAAGGCAACGGTGAGAATTATTGAATAATAATAATGTTTTTGTTTTCTTTTGAAACTGCTAAAAAAACGTAGATAAGATGGTAGACTGGTGCAGGCTCTGCAGTCGCTTCGATCTTTTGTTACTAGGAGCCATTTTTAGTCGCCATTATTCAATAATGGCAGACCTCGTTTCAAGATCGATGCTGCTGAGTGTGGGTTGGAATCAATAGCTTGATAAGGTTTTTTTTTTTTTGTCTTTAATGGTGGAAAAATTCGAAATTAAATAACTTAAGAAGTATATGGAGTTCAAATTGTGACTGTGAAAAGTCTGAAAACAATGTTTTAAATCCGGGGTTTTAAAAGTTGGCCCAGTGTGGTAATCGGGTTTCGGGTTAACTGGTTCAACCGAACAACCATCGGATTAATCGGTTTCAATAATTTACTCAATTCATTGTATTTTTTTATTTTCCTACGCACATACGTATATATAAAGTAATAATTTGATCTCTACAAGTTCCAACATTAAAAATACACGAACATCAAGTTTTACATCAATCCAAATACATTAAAAAGCACACATAACACACAACTTTTTTGAATTTCAATATAAAAACGGGTTAATCGGGTCTGAGAAACGGGTTTACCACCGGTTTAACCGAGTTTTTGAGAAATTCGACCGTGTTGAAACGGGTCGGTCATATGCATTAACCCGACGTTAGTTAATCCGGTCACTACTCCGAGTCCCGGTCCAACCTGTTCGACCGACCGGGTTAATCCGGGTTTTAAAACATTGTCTGAAAATATCTATAAATTAGTGTTATCGAAATTGGAAGGACGAGAAAAGAAAAGAAAAAAAATGGAAAAAGAATGTATTTTTTATTTGTGTTTTAGGAAAAGGATGAAAAAAGAAAAGAAAAAAATAAAAATTAAATACAATTTCAATTTCTTGAACACAAGAGAAAAGAAAGAAAAAAGAAATAGGTTCTTAAAAATAAACTCTTGAATAAACTACTATTTTCGTTCTTAGTGGTTTGAAATTTATGATTTTCATTTCTATGATTTGTAATCTATTCTTGTTTTGGTCCCTTAAGATTAAATACGTTAAAAAGGATTAGTTAACTTAGGTAAAAAAAATCCTTTTTGATTTATTAAATATATATTTTTAGCATTTTACTCTTTTTGATTTAACGGACTATATATATATATATATATATATATATATATATTTTTTTTAAAACAATTCATAAAAAATTGTATTATTCCTTGTCGTTTATAAAAAAAATTAATACCAACAATTTTTTAGAGTAAATAATTCATAAAAAATTGTATTATTCCTTACAATAAAAAAATGTATTATTCCTTATCGTTTATAATAACACTATGCATCCTTAAATAATTATGGATTTGGTTTTAGTGGCTTATATTTTCAAGCGTCTTTGGTCCTAGTGTCATAACTATGTTAAAAACATTCGTTAAGTAGGTTAACTAAAAGAACATTTTAGTCATTTTAGTTTATTTATCATTTTTTATTAAAAATAAAAAATGTTTTATATTAAAATATTAAAAATTTTAATTTTTTTTTATTAAATGTAAACCACATGACCAATCACGAAATTTACGCATATCTTTATTATATTTTTGGTCATTATATATTAAGTATCTCAATGTCCGTTGTGAAAAAATTATGAATCACAGTACTATCTACAAAAACAAAGTATATAAATATATTTTTAATTCTAAACTGAAATACCATTCTAACCTCTTAATCAATATAATTGTAGTGGTTGTTTGTTAATCTCTTAACAGTTTCACTAAGAGAGCAACATTTGAATCGCTAAAAATTGAATTATATTTAACAAAAAATAAATTTGTCTCTTAATGGTTCCAAAATCATCTGAATCATTTTATATGCTAGACCTCCTTAATCATTAAGAGCTCTAATTACATCCAAACAATTATATTTCATCTCGCGTTATCGTTCAATATATATATATATATATATATTTCATTTCATGCTATATCATAAGAGTTTCTCAATCGTTCTAACTACTTAATCATTCTGCACCAATCCATTCAACAACTGTCAAACAGCCTCGTAGTTATTCACCAAACAAAATTCCTCATATTTTTAGATCAAATAATGAAGGTATTGAAGACGATCATGCTGTTTACTCTCTTGTTTATTTTAAACATGGACATGCCTTTGAACCAGATAATCAATGTGATGATTATCTTGTATACAGATGGTGCTGATATGTTCCTACACATAATGTTTGTCACAAGGGAAGCATCTCGGCATATGGGAGGTTTTTGCATGATATCGTCTGTAGGTCGCTCCTATGGCAAGGGTGACCACGCCCAAAGCAACCATAGTGATTTTTACCCACACCATCTGGGTCGTCGTTAGCGGAAACACACCGGCCGAAACCGCACAAACGAAATTGATGATGAAAGTTGCACATGTCGTCGGCATCTGAAATTGAATTTACTTCTGAATATTCATGTGCATGCTCCGACCCCATTTAAGAGTCTACTCTTTTCGTAATGGGGTCGGAGCATGCACATGAATATTAAGAAGTACATTCAATTTCAGATGTCGGCGACATGTGCAACTTTCATCATCAATTTCGTCTGTCGGTTTCTATCGGTGTGTTTCCGCTAACGACGACCCAAATGGTGTGGGTAAACATCACTATGGTTGCTTTGGGAATGGTCACCCTTGCCATAGAGCGACCTACAAACGATATCATGCAAAAACCTCCCATACGCCGAGATGCTCCCCTTGTGACAAACAATATGGGGAGGAACATATTGGCACAATCTATATACCATATAATAATCACATTGATTATCTGGATCAAAGGCATGTCCATGTTTAAAATAAATGAGAGAGTAAACATCATCTCTCTCTCTCTCTCTCTCTCTCACACACACACACACACATATATAGAGGGGGGGGGGGGTTCAAATGAGAACTTTGTAAATTTAAAGGAACACCTTGTGGACCCAAATGATGTGGGTCCACAAGGTGTTCCTTTAAATATGGGGTGTTCTCATATAATCCTTCCCCTATATAAATATGTATATATATATAGGGGCGGGTTCATACGAGGACGGTATCAATTTACAAGAATACGAGGACAATCCTCGACCAATCATTTTGTACATGAAATTTTTCATAGGACACGAGCGACTTTTCCTGCGAGCAAGTCGTGTGAAAATTCGTGAGTAATCATGTATGATTTTGTACGTGAATCATATGTGATTTTGTACATGAAAAATTTCATGTACAAAATGATTGGCTGAGGATTGTCCTCACATTCTCGTAAATTGTTACCGTTCTCGCATGAACCTCCCTATATATATATATATGATACCCTCTATGCACATTATGCGGTGGTAATGGTTGAAGGCTTATCGTTAGCCGTCACCCTTGCCCGAGCTTTCTCTATGAAGGGAATAAGGGAAGATGGCGCTATGGTCAAGAACCCGTCCCATAGTGAAGCCACCAGTTTAGCAATGGTAATATGTTGTAACAAGAACTGACACTTTAACCACGAACATAATGGAAGTTAGTAAAGTTTGGATTGACTTTGATAACATCATAGGTGATTCCTTCAAGGGATGTAGATACGAAACTCATTGAACTTTATCATCATGCACTTGGTTTAAATACATCCGGAACCACATTTCTATATTTAAATGATACTGAGAAATCGCTTATGTCGGGCGGTCACCAAGTTGGGTATGGAGATTGAAACAAGACTCCACCATTCACCATATCGAGACCTTCAAATGATGATGATCATAAGACAAAGCTCGTTGAATTAATGGCGGCAAGTGGTCTCAAGTGCATGGCTTTTGGTCATAAGCAGATTTCAATTTATGAGCTAAATTCGACTCTGTAAGAAGTATGCTAAGAGTAGGATAAGATTTGATAAATCCAATATTTTAGTTAAAAATAAACATGTGGCTGCAATAATATTTTTTGTTAAAATTCTCAAATATTGTTTTGATTCTAAATATAGGGTAAAATCCGAGTTACCAGTCTTTTCGAATAAATGTTCAGTTTCTAACAGTTAAAAAAATGACCGTTTTCTAAAATATTGATGAACTTTTGCATGTGAAATTTATACTCCTGCTAATCAAGATATATTAATGAACTTCAACCATTGATCAACATCAATTTCCTTCCATGATCTCCCAATGCACCAAAGATGACTGTACACACCTTTCTTATAGATCCTATTTATAACTTTTATTATACGTGGAGTAATCCGAGTAAAGAAATGTAATCAAAACAATCACACATGCCATCAAACAAAAACAATAGTGTAATCCTTATAACATATATTCATGGCTTCAAATAAAAAGTAAATGTAAGATAAAACAATAGAAGTCGACTTATGATAAATGAGATGTAGAAATCTTTTTCTTTCTCTTTAGGAAGTGTGGTCTTGCATGCTCGTGTTTCTATATACTTTGATCATTTTGGGTGTTTTATATATAAGGTTAGCACTTGGCAATTTTGTGTCTTTTGTTGCCTAGGTGTTTATGAGTGTGAGAATTGCCCGTTTTGGTAATTTGGTGGGGGCATTTTGCTGAAATCCCGGGGGATTTGGTGGTCGATTTTGAACTTGATTTACCCCGGGGGGGTTGAAGCCCTGGATTACCGGCCTAAGAAAAATTAGGATGATTCCGCCATTTTGAGTTGTATGTGGGAGAAAATGGGCTATTTCTAGTATGACTCCTGACATAATTGACTGAGATAGGGTTCCCGATGCAACATTCATAAGAATCGCTCTCACTGCAAAAGACACACGACTCAGTCATAGGTGGATTTGACGTTACAGAATGAATTTGATTATTTTCTCCCATTAATCCCATATTATTTTTAATCGTTCTCAAAGGGAGATCAATATCAATATTTAATGTAAACTGAGAGATTGAACCGTATCATCGTCGTTAATACCTTTGTAATATTGCAATTGTTCAATATTTTCAACACAAGGAAGATGGAAAAAGGTTATCAGAACGTGTACAAATATGTTTCTCAACATGATATTTGTAACAATTGGTGAAAATCTACACGAAGCCAAATCTCTCACATTGTGCTTCTTCATCAAATACCTAAAAAACACCAACCGTCATTCAAGATTCTAAATCTTTATAAAGCTTTTACAGAGAAAGGGGAAGAAGCTGATTACCTTTTGGAGAAGTTATTATCGAAGGTGACAGAGATCTTGTTATTTTCACGAGTAATGCTAACGGAATCTCGTTTTCTTCCCACGACTTTGATTATATCCTGCAACAACTTCTCCAATTATGCGATTTCCATGATACTTTTTGTGTCTTCAACAAACGTTTCTTATCCTTACAACCGTGCATATTTTTTATTTCTTATCTTCTTCAACATACGTTTTGTGTATCAAAATTATCTTTTGAATGCTTATACTAACTTATTAAACATTCAATATATAGTTGGGTTATATACAATGTTCTAAATAAGGGAAGTTCAGGGGAAAACTCAAATAAATGAAAAACTAAAAAAACACCTTATCAACTGTTTGATTAGATTTTATGAGAATATAATAAGTTTCAATATCATATATGATTACATGCATGATACACAAGCTTATTCATATATCATTAAACACAAGTTGCATACTTGCATTGACAACAAATCGACGTTTAATCATATATTATTAAACACATGCAAAGTAGTGTAATCATATATGATATTGAAACTTCATAATCAACGGCCTTCATTACACGCCATGCCACACTATACCGCTACACTTAAAACCAAACCTGAATGCAATTTCTCTTGAACCTCACCACACACACACACACACACATATATATATATATATATATATATATAACACCTTGTTGTGTTCTTATAATAATTGTTCTAAAGACTCATCACAAGAGTCAATAATTGTTTTAACAAGGACCAACCACAAGCCTTGAGCAACAATGACTCTGAGTCATTGCGGCTCAAGAATTGTGACCGAGCCATGTTAAACATGTTTTATTTTCGTAAGACACTGTTTTACATTTTTTTTCATTAAACGCTAGAATTTAATATACTGATTAACATATATTTGTTTCACAATGGCTTGTTTCATATGTTTTCAATTCACAATGTGAAACTTCTTAGTTGTAATTTTTTTAATTAACTTGGATATCCAACCCGCTATGCAAGTCAACTAATCTCAGAACGATCACCCGCTACAGGTAACCCAAAGTCATCGCATTTGAACATTCGTGACCACAATTTTTTTTTATTCATTCATGAATTCAAAGAATTAACCTTTAAAACATAAACTCGAACCATAATAGACAAATTCTCAAATAAACATAAACATCAATAAAACCAATTTCTCAAAATTATCTTAAACTTTTGGGTTCTTATACGAAGACCCCAATTTATCATGTATTATTATAAACTATAAATACATATTTTATTTATATCACACTTAACATAAATCGCTACTTTTTAACTCACAAATTCCCATTGAATTTATAAATTATTATTTAAAATATTTTTTTTTCTTCATTTTGCAGCTTCAAAGAAGATAGACATTGGCCCTTGATCATCGCAATCCACGTCAACCGGGAACCCATCAATCTCCACCGTCCACGGATTCATCTCATCATAATCAACGGTCCTCATTGCACGCCACACAATACTACTACACTTAAAACCCGACCCGAATGCAATCTGCCACACCCGACCCCCTTTTTTGACCCGACCCTTAGCCTCTGCGTATGCAAGCTCATACCAAATGGAACTACTGGAGGTGTTTCCAAACCTATGCAACGTCATTCTAGAAGATTCCATCACAGCGTTGCTAAACCCTAGATTCCTCTGTAATTCGTCCAGCACCGGCTTCCCGCCGACGTGTGGGAGGAAATGTTCGATCGATTTGGCGTAATTTGGTTTATACCGTTTGATATTCGCCGTTGGCCGGAGTTTTCTGGCGATCGTGTTTGTTACGTACTTGAGTTTCTCGGAGATCGGAAGGATTCGGAGACCTAGTGTGGTTACGTTTGCTTCGACGACGGTGGATGCGGCGGTGAAGAGGTGTTTGGTGACGGTGATGCCTCTTTGTCCGGCGGCATCTTCTTCCTGAATGATGCAATTGTAGGAGCGATCGGAACTTGCTTCGTTGGTGTGTACGGTGTGGAGGAGTTCGTATTTGCAATTTTGATGATCGGAAGAGCGGTTGGAGAGGAGAATTGCAGCACCGCCGACGCGGAAGAGGCAGTTGATGAGGAACTTGGAACGATCGTCTCCGATGTAGCAGTTTTCGGTAATGCTTTCTGTACTCATCACCAATGCGTATGTGTCATGATGCACCTGTGAATCATTAGCAGTTTTCATCGATCGATCGTTTTTTGGAGTTGTGTTGATGTAGAATAATTGAATATTACATTGTGTTTGTTTATGATGTGTTTCTTATGAGGCATGAATTATATAATCAAACAAGCAAACAATCATCAATGTCTATGAGTCTCAAATCCACAACTATCTGTACATTCAGGAAATTCAATAGGAATGTCTAGCAAAAGGCCACCGGCCAGCCCTTAACCAAGGTCGATCGCAAGGCCCATAAAGTCACCCTATAGACCTATATATTTTTAGCCGAATTCCATGTTTCTGAGGATTTTTTAAGTTTTAGGTTGATTTCGATGGACTTTTTTGGTTTTATCTCAGAAAGATTTTTTTCAGTTTTTTCCTTGATTTTGATAAACTTTTTTCAGTTTTTTGGTTGACGTTTCTGTATTTTTTTTTAACATCCTCGAGCACCCTAAGTGTAGTGGTACACCTTTCATATCCCTGAAAAATATAGATGTGCGAAAATTGGTTGATCCGGTGCACGGGACCGCTCGGGCCTTCATAGGTCCACAACTGCCACTAGTTGTTAGCCATGTTTCAATATTTGACAACCATAAGCTAGCTTATTTTTGAGATAGATGATAAAAAAGCAGTGTTTCAACGAGCTCAAGGTTTTTTTCTTCACTTTTTCCAATTGGGCCCACTATATTTTTAGTTTAATTTTCAACATGTCCTTTTAGTCATTT
Organism: Silybum marianum; assembly: GCA_036898165.1. Classification (NCBI taxonomy): domain Eukaryota; kingdom Viridiplantae; phylum Streptophyta; class Magnoliopsida; order Asterales; family Asteraceae; genus Silybum; species Silybum marianum. Next base: position 1,561,015 of record CM072530.1, read on the forward strand.
TACATTATTGTCTAGTTTATTAGGTAGTTTTTGTCAAACATGACTAGCTTATTCTAACAACTAGCTTTTCAGACAACATCTAGCATATCAGCTAGTTTGCCAAACGTAGCAGTGGTAGTTGGTATTAGTATTACTAGTGTTTAGTATGATATATGATATGCAACATAGGTGATGACCGGCTATGTTTTGAAAACTAACCTGGAGGAGCTGTTCTGCAAGGCCAACTGCTATAAGTCCTGCACTGCATCCCATCCCGACAAGATTATAGCTGACAATGCTTTCTTTAAGCTTATATCGATTCACTATCATACTAGAAAGAGATGGCATAGTGTTATAAATACAACAATTCACAACAAGTATCCCAATCTCTTCACATCTTACACCTGTTTTCGCTAACAACATGTCTATCGACCCGAAAACAGACATCTCAATTTCCCTTCTTGATTCTTTCATACATGGGTCAGCAACTGGTCTCAAGTAGACCTCTGCTAAATAGGTTGAGTCGCCAAGTCCGGATTTTTCTAGAACCTTCCTCATGAAATCCACCTTTGCTTCCGAGAAATACCCACTATTCTTTGCTCTCTCGACCACGACCTCTTTTGCGCACTTCTGACTATCTGGGGCCTTGTAACATGCAAAGTCTAGTAAGTAAACTCTACGTGAAGTTTTTTTCGTCATGTAAATAGCTAAAAGAATAAGAGATATAAGTAAGCTCGTTAACAGAAATTTTGCTTCGAGGTTGAAGTTGGAATGCATATTGTATTCCGATAGATTCTTTAAAGTGAAGATGAGCATGTTGTTTGAAACTTAGTTAACTAAGAAACTTTCATAAACTTGGATATCTAGTAAGCCCTTATGGTTATCATATATATATATATATATTGAGTAGTTGCTTTTGCTAAGTTAATTATTTTCACTATGACCGTGATGTATGAGAAGATGAATTCAAACAAGCGGAAAGTGTCTTTATGTTGTCTATTTTTGTAAACTAAAAGACTATAAATAGCTTCGTATCATTTTCTTGCATAAACCTTGATGAAAAGAACGTTTGTTACAGTATACTTTGATGGTGCTATATAAATGTACGTATACTTCTAGTGGCTGTTTACTTTTTTCCCCCGCTAAGAGGCTGTTTGGTTGATTTTCCATTAAGTCCTGTATGGATAAAACTGTCTGTGTGGATTAATCTGCCTATATAGATAAAAAAGATTTTTGTTTGAGAGAGTTTTTTTTATAGATGGAAGGAGTGTGCCTTTTAATTGGGAGGGGCAGGTTTAAAAAAAAACTTGGCTTCCTGCATAAAGCTCCCCCTAGAAGCTTACTGAATAAGCCACTTTTTATATCATTAAGCCACTACCAAACAGTCATGTATGGTTGACCGAATAAGCAGTGAATCCCATTAAGCTCATTAAGATGCTAACAAACATGTCCTAAGCCTTGTATGGATTAAGTTGTCTGCCTGAATAAATCTATGTTTGCGGTATGGGAGACCAATGGGTTTGAGGGAGGTAAAGAGAGAGGGTTGGATTATTTTTGGGGCATTTGTGGTATTAATTTGCTTGATGTGGCTTAATAGGGACAAGTGAGGGGCCGTGGCTTATTCCATACAACCATTTTAGCTTAATGGCTTAACAATTAAGCCATAAGAAACACTCCTTAACAAAGCCATAAGAAACACTCCTTTACCATGATTAAAGAATTAAAGATATTTATCCTATGTATATATGTATAGTCTAAGAGTTAGGTTTTATGCACTAGTAGAAACACTCCCTAATCCCTATCATCATTAAGTTATCTTTTGTTTGATCTTGCAATATCATTAATTTACAGGTAACGTTTGCATTTCCCTTTTGTACTCCAAAATCTCCTTGTTGTGCCTTTTTAGTGTCTATCGAATCTTTTGTTATAAAAACTAACAGTGTTCAGAAAAATCTTTTTATAGATGGTGTCATTTGTATGGTTAAAGATGACAAATAGTAAAGTCTTTTTCAATATAGACAAGTTAGCTTTTATTAGGCATAACATAATGAGTTATATAGATGTGATTTATATGATTCTATGCAAAACTGATTTCCATTTTTCTTTTGTGATTTTAAGAATCTTGAACCTAATTACTGAGATTCTCTTTATGATATTTCCTTCTCATCTATGTGATCAAATTAGGGAATGTTATCATGTGGGCTAGTGTTTTAAGTTCTTGATATATGTGTTTTTTTGAGAAATGATAATAAGTCCATGGATCAGTGTGGTAACTTGTTAGGTCATATGTTGTTAAGATCTTTAACTAGGTTTCACTTGTATATTGTGAAATTAAAAGCTCATTAATGAGGTGGGGGAGAAATTTCATGATTGGGTGTACCTTCTACTACTTTAATATGTTAATTTGTTACTATTATTTGTATTTAACTAGGTTTATTTCTTTTTCCATATGGTCCCAAAATCATTAAAGTTTGTTCAACAACTTTGTAGACTATCATATATATATATAAACTTTGAGGGTTAGCTAAACTGGTAAATAAAGTTTAGGCTTTTGGGACTCTTCCCCCATACACCGCCAAATTGAGTTTTCAATTTTGTAGGGCTATTGAGCATTTTCTTGACTGTTATCTTTAGGGCTCCATAGGATTAGTCGAGTTGCAGATAAGTTAGCCTGAATATCGATGATTATCAAAAAAAATGTTACCAGGGACACTGTGAATTTTTGGAATTTTTTTGGTTGGTATCTTTTGGCTCCCAATGGATTGTTCGAGTTGTGTGTAAGTTAGCCTGAATATCCATGATTTATTAAAAAAAATATTATCGCACTTGATGTTTAGTTCATAGCATGGTTGTTATTCAAAAGGATGTAGTAGCTCTTTCTTTGTACAATTTTGGATAATTGTGTGATTTGTAATTATAACTACACAAAAGAACCAAATTCATTTGCTTAAATAGGTGGAACAAAAACAAGGATAGGACTAGAGGCGAAAAAAAACACATTATTCTATCCGGCCAAAATAGGTGGAACAAAAACAAGGAGATGAGACTAGTTGAAAAATTACTAATCTACCCATGTCAAATTGAAAGCTTAAAACCTTTCATAATTGACTGTCATTTCTCACCCTCGTATGCACCAAAACTCTTCATAAGAGTATTATTTTATGTCATATAAAGATGTACTTTATGACATCTTGAATTAAATGTTTCTTTTTAGCAGGATGCTTTTTTCATAGTTTTAGCATTTTAGATGTTAGCCTCTTGAATTAAAGGGGTTTGGGAAAACTTTCATTACATGGTGACATGTGTATGGTTGAATATGAGAAATAATGAAGAGGGTGTAAACTGTAAGGGTATAATAGTCTTTTTCCATACCAACTTGCTGAAAATTGCTTTCTTTTCCATAGACATGTTATTATGAGTTATATATACATGGGAAAATATGATTTGGAATTAAGCATGATCATAACACATTTTTGTGATTGTGTAAACTCTAATTAATGAGAATGAAAATAAAACAGTAATTAATGAGAATAAAATAAAAGAATTTGTTTGGTTTTATATAATATAATGAGTTCATTTTCTTAAAAACCAACATCTTCATTTTAGTCTAAACGGAGAAACGAAAATTCATTCTCATTTTCATGTTCATTCTCGTTTTTATTACACTGTCTGAACTCTGAATGAAACACCCCCTAAATCTGGAAAAAGAAGAATGACGGAATGATCTTGTTTTGTGCACCTATTGGGATTCTCTACAATGCAAAATTTGATACTGCCTTTACATCTGAACTTGTGTTTTAAGTTATTGAATATTGTGTTTTTTTAAGAAAATTAATACTTTGTTGGACCTAATGTGGTGAGTTATTATGTCATTCATATACTTATAAATCTTTAAGAGGGTTTCACTTGTTGTATATGGTGAACTTATAAGCTCAAATCCCTCAATTATTTGTACCTTCTATTTCTTTATTACATGTAGGCACTATTATTTAATAAGATTAATAGTATGGGGAACTTTTTTTTTGTTTGTTTGTTCACCCATACATGGGTGCTTCTTTAAGTGTATAATATTTGGAGTAAACTATGTTTTCCGTCCTTGTGTTATGTAAATGATATGTTTGTCTCTTGACTTTTGAAATTACGACCTTTTGTTCTTGGAAGGTTGGGACTAACTAATTGTATTACAAAAGACCCATTAAGGAATGGTTATTTTAGTCTATTTGTTGTATTTTGTCTATTTATAGATTTTAGACAATGTATATTTTACCATAATAAGACTTTGTTTTACAACATCTTAATTTTTTGATATTTTACCATAATAAGGCTTTGTTTTTCAAGCAGTATACAGATTTAGTGGTAAAATATACATTATTACAGTTTGCGTCATTTCGTTTGATTAGAAGCGAACACTTTTCTTATGTTTTATACTGTTAGATTAGAGATGGTTAGTGAGGATTATCATTTTTGGCTTTTTAATATTTTATTTTATGTAAAGCACAACTTTGAAATAATTAACTATGACCTACTTAAAACAAAATACATGGAAAAAGAATATATATTATATTATCATATAAAGAAACCAAAAGTTTATAACAATTCTTTAATTTAATAATTAGCATTACCATGGGTTTTCAACAAAATCTTCAATAAATTTTAAGTAGAGTTAAAATATTCAAAAATATTGTAATAATATATGAGAAAACAATTTCACTAATAAAAAAAATACACAATTCAATTTTAGTCTGTTCTTAAATCAGGCCTAACCAATAGTAGTAATCGGTTTTCAATCTTTTACCAATATCGGTTTGGATCTGTCGGGTCTAGGACGCGGATGACTTGGTTGGAAACTAGGGGTGTGTTTGGTAGAGAGAGTTGGAAGTAGAGAAATAAAATAGAAACAATTCCCTTGTTTGTTGACACCAGACAAAGAAGAAGTGAGAAAAAATCATTTCCTTTTCTCTATTTTCATTTCCCCCCAACATGAAAAGAAATGGTGGGAATTGAAAAATTAGAACATCTGGGGGAATTGAAACACACACACACACACACACTCTCTCTCTCTCTCTCTCTCTCTCTCTCGTCGCTCTCTTCAATCATCGCTCTCTCTCCACCGGCGAACTCTTCTCCGACTACTGGTAAGTCTGTCTTCCTCTTTCTCTCTCTGTCTCGATCTCTCTCTCGTCGCTCTCTCCACCGGCGAACTCTACTCTGGCGACTGAAAAGTCTCTCTTTCTCTATCTTGTTCTCTTTCCGTCTCGCTCTCTATGTCTTTTTCTCACACGCAGGTTCTCCGGCGACGGCTAGGGCTTCAGCAGGTCTAGCTTCTCTGGCGACGGCTTGGTAAGTATCTCTATTACATTTCTCGGCTGAAATCTCTATGCTACCAAACAGAATAGTCAATTCCTATTCTCCAGACCAATTCTCTTTCTCTGCAATTCCATTCTCTGCAACTATTTCTCTGCAATTCCATTCTTTGTATCAAACGCACCATAGGAATAAAGATGCACAAGATCAAACCTTCCAATCTTGTTTTCAATAATCAAGAAATAAAAGCCTGGCTTAAGTTTTGAGTGGATATCTAGGCTATATTTTCGGTTATGATCAGGATCGGTTATGCCACGACCAGTTACTAACATGATGCTTGGGACCAGGATTAATTTAGACCTGACCTAACCTTATGACCGATTTTGGCCATTTTTATAGATATGGGCTTTTTTTTTGTCCACGAAGCCTGCAAAGTGAAAACAAAATAAAATATATTGGGCTTAGGACCAAACATAAAATGGCTTGGACCGTTGGCCTTGTGCATGCATGTTTTATTTGGATTTTTAAAAAACTAGTTAGTGAAATTAATATTTTGCAGTGGTTTATTGGTTAAGGTCATGGGAATGTGGTGGAATATTTTATCTGTTCATGATTTAAATCTAAACTACACAATAATTATAGCCACTGAATTTATCAGGACTGATGTATTACAGTCATAATTTATCGGGATTAGTCCAAGCATAGCCTGTAGTACCCTTCAAAAAAAAAAAAAGATTTTATTGTGTTAACCAATTTTTTTTTGGTGATCACTGTTTTTTAAATTATTAACGGGTTACTGCATTCTAGGCTGGAGAGGGGGTCAAATAGTTGGACTGTTGTTTAATGGGTTGAAACTTACAAAATATAAATTTAGGTTGTGCTGGGTTTGATTGGCCTGGTAATATATTTTGTCTACTTTTAATTTTATAAATAAGTTGAAAATCTATAAAATGACCTAGTTTTAATACAACAATTTAAGATGATATAAGTATTTGAATACATTTTAGGTGATTTTTTATTTGTCTTATTTTCAATAATTGTCTTCATTTTATTTTCATTTTACTTGTTAAAATGTAATATAGTTATTGAATTAGTCCAAATCATCACTTTAGTTTTGGACCATTATTTCATTTTTTTTTCGCGAAAACTAAGTTTAGTTAAGTTAATGTTTAAAACATTTTCAATATATTTTTCAAAATAGATGATTACTATCAAAATCTTTACCATATTCAACTCAAATGGTTTTTTCATTTTGGATATTGCAGTATCAAATATATTAAAATATTCAATACAATTTATAAAATGTTATTTATTTTTCGTAAACATTTAATTTTAATGATTATCATCGTTGAGAATAATAAAAAACCATTTCTCTTTCGTAAATAATCATTTATGAAGAATTCCTTAAATTTGGAGATTTTCATTTTCATTATCTTTTTCCTATTTTCTTAATTTTGGAGAATCTGGAAAAAAACAACCCCTAAAATCTTTATTTTGGATAATCTGTTAGAAAATACTTTAATCTATCGACAACCCAACAATATAAAGAATCAAGGAAGTCGGGTTCAACTACCCTTGCTATTAAGAGTATACAACATAACAACTATAAAGATTTTTGTCAATGATAACTGAATCAACTAAATAGGTCGTCATGCGTTCGATCTCAATCTTAAATTCAACATGAAAAATATATATCAAGAAAAACAAAAAAAAAAGTAATTGCATAAAATATATAAATTCAAGATTATAATAACATTTAATATGTATTTTGTAACAAAAAGATGTAAATTGAAATTTTACAAGGGCTTTTGAATATATGTTTGAATTGCAACGAACAAATTTGGACAATCCATTAAAATATTGTTGTAAAATAATTGATTATTAAAAATAAATATAAATTTATGGAACCATTAATAGTTTTAGAAATATGGTTATTTGATTATAACTTCTCACATCACATTAATCATTTTAAAGTGACATATACAAATACCCTTTATACGTCCACGTAAAATATCATGTAAGATGTTGACTCAATAAAACGTTATATCACTACATAATGATCTGACTATTAAGTCATGTATCTGAATTATTAAATTAACTGGTTTAAAAACTAAATAGCAAAATTACTATTTTTGTATATTACATAAAAACACATTTTTTGAATGATGACCCACTTAACATAGATATTGTGATTGCCTAACTAGAAGTTAAAAGCAATAGAACCAATAAACAATATCAACAAATTAACTAACATAAATAATACAAAGAATTAATAAAAATGAGCTATTGGGGCTAATTAAACCACAAAATAAGTAAACTAAAGTAGAGTAATTTTCAAACTTCTACCAAGTAATTTGACCCAAGCTAAAGTTGATTGAGTCAGAATTTATCAAGTTCAGATATAAAAACGCGACTAAATCATATAATTTTTGAATCTTATATTTAATATTCTAAACTTTTTTTACAGGCTAAATATATATTGAACCGGGCTTAAATAGCAATTGCATTAAATATAAATATCAGTTATATTTATTAAATATAATATTTATATTGATGAATATATTGACAGAAAATTGACCGAAATGGTTATTTATCTTACATAATTTTGGTGTCATTTTAATCGTTTTTACGGTTACTTTATGATGATATATTTTATTATAAAAAATATTTATTATATTATAATTTAATAAATTACATAAGTTAATTAAAATATACAAACAACATAAATTGAACATTATATATATATATATATAGAGAGAGAGAGAGATTCAGGAGAAAATGCTAAAAAAAGAGAAAACTGAAGAACAGCCGGGAGGCCGCCATCTGGTAACATGTATTTGTGCATATGCACTAATGCATATTTATGCATTGATGCATAGAAAAAAGATCTTCAATCGCTTATATGCATTTGTGCATATGCACTAATACATATTTATGCATTGATGCATAGAAAAAAAATACCGTCTAGATGGCGGACTCTTAGGGTGTTCTTCAGTTTTCATTTTTTTAGCGTTTTATTCTGAACCTCCATATATATATATATATATATATAGGAACGAGTTCAAATGAGAACTCAAATTTAATTGTGATCGTTAGAACAAATGAGAGTTCGACACGTGTCACATTCAAAGAAATATTTAGACTGAATATATATATTATATTCAGTCTGAATATATAAAGAAATATTAAAATTGAATATAGTATTTATTCAGTTTGAATATTTTTTTTGTAAATATTCATTCTGAATAATCTATATTCAGACATGTGTCGTATTATTGTCGTGTTTACAACCAAATTTAAATTTGCATTTGAACTTTTCTTATCTATAATAAAAACGTACACTTGATGTTTGAAAAGTCCATCCCTACCATTTTGATATCATCAAATAGTTCCGTAACGAATAAGATAATCATATCAAAACTCCATATTTTCTTTTCTTCCTTCCCCTTTTGTTCAGCAGTTATAAAGGGTTTGAATTCGAGTTTCTAAGAAGGAAAGAGAACAACTCAACACAACACTCCCAATCTTTCTTTAAATTCTTCCCCCTTTTCTTGCAATCTCATCATCATCATCATTCCTCAGATCTTACTTCACCCAAACACGAAACCCCCTTTTCCCAATCTTTCAATATTAGGTTTTGTGAGATCCCTTTTCTGATTTAGTTTCTCTTCTCATTGCATTCACAACAAGTTAAATAGTACATCTGTGCTATTAAATTCCCCATTTGGGGAAACATTCGAGATTTACACATACTTGTTTAGAACGAATGGCATTTGCAAGATAACACGCTCATTTTGATTCAAATCAATGTCGAAGGCTTTGTGGTGGATCGCTTCCATTTTTATTTTCTTATGCGTATCCCCTTCCCCTTTTGGGGTATTTGCGATTGATGATTTCAATCAAGCGTAAGTAGTCTCCAATCTGTTGTTCTTATTTTTTATTTTGAGAATTGAATAGTGCATGGATATTAGTGTAAATATTGAGATTTGGGTCAATGCGTATTAGGGATTGTTACAACTCTCTCCAGTTAGATTTACTATGAATTTGGATCTCCAATGGGTGAATTTAAGCTTCCAAATCTTATGGATTTTAATTTATTTTCTTGACCAGATTGGTTACAGTATTCAAAATGGTTAACATCAAGCTCTGTAAATCGATTATAGTTTGTGTTAAATTAGCAAAATACTCCATATCTAGTTTGCATTTGCTATGCAATGCCTGGCTTTTGTTGGTTTTGGATGTTTTGAAATACAGAAGTCTCTAGTCTTTTATGCAAGCTGCCTTTTCAGTAATGAATAGCGCTATGAGTTGCATTGTTTGTAGGGGTGGACGAAAAGCCGACCAACCCAACCTGAAATAACCTAACTCGAAGCCACCCGATGTGTAATCGAGTTGTAAAATCTTTAAAACTGTGGGTATTGGGTCGGAATTGGGCTAGGATCAATTGAACCCAACCCAACTGGATGAACCGATACCCGTCTTATGTAATATACGCCTCTGCGATCTTTTTGACCCATTTTCTAGGTATTAAAGGTGTAATTTCAGATATTGATGAAAGGGTTCATTGCTAGATAGTGAGGGTCCAGCTGAATGTGAATGTGTGCTATGGAAGCAATGTGACGAATAGATTCATGAAAGTATGTTGATAAATGTCATATGCTATCGATATAAGTGGAGTCATTACTTAGAGGCTGTTTGATTGGTTTTTTATAAAGTCCTGTATGCATAAAGTTGTCTGTATAGATAGGGAAGGTTTTTGTTTGGGAGGGTTTTCTCATAGATAAAAGGAATGTGTTTTTTAATTGGGAGGAGCAGGTTTGGCAAAAACTTGGCTTTCTGCATCCCCCGACTTCCCCCCGCGGGGGGAAGCTTATTGAATAAGCCAGTTTATATGTCGTTAAGCCACTACCAAACAGTCATGTATAGCTGACCTGACCAAATAAGTTGTGAGGCCCATTAAGCTCATTAAGCCGCTAACAAACATGCCCTTAGATGTTGCGGGTTGGGTTATGCTTTAAATCTTTTTAACGGGTTGAGATTCTTCAAACTGTACTAGGAGGTGGGTTGGGTTGTTCAAACGTTTTCAAACTGGCCAATCCAACCCATGTGCAACCCCCATTGTTTGTATGTTGTCGAAATGAGGGAAATTTGGATGGGGGCGAAGGCAATTCACTCCAGGGGATTCATCTTGGATTATGCAGCATACCATTTATATCAAGATTTAGAGGCCAAAACGATAAATTAATTAAAGGCCTCTCCTTAGTTACAAGATTGTAGTTAACATTACAGGGTAATCTAAATCTGTTTAGGCCATTTAACATTTCCATATTTTCATTTAACTAGCAATGTTTGATAAAAACTAGCTGATAACCTAAGGTAGATGACAATGCAAAATGACCTAAAAGGACACGTTGGAAAATTAATTGGAAAAAATGGAATAAAGCCCCTGAAGCTTATTGAAACGCTAGCTTATGGCTAACCAAACAGGGTTTTATCATTAAGCTGAAAAAAATAAGCTATTTTATGGTTGCCAAGGCCTTAGTGGGATTTATTTATTTATTTACCGCACCCTCTAAGATGTATCAAGAACAAGGATGGCTCGTGGAATGAAGTTTGTAGTTTTATATTGTGGTTATACGAGTGACAACATGTTTTCTTGGAACTTTCTAGATTGTAGCTTTGCAATGACCGTTTTTATCGTTCTGCAGGTTTCCTATCATAGAACCTGATCCGGGTCATACAAAACTTCGTATTTCTAGGGAAGGACTGGAGGCTATTTCAAGAATAACAAATCCTATAGCAGCCGTTGCTGTAAGCTTGATATCCATAGCCAATGATTTTTTTTCAACTTCTTATTTTTCGAGTCTAGGGCCCAACATTCTATTTACAGTCTTTCGAATAGCAAACACTACTGGTTTCCTTTTATTTATTTATTTATTTATTTTAATTGTACTACATATTTTGAATGATTTATGTGGGTATATCTTATTAGGTGATTGGCCCATATCGATCTGGAAAATCTTTCTTGCTTAATCAGCTTCTCTCACTTTCTTGTTATGAAGGTATGAATCCCCTTTTAGAAGTTTATGGTGGTACTCAACTTGTACCGCAAGTAATTTGATTTTGTTTGACGGGATTTTATGCTCTGAAGTTTGATACTTTTGCAGGTTTTGGTGTCGGCCACATGCGTGACACTAAAACGAAAGGTATCCACCAGAAATACTCCCTTGAGTTCTTGGAACTTTTTTTTATTATTGTATTCCCTCTGTCTGAAAATAAATGTCAACAATAAAAAAGGCACTAAGTTTTAGAAATCTGTATTTATTACATTTTTTTATTAACTAAATGACAATTTTGCCCTTCATAATAGAGTGAGTAATGAATTTCTTCGTCTCATAATTAAGGGTAGAATTGAAAAGTAGACACTTGTTTTGGGACAAACTAAATAGAAATGTGCACATTTATTTTGGGACGGTGGGAGTACTACATAATAATATTGTCCGAAGTCTAAAGCTTGTGTAAGTGTAGACCAATAACTATACGGGTATATATATATATATATATATTTATGACTTACTATATTGTTTGTGGTTTTTAGGAATATGGGTATGGGGAACTCCGGTTGAAATGGACATCAATGGAGTGAAAACTTCCGTCTTTTATCTAGACACAGAGGGATTTGAAAGTATCGGGAAGTCAAATGTCTACGATGACAGGTGTTCTATGAGTCTTGGCATCATCCTTTGTATTTTTCTCGTCGTTTAATTACGGATCCTCTTTTCTAATCCAAATTTTTACAGGATATTTGCTCTCGCAACGGTTTTGAGTTCCGTGCTCATCTACAATTTGCCTGAGACGGTTAGTTTTCCGTATCTTCAGGATGAATATTCATCATGAATAAAACACTTATGATGAATATGGGAAGTGTTATTCATCATGAATAACACATTCTTGATGAATATGGACGTGTTATTCATCATGAATCACACTTTCATGATGAACAACACGTCCATATTCACACTTTTTGAATATAGATGAGCGACATTGAACGTTTTACCTTGGTGCATGCCTCAATTCCGCTTAAATTATGTCATTGCTGGTGATTTATTTATTTATTCATCTTTTTAGATACGCGAAGCTGATATATCCCGATTATCATTTGCTGTTGAGCTTGCTGAAGAGTTCTATGGAAGGTTAGTTTTGATTTGAAGTGGTCATGATGTTTCTTTAATGATCATATTATTGTCGAAATCTGATTTCTAGCTCCTATAACATGGGCAAAACTGATTTTGTTTCCTTCATTTTTTGGTTTCTTTTTGTGAATGTACAGAGTAAAGGTAAACCTTCGAACGACTTTGATATTTTCTTCAAGCGTTCTTTCTTTCCCTAAAGACGGTAAGGAGCTTGTGATAAGGTCAAGTTTTGCTTTGCGTGTGACGGGTTAGACCTGAATATACTTGCAGGGCCAAGATGTGGCTTTTGAACCCGCGAAACTACTGTGGCTTATTCAACGTGACTTTTTACGTAAGTTCAAAGAAAATTGTTCTTTTATGCAACTCCACACACACACACACACACATATATATATATATATATGGCAAAACTCACATACATTCCTAACCTTTGGTGAGGCTTGAACCCTTGAGTTGACCTCCAAGAAGGTTGGGATCTACAGGGAACTACCGTTGGGCCATTGACCTTTTGACTTTTGTAATTCTTATATGAAAGATGATTTTTTAAATTGTCCATAGTGGGTGTTATAACTTCATCTTTTGATGTTGCTTTGGCTTGTTACAGAGGGAAAGTCTGTAAAAGAAATGGTAGATGAAGCTCTACAACATGTTCCTAACTCTGATGGTTAGCTTTCTTCTTTTTTGTACATGTTACTCGAACGATTTACGTGCTATTTATCTGATTACTTTGACCACACCTTCGAGTTGGATATACATGGATCATTTGGTTTTTTATCTGATTACTACCCCATTGTCAAATGTCTAAAATACCCTCCACAATGACAAAAGAAAGGACTCTTCAGTTTTCGTCACCGGAATCAATGTTATTATCTGGGCATTTTTTTAATTGGTTAAGGACGGGTCCTAGTTTAAATTTTAGGACCAAAACGGGCTTTGGCATATAACTGGTCCAAAGTCAGTTAACCGGTCCTTTGTGCATCTCTAGTTATTGATATTGTAAAATGATCACTAACGGGCAAAAAAGAATTTAGATTAAAACTTCTCTAAAAATGGAACATTGCATTTATTATTGGAATCTCAGAAAGAAATTTATCACATTTATTTGGTTCGCAACTTATCCAACAAATGCCTGAGTAAATGTTTTGTTTTTTCAGGTGACAAAAATATTGATCAGGTACCAACTCTTCAGATATCTATTTGTGATACATGAATATATATATATATATATATATATATAGAGAGAGAGAGAGAGAGAGAGAGAATTAGGTTCATATGAGAATGAAACCTATTCGCGAGAATGGTCGTTCATGTACAAAATCATATATGATTTTGTACTAAATCACCCATGATTCCGGGCGACTTTTCCATGCACTTAAGTGGCCCCAAAAGTCGCCCGCTCCGGTTAGTGCAAAATCACATATGATTTTGTACTGTTCTCTTATTTCCTTAAATAGGTACCATTCTCGTATCAACTTAAGTGGCGGGTTCAAATGAGAACTCAAATTTGATTGTGAACGTGAGGACAAATGAGAGCATGAGTGCACGACACCTGTCATATTCAGACCGAATAATGAAGGAAAATAATAATATTCAGACTGAATGTATTATTATTCAGATTGAATGTAGTGTTATTCAGTCTGAATGAAATTTGAGTTCGCATTTGAACTTTCCTCTCTCTCTCTCTCTCTCTATCTATATATATATATATATATGTATTTACCAACTCTGGGAAACTGCCACCTTACTCTTCAGGGGTAGAGATCACGACACTGCATACATCCACCCCTTCCATACCCTGCTTTCGAGCGGGATATATCGGGTTTGTTTTGTTTGGTTAACATCTAAAATATATATATATTTTTTGGCGTAAAATAGGTCAACCAGATCCGAGACTCCCTAGCTGTAATGGGAGACAATAGCACCGCTTTCAGCTTACCACAAGTAAGATCTTCACATACATTACTCCAAAACGGCAGAAAAGTCGTTCTTTTGCATCTTTTATGTAATTCTTCCGATTCTACTTTTCGAGCAGCCACACCTCCAAAGAACGAAGCTTTGTGACTTGAAAGACGGAGAGCTTGATCAGAGTTACGTCAAAAAGAGAGAGCAATTGAAAGAAGTCGTCAAATCTGTTATCCGTCCAAAGATTGTGGAGGGCAAATCGCTTAACGGAAAGGAGTTTGTATCTTTTCTTGAAAAGGTGCCTTTCGATAACCCCTTTTCTTGTTTCTTTTACATCAAATTCACCAAGTAAATAGATGTAAATTAAATTTTAAGTTGCAGTTTAATGTTTATTCTTCTCTGCAATATCCAATATAAAAACCGAAGCAAAAAGTTTGGTTGATATCCCTAATTTTAATTATACGATGCTATAAATAAGACGCATAATACATCTAATTATGTAATTTATATTAATAAATATTGAGCCTTTACTGAATGTGGATAAAAAGTTTACACATACATATATGACCATAGTGATGTTTGGTTGGTTTTTCATTAAGTCATGTATGGATAAAACTGTCTGTGTGGATTAATCTGTCTGTATAGATTGGGAAGGTTTTTGTTTGGGAGAACTTTTTCATAACCCTCGAAGCTTGCTGAATAGCCGTTTTCTATATCATTAAACCCCTATCAGACAGTCATGTATACCTGACTGAATAAGCTTCAAGTCTCATTAAGCTCATTAAACTTCTAACAAACAATCCCCATATAGATAAACAGATATCAGATTTTTAGATATCCATTTACGACCCTCCTTATATTTAATCAAACAAATTGTTAAATAAGTTTGGAAAAAATTGTTTGATTTCAGATTTTGGAAGCTTTGAACAAAGGGGAGATTCCGTCAACAGGATCTCTTGTGGAGGTATTCAACAAGAAGATTTTGGAGCGATGTACAAGGTTATATGAGGATAGTATGAGTAAAGTGTCTTTACCGACCTCTGAGCAATCCCTTCAATCCATTCATGAAGCTGCAAGATTAGAAGCGTTTAAAGTTTTTGAAGAACAGCATTTTGGCCGTCACCATGCCAAGAAATCTGTTGAAGCACTCAATGAAGACATTGAAAAGGTAATGAATAAACCTTGAATTTCAGTGAGTATATTCATTAATGAATATACTAGGATTCTTGTTATGTTTTTTGCGTTTTCGGAAATGAATATACTAGGATTCTTGTTATGTTTTTTGCGTTTTCGGCAGTAGGGATGAGAACCGTGAGAACCAGTATATTCATTAATGAATATGCACTATTTGAATTTTAATGAGTATATGCATATGCACTATTTGAGTTTCATTGTAAGCACTACATACTTGCATAGAGGGAAGTTTTGTTAGGAACCCAAAATCGATTAGGAACATGGGAACCCCCCACATGTCCCTCTTTAGGATAAATATTCATCATCAATAACACATTCACTATGAATATGAAAGTGTGATTCATCATGAATCACACATTCATGATGAATATGAATGTGTGATTCATCATGAGTCACACATTCATGATGAAAAACCTGTCCACATTCCTTGTGAATATGCAACATGTCGCGATGTGGACAGTTCTTGTGAATATTTTCGAGTGGGATATACTGGTTTCGTTTGATTTACAGTATTAACCTCTATATTCTAATATATTTATAAGTTCTTTTTGGCAGATGTTTAAGAATTTCGTTATGGCAAACCAATATCAATCCTCAACGTTATGTGAGGCACTCTATACAACATGTGAGGACAAAATGGACCAACTTCAAGTCCTTAGACTTCCATCCATGGCCAAATTCAACGCAGGGTTCCTCCATTGCAACCAAAGTTTCGAAAAAGAGTGTGTCGGACCTTCTAAAATAACATACGAACAACGAATGGTCAAGGTTGGTATATCTTTCTATTTTTACTATCATTATATTTATTTCTAAAGATAAACAATTAACAGAATTATGACCAAACCTTTATTTATTATTAGGATTTAGGACTTCCCAAATTTCGTTCTTTTTCACACCTTTTTTGAAAACCGGGGTCTTCATTGAAACAGCCGCTCTGCCATTTGGGCAGGGGTGAGCATTACCTCGTACCCAGCCAAGTTTCATGGAACCGGAACCGGCGGTTCCTTGAATTCCGAAACCGGAACCGCTAACATCAGTTCTTTATATTTTGGAACCGGTTCTGGGTACATGGTTTCAAAAAAAAATTAATTTTTTTTACGTTGCATACGATAAAAATGTAATTGTAAGTCTATTATAAACTACAAAGTATCAGCTTAAAGTAATAAATACAACAACCGGTCAAACCTAATCCGATAGAAATGTAATTTTAAGTCTATTATAAACATACATAACTCGTCTAACTTTAACCTAAAAGGTAATATAGTTTTATTTATAAATATATAAAACAATTTTTATTTAAAAATAGCGGGTACCCATCGGTTCTGGTTCTGGGTACCCAGGTCCGGGCAGGTACCCAGCGGGTGACGGTTCCAAAAAAAAATGGGAACCGGAACCCGTTCAGCGGAACAAGTTTTAGGAACCGAAACCAATCACTCCGGTTCTGGAACCGGCAGTTCTAGAGCGGTTCCGGTTCCCAAAAGTGGGTACCCGGTTCCGATGCTCACCCCTACATTTGGGGTAGAGACATGATCTAGATACATCCTGGACCCTACCTCCGGATGGGATATACTGGCTCTTTGGTTTGGTTTGGTTTGGTTTACTTCCTAATATTTTGTGTACGTTTTACTTACGTGCAGATGATGGGAAAGGCGAAATCTTTATTCATTAAGGAATATAATCACAGACTATTTAATTGGTTGGTGGCATTCTCGCTTGTGATGGTGATTGTTGGTCGATTTATTATAAAATTCATCTTGATCGAGATTGGGGCGTGGATACTTTTTATCTTCTTGGAGACGTACACACGGATGTTTTGGTCACCCGAATCTCTTTATTACAACCCCATCTGGCATTGCATCGTAGCAACTTGGGAAACGCTCGTTTACAGCCCCATTCTTGATTTAGACAGGTAAAATGACCACTTTACCCCTAATGAGTTGTTTATTATGTATTTTGATTAATTTATCAAATTATAATAAAATAAATATTTTTTTTTAATGTAACAAAATATATCTTTAGAAAGTTTTCGTCAAGACGATTAAAAAATAAAAAATTCATGTAGTTTCCAATTTTTATTTTATGTCTTTTCTATATATTATAAAATATTTAATATATTACATAAATTAATCGGAAGATAGAAACCGTATAAAAACAATATTTTGAGAAGTATAAAGTGGAAGTTTAAAGAGCAGAAAATACAATAGACAATATTTAAAGAATAAATAAAAATGTAAAGATGGAGGCATATTTGATGTTTTAGAAGAGAATTAAGTTTTTTATTTCGAGGTTATTTTGGTAAAATATAAGTCTGTTCCACCTTGTTCCACACATAGATGGTAGGGTCGGTGGGGTAGGATGTACGCAGATATTGCCTTTCCTTTGCTTTTTACCCCAAGGGGTAGAGAGACTGTTTTTATAAAGATCCCCCGGCTTGTTAAAAGAAAATTTAAAAAGTTTGCTACTTTAACTTTAACAACGGTAAATAAAGTTACATACCTTATTCCTAAAGTATTTGGAAGTATTTTTGATCTTGAATCTTTTGATATTTTGCGTAAAAAATTCAAAAAAATTGAGCGATTTGTTGGTTTGACACAGATGGGCGATACAAATTGGATTATTAGCGTTGATATTGTTGTTATACTGGCGATGCTATGGAAGGAGGAAAAATGGGTCGTATTCGTTGTTACCGTTGTACAACAATGGTGGTTCCAAAGTTCGGCATAGATCAGAATAGAAGAAGAAGACCATGGCATCATCATCATTATCAATCTTTTTTTACACTCATTTTTTTTTTGGAAGACAAAATGCAGGAAGGAGGGTGGGTGGGAATGTGGTTGATTGATGATATATAAGTTTTCTTTTTAAATGATATTAAATTCATAGAAAATGTAGAAGAATATGGAATGTATGTAACTTTAGCAATTCAAAATTATTATATGTATGATTGTGTAAAGGCATTCCATACCTTTTTTGGAGTTGTGCCTGCCTTCTTCTCTCAATTTATTCGGGTATAAAAAAAAGTTGATTACCAACAAACCCAACCTGCTCACAAGAGGCATTTTAGAGCTGACTTAGTGGATGAGGCTAGCAAAGGAGTTCCAGTCTCTCTTTTACAAGATTCAAACTTAAACCCGTCGTATATTTGAGTAAAATCATAGTCGTATATTTGAGTAAAATCGTTATGTCCCTTTGCCCTTTGAAAACACCTTGTTTTCTTGTTGACCATGCAGGCCGGCTGGATTATTAATACCATGGTGTATTGTATAGTTCGCCGATTAGTAAGGAAAAAAAACCTCTTTTTAGGTTTAGTTTTATTACAGTTTTTAGGAATATTTTTTGTTCTCTGTCTCATATGGGTTTGTTTTTTTTCCGTAAGAACAGTCATTTTACTCTTTGAAAATAGAGGTCAGATATGTATATATCTTAAGTTTTTAGTGGTTAGTTCGGTTTGGTTAAAATATGTACGAAAGTTAGAGATAGGCAAGTTGGCATAAAGTAGCTCGGGATTGGGACCATTTACAATGTTTGTGTTCTTAAATTTAGGTTTTTGGTGTTTTTAGCGATTGATGTATACAAAACTAGCTTCTACCCCAAAAAGTAGAACATCTGTTTTCATGAAAACCCCTGACTTATGAATAACCTTAGGCAATGCCAATGTTTAATTTAATAGAAACATCACATTTAAAAGTTCTAATAACAAGAAATCTCATTGTTTTACTAGGGTAGTAGTATTGATTCAAACCCCCCTATTTCTACAACGTTTACTAGTTTCGGACTTCCGGTTTCTAAAATAAAAACGCCAACCAACTCTGCTCGAAAACAACCACACAAAATTCATTGGGATTTGAGTAATCAAACCAATGCGGCTTTCAGGGATTTTGTAAATTCTGCTAGTTCTTTAAGCCCTTCCTCTGGGGACTTGGCCTCACCTAATATTTTCACAATAGCACTACCAACGATCACGCCATCCGCTCCCCATCCAACCACCTGCAACCGCCACAAGATTACACCAAAAAAAGTCACCGGGCCGCCAAAGTACAATGGTACAAAACTTTCTTGTTTTCTTGTTTGTGTTATTTGTTACTCCCTCTGTCCCAAAATAAAAGTTTATAATGAAAACGACACACAATTTTAGAAAACTGTAATTATTACACTTTTTAATTAACTAAAGCACAATTTTACCCTTAATAACAGAAAGAGTAATGAATTTCTTAATCTCATAATTAAGGGTAGAATTGGAAAGTATGCACTTACATTAGAACATTGACACTTATTTTGGGACAAATTAAAATAGAAATGTTTACAATATTGACACTTGTTTTGGGATGGAGGGAGTAAAATTACCTTTCATAATTCCCATACTTACTGCTAAAGGGTATTTAAGACATTTGGTTGATAGTCAAATGTTTCTTTTAAACTTGTGGCTAGACAAACATTACAACTTCCAATTGTGGGCAAACTGTAAGAAAACGCGACGTATTTTTGTTTTGCGTATTTATATTTTAAAAACCTTAATTTTGGTACCCTCAGATGTAACATCTCAAACATTTAGGTACCTAGTTTACTTTGGTTTAAAATTGGAATAAGACCAAATTACCCTTTTCAGCCTATCAATCAGTAATTGTGACATACCTGTTTCACATGCTCGGGTTTTGAAATGCCAAAACCAACGGCCACAGGCTTGTCTGATTCCTGTAAAACGAAAAGGGAATCATGAAGAAGAGTCGATATTTTCATTTTTATCTTATTAATGTATCTGAAGCAGTTAACGGATCCAAAAAAAAATACCGCTTTGATTTCCTGCAGGAGCGACTCAACCTTTGCGCTCACGGAACCACGAGCTCCCGTTACTCCAATAGAACTCACCTATTGTAAGTTTTATCCGATAAATAATGAGATAAAAAAATAAAAACCAAACTGACCCAATAAATCCCACCAACTAAAAGACAATTTTACCCTTAACAATAGAAGGGGTAATGAATTTCTCCATCTCATAATTAAGGGTAGAATTGGAAAGTAGATACTTTCTCATAATAAGAACATGTTTTATATTTTCTAATTTCGGCATGGAGGGAGTAATTATTTAGTTTTATATTTTCTTATTTTTGTCGTTAAAGGGTAATCAAGACATTTGGATGATCATCAATCTCAAACCATGGATTAAATGTTGCAAATTTTATGTATATTTTCGTTTATTAGCAGGAAAAAAAGAAATACGAGCATCCAATGGAATCTTACAAGATACAAAAATCCCTCCGTGGCTTCAACAATCGATTTCATTCGTTCTCTTGGAGTAGTGGGCGTTGTTAGTAGTACCTAAAATAAATAACAAGATTTTGGTAAGTAACAGATGTTTATAACTTTATATGAGAACCGTAAATATTTTGAGAACATGAGAACCAACTATTTCATGAATAATTTATGATGAATAACCCTAAAAGATTCATGAATGAGTGGAGCGTACCAATTCGATATTATGCTTAGAAGCTTCCCGTCTTAAAACTTCAGTTTCCTCTAGAGGAACATCTGGCACCACGAGTCCTAATAGCATACACACACACTTAAGTCCAAATTCATAACACTAGAACCGTAAAAAAATGGCATGCTAGAATAAGAGATATATATATATATATATATATATATATTAAGCTAATTAGAAGGAAGATTGTATTTGGGAAATATAGTTGCAGAGTAGCAACTATATTTACATTTTGAAATCATGCATTTATAAATGATGGTAAATAATATTTTATGTTACCATGTATTCCAACTTCTTTCACGGTGATCATGAACTTCTCCACTCCACGCTTAAGAATCGGATTATAATAAGTGAACAATGCAATTGGGCATGATAATTGTGGTACCACCTATTTGTAGTTTAGAATAAAAGAATCGATATTAGAGTTCCATGGACAAAAAATCCTAAAACATCGATGTAAAGGGTACGGATAATGATTTTAGGGTTTTAATCTGATATGGGTAGTTTAGTAATCTATCAATCTTGTTCTGAATATAGGGTACCTTGTTCAACATTTCAAGAATTGAATCCAAATTGGTTCCTTTTGCCAGGGCTCTAGTAGCTGCAGCCTGAATGAAGAAATGGGAAAAAAATAGAACACTAAAGAAGAATATCTAATACTTTTAATTAATAGATAACAAGGGGCAGGTTCATTTAGAAACCTTAAATATTTTAGGAACCCATTAACCACCTATTTTGTGAGTATTCATCTTGAATATTTTATCACATTATTTAATCATCATTACTCACAAAAAGGGTGGTTTCGAGTTCCTTAAATCTTTAAGATTCCTAAATGAACCTTAAATATTTTAGGAAGCCAGAAACCACCTACTTTGCGATTATTCATCATGAATACTCACAAAAAAGGTGGTTATTGGGTTCCTAAATGAAGCTCCTTCTAGGTAAAAAATCAGTCTAATTTACCTGAATAACTGGTCCATCGGCCAAGGGATCAGAATATGGAACACCCAATTCGATTATATCTGATCCACAAGAATCAAGCACCTTCAATGCTTCAGCTGTTGTTGATAGATCAGGATCACCAGCGGTGATAAATGGTATCAATGCTACCTAAGGAACAGAAAGAAAGAAAAAACCTTTAATAAGAACAAGCTTTTTACATAGAAACCCCCAATTTATTTTAATCAAATAAACCCCAAATTCTAATGATTGTTTTTAATTTGCAAAAACACATTACAGATAGAAATATACAACGAACAATCTGATCAGAATCTATACAATCCAATGAAACAAAAGCATATAAATCAACTTAAAAGCTAAAAACCACAATATTTTTAGAAAACCAACGAGAATTTCAACATGAATCAAGCAAAAAGAGTGATATAACCCTAGAATTACTTACTTTTCCTTCCTTTTTCAATTTGGTGAAGGTCTCAGATAGTCCGAGAGTCGATGAAGCGACAGCGAGAGATGCCATTGGAGTATTGAACGATGATTTGAGAGAAAATGGAACAAAATTTCGAGAATTGAGACGGAAGAGAGAATGGGGTTTCGTCTGGTGTAGCTGAAGGAATGAAGCTGCTGAGCTCGCTGCAATGGCCATCTATATAAATCCCCTTTCTCTTTGATTCGATTCGATTCGATTCGATTGAAAGCTGAAACAAGTGTACAGAGTACAGAGCCCAGTGAGGGATTTTATTAGGGCAGATGAAATTGGGGGTTATTTAAACTACATTTTTAACCCCCATTTTGCAAGGTGACATCTTTTTATTTATATTTATATATTTTATTTTACAATTTTTTTAATCATTAGTGTCGAATAAATGACTAAAATACCACTAGTTTTTTCGTAAAACGACTTTTTACGTGTGAAGGTTATCGAATATCTTTATGTTTATTAATACAGTTCAAATCGATACAACTCGACAGGTACATGACTTAGTTGGGATTTTGGGAAGAGAGTTACGGAGATAGCATGACTAAAATTATCTACGTTTGTTAAGCTCTTAAGGACTAATGTATATATACTTATACTTTGGGACCGTATTTTGTTACACGTTATCTCCGTTTATGGTTATGTAAATATTATGCTGGGTAAATTATGTTAGTTGTTCTGCATTAACCAGTTATTGTTTTATTGTTATTTTAAAACCAATTGTGGCACCTTCCATCCTTAAACCATGCGGGACGGGGGTGTTACAAGTTGTGTTTTTCATGCTAGGTTTAATCAAATGTTGGTTAATATAGTTTAGTTGGATCTGATGGGTTTCGCTTGTGTCTAGTCATATATATATATATATATATATATTTACGAGTTTTTTTATGATTTTGAAAGTTATTCAGTAAAGAAAATAGTTGAATAACCTTTATTGTATATCTTGCTCAATGGATCCAGTATGATTGTACTGTGTTTGGTCATGCCCGTTAATATAACTCGACTAGATTAAATAGAGTCGTACCAAGTCTAGACATATTTATTTTACAAATTTCACGAATTTAAAAGTTATTGAATTAATCATTTTAGGTAAATGATGTTTATCATAAGATTATTATAATTCATCTTTTTATAATTATTAAATGTGTTTTTTTGAATAAGTTAAAAATCAAATCCTTGAAATGATTTTATTTATTTTTTAAGGTTAAAATAATTTTATTTGAATTTTTTTAGAAAAAAAAGTTGGTAGTGAGAACTAGATATGAAAGATAAAAATAAAATCATATCTGTACCTTTAAGCAAATAAAAGTTTGATTATTGATTATTGATTTTTGAAATCACGGGAATAGATTTATAATCACATATTTAAACATATACGTGACGTGTTGTTTATTAATAAAAGGGATAATTACGTCCACATTTGTTAAAGGAGGTGTTTGAAGATATCATAAATTACTATACTTTATCATTAAAAAAATTAGATTTTAAAAAAACGTGTTAAAAATGATTATGAAATTTTATGTAGTTTTGAAAGTAACGTAAAGATAATAGATAACAATAATGTAACTTATTTTTGAAAGGTACTTTGTTCTAAATTTAACAAAGACGTTGCTTTTGATGACATAAGTTTGACAAGGTTGCAAAAGACGAAAACGACAAGTTTCTAAAATGAAAAAAAGGAAGTGTTAAAGACCTTGTTTGTTTTTTTCTTTTCAGCTTTTAATTATTTTTTATGTCTGAATCGATCAGACATTTTTACATTTAAATTATGGGAGAATTTCATATACGTTCTTAAAAACTTACAATATTACGTATATATCCTTGTAAAATTTCAAATTACGTTTATATTCTTCTAAATCTGAAAAACTCATGTATATATTCTTCTCCCTAATTTAATTATTATTAAACATTTTTAAAATACAAATAATTAAAACTAAACTGAATATATTTTAAAAATTACTAATATAACCATCCCATATCCCTTTAAAATAATTAAAACTAAATTGTATTATATTTTGGAAAAGATTTATGTGAAGGTTATATTAGTAATTTCTAAAATATATTCAATTTAGTTTTAATTATTTGTATTTTTAAAATGTTTAATAATAATTAAATCAAGAAGAAAAATATATATATGAGTTTTTCAGGTTTACAAGGATATACACGTAATTTGAAATTTTACAAGGATATATACGTAATATTACAAGTTTTTAAGAACGTATATGAAATTCTCCCTTAAATTATTTGTTGTTTTTTATTTTCAGATTTCAGACTTCAAACTCCCCTTAAAAGAACAAATGCGATCTAAATCTCCATCTAAAAGATCTTCAAAATTGAATGTTGATGGAAAAAAATATTATTTTATTATTTCAACTAATTAAATGTTAATAACCTTGGATAAACCTACCTTTGAAGTTCGGTATAACTTCTTGAAGATTTTAATTTTCTTTTTCAATTTTAAAAAAATTGTTGGAGATGTTTTTTTAATAACATAAATTTTGAATATTAAGGGGGTGTTTGTTTGGGCTTATAAAAAACAACTCATGCTTTTCACAATAAGTGCTTATCAACTTATGTGGTACCATACCGGAGTTTTTAAAAAAATGTTTGGATGGGCTTATAGCGGTTGCACACCGGAATAAGTCAATAAGTTGTTTAGTGTTTGGCAAAAAAGTGCTTATATATGCAAAATGGTTAAATAGATCCTAATAAGTCATAAGTCATTTTTGATAAGTCAGAATGTTTTGACTTATGGAAAACTCCTTTTCACCGGTTGGGAACCGGTATAAGCTATTTTTTTTTGCCCATCCAGACACTAAAATTAGCTTTTCACCGGTTCCACACCGATATAAGTTAATAAGTTGTTTTGATAAGCCCAAACAAACACCCCCTAAAAACATAAATGGAGATAAATTGTGTTTTAGATTTTTGTATATAGCTTTTAACATCAAAATAAAATATCCACTGTAACATAAAGAGCGTAGAAATACAAAAAAATATACACACATAAGAAAACCATCGTGATAGATGATGAATAATTGTGAGAGCACATGCGTATTTTTTGTCTATATATACACATACACATACACATACACATACACATACGCATACGCACATATTTCCTTCACAAACTTAACAAAATATTTCATTATACACTCAACTTTATCTATGAGTGTTCCACACGTTGAAATTTAAATTAGATAGATGATTCCTATCACTATTGATTATTTATTTTAGATATTATTCGATCCAATTTGAACCCTTTAATCTACTATTTTAACCAATTATTCATATATTTTTATAATTTTATAAAATATACTTGCATATAAATATCACAAAATATTATTAACCATCCGTTTTTTAATTGGATAGTTTGATGGTCACCGAACAAATAATTGGTTGGTAACTGAATTGCGTCAGTTCGGTTTTATTAAACTATAGACTACCATCTAAGAATCAACTGATCTGATTCAAATATCGAAATTTTGAAACCAATCCGGTCAAATTATATCCGATACGTTCTAATTAAATCAGATGACTCTAATTAAAGATTATCAGTATATATCCTACCCCCAGCCCTTGCATGCATGGAATTTACTGGGTTTGTTACGAATCTAAAATCATTCCATATTTGAAAAAAAAAAGTATCCAAAAGATGAGAGTTGTGTTTATGCGTTACAACGATCAACGGGCCCACCCCATAGACAACAACATTATTAGACGATATTCCCGATGAAACCTTAGCAGGCGTCTAGGTCACGGCACGGAGGCGGTTTGGGCTCACCCAACAACGTAGTGTTTCCACCTTCGGGCCCACAATTAATCCGTTGTGGGTTTTGTGTGCCACGCTGTTATATTATAAACAAATATAAATAAGTTAGGTGATCGTGTGGGTGATGAATTGATCGAGTAAGTAGACTGTATAGTATGGCTTACCGGTGGCTTTTCTCCTCGTTTTAGAGCCTCGACTATTTCTATGACTTTCTTTGGGGTCACATCTTCCTGTAGATTTCATGCGAAATTGGATTAAAATAACATATTAGAGTATATCTTACTTGAAAGTAGGGTCTGAAAGGTTTGATGTTGACATATATCCAAAATAAAGAAAAAAGAGATTTTTGAGTTATTATACACTTTTTTGCTTTAACGGCTTTTCCAAAATAAAGAAAATAAGAGTGAGAAAAATTCTATAAATCGGGAAAAAAATTTATTTTTTTATTCTTCCAGGAAAAAAGACAGAAAAACAAACAAAAATAATGAATAAAGAGACAGATTTTTTATGTTATTGCATATTTAAATAAGATAATTAAGAGTAAATTACATTTTTCATCCCTCAAGTTTGTTAAAAGTTGCTACTTTTGTCCTTGTACTCTTGAAATTACAATTTTCATTCCTACAATTTACAGTTTATTGTTGTTTTCGTCCTTAATCCTTATATGATTTAAATTACTGATTATAAATTGTAATGAATTGCAAACCACACCAACAAAAACCACAGAGATGAAAGTCGCAACTTTTAACAAACCATAGAGACGAAAACGTAATTTACTCAATAATTAATGTTGAAATCTTCAAAATGGATAATAGTTGAATATGCTTACATAATAGTTGTATGTATATCCTTCGGATCCATTTGTATAATCTGCCACAGTAATCATAGGAGCATTTACACAACAACCCTGCATTGTAAAAGAAAGAATGGAGCCCATCAGTTCAGCCATTGTTCTTTAAGAGATCATCTGTATCAAGTTACAAGTTTCTGTTAGGCATAAAGCGCCCCTTAGAAGCTTACTGAATAAGCCACTTTCAATATCATTAAGTTGCTACCAAACAGTCATGTATAGCTGACTGAATAAGTTCCATTAAGCTCATTAAGCTGCTAACAAAGAGTAGCGTTTCAATAAGCTCCAAGTTTTTTTTATTACATTTTTTCCAACTATGCATTACTAAGCAACACCTCTCTTAAAAAGTTGTTTTTAAGACTTTTATCTATATTTCATAAAGCACAATTATGGGAATGTGCTAAACAAGAAAAATGCTATGTTCCACCATGAAAAAGTTACTCACCATGCATTCCATTTCTCCAACAGAGAATATGCCATCTTTTGTTACCTCTGCATAATATAAACAATCAGACAATAGTGTATCTTAGGGGCTGTTTGGCAGTTGCTGAATGATTAAGAGGCTTTTATGATATAGTGCAAAATGAAATATAGTTTAATAATTATTCAAAATCAAATTAGGGCTCTTAATGGTTAAGGGAGGTCCAGGATACAAAATGATTCAGAAGGTTTTGGAACCATTAAGAGGCAGATTTATTTTCTGCCAAACAGAATTCACCTCTTAACGATTCAGAGGCTGTCTCTTAATGGAACTGTTAAGAGATAAACAAACAGCCCCTAGACATAAAACATAAAAAAAATTCCAGAGGTGCAAATAAAGAACAAAACAAACCATTCCGTTTTACTCCCAAGTGCTTCAATAATGCATCTTCAATATCTCGGGACCCACGAATCATACAAGGAGTTGTTCCACAGACCAAAAGATGGTATTTGCCAACCTGAAAAGTCATTGTATAAGACCATTTAAATTTCCGAGTCCAAAAAAATTGGGCGATTAAATAAAATTGGTTTTATAGGATGCCAAATCATGTCTAAGGATTTGTTTGTTAGCAGCTTAACGAGCTTAAAGGGACTCACAACTTATTCAATCAGCTATACATGATTATCTGGTAGTGGCTTAATGATATAGAAAGTGGCTTATGCAGTAAGCTTCTAAGGGGAAGCTTTATGCAGAAAGTCATTTTTTTTTTCCAAAACTGCCCCTCCGATTTAAAAAAAGAGCTCCTTACGTCTATAAAAAAACCTTTCCAATCTATATAGACAGATTAATCCACACAGACAACTTTATCCATACAAGACTTAATGGAAAACCAACCAAACAGCCCTTTAGCCTAATTCATACAGACAACTAAATCCCCACAGACAACTTAATCCTTATAGAGCTTAGTGAAAAAAACAACCTAAACAGCCCCTAAGTGTCCTAATAGATTGCTTAATAGGACTTCGGTTTATAAGACCAAACAATTGTGCGACCTATATAAATGTCCTACAAACTTCCAGTAAGTTAATATTACGTTTTTGAGCGTCATAAAAAGCTTTTTTTGAACAATTTTGAAATAAGGGGTCATATTAGTCTTTTTCATCATGTTTTTTTGAAAAAGTGTCTTCTAAAAACAAGTGTCCTATAAAAAAAGATGTTCATAAAAAAACTAATGACTTTCAAAAGCGTCCAAATTTTTTTTGTTGGGATGCCCAAATAAGTCCTAACATCCTATTGTAACACCTTTATATAGGATGCACAACTGTTTGGTCCTATAAACGTAAGTCA
This sequence comes from Silybum marianum, assembly GCA_036898165.1. NCBI lineage: Eukaryota > Viridiplantae > Streptophyta > Magnoliopsida > Asterales > Asteraceae > Silybum > Silybum marianum. Next base: position 1,589,891 of record CM072530.1, read on the forward strand.
TATAAGCCAGTCTATTAGGACATTTAGACATATTTGGCGTCCTATAAAGCCAATTTTGTTGCAGTGGGATCACGTGAAAAATGTACATATCCATCCTTACCGTTGATCTGTTAAACATGGAATAAAATGTAGCAACCTCATAAACACGAATGGGAGCAACTTCTATCTCTTTAGCCACCTTAAGCATCACCAGAATATAACATAAGTGTAAACAAACAGAGATAAGTAGAATGTGGAAATGAAATACAAAAATAGTTGGAAGTATGCTGCAACCAGAAACTTAAACAAAAACAAGATCCTAGTGTAACTACAGAACCTACTTTTCTGGTCTAACTACATTGCAAAGCTTCTCTATTATCCATGATAAAATATGCCTAGTTTTTTGACTCATTAAGTCCATGATAGAATCCATAAAGCATTGTGATAAGATCTAAATCAAACTCTTCGGTTCATTGAGTTTTTTTCAATAAAATTACTCCATTTTTGTAATCTCAATTTACATGACTTTGAATATCAAAGGGCCAAAATTCTTACCCTGACGAATTTAGGATGAAAGAAACCCAGTGTGGAAGTCGTGATTGGATCCGGTGCATTTGTGTTGATATCACAACCCATTGTGGGAATCCTAATTTAGTATACTGTTTATTTCCTAACAATTTTCAGTAATTGATTTGAAAACTAACTTTTCACACTTTACCCTTCATTCTAATTGATAAAATAGTTGGAAATTAACAAAAAAGATAAAACTAGTGTTGCAGTAAATCTGTCTTGTAAACCAAAATGACCCACAAAGAAGCTTACCCAAAAAAATCTATGAGAAGAAAAAGGTAATTTCATAAAGGATTTTCCTAAAGAAAATATTGTAGCAAGTATGAATTTTTTTTGCCACACTCCTTATGGGACAAAACAAGTACTTATTTTAATTAGTCAACATATGTATATATAAGCTATCGTATGTAATACACATGCTTTTAATTTTGTATAAAGAAATAGCTACAGAAACAAACATATGATGCATTCCAATAACAATAACGTCAAAAAGATTCTTAATTATCATGCACCAGGGAGAATAGACATATCTTTAGAACAGATTGCATACACTAACCAACATACCGCATTCATTGCTTGAACAGGAAGCCACCCCCCATGCTGCTGTTGTGCAAGATCAAGCAATGGAATCACTGCAGATTGCTTGTAGTTGGATGGATAGTGAGACAATATCTCCTTCACCTGCATGTAACAAATACAGGACTAGTCAGACTGGCATGTGAAGCAACATTCCAATAAGAGAACCCCTTATGTTGGTCTGCTAGCGCAGTTAAGCAAGTTCTAAATATATTAGGACTTACCTTTATAGGCTTAGGATCGTGTGAGAAGGAGAGTTAAGGTGAGAAGCGTAAGAAGTGATCTGAACCATTGATCAATTTTAATCTCATACCCATCCATGAATTGCGCCTTTGAAGGGAGTTGATCCGGTGCATCTCGGTGCACCTCATCTTAGTGCATCTCTTCCTAATGTGCACCCAAGGGTGGAGATCCCTTCTTATGCTTCTCACCCTAACTCTCCTTCTCACCAGAGCCCAACCCTACTTTTATAATAGAAAACATGACAACTATCTCTATTCAAAACTACTAGTCTACTACTTCCTTTAAGCCAAAAAGAAGCGGTTCCCTTATGTCATCTTAACCTACATATATTGCTCTCACTAAGCGTGTGGGGTGACATGCTGACATTATCCTTCAGGCCAACTCATGAATTACATTACTTGGCTGCACTTGTGATTTGTTGAAAAGAGACTTGTTCTTGATCTATTCTATATGTTACTTGGACCAGAAAACAACTTTTAATAAATACTTCATTCAAAAATTACAGCCACATGCATCAAGATGACCGTTAAACTTCATAAAGCCACTTCAAACAGACAAAATCACCAACTTGAGGATAAAAAGCCACTTCAAACAGACAAAATTTACAGCCAATCAAGATGACCGTTAAATGTTAATTACTTGATTCTACAGATTTCTAATCTCACAATATCGCAATGTTGCCATCCACTAGCACTTGCTACATATCGGCATTCGTAGTTTGCAACAAATAATAACAGCCAACATAAGGATTAAAAGGTTGTACTCACGAAAATAATAAGTTTGACAACAGAATCTAAATTGTGAGTCCATATCAATTGTGCATAAGCCTCTGAATCATGAAACAAGCTGATTCCCCTACCAACAAGTGTTATATTTCTACATAAGGTGCAACATCAACTTCATTGTAAACTACATTGCATAACTTTAACTTCAGCCTAAAAGGTACCTTCCAATTCTCATTATCCCTTTACCTTTGCCAGATTAAACTCATGAAAAACCATATAATTTAAATAATTACTTGAAACTGACCTTTGGTTTGTTAGCTTCGCTGAATTCCCATGGACGGTCGACGTCATTTTCGGGCGAATCAATGTGCTACACGCACAAAACACACATAGTCAATGAATTGAATGCACATAATCAATATCAAATTTTCATATAGAACAACAAATCATTTAACACTTACATAGTTTACGGCAGTAGATAACGATCGAGTTGTCTGAAAAAAAAAACACGAATGAACAAGTTGGAAAGAATGATCAAACTAGTTCCAGAAATGAAAAACTAAATCGATTTGCAAGTTGAGAGAAACCTGAGGAAATTGACGGATGGTTTCACGGATCTCGAGCAGACGTTTGGATGCTAAACGAGCCAACATTTTTGTGCTCGGAGCCTCCGACGTTGTGACGGAAAAAATGGCGAAGAAGAAAATGGGGGCTTTTGGTATGGCCTTTTGGGGGGATGCATAGTCCTCGTGGTTTCCACGTGACCCCTTTAATATATGGGCCACGTGGTTTTATGGGCTTGGGCTAATAATCGTGTTTACATGACCCGGACCTCTACAGATTGGTGGTCCTGGTCCAGTTACGATTTTAATTGGAAATTAAAGGTCCGGTTTTACCTGGACCAGGTTGTTTAAGACCGTGGTCGAGGTGGAGACTGAATTTGGGACTAGAATCAATCCTTGCGTTTGGGGGTCATGATTGGGATCAGTTGGCTTGTTACAAAGCAGCTTTTCTCTGATCGGGATTGACTTGGGTCGGCCTATGACCAGTTATGGCAATCTTTATGTTGTAATTTTAATTATACCAAATAAGAACAGGTGTGTAATGTCGTAGAATGAATGAATGATTTAGAGCTCGACTTCAAGCATCACCCACTTGTTTATGGTCCAAATGTATTACTTTACTTTAGAGGATGACATCATGCAACATTCGTTTGCAAAATTTTAGTGCTTATAATCCAATTTGGAAAAATATAAAAAAACCACAATAATCTATTAAAACTGATAATACTAAAAAATTATATATGAACTTCACTCTCGTGATCTCTTCAAATTAGCATGAAATGATTGATTACCATAATTCAAAAGAATCGATTCCATTAGACATGACTAGATGTTTTTATTTATTACCGCTTCATTCAAAACCTTCAAAACCTTCAAAACAAACAAGATAGTATCAATATAATTTCATATTTTTTGTTATACTTTTGAAAAAAAAAATTATAAAAGATATTTTTTTAAAAGATATTAATATGCAAAAAAAAAATCATAAGTAGCATGCACAATATACGGTTCTAATCTATCATTGGTTTAATCGTTACGACTTACGAGCTTACTCCTAACTCTTAAGTTGTGGGAAAAGAGACCCAACACTTTTTAGGCCTAGTTGGTCATTGAGTCATAAACCATAATCAATAACAACGACTTCATGGTTAATCAATTATAATAGAGCCCACTTCTTTTTGTTTTGTGTAGCTTATTGTTGCTTTAAAGGAAGGAAGTTTGACCATCATACATTCACAATTAGTCCTAAACCGATGCTTATATGAACACTCGGTTATTTTCGAATCAGTTCTTATTATTTGGTATGAAAATTAGGGCATGGTTCAAGTTTTTTCCAGGTTCATAAGAAATCCATTAGTCCATGTTCAATTTGAGTTGATTCTTGATCATTTTGTACATAGTGACTAAAAAAGTAATCCAAATAACCATAAATAAATAAAATGGTAGTCGAAATAATCGAATATTGACTATAAAGACATTGGGTCACACTTTTAAAGATCATGTTTACCGACCATAATCTAATATATTTGTTGAACCTATTAAAAAGAGGTCTATTTGAAACTAGTTTTTTTAAAGAACTATTGTAAACAATATTGTCAATCTTAATTGGTCAATGCACAATCCGCCCCCAAGGAACCATATATGAGGACACATTTCAAAGCTGACTTAGTGACTAAAGATAGCAGAAGGATTCAAGTCCGACTCCTACTTGATTCGAACAAATGTATTTAAGCAACATTGTTCTATCCTTTTATCAACGAAGCTACACAATCTATAACTATTGTAAGTAGTATTTCAGTAAACACTACAATTTATTTTACATATTTCAATTATTTATAAGTATATATCAATAGAGGAAGGTTCAAATGAGAACTTTGTAAATTTAAAGGAACATCTTGTGGATTATATATGATGTGAGTCCCACACATTAAAAAAAAACATATATGATTTAATGATAAGCCTTATTGAATCATATATAATTTTTTAATATGGTAACCCACATCATATATATGGTCCACAAAATGTTAATTTTTTTTTTTTTAAATAAGGGTGTTCTTTGTATCTTCCCTACATGTGATCAAGTAGTTTTTTCTAAACATAATTGACATTTATTATGGGTATCAACACCATCTTTTCAAACCCTAGAAGACTTCATATTAGCATTTAGCCCAAAAGACCTCCTCCCTCGCCTTATCCATCAGAGAACCAACAAGATTGCAAAAAAATGGCGATAATACCGCAAAACTTGTTCACAAACAACCTTCAATGGGTTCCCAATAAACTTCTGTCCAATACCCTTAACCATACTCGACCAATTACTCGTATCTTCTTATGTTCTACATCATCATCATTAGATAAGAAGTATAACAGCAGATTAGGGCTTAGCACCAATGGAAACCATGTGAAATCGTCGTTCGATTACAACAATCATAACGGAGTTAACACCAACAATGGCCACTATGAGTACGAGCAGGGTTTAATTGAAAACAACCAACAGTACCCTAGACCGACGGAAGTTCCATGGAAGAAGGAGTTGTGTAATTCCGTTCAACTTATCGGAATCGTTGGTACTCCGGTTGAATTTAAGCAACTTAGTTCCGGTAAGGTTCTCGCCTGGTGTCGCCTTGCCGTCAAAAAATCTGCCACCGATACTACATGGTAATTCACCGGATTAAAAATTCTCTAATTTTTATGATTGATTGTGTTTTCAGTTTTGAATTGTGTTGGTAGTAAGAAACTGTTTGAAATTAGGGCTTCGTTTGTGTTCTGATTTGGGTGATTAACAGTGATTCAGATTATATGAACATTAGCACATAAGATTTGTTGGTTTTATGAAATATGGTTCGATGATTATGGGAAATGGTAGCATTCTGGAGAGGTAGAGATAGAAATAGAGGAATTCAGACACAATTGGCCTCTTTGTTAGCTTAACCGAACTCACAACTTATTCGGTCAGCTATACCATGACTGCTTGGCGGCTTAATGATATAGAAAGTGGCTTATTCAGTAACTTTCTACGGGGAGCTGTATGCGGAAAGCCAAACTTACCCCTCTCGATTAAAAACACGCCCCTTCCATCTATGAAAAAACCATATCAAACAAAAAAATTCCCAATCTATACAGACATATTAATCCACAGAGACAGCTTTATCCATACAGGACTTCATGGAAAACCAACCAAACAGCCATATGCAATGTATTCTTGGAGTTGGAGACCCCTGTATAATGAACAGGTGGCAACCTGCTTATCATATTCATCTAGCTGAATGATGCCTAAATAAATAGTTAAATACAAAAGATTTCAAATTGCAAGAAAAGTGAAACCAAAGAGTAAAATGAATAGCTAGTTTTTGGTATACAGCCCCTTATAAACTAGCTGATAAGCTAGCTATTCATTTATAAATTAGTTGTTAGTTGAAAAGCTAGCTGTTGGCTAATAAACTAGTTATTTACTGAAAAAACTAATAAGCTAGCAGTTGGCTGATAAATTAATAATGCCTGGTAAAAACTAGTTAATAAGTTAGACGACAATGTAAAACAACCTAAAAGGAAAATATAAGGGACAATTGTTATATAACGAGCCTAATTGAAAAAAAGGTGAAAAGGCCCTAATAAGCTATCTGAAGTAACTTTTTAAAAGATTAGCTTATGGCTTATCAAACAGGCTTTATCTTCTTGTTTGTATGTAATATGGGATTTATCTGTAACAAGAACCCTAGCAAAGACCATGGTTAACGAAACCTTTGGCATGTGACAAAAATAGGTAAATTACTATACTACCCATCTCAAATTAAAACCTTAAACCTTCCACAATTCTTTACCCGTTTAGTCCCGACCATGTACCAAACGCAACCCGAAGGACAAAATAGGGAATTTTTTGACCTGAAATCAACATTGTCAAACAATTGGCAAATGGGTATTTTTTACGTATGTTCACTGCCAAGTAATTTATCGTTTTCATTAGTTTTTCTAGATGCAATCAGTTTTTTTCCCATGAATAACATAAAAGAGCTGGATTTCAGTGACTAATACTCTGCCAACTCTATCTGTGTGCTATGTCTAATCGGTTTGAACATTTTTTATGGTCGTTTTCAGGATCAACTTGACGTTTTGGGATGAGTTGGCACATGTTGCTTCTCAGCATGTGGAGAAAGGACAACAAATATATGTATCGGGCCGGCTTGTTTCGGATACAGTCGATAGCGAAGATGGGAAGCAACAAACCTACTATAAGGTTACCTTTTAATTAACTAGATGTCGCCATTCCTTTTTTTTTGAAGTATATATATATATATATATAGAGAGAGAGAGAGAGAGGTGTTCATACGAGAATGGTACCTATTTAAGAAAATAAGAAAATGATCAAGTTACGTACAAAATCACATGTGATTTTATATCAACAGCCAAAAAAGTGTGTGGGCGACCCTATGGCTACATGGCAAGGTCTCATGAATCACATGTGATTTTGTACGTGATGTTAGTGTAAAATCACATGCGATTTAGGCATTTTTTATTTTCTTAAATATGTATCATTCTCGTATGAACCCCGACTCTATATATAGTATAATATAATATATACAGGGCCAGCTTCAGGTTCAGGGGAACTGCAAAAAAAATGACGTTATGCACATGTGCATACAAGTAATTCACTAATTTGTAGGCAATTTTTTCGGTATACACATGTGCATAAAAACCAAAAAACAGATCCAATTACTTGTATGCACATGTGCATAACTCCCAATGAACGGTTACCAGGTTGTTCCTCACTTTTTCATTTTTTTGGGGGGTTTTCTAACAACTTCATTTTTTCACCCACACTCGTCACCTTTGGTGAGTCTTGAACCCCGACCTCAATGGAGGTTGGGATCTACTACCAATAACCCACCTAGATACTATTGGGCCAATGACCCTTTTTGGTGGTATTGCCATTCTTGCCAACTCTTTGCTTCCTTCATATCTAACCGATCATATGATTTTCGTTTTCACATATATATCTAAATGTTGGCAGGTAGTTGTTCAACAGCTGAATGTTGTTGAGAGAAGCCAATCTTCCATACCATCTTATGATGGAGACTTCAACTCCAACTCCAACTCCAACTCCAACTCCAACTCCAACTCGGGCGCCATGACAACAGGCAATTACTTCCATCGTGTTTCCTTTTTGTCGAGTTTTTAACGTAAATTTACCATTCGTTCATTTATAAATAAAATCAAACCAAATCAAAAGACAAATACAAATATGGACAAATAGTGAAATACTGATATCATTACTTTCTAGGGTCACAAATTCCTCTGTTTTGGAGTTATTGATGGGTGTTTACTATTTAAAATACTTAACTAACAATCAAATATTTTGATTAAACTTTTTCCTTGATCAACCGGTGCATTTTTTCCGTAGTTTCTTGGTAACATTTTACATTAAAAAGGTTTTCCAGGAATTATAATGAAATCTTGTAACATAAAAACCTTCCAGAGTGGAAATTCTTGCCATTTTCATTGGATGTCGAGTTAAAATAAGATTCGAGTACTTTTTTGTCTTTAGCCTAGTGGGTAAGGAGGTGGGCATCCTTGCGGAAGATTTCCACTCTTCTTTTATCTGTAAATGAAAAAATATAACCGTGTGAAACTTGATCTCGCACATTTTTGTGAGAATTTCTCGAAACATTTTTTTGTGTGTTCTTTTTGGGTCTTTTATAGAAGATCCCCTCAGTTATATATATATATATATATATATATTATTTTGGTGCAGGTAAAAAGCAAAAGAATTATGCAGCAAATGGCAACGTAACGACAGAGGAACTATGGCAAGCTTTCTTCGCTAATCCTACCGAATGGTGGGATAATAGGAAGAACAAGGTACATATATATATATATATATATGGGTTTAGGGTTTAACGTATTTGTTTTTTCCACCTCCGTATAAACAATACCCACAAAATAGAAATATTAAATGATCGAATCGAATAAAAGGTTGTGCATCAAAAGACCATCTTCAACAGATATTTTGGAGTTCTTAGTAACTTTTTTGCTCCAATGGATTCTTCCTTCAAAATTGAGATAGTGGATGAGGTTAAATATAAAGTAAAGTTTAATTTGGCTCTCTAATTTTTGTAATTTTCAATGGATATCGTTTCTAGACTTCAAAAACTTGGATTGTGTCCCTTACGGTTGTCAATTCTGAACGGTTTTGGTTCTTCTGTCTGAAGGTCATTAACTTTTTCCGTTAAGTCTAATTAAACCTACGGTAATTTTTTTGTCAATTTTTACTATTTTTATTATATTAGGAAAATATATTATATTTTAAATTTTAAATTGTAAAAGGAAAATGAATGGTGGTGGTTATTCTTTTTCTTTTTCTGTTTTGTTTTACAATTTAAAGTTAAAAATATAAAGTTTTGTAATTTTAATATAAAATTAAGAAAATAATAAAAATGATTAAAATATCACACATTTAACTGTATTTAATTCGTTTCCAAATCCAGGTTTTTAAAGTTTGGAGACAATATGTATTAAAAATTTCTAAAGTTCATTGAACTATTGAATTGTAAAATATATTAATAATATAATTAACGTTGAAATTTCCAAAATGATAATATGGATTTCCTTTTAGATTATAACTTCTGTTTTTCCATTTTTGGAGAAATTATAGAACCCGAAACTAAACTCATCTTGCTCTTTGTTAATGGTTCACAGAGGAGCCCAAATTATCCGGATTTCAAGCACAAAGACACGGGTGAAGCTTTATGGGTCGAAGGGAGGTACAATCCATCTTGGGTTAAATCTCAGTTATCGATATTAGATTCACGAATGGAATCTTTTCACGATCAAAACGCTAATAAGCGCTCAGATTACATGTTTGGAGACAACTTGACGTCTTATTAATTAACTTATGATTAGTTTGCCCAAGAAACGCCATTAAAATTTTGTTTATATATGATTCCATTATCTTTTAAGCTCATGCTTCTAGACCCTGCTTTTGAATGAGATATATTGGGTCAGTTTGGTTTATCTGTAATGCCTGCGTTGGTTTGTTATGGGATGTTTTTGGTTTGTTTTTGATTGTAGCGATTGTGGTGGTTAGTTTTTGTTTACTAAAGTTGGGTTTTATGTTAATATCAATTGCATTATTATAGATGGGTTTGTAACAAGATGTTTACAAATATGATTATATATGTTAATTTATATCGTATAAATATATTTCATATGTATTTGATATAAAAAGGACTTGGTATATCAATATATACAATCATAAAGTAAACATATTGATCGACGATATGATGCAGAGAGAAACAAATTTTGTTCAAATGGCTTCAAGTTAACCCCCCCCCCCTCTCTCTCTCTCACACACACACACATATATATATATATATATATGATGTATACAAAAAATTTCTTTTGTGAAATATGGACTTGGTCTGTTCATATATATATACAAAAAAATATATGCATATACATACATTCATACATGTGTATATAGGTGGGTGAGAGAACACTTGCAGAAAGTAGAATAAGGGAATTCATCTTAATCATCCATCTTTTTTTTTAATTTAGTGAGAATGCTATAATATTTCGAATGAGTTAAAATTTTGATCTAACGGCTAAAAATGTCAACCTTCAACTACCTACAGTTGCTCGCTGACAAAAAATCACAAACGGTATTCATCTACCTTTAATTATATTCATTAACCTTTAGTTATATTCGTCAGCCTTGCTGTTCACATTTGTCTTTAATTTCAGTCACCTTCATGAATTTTTACATAATTTTAATCACTTTCACATGCATTAATTTTTTAAAGTTTCGGACATGAAGATAAAAATAGGTAGAAGAAGGTTATGTTATCCCGAAAAATTCCTTAATTATGATGGGAACCTAACACTATATATATGAACCAAATCAAACCACTTATATATCGATCTAAAGAAGAAATATTAATGAAATAGTCAAATACATAAATTGTCTATGTGGTTTACTAAATCCCTCATAACTACCTCGATTTTCGAAATTACATCATAGTCTCCATTGATTCTATTTATTTTACTCCCACCATTCCAGGTCTAAATGGGCATTAAGTCCATTCGTTAGGTCCCCTTCACGTTCTAGTCATGTGAGGGCATTTTGGTCTTTTTTGTCCTTTTGCCTTTCATCTTCGTCAAGCATTCTCATGTAGTTTGGTGTTCTTTGCCACGAGTCATCTCTATAGCAACACCATCTCATCTCTGCTTCTACAACATCATTTCGATTAATTAGGGTTTTCCTCTTGTTTTTAATTTAGGGTTTGAGAACTGGTTCACATATCTTATTCTTATTTTCTATTTAACAGATCTAGTGTTAGGAACATGTTTTCTTCTCGTTTTTATTATTGTGTTTTACCGGTCTGTCTGTCCCAAATAATTAATTCTCGCATACCAAATCCCATTAATCGAATCACTTTTTCGAGAAATATTGTTCTTCACATGATGTTGCTCTCCTTCAGTTTAGGGTTATATTTATGCGTTTATGCTCGAAGAAATATTCAAGAACAATTAATAATTAAGAGTCAAATTTTGTCTTCGAAATGTTTTCCGGGTTCGAATGTATTTTATTTAAATGTTTTTGGGTTTGAGTTTGAAGACGTTTCTATAGGTTTGAGTATTCTCAAAAGGAAAAAAGCAAAATGACCAATATGCCCTCATCTACCATCCGTTAGCTAGCTAAGGTCATCTAAGCAAATGAAAACAATCGTTATTCTGATGTAATTTTGAAACTCGAGTAGCAATTCTCAAAATTTCAATACGAACAATATATTTATGTAATTTTATTCTAATAAAAATGAATAAATATTACCATAACAACAAAATCATAAAAATCAAACATGTGTATTGATATTTACTTCCACCAAACATCAAAAATTACATATAAATTAAAAAAACTTGTTGCCTGATCATCTTTCACATAGATCAGAAAAACACCACCAAAATATGTATATTTCTTTTCACTAACTTAATTTGTTCCTAATTAAAAATTCAAAAACCGTTATCATATGGTTTCTCAAATCTTTCTTGAAAACCAAAAACCCTCTTTTTCATATATAATATATATATATATATATATATTATATATATTGTAAATATTATTAGGGTTTATAGAGAATCATCCAACCCTCTAGCTTCAGAAGCTTTCATGATTCTAAGTCTTTTACAAGAAGTAATGAACATCTCCCATGGTACATCACCAACAAGCATCCAATCTCCATCTTTATCTTCATAAGTTGGTGCATGCTGTGAACCATTGTACCCTTCTCTTTCAGAATACAACCCTATAATGCACTTAAACATCTTTTGCAAACCCTCCATTAATTCTTCATAACTTGTATACATTTTAAGGTCTACTTTCCTTAAATATGGAGCTCCATCCATGCTCACTTTCACATACATCCCTGATCCCATCTCCGACGACTCTTTCTTTCCACCTTGTACTATGTTTCTCCGGTAAGATCTCACCGGCGGCCACCCAATAACTTGTTCCCTGAAAAACCATTCATTTCATATAATTAGTTTAACTATTATGTATCTGGGTATCACTACTAAATAAAAGACTTTTGTCTACTGACTTTTTATTGAAAAATTCGAGTGATTCATCACAAAACTGTCACAAAAGTTGTTGGATAATTCAAATCAGTAACAGATTATCCGGATATTCTCTGGGTGATCAATCGGTTGGTATTTCTAGAAAAACTATCGAATTTTACTGAACCATTTGATATTTTTTGGGTGATTTTTTTGGGTAAAAGTAAGTTATTTTGTATTGGGTATCATAAAAATATGGAATTTAAAGTAGAATTTGCATGGATTTTGTAACTTACTTGGTGGGTGGTGAAGATCTTGATTCATTTTCATCTGTGCAAGTACTGGATTCCATCTCCGATGAACTTCTTTTGTTACCGGAAAGACTTGTCTTTATGATCTCCGGCTGATCATCGGTTCCCGGTAACCCTAATCGGAGCTCGGTTGCTTTGTAATTAAGATCGATATCTTCAAAAAGATTCAAAGAGCTTCTCTTTTGATCCATTATATATATAATCTTCAAGAAAACAAGTGTGAATTGAAGGGTGGTTCTTGATTTTCCGGTGGTGGTTCTTGATTTTCCGGCGGTGGTTCTTGATTTTCCGGCGGTGGTGAATGGTTGAGAGAGAATTGGGTTGGTTTGTGAGTTGTAATTTAGTGATGATGGAGAAGGAGTTTTATATAGAAAGATTAGGGTTTGGGGACATGAATCAAGTCACTTATTCTCTTTCTGCATGGATTTCATGACTCCATAAATTTATGCCCACTCGCACACTCACCGCACGTGATCTAAGTAAGCCAAAAGAAAAACCAAAAAATCATTAAAAAATATTTTTTGAGGTAATGTTTTAATTGTTTATATTCAAACATAAATTTAGATTTTTTTATAAATAAAAATTACATTATTTGCATTGTTGGTTTATTGTAAAACTTTACATATGACGTTTTAAACATGGAAAACGATCTTTTGTTGTCCTTTTCTTTTGTGTTCTTCGAATGAGACGTTAAACTGTTAGATTTTCCTTTTTCATTACCATTTAAACTATGTTTAACAAACTAGTTGATAATTGATAAGTTAAATGGTAGTTGAAACCCAGTTGCTAAACTGATCACATTGAACAAAAATCATCTGGTAAATTAGTTGAAAATGTAAAATGATAAAAAAAAAAAAAAAACATTTGCATAACTACCTTTTTACATATTAGGGCATGTTTGTTGACAACTTAATGAGACTCACAACTTATTAGGTCAGTCATACATGATTGTTTGATATTATCTTTAATAATATAGAAAGTGTCTTAGGGGTTGTTTGGTTGGTTTTCCATTAAGTCATGTATGAATAAAGTTGTATGTGTATATTAGGAAATGCTTTTGTTTGAGAAAGTTGTTTCATCTATTGAAGGAAATATCTAAAAAACTTGGCTTTTAGCATAATCTTTGCCTTATAATATGATTGAATAAATCATTTTCTATATTATTAACTAACCATCAAACAATAATGTACATCTGACTTAATAAGCTGTAAATCTCATTAAACTGCTAAGAAACATGTTCTTATTCAGTAAGCTCTTAACAGTAACTTTATGTAGAAATCCAAATTTTTCCAAACTTATGTCTTCCAATTAAAACACATTCTTTTCGTTTATTAAAAAATTATTCCACACAAAAATATTTGCAACCTATATAAACTAATTATTCTACACAAAAAAACTTTATCAATACAAAACTTAATGAAGAAAAAAAAAACAAATGTCGTACTAGTTGAGGCTTTGGGGGAGTGGTGAAATATCTCATCTGCTCAAGATTCGAATCCAGACATACACAACAATTATGCCACTGAATTTATCAGAATTGATGTATTACAGTCATAATTTATCAGAATTAGTCAAGGTATAAGTTGAGATATTCTTAAAAAAAATGATTTTTTTAGTAAAATAAAAAAAGGATTTTGAAAGACACGCGCGTGAAAAGCGTGTGAGTGAAATTCCGTAAAAGGAGACATGTTGTTAGATAAGACAGGCAGAGATGTTGGTGAAAAGACGGGCAGGTTCGGTCAGCTGAGAAGAAAGAAGGGAACATAGGGTAGACAAACCCAACCATCCGGTATGGTGTACCATCCGATTAACGGCTAAGATGTCTTCAAGCTATTAAATCTGGATCGTTGGATCGCGCACCCTAAAAAGTAGGAAGACTAACATGTGATGTAGGACCCGCATATTGTCGGAGATTACGACACTCCCCATGTGTGGACTTTGATTATTTTGGGCCCACTAAAAATGAAATTGCTACTCATTACCACACTTCTCATTTAAATTAGTATTCTTATATTTTTTTTTTCTTTAGTGAACAGTATTTCATATAAAGTCCAGACTAATTTCGATAAAGTTTTTTACTGTAATAACCAGCACTGATAAACTCAATAGCTATAATTGTTAAGAGCATCTGGATTCAAACCCTGAATGGCTGGAATATTCCTTCAACCTCGAGGCATTCGTCCAGTAGGTCACAACACGTGGTTTAATCATTTTTATTTTAATTTTACCCAAATATCATAGGTCTGTAATAATTGCAGACCCAATAAACGATAAGATTTTCAAGTTTTTTTGTCTAGGTTTGCAATGATTACGGATATGTCACGTATCATCAGTAGAAAAAACCCTTAAACTTATAAAATTTACATATGTAGGGTGTGTTTGGTTTGAGATATTAATCAGAAATTAGTGAGAATGATAATAAAAAAATCTGTTTGGTTGTATATAATATAATTGACTCATTTCCCAGAAGCCAAATTTTCATTCCTAATTAAACTGGAGGGAATGAAAATTCATTCCCATTTTCATTCCACGTCATTTTCATTCCGATTCCCCTTTTCATTCCTTAGCCAGAACCAAACTCCCCCTTAGTCTCTACTGCGGACATGGTCTGGTTTTTTTGCATTTTTTTGTCATTTAGTTATTTTAACTAGGTTCGTGATATTATAGATCTGAGTATTGTGGACCTAGTGACATTGGGTAAAGTCCAAAAAGAAATGATTGTGTGAGTAATTTGAATGAGAATAATGGTTATTTAAGTCAAGCTCTTCCTAAAAAAATTACTTCTAAAAATAGTTTAATATTTCAATTTTCTTTTTCCAAATTAAATAATCCTCCGTCCTAAATTAAGTGTTCATGTTACTATTCTAATTTGTTTATAAAGGTAAGGGATTGTTTGTTTTAAGAAAAACACTCTTATCGGTATTTTATGTCAGATTCGTTAAGATGTAGGGTAAGTTAGACTGTTTATTTTTTTCCAAAATTTCAAAAATACCTTTGTACTATTGTCCTATTATCTGGTAAGAGTTAAACCAATTTCTTATTCACCTCTTATTGTTCTCCATACCCAAAACGACATTTGTTAATCGATATTTACCAAATCCTCACATCTCTCAATTGGTGTATTTTCTAAAAATTTAAATGTGTTAAATACCATCAATGACATATTTTTGTTTGAATGAAGTGTAATTATATAATTTAGATGTAAATTTTGTAATGAATAAATATATGAAATTGTATAAATTTATCTACAAATTCAACACTATAATTTTCTAATGGATAAAATTAACAAATTCAAATATTTATTAGTTTACACAAACAACTAGTCATTGAAAACATTTTCAAACTTCTACATCAACTCTTATCAATTAGAAATGAAATAAGACTTCAGCACCTTCTAAAAAAATAAATGACACTTACGTTTTTAATTTCTAATGTTACCTTTAATTATAAGATGTATAAAATTTATTTATCTATCAATAAGGGTAAAGGCGTTATTTAGCTATTTCAAAATCGAAGTAATTGTATATTCATAAATGTTTGTTATTTTTATTGTAGACATTTATTTTGAAACGAAAGATTACTTATAATTTTTATTATGGTTTGTTTTATATAAATGTTATAATTTTTTAAAAGTAGACTAAATGTATCTCTATATATTACTAAATACACTTTTAACTACTAATTTTTCCACCATACATATAAATACTAAAACTTCCTTTTATATTCTAAATATATTATTTGTCTAAAATCACTCTTCTTTGTTCTTTATCCTTACTAAAATATAGATGGAGATAATTTCGAAATAAGTGACATCATTTTTTTAGTAGACAACAAAATAAAGATAATTTTTTTAAAGATTTGGATACTAGGTTTTTTAATATAAAACAAGAACAAAGTCTTTTACATTCTATGTAATTTATCGAATAAAATTTTATGCAAACAATAAATCCATTTAATTGATAATAATAAAATATAAAATTATAAGTATTTTTTTCTGTTCTTTTTTTGATTGATGTAAAATCTGGTATAAATGAATAAAGTTACATGCACCAAATCTAGTGTGTAAATTTTCGTTACACTAGATTTGGTGTCCCCCATAAAAAAAATTAGGGGGTGGGTTAAATGCACCCATATATATTGATAAAAGCACCAATGTCTACAAAAATTTCTCATTACATATCAATGTCATAACCTATTTTTTAAATTTCCGGTGCATTAGAGGACTTAACTCTGACATAAAAAGGGTTTATATTACATGGCAAAGAATCTATTTAGACTTTTTATAATAACTATCATTCTCATCGGAACCTAACTCTACGTAACATTACCTATAATTAACCACAAGGGTTGTGGCATACTGGTTGAGGCCCTGGAGGATGTGGTGGAATATCTCATTTATCCAGGGTTCGAATCCAGACGTACACAACAATTATGGCCACTGAGTTTATCAGGGCTGATGTATTATAATCATAATTTACCGGGATTATTCCAGACATAACCTGGGATACCCTTCTTTAAAAAAAACATTACGTATAATTTAACATCAATTTTTAATATTTAGTGTAAGATTTGATGTCTCAATTAAAAATCGAATTGAATCTTTATATTTTAATTGCGCATGGTGGCAAACACGTGGAAGGCATCAAGCATTTAAGAATTTGGGCCCATGGTCCTTTTTATGTTTCATGTGGTCCAGGAACGTTGGCCCAATCCAAAAATTCCTCTCAATTATACCATTCTTTTTTCAAATGTACACATTCTGATGCATATGGTACAACCGTACAACTGCTTATACCCTACCAAATTATATATATGATACCTAGGTTGCCATCCTTTTATCTATACTATATTATAAAGCATTTGGCAAAAACTCTTAAAAACCAATTTTTATGCATGTAGTACTGTTTATTGATGCACATTACTTAAAATTCAAGATTACAAGTAATTATGCGTAAGTACAACTTATTTAAGCTAAATTCTTAATTCGTGTAACTAACTATAGATAAACATAGGATAAATATCTTATTTTAAATATAAAAAAATGTAAAATATAATTAGGATAATCATTGACTTATAACATAATACTTAATTATTATTTTTATAAAAAGTTATGTTATTAAAAAATAAATTATTCAACCTAAATTAAAATATAATAAAAATTTGAATTAAAGAAATTGTATAAAAAAATAATTTTTAAATAAAACACTAAATATCGTTTTCTCAAAACCATTATAATATTAACAGAGACAAAAAATAAAATGAAACACTAAAATCAAGATGTATTTCGCTGCATTGCGCGAGTACCCGTCTAGTATATATATATATATATACATGTATATATATAGAGAGAGGGGGAAGTTCAAATGTAGACTAAAATTTGATTGTGAACATGAGGATAAATGAGAGCGAGACACGTGCATGAATTTGTATTATTCAGACTGAATAATAAAGAAAATATTCAGACTGTATAATAATATTATTCAGTCTGAATATTTTTTTCTTCATTATTTAGTCTGAATATGACACGTATCGTGCTCTCATTTGTTCTCACGTTCACAATTAAATTTGAGTTAATTAAGTATTACGTTTTCTAGTTAATCAATTTTAACTTTTAAGTATTTTTAAGGGAAGATTTGGATATTTACTTGTATGTTTTTGAAAACTGATATTTATTTTGAGATAAATATAAATAATACATTTTGGGATATAGTGAGTATTTGATTTTTGCTGATTTTCTGCATTGTAAATTTGTAGTAGCTAATTTTTTGTACTTGAATCACGTTTTTCTACTTATTTATGAATAATTAGTTATGTACTAGTTACAACATAACTGATCAGAAAATATTCTAGTAAAATTATTTATAAATTTTTATATCATCTATTGTTTTATAAAATAATTAAAATGCCATACAAAATAAACATTACAAACTTCAAGCAACAAAAAACACTTTTGAACACAATTTTATGTACAACATCTTATAACATTTGATTTTTTATTATTATTTCAGACAACTGCTTTCCAAACATCCCTTATATATCATACGATATGTATAATAATCGAGCATGCCAGCTCTATATAAATAATTTTTTCTTAAGGTTAAAACAATTGTTAATTACACCATATGAAATTGGTCAGTTATTATAAAATCTCAAACCAACCATATTAGATATTGTTCGTTTTGTTCAAACCTCAATTTACGGTTCTAAAATGTGTCCGACAAAAGAAATATCCAATCTATTATAAAAAAATATTTGTTTCATTCTCCAACTGATACGATAATATATCATGGTTACAAAAAGATATTACAACCTTTTTTCCAAGTTTTTAAACATTTAAATTATAACTAAATTAATAATTTGTTTTATTTTTATATAAGTGTAATATATTATTCATAAATAATAATTATAATTATAAAATCAAATCAAATCAAGTAACAAAAATCTCCCAACAAATCAATTATGAAACAACTCAACAAGGGTGTTCCTGGTTTTTTTGTGTCTATTTATTACTTTTTTTAAACAATTAATAATGTTGTCCCTATATGTTTATAGAAAAAGAAAAACAATAATCATCATGATTAATTACTTAAAGGATATGCTAGTTAGCATATAAACAAGGAAAAACAAGAATTATAATAAGTCTTGATCATCAACAATAATTATTAATAAAATAAAAATAAGAATGATTATTTAAAGGAAAAAAGTACTAACAATCATTATGGTTTAATTGTTATTTAATTAAAATATAGTTTTTATAATAAAACATTATTTAAGAAAATTGGTTAGAAATCACTGTAGTAAAGGATAATTTCTAAATAATGTCTAGAACTAATATGACATTTATAACACTGTGTTAAATAATTATTGTAACGCATGTTATTTTGCTTGATTTTGAAAATATAATACAATTGATATATAAATTATATTAGAAATATATATATATATATAGAGGAAAGTTCAAATGTGAACTCATTTTTGGTTGTGAACGTGAGGACGAATCTCAGTCACTTATCCGGTCAATAAAGGCGGCTTTGACCTGGTTCCCCTCCATTAATAAGCTCCGCCCTCCCATGAATCGCGTCAATCCTCCGTGATCGCGTCCACCATAACCGAAGATGTGTGGCTGAGATTCGTTCTCACGTTCACAACCAAAAATGAGTTCACATTTGAACCTAACCCTATATATATATATATATATATATATATATATATATATATATATATATATATATATATATATCGAGTTTCTGTAACAACTTGAACAATAAATAGCAAATAAAAAATAGAATAAATGTTAATAATGTTGTGTAATATTTGTTGATTAAAAATGGAAGAACATTTCCAATAGATTATGTATAATACTGAAATTGATTTCGGACTAATTCTCAAAATATGGAAAACTCTTCAAACATAGGAATGATAAATGATTTTTTCTATTATTTTGATTAATGAGAATATTTGAAATTAAATGTTTAGAAGATCGAAATAATATTTTATTAAATGTATAATATATTTTAATAATATAGTTAGTGTTGTAATATTTAGAATAAAAAAAAATGTTGGAGTTCAACGTAATTTTTTATGAACAACCAATTCATATTTATGAACATTGTCCCTTTTGACATTAGCATGTATTCTTTCCCCACTTAGGCTATGTTTGGCAAACTAGCTGATAAGCTAGCGGATAACTGATAATCTTAGCTGGTAGCTTATAAGCTAACTGATGAAAAAATATCATGTTTGGCAAAATTAACGTATAAGAACGTAAAATGACCAAAATGACATATTGAAAAATAAAATTAATAATTAAAATTAACGAGGGTTATAATTGGAAAAAATGACAATAAGCTCCCAAAACGCTACTCCAAGTAGCGTTTCAACAAGCTAGCTTATAAACTAACTTATGGTTTGCCAAACGTGTACACTGAAAACAAGCTAACTTATTTTTGCCAAACATAGCCTTAGGGTGTAAACAAGCGAATCAAGTCAATTAGCAGATTATTCGAGCTCGGCTTAAAACGTAAATCACACTCAAGCTCGGATAATTTTTCAATGCTTGAGCTCGAGATCGATTAACTCATTTATTTGCTCTAACTCGATATTTTTTTATATTTTGAAATCGACTCGAGCTCGATAATTATCAAGTTCAAGCTTGAACAACTCGATAAAATCTCAAATCATTAAAACCCCTGATTTTTTAATTATATATGAATTTATGAAGCAATCTACCTAAAAGTTTAAAGATATATTGAAAATGCTTTTAATTTTGGTACATGTTTAAGAATAAAAATGGAATTGAAAAAGATAAATATAGGTGTCAAATGGTCAAATTAAATTATTGATTGGTCTTTACATTGATGAGAGTCACCATCATATTAATTAATAAAACCTACACCAAAAAGTTATATCTTGGCTCATTAATGCCTCCTTCACCTACATTCACATTGAATCATAACCCCACCCCACAACTTATAGATGGGTCAAATATGAAATATCAAAACATCTTTTAACAGTTTTTTTAAAATAGAAAAAATAAAGAAAATAAAGATTTTTAGTTAATTTTTAGTTTCAAGAGCTTTCCTAAAACTATCTTCAAAATGAAGAAAGTAGGGATAAAGTTTTTTATTTTCTAAATTTAGAGAACACTCCAAAAATAATTACAATATGAGACAACCAATAGGAAATTTTAAAAACAAATATTTGGAAAGATGTATATAATATTTTAATAGATGGATGTAATATTTTAATATTATAATTAATGTTAGTTTCTTCAAAATGGGGGAATCTGTTGGAGATGAGTGTAATTTATTTTGAAGATTTTAACTTTTGGTTCTCCATTTTGGAAAAAATTAGGGTATCTGTTGAAGATGCTCTCGGTCATGAACTGGTATCAAGCGATCCCTTGAAAATCGGGTCTAATGTAAGATTCCAAACTAATCGTATTATATAATTTTATCTATATATTTGTACTCATGGTTTTAAAACGCGTCTGATAAAAAATATATCAACTCCCTTATAAGATAACAATTGTACCCTCCCAACCAATATGAGATATTACAGACTGATTCTTGTTACGACAAAAAAAATCTTAGGAGAATTTTAAGCTCGATAACCTGTCTCGGTTTCATCAATCTAATCCCAAATCTAATTTTGAGCATGTCGTTTATTTTAAACAAAAATGTTAATTAATATTTTGGAATTACAACTTTTAAATTATAGTACTAAAATACACTTTAAATGTATGCATTTACTTGAAATTCTTATAATTTTAAAAAAATACTTGTAATAAAAACTCTTAAAAAATGAAAAATCGATCATATACATAACCGGTCCTAGACCAAGTTTTGAAATTCTAGAAAATTGTAACCGGTCTCAGACCATCGAACCATAAAGAGTCAAACTGGGCCAAATCTCGCCATCTCTAC
Source organism: Silybum marianum (assembly GCA_036898165.1). Classification (NCBI taxonomy): domain Eukaryota; kingdom Viridiplantae; phylum Streptophyta; class Magnoliopsida; order Asterales; family Asteraceae; genus Silybum; species Silybum marianum. Next base: position 1,611,829 of record CM072530.1, read on the forward strand.
CAAGGGCAGACCTAGTAAGAACTGAGTGTGCTCATTCAATTATTGTAAAAGGAAAAAAATTAGGCGTGTGGTAATTGCACCCGCTTGATTTTTTAAGGTGCTCTCAAATACTTTAAAAAACAAATTTACCAGTAGAATTCAACACTATCATTTACTTATCGGGTAAAATTTTAGTCCATCAAAACGACATTGTATGCAAGAATTTACCCGGCAAGTGCTAACCGTGGTAAGAGGCGTCGTCCTCACTTACCAGGGTTCGAATCCATGCGTACACAACAATTGTGACCACTGAGTTTATCAAGGCTGATGTATTGCAATCATAATTTGTCGGGATTAGTCCAGGCGTAGCCTGGGATACCTTTCACAAAAAAAGGACTCTTGGTCCTTTTCTCACTCTTGTCGGATAAAATTCTTGATTCTTATGATATTCATTAAATAAGCTAATATGATTTGATAAACGCTTAACTGAAGAAACACAAATATTTCATTTTTGATATTTTAATATTCACCTCCAAGGACTGGCCCATAGACCATGTAATGTTATTACTCAAAAATATTAACAATAAAAATACAACTACAAGACTTGAACCCATAACCTCAAATACAATTTTCAACATAACTACGAGTCTACCACAACATCAAAACAACTTCTTGTTTATTTTGTCCCATTTTGATTTTATAACTTTTCTTCATGGTTTATTTATTTTTTACTTGCTAATTCATCATAAAAGTCATTTTTTATCCAGTTTTGGAGGCAATGTATATTTAGCTTAAAGATCAAATCGATTTCATTTAAAGATATGTAGTTTATTCCCCAAATTAACACAATTGACTTTTCCTGATGTCAAATCGTGTTAACTCTCTCCTAGACAAAACTGTTATTTTGTGGACTGTCGATCCATTTTAAAGATACAACTGTTTAAAAAAAATCATGAATCCGCCATTTATCTCTTACCCACAACTATAGATTTTATGTTACAACCTTTTAAGCATTTAGGCATTGTTTGGCAACAATAAGCTAGCTTATAAGCTGACTTATAAGCTAGCTTATTTTCTGAGTAATCGTTTGGATGCACATAAGCTAGCTTATAAGTCAGCTTATAAGCTAGTTTATCGATAAGCTACTTGGAGTAGCTTATGAGTAGCTTTTTGACACTTTTTCCAATTATACCCCTAACTATTATTATTTATTTATTTTCAACATGCCTTTTTTGGTCATTTCACATGTTCATAAGCTAGTTTTTGCCAAACATAACTTATTCATCAGCTACCTTATAAGTCATCAGCTACCTTATAAGTCATCAGCTAGTTTATCAGTTATAAGCTAGCTTATCACCTAGTTTGCCAAACATAGCCTTAATAATATAATTAGGGCAATTACCTATATTTTAAGGAAACTCATCCACCGTCTCATATCCAATTTTAATGAGCGTACCACGTGTACCTAATTATCAGGTCTAAATTTTAGGGACATTTAATATCTTCATCACGACTTTAGGGCAAACTGCCTTTCAATTCACAGACAACAATTATCAAACCAAACTAGCCCAACTGTAATAAATCTTAAACTAAATATCTTAAAAAGATGAAATAATAAATCTTATACAAAATATCTTAAAAATATGAAATATATGTAGACGATACCATTGACACAAAAAGTATAAAAGATTATTCCTTTAATGTGCATTTAGTATGCAAATTGGATCAGACATAACAAGTGAATTTTTGCATAAAATGTTTTAAGATTTTAATTTGAAAACAGAGCAATTTAATAATTTACTCCTTCCTCCCACAATAAATATCTATATTGAAAAGACACGGTTTTAGAAAATGCAAGTACGATTCAAGAAAAAACCCTAAAAAAAACTAAGGTAACACATGAACATGAACAAATTACTTGCATACACATGTACATACTGTACAAATGAATTATTATTATTAAGGTGTTTCTTAATTTTAAATTTTTTATGGTTTTCCTCTGAACCAGTATCTAGAAAATGTATACTTATCACATATTTCAATTAACAAAATAAAAGAAGTAACAAGTTTCCTAGATCTCATAATTAAAAGGACACAATTGGAAGGTAGTCACTTGCTTTTAAAAGTAACACTTATTTTAAAACAAATTAAAATGAAAATGTAAACGCTTATTCAGTGACAAATGGAACACCTTATCTTGTCCCATCTCCCTTATTTCTGTTCCACCTTTTAAAAAAACTGCATTTTTATCCTACACAGTCTCGTCTAGTCCAAATCTAATGTCGGCCAAACAACAGGTTTTTCTTCTATCATATCCAGCATACCAGACGACACTCATAAAGACACAGCTAGCACAAAATACTATCTTTAGCAACCCCAAAAGTATATACCAAAAAGACAAGAAACAAAAGGGTGTCAACAGATCATAATTATGGCCTACCACAAAATAATCCCCTAGGCCCATAAATTTGAAAGAACAAAAAGAACAACATTTTATTTTGCACTTAACCTAAAAAGAAGAAACAAACAATATTTCAACTCACCTTTTGATTTTCATATAGAATTTGCAATTGCTTTTTATTCGCATTCACGAAACTTTAAATGGCGAATTTGACCTTTCAAAGACTAACCGACTTGATTATCAAATCCGCATGCTTTTTTGACTTCAAAACAAGCTCCGCGTTCGGCCTGTCATTGTACTTGATCTATTTTTGTTTTAAAAGCCGAAGGTTAGCAGGTCAAGTAAACGGAAATTTAAGTAGATAATAAGTTAAGTTTAGTAGCTTACCCGTTGTTTGGCGATCTCTGGGTTATTACCTAATAATAAGATTAAAAAAAGGATGCATAGTTTACTATAATTGTAACAATCTTTTCATGTGTTGAATAAAAATCTGTTATCCCCAAATCCCCTTCACCTATCTGTTTCACCAATCATGTAAAGTCACATCATTATCTTATTAATATATATTTATTTAATTCTTGTTTATATTCTCTTTCCTCAATAAATAGATGATGTGGCTTTATATGGCTGGTGTACAGCGAAGGGGTGGGGATTTGGGGACAACTTATGCTCCCTTGTTCCACCAATTACGTAAAGTCACGTCATTATTTTATTTAATATAAATTTGTTTAATTGTTGTTTTAATTCTTTTTCCTCAATAAATGGATGATGTGGCTTCATATGATTGGTGGAAAGGGAAGGGGGATTTGGGGACAACAGATTTTTATTCATACATAGGGATCATGAATGAAAGACAATTACCGGTTGATATATGTCTCTTCAAAACTCGTTCCATTGCTATGTCAATATCAAGATCAACGAACCTTCCATAAATTTGAAGCTAGATTAGTATTATTCCAACATTTTAAACCGGCTAAATTATGGAAAAGGGTAGAAAAGTCAAAATTTTCAAGAATTATATGCATTTTTTGGATTCATGTTGAGTTTGACTATCTTCCAAAGGGAGTAAAATAAAATTCAATCTTTAAACAAATCTGATAATTTCTCGATAATAAATACTCTCTCTGTCCCAAAATAAATATCCAAAATGAAAAAGGCACACGGTTTTAGAAATAAATAACTATTCCACTTTTTAATTAACGAAATGACAATTTTACCCTTAATATAGAGAGAGCAATGAATTTCTACATCTCATATTTAAGGGTAAAATTGGAAAGTATGCACTTACTTTTGAAATCAGACATTTATTTTGGGACAAACTAAAATAGAAATATGGACACTTATTTTGGAACGGCGAAAGTAACAACTTTTAGTTATGAAGAACATAACGTAAGTAATAAAGATCTTAGAATTACCATTTCTCGTCTAACATTGATGCTATTTCTTTCCAAGTGTCGTCTTCTAGGAGTAAATAATTGCCTTCAACTATCACAACTTTGTGCCTGCAAGTAGAAAAGGGGGCATGTTTGTTATGAGCTTAATGGGCTTCATAACTTAGTTGGTCAACTATACATGACTGTTTGGTAGTGGATTAACGACATGTAAAGTGGCTTATTCTGTAACCTTCTAGAGGGGAGCTTTTTGCAGAAAGTCATGTTTTTCCAAACTTGCCCCTCCCAATTAAAAAAACACACTCCTTACATCTATGAAAAAACCCTCCCAGACAAAAAGTTTATCAATCTATATACGTAGATTAATCCACACATACGAGTTTATCCATACAGAACTTAATCGAAAACCAACCAAACAACCCCTAAATATAGAAACCGCTTTGCAAAGTTTCACAAAAAGTATGCAATAAAGTTTACATAGCAAGTTCTCTAAAATAGCATGAATGAAAGGAACGTAAAGAGAAACTCTTTTAAGCACATAAATGTTGAAGGCGCTCTCCTGGTTTTCAGAATTTTACACCAGATTTTTGCCATTTATTAACCACACAATCCATACAAATGAATGACATTTTAAAACTCCATCCTTCCCAGACTAAATGTCCACGATTAAAAAAAAGGTACAGAGTTATAGAAATGTGAAATTATCACACCTTTTTAATTCACTAAATGACAATTTTACCCTTGATAATAAAGGGAGTAACGAATTTCTCTATCTTATAATTAAGGGTAGAACTGGAAAGTAGGAACTTCTTTTAAAAAAATGGGAACTTATATAAACCGAATTCCTCAATCTTCTAAAATAAATTAAATCTTATCGATTACTTTCCCCTTGATTCTCTATAATGTGCATCCCTAAATCTATGCAGAAGATGATTAAACCATCTGAAGCAGTGTTGTCGCTAACTATTATTCTCTCTGGTCCAACATAAATGTTCTAGATGAAAAAGGCATACAGTTTTAGGAATGTGTAATTATTACAATTTAGTTAGCTAAATGACAATTTTACCCTTAATAATAGAAGGAGTAACGAATTTCTCTATCTTATAATTATGGGTAAAATTGGAAAGTAGACAGTTACTTTTGAAAGCGGATACTTATTTTGGGACAAGCTAAAATATAAACATGGACACTTATTTTGGGACGGAGGAAGCCCTAGTCATAACTCTTTTGTAGCCAAATATTAATTCAACTCCATATCTATTTTTGGGATCTTGGGCCTGTTTGTTAGCAGCTTAATGAGCTTAATGGGACTCACAGCTTATTCGGTCAGGTATATACGACTGTTTGGTAGCAGCTTAATGATATAGAAAGTGGCTTATTCAGTAAGCTTCTAGGGGAGAGCTTTATGCAATATGCAGAAAACCAAGTTTTTTCCAAACATGTACCTCTCATTTAAAAAACACGCTCATCCCATCTATGAAAAAACCCTCCCAAACAAAATTATTCCCAATCTATACAGACAGATTAATCCACATAGACAATTTTATCCATACAGGACTTGATGAAAAACCAACCAAACAGCCTCTTTTTAGACAGCCTGATGCTGGTAATTTTAAGCTATGATATAACAATTTAGTTAGACAAGCTCTCCCTTACATGTCTGTATATTACGTCAATATTTCTAAGAGATTTAGTAGAGAGGATACCAAAAAGATAGGTGATATTTTGAAGAAATTAGATCAAGTATAATCTTGCAAATATATAATACATACTGAACATTTATGAAGATATCGTCTTCGACTGGGTCTCCAACACCATGGTCAAAAGATGGAGCATAAACCGACCCCTGAATTACATTTAATCATTAGACCCAATGTTAATTATAATAAATGATAAATATATATGATTATAAGTACACATTAGGTGATGGGAATCAGTCAAGTTGATATAGGAAAGGAAAATTACCTGATCCCTCAGGGTCTTCAGACATTTTAAGAGTAAATCAGGATTAAATGTCCACGGAGCTGATTTGGCCACATTAAAAAAATGGTTTTTATCAAATGATTGCAACATTTAATAATGACTTATGAAATACGAGTGAAGAAACTCACCTCCCCTTCTTGCATGGGCTTCCTTCGGATCCTAAAAAAGAATAACTAAAAGAATCAAAATAGACTAAGTGCTGATTGCAAAAGGTTCTAATTAGCATACAACTATACTCCCTTAAACCATGATTTCTTGGTTACATCACTCATTTTGTGATCTTTTCATGAATATGATTGATTTATAAAGAATTTTTACTTTATATGGCCCTGATTTAATAGTTTGGTGGCTGAATCATGCATATTAAGGGGCTGTTTGGCAGTTGCTGAATGGTTTGGTGCAGAATGATTAAGAGGCTTTTATGATATAGTGCAAAATGAAATATAGTTTGGTAATTATTCAAAATGAAATTAGGGATCTTAATGGTTAAGGGAGGTCCAGGATAAAAAATGATTCGGAGGGTTAACCATTAAGAGGCAGATTTATTTTCTGCCAAGCAGAATTCACCTCTTAACGATTCAGAGGCTGTCTCTTAATGGAACTGTTAAGAGATAAACAAACAGCCCCTATGGTTTCTTAACATGTGAAACAGATATATCTGTATTCAGACTCTCGAAGTGAGAAGTGGGAGGGATTGAAATGAAAAGAACCTCCATTGAATCTAGCTGGTGGCGATAAAGATGGAAACCATCCATGGGAATGACTACAGCAATTTCCGGAGGTTCAACCTGAGAATCAAAGGAACATGATTTTTGAGGCCATATCTTGTTTACACGCTTAGCAACCTCTGAAGCAATGGTGGTCTTTCCAGCACCAGGAGGGCCAGCTAAACCCACAATATGCCTGAATGAAAAAGCATAAATTATGGAGATCAATAACCATTTGGATTGTGTCCAACATATAAAGGATCTAAATTCATGTTAGGTGTGTACGCTTTTATGCCATTGACATTTGACAGGCACAATGGTCTTGGTCGATCCATTGTCATACAATTGGTGGTCAAATGGGTAATTTCCAATTGAAATTGAATGCTTACAGAAGGTACCAACAATCTGAGAAGCTGGAGGTCTCCCTGACTCGCGTCAAAAATGAAAATGCCGAGCTCCCTCCACCTATTCCCCCTTTTCAGTTTATATGCCTCTCCACTAGAAAAAACCATATTATTAATTCCCTTTTTTACCCTTTTGAACTTACTAATATTACCTTATAGCTACTAAGACTATATTGCCCCCTCACCACAAATAGCATTGCATGTAGTACTAATGGTTGGCATCGAAATGGAGTCAGTAGGAGACCTCAAGGCCATAAAAAGGAAGAATAAATGGAGGATTTAGTGTTATTGTCATGGTAAGTGATAATGGGCACAAATAAAGAATGATGTGTAATGTAGATGATGCATAGACATGCTAAGATATGGGTATGCATGTTAGTAGCAATTTGATGCAAAAAAAAACAAATGAAAATGATATTAATTTGGTTAAATATGGTGTTATGTGCACATTGGACGCAAACTCGAGGTTGCGCCCATAGTCACATTGACTAAAGTTTGACCTAGTCAAGCTGAAAAGTGAGCTTAATCCAGGAAGTATCCTTCCACAGATGCAGTCAAGACTAAAAGTGACCTTAATCCAGGGAGTATACTTCCACTTGGTAGTTGCAAGTCCCGCAGCATTACCAGCAAGACGTGACAGGCCAATGACCATGATTAACTTATGGCATATCTTAACTATTTAAATACATATATAAATGTAATTATGAATGTTCCATGTACCCTAAAACAAATTCATTGTTTAATACAATAAGGCCTGAACTTACGTCATACTGGTATTTGTTCCTGAAGCTGCAGTTGGCACCACACGTTCAGCCAAAGTATCATATACTTCATCCATGGACCTAAAAAATGGAGTAATCTAAAACCTGAGTTTGAGAACTATTAAAATGGCGTATTTACCATGGCAATCATATCAAAGATAACAGTGGGACCCCTTGCGAGCATGGAGTCTTGTATGAAGGTATTTACATAACATAAATAAGCATAAGACAACTGCCTCTGCTTCAACATAAATACATAATCTGTCGATATTGAAGCAAGTGCATATACACATTTATTTACATCACCAATTTCAAATAAGTCCTGTTTAGAAGTAAGAAAGGAAATAGGAATGAAGGTGGTAGATAGTAAGTCGAAAAATAGAAAAAACATTAGTGATCATATAGATAAACAATAAGTACTTTTAAAAATGACACACCGAGCCTCTACTATAGGAATTTCTTTCTTCTGGCTGCATAACACCTGAAAATAGATATTAATCTATGAGACCCATATAACAGACGGACACAAAAATCAGAAAAGGAAATAAAATGAGAAGGAAGAGTAAAAGAAATAACATTGGACCTGAACATGGTATTTCTTACGCCTTACAAATACACTTTGATTTAGTGAAGGCTGAGATCTGCTTTTACTAGCAAACATGGATACAGAGCCTGGATAGCTTTGAGAGACACCAACTTTCTTGAGCAGCATCATATCTATAGATTTAGTATTACTCAATATTAACTGGTGTCATTTGTAGATATATTATGTTGTATGTGTGTGCAAGTGCAAACAATATACAGCCTTCAGAAATTGCACATATTATACTCCCTCCATTTCAAATACACGATTCCACATTTCATTTCAACTGTCACTAGATAGATCCCAATTTTTAAATATTACATCCACATAAACATGCGTTCCCAAATCATTTTTACCTAAAAATGTGATCCAAATCATTATTCTATCATTCTATGCGACTATATCTTATGAACAAACATAGCCTATCATCTATGCCATGGACGTCTTCAAAAACTGGCTTCCAAATTACACACTAAGCATGAATCAATAATTACAAACATATAGAAAAACATTCTAACAGCAAATCAAGAGTCGGAAACGAAAGCAACATCAATCAGACACAAATTAATATTAAAATTAAGATTTCTAGATTCAATTATCAGCGAAATCAAAGATTAGCAACTAATACAATAAAATGCATCACTCTGATCGGCTACAAACGAAATAATTACATAAACTCGTATATTAACTACGCCTAACACACACACACACATAATACCTGAAGCTGAGGAAGGAAGGCTGCATCGCCTTGAGCTGGTGGAGAAGGAAGAAATCTCCATCGTCTGAAAGGATCGAGAAATCACAGAGCGGGAAGAGGGGTTTCAGGCAAAAAGCTATACAATTGAAGTGGCGCGTGGCTCGTCGTCGTGTGGTTTGTTACACGTATCAGTTGTTATTAACGTAGAATGAGCATCTTAAACTGGGTAAAGCCCTTCTAGATGTAACTAATTTCAGAAAATGAAAACATCTTTTCCATTAAGCCCCCCTATAATATTGTCTATGTGAATTCATTTGACTGAATAGATCGAAAAGGTTTTTGTTTTGTTTTTTCTATACGGAAGTCGAGGGTTAGATTTAGAAATAGAAATAGAAAAAGGAAAAAAAAAAACTTGACTTTTTACATAAAAAATGTCATAAAAGCTTAGTGAATAAGTCAATTTTTATATCATTAAGTTACCGTTAAAACCGTCATGTATAGCTAACAAAATGAGTTGTTAGTGTAGTTAAACCATTAACAAATAAACCACAAGGCTTGTGGCGTACTGGTTAAGGTTTGTGGGGGATGAGGCTAGATAACACATATACTCCAGGTTCGAATCCGGACGCAAACAACTTATGGCTACTGGTGAATTATCACAAGGCTGCATGCTTTAAAAGTTTTAAAATTGTCAAGGATTAGTCTGGATAAGTGTCTAGAATACCCTTTCCAAAAAAACATTTAACAAACAACTACTTAAAGTTAATAACGGACTTCATCCCTGTGGTTTGGTGGTTTTTATAAAGTTGGTCCATAAACTTCATTTATTACAGAAATAGGACTTGTTGGCACGTTTGTGACGGAATTGGTCTCTCACTCTTAGGGGCATTTGGTTCGCAGAATTGAACTGGATGGAATGAAATTTGTCAAAATAATTTGACTTTGAAGGAATTGGAATGAAATGTTGTCAGATTTGACCACATGTTTGGTTGGTAGAATTTGAATGGAATCTGTTTGTTTGATTCACAGAATGTAGCTTTGGAATTGAAATGAAATTCCGATAAATGACTAAAATACCTTTTTTATTAAATTTTTTTTTTTTAAACTAAAATTACTTTAATAAAATAATTATTATTTACTTCAATTTATTTAACACTAAAAATACTTTGATAAAATAGATTTCCTTAATTTATCCCATAATTTTTTTTGTTAGCTATAAGGGCATCTTCGTCTTTTTCTAGATTTTAGTATTAAATTTTATTTTATTTTAATCATCATTTTTATATCTTCATCTTATTTAGACTATTTTTCGAATCTACTAAGCCTGAACTTTTTCAGACTATTTTTAAGTTTTTTATACATGTTTAGATTACACAATCAAAATTTCACTTATGAAAATAAACTTGTGGAGCACAATCAAAATTAATAGTTTCTAGTATGTTTAAAAACCTTTAAAAAAATATTATAGTCTTGTAACCGGGTTAGGTTCCAGTAAAAAGAGAGTTAAGGGTGAGAATCCATTTTGGAATTGGATGCACATTAGAATGAGATGCACTAGATCAATCATCGTAACAAGTGCAATTCATTGGTGAGTTTGAGATTAAAGCTGATTAAGGGTCCAGATCCTTTATTACTTTTTTCACCTTAACCATCTGTTTCGCACGAACCTCCGCCCTTGTAATAAACCTTAAATATAACAATTGATCAAAACAATCAATCTTATCAACTAAATTCACTTTTTAACCATTTTTACATTGAATTCTCATTTTAGCCAAAAGTTAAGCAAATGCCTTAAACGTCTAGATAAAACCTATTTTCAGATTGAAAAATTATGCAAATGATGATCTTCATGCAAATTCTTTAAGTAAATGAGGATGCATACGCAAATTTATGTAAAGATTTTCCTTTTCTTTTTTTAATCTAAAAAAATAGGCTTTACATGATGGGTTGGGTTCCGGTGAAAAGTGAAGTTATAGTGAGAAGGGGATATCCACTCTTGTATATATATTAGAATGAGATGCACCGAGATAAGCTGGATCAATTCATGTATGAAACGGGATTCATGGATGGATTTGAGGTTAAAAATAATCAGGGTCAAGATCCCTTATTACGCTTCTCATCTTAACTTCACTTATCACATTATCTCACCCCTTACGCTAGATACACAAAACATATGCATAAATCCTACCTAAAATGATTTTTTTTTATTTAAGAAATAGGTAAAAAGTAAATTTGATTGAAAAAATTAGGTTTTTTGGTCATTCTAATAAAAAAAATATATATTATCATTTGAAATATCTTCATGCGATCCGTGTACACCTCGCACCACTCTATAGAAACCAAGCATTTCACTATGGTTGTAGGGATGTGATGACACGTGGAGGAAAATCAGTGGTGGAATAAAGATGAGATTCAATCCATGTAATCCAATGTGTGTGGTTGCACTTAATATAACCTTAATAAATCATTCAAATTTATATAAAAAACAATCTGAAGCCCTTCACTTTGAATTCAACTTCCTCTGCAAATCCATTGAAGAAAAAAATGGCTTCCATCTCTGCTTCCATTTCTACCCCTTCTCTCCTCCAGAAGCCTTCAATCACCGCTCGCGCTACCCCAATCCTTGGTATGTTTCAAATTCACTGATAATTGTGTATAAATTGTCTTATAGCATATAGATACGATGGTACGTAAGTATATATATTATCAATTGGATTGAGATATACCACTAGACTTATAACTGCTTCAAATTCAGTGCTCGTTGTGTATAAATTGTCTTGTAGTTGATAGATACGTAAGTATTGTTGTCAGGGTTAAATTATCACATGGTTAACTGTTTCAAATCCAACTGTTTTTATAAATGAAAATGATAGATATGTAAGTATTTGTGTTATGGTTTAAATATCACGATATTAATTGCTTAAAATTTGATGTGAGTAGTGTTTAAATTGTCGTATAGGTATTAAGTTTGAAATATCACGAAATTAATGGTCTTGATCTCAAGTGAATCGTCTTATAACTAATGGATATTTCAGTATTACTGTTAGGATTGAAATACCACGAAATTAAATGTTTGATGGTCTAAAAGTACCCTTTTTAGGTGTTCAGAAGGTGTGCAACACTTTCAGAATGATCATTGCGACTTTGAAAAATTAGAATCAAATCGATTAACTAAGTTATGGTATAATAAAGTAACTTACTAACTTTACATTTATTTGTAATAATCAATTATCCTACAACAACTTTTTTCTTAAATTAATCAAAATCATAGTTGATTTTTTTGTCAAAAATCAAAACTGATTATTGTAACTTCAAACTGTAAAAGTTGCAATCCCATCAAGGATCAACGACCCAAGTTTGATTCCATAATGTATTGGGCCACATTCTGTTTATGAGGAAAGATAAAGTTATTTAATTTATGTTAAGAAAACATTAATATCATTGTTCTAACGAGAAATATAAACTAATGGAAGTTGTCATTGTCGACTAGGGTTGCCATCCATGAGCAAGATGGGAAAAGTTAGATGTTCGTTGGAAGTTAAGCCAGTAGTGGCATCACCAGAGGATGGTGCACAAAAGTTGAGGATGGGTGCACCATCCTTGATGGCTGCAGCAGTAGCTGCAACCATGTCGAGCCCAGCAGCCATGGCTCTTGTGGACGACAGAATGAGCACAGAAGGAACCGGGCTACCCTTTGGTCTAAGCAACAACCTTCTCGGATGGATCCTTTTTGGTGTTTTCGGTTTGATTTGGACCTTTTACTTTGCGTACACCGGTAGCCTTGAAGAGGATGAGGAGTCCGGTCTATCCCTGTAAATGTTCTTGCCTAAAACGACAATTTGCCAATTGTGATGGACTTATGTGTAATATTATTCATGTATCCTTTCTACTTTGATTGAGTATTTATGTTTATGAAAATTGCACTTTGGTCCCTCTAGATTTGAATATCGACACATTTCTTGTAAAGTTCGATTTCATTACATTACGCGTCTATTATGGAAGAAAATATTGAATACAACTGTTTATATCATCTTACAAACATGGTAAAAAAAGATACTCGGATTTGTATGGATGTATAAAGCAAATGATGAATGATCATTTATGGTCAGAGAATTGTCGATATGTCTGTAAGACCATGGGTTCAGCCACTGTTATATTCTTTGAGAAAACAATTATGTCGTCGATATGGATAAACTGAAACGAAGTTATACCATTCTTCAATTTGAGACTGTAAAACTTCGTTTCGGTTTCTCCATACCCACGACATAATTTTTTATCAATGAATATAACAGTGGATGAACCCATGGTCTTAAAGACACATCGATAACTTCCTAACTATAGGTATCATTTGTTTCATAGAATCAAAGTGAGTCTTATGGTAAAACCCAAGCCAAACTTCTGTCACTTTGATTTGATTCATAATCAAAGTCCCGTGACACCATTAAACTTGCCAACGATCTCCAATTCTTCGTTTTTTCACCAAATCCGTAAGCTCCGCCTGGTCAAACCGCCAGAAACCGTCACCATGGTTATCAAGATTAGCAGTATTGGAGTCCATCATCAACTAGACTTGAACCATTTCTTCTCGATATATAATGAATTATCCCTTTTATCCTCCCGAAGGGGGACAGTAATTTAATGGGGTTTCAGGTATTTTCACAAATCAGATCCAATCACACATTGTGACTGGATCTCATTAATCAATCAGCCAGATTCAGAAAGTTTCATTCAGATTTAGAACCCTATTAAGACAGAAGACATAGAAGGAGGGATGAGATGAAAGGATTCAATTCTGAGTGCATCCATCCATTTTGTCTCCCCCTTTTATACAAGTAGCTCATCATTGCTTCAGGAATCTGCCAGGAAATTGCTTTGAATTATACATACAGGTTGTGTATCTATAAATAAATATAATATATATATATATATGTATATAACTTTTCATGCCTCTTTCAAATATGTTATTATATAAAGATCAAATAAAGTTGATTGGTCCGAGGAAATTCTAGTTTAGACGTATCTGCTTTGGAAATTGCTAACTACTTAACTATAGAAGTCAAGCTAAAAATTGGAATACATAGGAAATGTCAAAATACATAAGAATGTTTATGACGGTTTTAGATTGTGAAAAGATTTGGAATTTTTGATGTGTTTGGTTTGTAGGATTTTAAATGGAACTGAATTTTAATTTTTAGAAATTCCATGGGGTTGGAAACGTGTTTGGCAACAATTTTTTTTTTGCCTCTTAATGGTTCCAACCCCCTCTTAATGATTTTGTATCTTGCTCCTCCCTTAACCATTCAGAGCCCTAATTTCATTTTGAACAATTACCAAACAATTATATTTCATTTTTGCACTATATCATAAGAGCCTCTTAATCATTGTGTATCAAATCTTTCAGACCTTTAATATTTTAGAACATAATTACAAACAAATCCTATAAAATCCAATAAAATACCAAGTAACCCCATGGGATTTGTAAATAGTTCGGTTGTGGGATTTTGTTGAAATCTCAAGATTTCAAATCCAGACATTTTTCAAATCAAATATAGGATTGAAATGGATTTCAATTCTAAATCCTACTAAATTCCGCAAACCAAACAGACACTTACTTACATAGTTAACGCTATTGGAGATGCTAGGTATGCTACTATGTGGGCCCTAAGTTTATCTCGATTGAATAAAATTTTCCTCATTAGACAAATGTTTAGAGCATTTTCAACAAATTATTCAAAAAATTTCCAAAATAGAGAACTAAAAGTTAAAATCTCCCAAAAAAAAATTGTACTCGTCTCCAACATATTCCCCATTTTGGAGAAATCAACATTGATTATAATATTAAAATATTATTTCTTTCTCCAAATATTTGTTTTTAAAGTTTCCTATTGGTTGTCTTATATTGTAATCATTTTTGAAGTGTTCTCTAAATTTGGAGAAAAAAATCTCATCTCTTCTACTTTCTCCATTTTGGAGATAGTTTTAGGAAGCTGTTGGAACTAAAATGACCAAAATCGAAGTCATATGCAATGTGTTAGGTTTAATCAACATACATAAACAAAATCGAATAAAAAAATCCTAAAATGATCGAAATCCATGAACAAAATTGACTAAAAAAACAAAATCCTTCAATAATCAAATAATTGAAAATTCAAACATACAAGATTTCATTGAACGATTCGTGTGTGTGTGTGAATTTGTTGGTGAATAGAAACAAAAAAACTGACCAGATGAGTAGGTTCTCGAGAAACCATCAATGGCGAAAGGCAACATCCATGGAGCTCCCCTTGTCACTTTCGATATTTACTCCACAATTTCAACTTTCCTCTAATTTCTTCAAAAAAACAAAAAAAAGATAACTAAAAATCACAAATTTTTTTAAGAGGTGTTTGAAATTGCTTATTTGAAACAATTTGTGTTTTTATTACAAAAGTGTTTATCAATGTATCATAAGTCAGCAAACTTTAATTTCTTGAAAAACTTCTTATTATCGGTTTAACACCGGTATAAACACTTTATCCAAACAAACAAAAATGTTTATTCCGGTGTGATACCGATAATAAGTCAATAAATTGTTTTTATAAGCAATTCCAACCACCCATTTAAACAAATTACATTTAATGTTAATGGTTTTTGTATTTACCACCAACCAAAGAGGATCTACTTCTCTTAAATAGAGATTTTGAGCTAATGTTTTGCTCCAACTCCAAAATTAACTCTGAAATGGAGAAACTAGCATAGTGAAGGTCTTTTTTTCTTCAAATATATATAGTCAAAGATCACTAATAAATATTTAAAAAATAAATAATATTTTAATAAAGGGTTATAATATTTTAATAATATATAATTAATGTTAGATTCTTTAAAATGGAAAATTTATTATTTTTTAGGAATCTGCCAGGAAATTGCTTTAAATTATACATACAGATTGTGTATCTATAAATAAATATAATATATATATATGTATATAACTTTTCATGCCTCTTTCAAATATGTTATTATATAAAGATCAAATAAAGTTGATTGGTCCGAGGAAATTCTAGTTTAGACGTATCTGCTTGGAAATTGCTAACTACTTAACTATAGAAGTCAAGCTAAAAATTGGAATACATAGGAAATGCCAAAAAAAAATTCCTTCACTTTCGTGCCTAATTTTTTTTCAAGAAGACGGTTTTTTTTTACTTTTCCCTCTCTTTCCTTTCCTTTCTAAAATGAGTTTTGGAAACACAACATTAGAAAAATGATTACTGTGGACTTATAATTTTTTATTATATTAAATCAATAAAAAAAACTTTAAAATTAAACATTTAAGATAAAAATAAATATTTTAATAAATATACGAAATGTTTTAGTACTATAAATCAATAGTATATTATTAAAAAGGAGGAAATCTGTTAAAAAAATTATGTCAGACATACTCTTACATACTCTTATATGTGTATAATTTTTTCTTTTGAACGGCAAGTTTGTAGTTAGTAGTTAGTGATTCGGACCCACAGTGACATCCATATGGGCAGTATGCGGGACCCAAACCTTCACCTTAGGGGATAAACCCCCCACTCCTCCACCATTTATAGGAAAACCACTACTCCCAAGGCTCGAACCCAAGACCTTGTGGATGATGTAAAAATCCCAGTACCGCTAGGCCAGAGGAAAAGTTTGGTTCCGGTCAGGAGAAAAGTTATGATGAAAAATATAAGAAAGAGATTTTTCGATCTTAGTTTAATTCTAATTGAATGTCAATACTAATGAATTGTATCAAAATGCACTAGATCAATTTTCTTTTAAAACCTAATGATAAAAATTTAAAAGTAATCAATTGTCCAAATCTATTCTTACCTTTTTCATTTTAACCCTTTTTCACACACGCAAACAATTACAATTTGGTAGAGTCTTTATTTTTTATTTTCACCGACTAAAAGAGAATTGGAACACAAATTATTGTGGTATTTTATTTGATAATATAGTGTAATCCTTTGTCCAAAAAAATAAAGCATTTTTATTTTGTGTTATTTTAAAAAACTAAGAGCATATCTAATAGGTTCTTTACAATTTTATTTAAAATTAATAATCAAAAGTTAAAATCTTTAATAAAAATTATATTTAACTCCATTATATTTTTATTTCACAGATTTTAACAAAAAATATATTAATATTATATTTTTTAATTTATCACCCAATATAATTTTACAAAAAACTTAATATAAAATGATAAATTTTAATCTCATCGTAAAGATTGAATAAAGTAATCATTTCTCTCTTCCACTATCAACTTTTAAAGACATCTCTTATCTTGGAAAATTTTCAAGTTTTTTCTGTTATAGAAAACAATACAGCAATGTTATTATAGAAGTTTATAGAATAAAAAATAATTTTTTCTATTCCGGAAGTCTACAGAAAAATTATTGCTAATTGCCCGAAGTGAGAAGCAAAAATTTTAAAAAGCTGTTGAAGATGCTCTAACCATTATTTTACTGGATGTGTTTGCCTTAATTTTTATTCCTTATCAGTTAATAATACGTAAAACCATTTTAATTGTTTGATTAATAACAAATATTTTTATTACATTATATAAAATTAAAATTAAATACAAAATAAATAAATAAATAAAAACATTATATTATTTCATTATTTAAAGGTTATTTTCCCATTGATGCTTTCGGCCGTCTTTCTATTTGTGTTTTCACACCACACGTGAAAGACTCGGTCTTGTGTATAGACCTCGTCTGTTTCATATCGGCATATAGGGGTATAAAAGGTAATTGGAAAATCCAATTAATGAGAAAAATATATAAAATAATTGATGAAGAATTGAAGATGAAAGTATAAAATATTTAAATAAAGAAATTTGTTTTAAAAAAATTGAATCAGAATTTATTTTAGAGTGAATTACACTTTTGGTC
Source organism: Silybum marianum (assembly GCA_036898165.1). Lineage (NCBI taxonomy): Eukaryota > Viridiplantae > Streptophyta > Magnoliopsida > Asterales > Asteraceae > Silybum > Silybum marianum. Next base: position 1,629,635 of record CM072530.1, read on the forward strand.
CTTGTAGTTGTCTAATGACTGATTTGTTTCTTATAAACGTTGTAAATTGACAGTGTAACTTTAGGAACCATAACTGCTATAAAAGTGAAAATTTAGGGACCATTAGTGACCACTTGTCTAATTCACTCAAATTTTTATTATTATATACAGTAAAAAATAAGTCAGGTTTAACTAAATTACCTTAAATAGAAAAGGTGCCTTTGTTACGACAATTCGAAATAAAAAACATTATATTTGTTTGGGATATATTAAGTATAATATTTTAATTATATAATTTAGTAATAAAAAAAATATTCTAATCGATCATATATCTAAAATATTTTTTTTATTACATATCAAAATAAATATTATTTTTTATTGACCAAAATTAACTACCATAATAAATATATAAATTATAAAAAAATTGTATTAAATACCACCTAAAAGACAAATATTGCATTTATATCATATATTTGGGTTCCGGTGAAAACAAAATTATGGTGAAAAATGTAAAAAGAAATCTTCACCCTGAATACACGTTATGATAAGACGCACTAGATCAATTCCTGTATAAATAGCAATTCATGGGTGGATTTAAGATTTTGGGGTCGTTTACCAAACGCTTACACGGGTAAGTGTTTCCCAAGTCATATTACTTTATCGGATGAATATAACAACTATCAAGAATTTTACCCAGTAAGAGCGAAGACAATAAAAAAAAGGAACCAAAAGTCTTACCCGACAAGTGAGGGCAACAACTCTTACCACAGTTAGCGCTTACTGGGTAAATTGTTGTATACGAGACTGTTTTGGTGAACTAAAATCTTACCATGTAAGTAAGTGATAGTGTTGAACTTTACCGGTAAGCGCTTACCGAATAAGTGTTTAGGTAAACGACCTTTAAAATGATCATGGGTTAAAATCTCTTCTTACACTTCTCACCGTAACTTAATTTCTCACATAAGTCGCTGCACGGTATCAAATTTCAAATTCAAAAATAAAATTGTAGTTAAGTTTGTAAATTAGCAAAAATATCTTTAAGACTTTATATTAATTTCTAATGATTTTCTAAAAAGATAAATTGTATCAAAAATGTAATAAAATTTAACGTAGATTATATTTGGTATATTAAATTTTTTTTCTCTCAATTGATATCATATAGTTTATCTTTTTGAATTTTATATTAATTTAAATCATATTTATTTTATAACATTTAGTGACATGTTCTTTCAACTTGCATCTTAATTTTCCCCTCTCACTATCATCTTTCAAGTAATTACATATTTGAAATCAATAATTTTATTTTGAAGTAAATAATATTTACATACAATAAATGTAACAAATAAACTCACATATCTTTTTCATATTGAGTAAAGTTTGAACCATCGACCTTCTCTGAGGTCGAATGCTCGGATACAACTAAGTAAAAGGTCCTTTAATAACATTTATATTATGTTTTGCATTGTTTGGCCTGTCAAATTGTTGTTATGTGCTCGTGGTTATAAATCATCATGAAGCTACATAGGTATCATCTGAATACACGTGCTCATTCATTGCATTTGTTCGATGCCCTTTTGTCAATATTTGTGTCTTGATACGCAACCTCATGCCTGCCCAACATATGTTTATGCATAACATCCTTTACAAGAGTGTTGCAATACGTATGGCATGCACAAAAACATTAAAACATGTCAACGGATAGCATGCACGTGCCACTCTGCAATACGTTATAAAATATAAAAACACACACACACACACATATATACACACACACACACACACACGTGTATCTCAAATTTAGAACCACAAAAAAATCATATCAATCCTGTAGGCTTAATTATTTAGCTCACAACTCTCCATACACAAATCGTAACATGTTTTATGAGTGTTTGGTACTGACTATTGAACACTTATACAAACTTAAAACGAAATCTTATGTTGATCTACCCAAACGTCGCAACCAAACAGGTGATTTACACTACGGCATACGTAACTTTAGGGTCACCTCTAATTCCATATAATCAGACGTGATTGAAAAGTCCCTTAGACAAACTTCCCCCCATTTAGATCTACCCGATTTCTTGTGTGAGTTCCAGGTTGTAGTCTGCATCTTCCACGAATTCCTCTACGTGACTTCCAAGTTGCATACAGTACCACCTGTGCTTCATTTTCATGATTCAGGCACAACTTTGATGAACAACTTTAATTCACTTGCACTATATCAAAAGTCAATCGATGTAAAGCATCAACATTTTCAGTACTTTATAACATGTTATATCTGGTTTTTCTTGCAATATAACATTTACAAGACATATAACTGTAACATGACATTTTAAATATCATTAAATCCTAACAACATGTTCTCATTGAAGCATTTAGTGACTAATCATATCCCAAAAACAAACAATTGATGTTTCCATTTTCCCGTCAAATTAATGACTTTAACGCTTCTATATCAACTCCATTTTTCATGCCAATAAAATATTTCGTTATTCCTACAAGATAATTTATTAAATACTAATTTTTTTGATAAATATTAAACATTTGAAAATAATTCAGAAATATAAATAATAAAACACATCCAAACATTATTTTTAAACTCATACTAATATTTTATTATAACTTTAATTTAAGTTATTTAAATATCATTCGTTAAATCGCTCACCATATGCTTATTTTATCTTTCGGTTGACCTTGTTACTAACATGCGCCGTAAAAAGCATATAGGCATTCGAAGCCCAAATCACACGCCGCCGCATTACGACGAAGGACAAGGTGCGCAGGTTTTGGTCATGTGTCTCGCCAGCACATTTTATCACCTGGCCCTGCACTTATTCATTTTTTCCTCCCTAAATTATTTTTTTTTTAAATTTTAAAAAAGAAAACATGCAGAGAAAACTATGGATTTGGTCCTTGTTCTTTACACTTTTTACCCATGGTAAATAAATATAACACACGATAAAAACAAAATTAAGAATAAAAAGATTTAAATACATTTTTTTTATTTAACAGGGTTAACGAATATGTGTGAGGCTTTAGAGCATCTCCAACAGCTATTGTAAAATAGTAAAATGGAGGATTTTAGCAATTTTAAGTGCTCCAACAGCTATGATATATCAATTGCTAAAATAGAAAAATGAGAAAAAAGAAAAGAAAAATCTCTAAATTTAGAGCATCTCTAAAAATATATAAAAGAGAGAGAAACAATATTTTAATTATATTCAATCAATCAAAATAATTGAAGTTAAGTGTGTAGAAGAGATAAATAATATCTTATTAAATGATGGAATATTTTATTAATATTGTTAATGATAAAGTTGCTAAAATAGATTGACGAATAGTGCTCACTTCTTAGCAATGCGAGAAGCGGCCCAGTTGACAAACTAGCTAAGTTGTATGTGGACGAGATAGTTGCAAGGCATGGTGTGCCTTTGACTATCGTGTCAGATTGTGATAGCCGATTCACTTCTCACTTTTGGAATGGATTGCAAGAGGGGTTAGGCACCAGGATAAACTTAAGTACGGCATTTCACCCCCAAACAGATGGTCAAAGTGAAAGGACTATTCAAACTCTTGAAGACATGCTTAGGTCATGTGTTATTGATTTTGGTGGAAATTGGGATTCGCATCTACCGCTGGTAGAATTTGCCTTAACAGTTACCATTCTAGTATTGGGATGGCCCCTTTCGAGGCACTTTATGGACGGAAATGTAGGACACCGGTATGTTGGTTAGAGGCGGGCGAGAAACAATTCTCCGGACCCGAGATTGTGCAAGAGACGGCGGACAAGGTGAAGATTATCCGAGAACGACTTAAGGCGGCCCAAGACCGTCAAAAGAGATATGCTGATAAAAAGAGAAGACCCATGGAATTCCAAGTGGGGGAACGAGTTATGCTTAAAGTGTCCCCTTGGAAGGGTGTTATAAGGTTTGGGAAGCGTGGGAAGCTTAGTCCTCGTTTCCTCGGGCCGTTTAAAATCTTGAAAAGAGTGGGACGGCAAGCGTATAAATTGGAATTGCCACCCGAATTGGACGGCATACACCCTACATTCCACATATGTTATTTGAGGAAGTGTTTAGCGGAAGAAGAGAGTGTGATACCTCTCTCAGAGATTCGCGTCGACAATAGTCGTTGTGTGGAAGAACCGGAGGCGATCTTAGAAAGCAAGTCTAAGAAGTTACGTCACAAGGAAATCGTCATGGTTAAGGTGCAATGGAAGCACCATCGTGGTTCAAACGTGACGTGGGAAGCAGAAGAGGATATGAAGAGGAGATATCCGAGTTTGTTTGGTTAATCTGTAAATTTCGAGGACGAAATTAATTTCAAGGATGGGAGGATTGTAACACCCGGAAATTTAGCGAAAGGTATGTAATTTAGCATTGTAATATTTTATTTATGGGCAAATGGAAGGTTTCAAGTGTATAATTTTGGGTTGTAATGGATTGGGGGAAAGGAACGGAAGCCGGGTGAATTTTGACTTTCGGTACACTTTCGGCGACAATGACAGGCTACAATGCCCATGTCATTGTCGCAAGGCATTGTCGCGGGGAAGGGAAAACCAGCCAAAATTTATCATACTTTCGGTACAAATCTCGCGACTATGACTCGCAACTATGACATGTCATAGTCGCCAAGGGCATAGTCGCCCGTGTGTTCCAGAGTGCAATAAGGTGCGATTTTCAGCTTCCTTTTCTCATTTTATCAGTTACGAATTATCAGTGTTGGGAGCAAAGGACAGAGGCGATTTTTAGGGTTCCACTTTCTTCACCAACCTCCTTCCAAGCATTTATTTCTCCATTAAAGAGGAGAGATCAAGTAGAGCTTTGGGGTTAAAAAGCTTCAAGTGGTGGTGTTCTTCATCTGTTCAGATTTCTTGATCACCTCCATCTTCATCTTAGAGATTTTCTAGGGTTTTGTCAAACTCTAGCTTGTAAGTTCATTCTTACCTTTAAAACTTTATACATGTCAAAATGAAGTATTTTACCTTAATATGATGTTTAAAATGAGTATTTCTATACTTGGAAGATTTTGGTAAAACTAGGTCAAAATGTGTCATTTATGGTTTTCTTTGAAATGATGAATTGGATGTCAAGAACGGTTTTGGAATACTCTTATGAGTTTTAAATGCAAGAAAATTGATGTATAAACCTAAATGATAATTTGACCTAATTTTGGAAGGAAGGTTCTTGGAAGCACGATGTTATACTTCACAAAGGTTTGTGAAGAGAAGCTAATACATTGGAAACAATTGTATTAAGATGTTAGACTAGTGTAATGGATCCATAGGCACATATAGTCAGAAGCACTTGGGGAGGGCACTTGTAATAGATCCCGGTTTGGGGTTGAACTCGTGAGGATTAATGTGATGACGGGTCATTCCCGTAGAAGTTTCCCCCAGAAGTAAAGCGTATCTTTCAGGTGTAAATCGCAGAAGTAAAGAAAAAGAGATGTTTTGAGAAAAGCTTTCGGTTATATGTTTATTTACCGTTTTCGAAGTTTAAATGGCTTTTCTATATTTTGAACTGTTTGTTCTCACTAGGCTTTAAGCCTAACACTTTTTCTTAAAATGACATGTATATCAGGTGATCAAGCGGATGGGGCTTGATGGGATGAGAGAAGCTAGGTGCCGGTAGTGGCATTCTTTTGAAGTGCACCTCGTGTGTATAGATGGAGTTACATAGAAGATTATTTTGAGGATTTTAGTGACACCCGAACTTAATCTGTATTTTGAATATATAGATTACTAGGTTGTCATTTAACTTTCCTATAGATGTTGTAAACTCACTCTAACTTTCTCCCCATCTTTATGGGTGATGTTTTATGAAGTAGAAGTTATTCCGCATTTTATTTTGGTTTAAATTAACTCCCATTTTTAGGGGTGTTACACTGTTGGAGTTGGATGCAAATTATTATAGAGATTTTGACTTTTAATATGCTATTTTAGAAAAAATTTACAATAGCTGTTGGAGATGCTCTTAGAAGGAAGGATTCAATGAGTACGAAAATATCAACTAGAAGTACCCTACTTCTATTTATTTTGATTTTGAGCAGGGACGAGTCCATAATTTTTTTATACGGTGATATCATATATAGATAAAAAGTAATTACAAAAGCACAATTTTTTATCGTTTGATGTGCTTTTAGCCTAATTACATCGGTTCGAGAGATTTTTTATTGATTTCGAGAGAGTTTTTTTCCCTTTTTTTGGTTAATTTCAAGAGTTTTTTTCACCGGGTTTTTTGTTTGATTTTAAGAGTTTCTTTTCAAGGTACTATTGCACCTTGTTAAAAATCTGAATATCATACAGTATGACACCTTTTAAAACAATACGGTTGCATATTTTATAAACGTAAATTTATTAACCTTTTAACAAAGTGATAATACGATGGCACGTGTCACCTTGGCCACAACCATAGGTTAGTCCATGATTTTGAGCAGGGGTGTTCATCGGTTGACATCCATTGGATGTAAGGGGAACCGAACCGATCCAATCATCCATTGGATGTTGGATTTTACCAACCGAACCGATCTGATTAACATTGGACAACCAAACCGAACTGATCAAATGGATGATTGGATCGGTTCGGTTCCAACCATTGGATATCAAATGGATATCCGTCGGATATCCAATTGATGATCCAATGTGATTGGATCCATCCAATGTGTTAATTCAATCCAATTTTTAACAATGAAAGAAACTAATTAATCATTTTTAATATGTGTTAAAACAAACACAAGTGAAGTTAAAAATGCAAAAACTAACACAAAAACAAATTTTGATTTAAGCAAATTGAAGACAAAATAATTGGATGATAGTTGGATGGATAACTAGATGGTCATCGGATGGTTAATTGGATGGTAACTGGATGTTGGTCGGTTCGGTTCGGTTTTGATCGGTTCTGGACTACCATTCAAGAACCGACCGATCCAAATTGAATGTTGAAATTTTTAATCTGATCCGATTCAATTACAATTAGATGTCCAATTATAGTCGGTCGGTTCTAATTGGATTGGTTGGTTCCAATTGGATCGGTTATATTTTGCGCACCCCTAATTTTGAGACCAATATAGTTAGAAAGTGTAAACCAAAGGGACCAAATATGTAATTTACTCAAATATTTATTGTTTAATAAACAATAAACCCAAAAATTAAGAAAATACTGTTCGGTCCATGCTACTTCTCTCAATTACGAACCCTCTCCTTACTATTGTTTCTCTCTCTACACTTCTCTCTCTCTCTCTCTCTAAAACTCTCGATTTCGATTTGCAGACACAGAGATGATCTAGCGAACGCCTCTTTGTTCAAATTCATCACCAACCCACGTTCTTTCTTCACAAATCATCCCTACCCACCTCTTCAATCTATCAATCTCATACTCCCATCTCCACAGATCGAAGGTATCTCCCTTTTTTTTTCACACCCATAATCATATCTCTTTCTGTGTTCATCTCGTCTTTTTTTTGTATACATCTTACTGCCTTTCCACTTACTTCAATTGCTTATGGTTTCATTTGTTCTCTTAAATGCAGGTAAATTGCCTATTTACGTAAGTAAAGTAATTAAGTTTCATGTGTGTTAATGCCCCAAAGGTTGTTTGTTGTTGTTGTTGTTGTTGATAACATGCATCTCGTCTTAATACTACGTGGTTTTTTCGTGTGTGTGTTTATGAAGAAGGACGCCAGGTGTTTGATGAATTGCTAGGGGGGTTTTCGTGTTGAAGATGTCGAGTAATCAGGTGGTGAAAGTACGAAGAGATGCGTTGTCGGCATGCATGACATGCCCTATCTGTAACAAGCTATTCAGAGATGCCACCACCATCTCTGAATGTCTTCATACGTGTGAGTATTTTCTCTCTATCTCTTCACGTTTTTCTACCTCGTGATATCAGGAATCTTCTTCGTGTTCTATCGGGGTAATTTCACTATTGGTAATCGTCGTTCACTACTTTTAGAGTGAGAATTTTTAGGGGTTTTACTTTCTGTGTTTAGAATGTATGAGCTTTTAATTGGGGACTTTTTTTCATTGTTATTTGTGTTATCATCCATGATTCTCAATGTCAGTAGGCTAACTGACTGATGTGAGATTTACTGCTCTATTGGGTCTAATTGATCACAAATTCACAATTTATTTCTGTATGTTATTGGGGATTTGTGTTTTGGTAGAAGAAGATATCAGCATAGTCTTTTGTGAATTCCCCTAATTCTGCAGTATACACTTGTTTGTATTTTTTTTTTGGAAGGGTGTCTAATCCCGGCAAATTGTGATTGCAAGAAATCATCTCTGATAAACTCAGTGGTCACAATAGTTTGCATCTTCTAATTGGCTTCTAGGGTTCAAATTATGCAAGCTAATTTGACTAAAGATTAAAAATGTTGTGATTTTCATTTAAGTCTGCCAAAAAACAGAGTTTAGTGGATGAGGCTTCTTGTGTTATCCGGGCGTGTGAGTATTTAATCATAGATAAAAGAGTTAAAAATGGATGGCTAAGTCACAAGGAAGTTACTTTAATATACTTGCTTTAATGTTTGTATCATACATGTTAACCATTTTCATTTGATTTCTATTTCTGTTCCAACTTTACAAAATGGGTAATTGTTATTTAACTTTCTTTTGTCTCTTGGATTGTGTTCAGTCTGCAGGAAATGTATTCGTAAGAAGCTCTCGGATGAAGAACTCGAATGTTGTCCAATATGCAATATTGATCTTGGATGTGTGCCTTTGGAGAAGTTGAGGTCATCTCTCTCTCTCTCTCTATATATATATATATATATATATATCTTGTTATGGCGTGAAACAATGCACAAATGCATCCGGTATTCAAAATCAAGTAGTTAAGATAACGTAGAGTTATGCTGTTTATTTTACATTATCTATAAGATGTATTTTATGTTTATATGGTTATCCTTGTTATAAATCAACCATTGGAAGAAGGATTCCTTAACTACTTTTTGACTAGCAAAATCTCGTGTTTCATGATATATGTTTCTTCTTTTTTCTCTTTTATTGGTCAACTGTCAGGATGATGTTTGCCATCATTAAGGTTCTTCAATGGGTATTATCTCTTTCACAGTGGCTTCTTAGTTTTTCATTAGAGTTATTCTATTGCAATTCTAAGATATAACTGTTTATGCTCTAATATTTCATTAACCCTATAAAAGCTGAAGCAGTAAGCTCAATGGACTGATATTTTATTGAAAGAAAGTGTAGCTGATTGTAGAAATGGCACACCAAATTACACAATCTTAGTTGACAGCATGTGCAATTTCATTAAAATCATCAATGGCATCATACCAAAGTATATGTAAATCATATTTATGTTACCTACCCATTAAGTTCTGTATGGATAAAGCTGTCTGTGTGAATTAATCTTTCTGTATAGATTGAGAATGTTTTTGTTTGGGAGGGTTTTTTCATAGATGGAAGGAGCATGTTTCTTAATTGAGAGGGGCAGGTTTGGAAAAAAATTGGCTTTCTGCATAAAGCTCCTGCCTAGAAGCCTACTGAATAAGCCACTTTCTATGTCATTAAGCCACTACTAAACAGTCATTTATAACTGACTAAATATGCTATCAGTCCCATTAAGCTCATTAAGCTGCTAACAAAAAGGCCCTATGTATAGTTTATGTGGTGGGTCTACTTTAGCTGGTAAATGTATTTTACTAAAGTGTCATATTCTTATATTTGAGCCAAGTTAATTCTAAAGGTACAATATATTTGTGTGGTTGTAGGTCATAAAGGGAAACAAAACCAAAACCAGTAGGAAACAAAATCTGCATTAAGTTCTGTATGTATAACAATGTCTGTGTGGGTATAATCCATGTCTTTACATGGTAGAAAGACTATGTGGCTGTCTGGTTGGTTTTCCATTAAGTTCTGTATGGATAAAGATGTCTGTGTGGATTAATCTGTCTGTATAGATTGGGAAGGTTTTTGTTTAGAAGTGTTTTTTCATGAATGAAAGGAGCGTGTTTTTCAATTGGGAGGGGCAGTTTGAAAAAAGCTTGGCTTTCTGCATAAAGCTCCCCCCCAGAAGCTTACTGAATAAGCCATTTTCTATGTCATTAAGCCACTACCAAACAGTCATGTATGGCTGACCGAATAAGCTGCGAGTCTCATTAAGCTCATTAAGTTGCTAACAAACAAGCCCTAAGGGGCTGTTTGGTTGGTTTTCCATTAAGTTATGTATGTATTAAGTTGTCAGTGTGGATTAATCTGGGAGGGTTTTTTCTTAGGGAGGGACAGGTTTGAAAAAGCTTGGCTTTCTGCATAAAGCTACCCTCCGGAAGCTTATTGAATAAGCCACTTTATATATATCATTAAGCCACTATCAAGCCATTATATCTAGCTGACCGAATAAGTTGTGAGTCCCATTAAGCTCATTAAGCTGCTAACAAAACCCTAAGTTCATTCACAAAGTGAAATGTTATGTATGCACTTCACTGATGACAAATTGCTTACTTTTATCTAGTTTCTCAAAATTTAGCATATTTATCTCTCTTTATAGATACATTGGGGTCGTTTTTTAAAATTTTGGTGGTTCACTGATGAACAAATTCCCGATATTATTCGTTAAACAGGCCGGATCATAATTTGCAAGATGTGAGAGCCAAAATTTTCCCATATAAACGGAGAAGGGTGAAGGCCCCTGAAGTTATGCCTTCGGTTACATTACCATTAAGACGAAAAGAAAGATCACTTTCGTCACTGGTAGTCAGCACTCCCAGAGTGTCGGCACAAACCACGATGACTGGAAAAAGGTCAAAAGTAACCTCAAGGAAGAAATCACGTGGTTCCAGTTTTTCCGTTGAGAAATCCGTCAAGAAAGAAGAAGACTCCATGGAAGACTATGAAGAAAGTTCTAGTTCACGTGAAACTTCAAACAAGATCAATCATAACTCAAAGCAGGTAAAAAATACCAACAATCTTGATAACTTTTTATTAATATTTTGGTAAGATTTGGAATTGAATTCCATTCCAATCTTATGTTTTGGGATTTAGAAATTCCATGGGGGTGGTCGGTATTTTGTGGGATTTCATAAGATTTGTTTATAATAATGTTTTAAAATATGTTAAGAACACTGAAATAATCAATTACTAATAAACGGGTAGTTTAATTATTTTGTTAATTTGTTTTTGTAAATTATTTATAAGGAAGGGAATTCAATTCAATTCCAAATCCTACAAAAAAACCAAGAGGAAAGTTCAAATGAGAACTCAAATTTGGTTGCAAACATGAGGATAAAGGAGAGCGCGATACATGTCACATTTAGTCTGCATAATGAAGGTGAAGTTCATACATTATTCATTATGAATAACACGCATTCAGAGTGAATAGCACAACATTCAGTCTGAATAATGGAAGGTGAAGTTCATACATTATTCAGTATGAATAACACGCATTCAGAGTGAATAACACAACATTCAGTCTGAATATTTCCCTTAGTTATTCAGACCGAATAGGACACATGTCGCGCTCTCTTTTGTCCTCATGTTCACAACCAAATTTGAGTTTTCCAAATCCAAAATCCCTCAAAAACATTCCATCAAACAAATGGACCCTTATTATATCTATTAATAATTTAATATTATTAACGCGAGATAACAATGAATATGCAGAATTCTTCGACTTCTAAGCCATCTAGTCACCCTCCATCTGATGAAGAAAAAGATGGTGCTGAACCATGGGAAGGAAAAGTCGACTGGAAGCCATTAAATGATCTTGTGGAAGCTGCAAATAGGAGTAAATCTTCAAAAGCTATTTCTCAGGGATACAATGTCAAATCTGAACCATCATATACCATTAAAAATGAAGGAAATGTGCGTAGACCTAAAGGGAAAGACCCGTTACAAAGATCCAAAATACAAGATGATAATAAAGACAATCATCTTGAGGCTGATGCTACTGAATCTGAAAAACCCAAAAAGTTACGAAGAAATCGTAAAAAGAAATCAGGTGTTTTAGGAGATTCAAATGTTACTGCTGCCCAAGCTATGCTTGATGCTGCTGCTGCCAATAATGTTGGCCGTGAGAAAAGAACGTATCCTATTTGGTTCCAGTTGGTGCCATTTGAAGAACAGTGAGGGCCCTATTTTAATTATATTTCACTATAGAATACATAAGAGTATATTTGTAAAAATGACATATGTTCTTTCCTTTCTCTCCAACAAACATGAAAATTTATTTATTTTCCTTCCTTTCCCTTCACTCTCAAGAACAAGCATAAAAAAGTTATTTCTTTTCCTTTTCTTTTCTTTAGAGAACACAGCTTTAGGACCTTTTTGAAATATATTTTAGGGACTTAATAAATGTTTCTATCTGTTGATTTTCTTTCGATGTTTTTCAGGGAAGGGGAGCCCTTGCGCCAGATAGAAGGACGTTACGTTAAACTAAAGTGAGTTCTCTTTAGCCTTAGACCTTTTCTAGTCCAAAGTTTCCTGCATTGTAAATATATATATGTATGTATGTATATATAGGGTTAGGTTCAAATGTGAACTCAATTTTGGTTGTGAACGTGTGGACGAATCTCATCCACACATCTTCGGTTATGGTGGACGCGATCACGGAGGATTGACGCGATTCATGGGAGGGTGGAGATTATTAAAGGAGGGGAACCAGGTCAATGCCGCCTTTATTGACCGGATAAGTGGCTGAGATTCGTCCTCACGTTCACAACCAAAAATGAGTTCACATTTGAACTTTCCTCTGTATATATATATCTATATATATAGGGGCGGGTTCAAATGAGAACTCAAATTTGGTTGTGAACGTGAGGACAAATGAGAGCGCGACACGTGTCATATTCAAACCGAATAATCAAAGAAATATTCAGACTGAATATAGTGTAGTATTTATCCGGTCTGAATAAACATTATTCAATCTGGATATTTCTTTGATTATTCAGTTTGAATAATTTATATTCAGACGCGTGTTGCACTCTCATTTGTCCTCACACTCACAACCAAATTTGAGTTCGCATTTGAACTTTCCTCTCTCTCCTCTGTCTCTCTCTATATATATAGTGGTAGGTTCAAATAAGAAGGCTAAATATCGTGAGAAGGTAAGAAGGTAAGGTTCATATGTAAATCATTGAAAAATCATTTGAAGATGCATATGTAAACCACTAAACCCATATGCATAATCTGCAAAGTTGGTTCACATATGCATCTTCAAATAGTTTTTTTTTCGGATTTTTTCAATGGATTCACATATGAACCTTCATTTAGCCTTCCCTTCTTATCTTCTCATGATATTTAGCCTTATTATTTGAACTGGCCTATATATATATGTATATGTATATAGGAGCGGGTTCAAATGAGAGCTCAAATTTGGTTGTGAACGTGAGGACAAATGAGAGCGTGACACGTGTCATATTCAGACTGAATAATGAAGGAAAATATTCAGACTGAATAATCCTACATTCAGTCTGAATATTTTTCTTCATCATTCAGTTTGAATATGACGTGTCACGCTCTCATTTGTCCTCACGTTCACAACCAAATTTGAGTTCGCATTTGAACTTTCCTCTATGTAATATATATACACACATATATGCTCGCACACTTTATATCTGTATTTTGTCATTTGGCATTGACTTAATGAGTGTGCAAAACTGTGAATAAATTATTTATCTGATATTGGTTTGTTATCATATTGTTCGTCTATTTTCAATTTTTTAAAAATTGGCTTAATGCAATCGAAGAAAATGTTTGTCCTGCTGTTTTTTTTAAGTTTTACTATATCTATAACGTTATGTTGTAGAAGTGCCACCAGTAACTGAAATGCCAGCATCGAAAGAAAATGAAAAACTGTTGTTTTAAGAAGCAGAGGATTGCCGGTACAAATATACTCTAGAGATTGGTTTTTATGTCATTTTGTGATTAATATGTCATTTTCTTAAAGTAAAGACCATCATCTCTGACCGGGTAAGCGTCTCTTACCCGGTAAGAGGCAATAAGTGTTTAGTTACCTGGTAAGAGGCCGTAAGTGTTTAGTAAAAAAATTCATTGTAAAAAATTGATGGGGTTAATTCTATTTTACCACAGAGCGTATGTCGGTATGCTTTCTCATAAATCCAATTACTACATAAGTTATCTTGACATTTGGGTTCATTAAATTTCCAATCTTTTTACCATTTTCGATTCTTGCACACTTATAAACATTGATACCCCTGCTTTATATATATATAGGAAGAGGTTCAAATGAGAACTTTGTAAATTTAAAGGAACAAAGGGACTCACCAATAAAAATCATAACTATTTTCAATAGTGGGCCCCATTGAATCAGATATGAATTTTTATTGGTGGGACCCACATCATATGTGGTCCCAAATGAGTCCTTTTGTTCCTTTAAATTGGGGGTGTTCTCATTTGAACCCTCCCCTATATATATATATATATATATATATAGCGGTAATTTGACATAACATGGTTGAAATCTGTTTTTATTGTCTGGTTTTTGGCATGGTTACAGTGATGGCAATATACCCGTTTCGATTATCCAAAAGCTGGTGATGAACAAACTTGAACTTCCAAGTGAACATGAGGTTAGTTGATTCAACGGTTTAATTTTGCGGATTTTATTTCCATGATACGTTGAAAGTAAAGATGTGATTTTAGGTCCCGTTTATTTGATTTGAGCAAAAATGAGATTTTAATTAAGGCTAAGTTTGGCAAAAATAAGCTAGCTTATAAGGTAGCTTATTTTCAGTGTACACGTTTGGCAAAACCATAAGCTAGCTTATAAGTTAGCTTATTGAAACGCTACTTGGATTAGCGTTTTGGGAGTTTATTGTCATTTTTTCCAATTATAACCCTCACTAATATTAATTATTAATTATTATTTTTATTTTTCAATTTGCCTTTTTGGTCATTTTACATTCTTATACGCAGCCGCTAGTTTTGTCAAACATTATTTTTTCATCAGCTAGCTTATCAGCTACCCGCTAGCTTATCAGCTAGTTTGCCAAACATAGCCTAAATCCATTACCTTCTGACCTATTAAAAGAAAAAAATGGCTTCATACTCATTAGAAAGTCATGGATTTTATTAGAAATGGTTTAACAATATAGAAAGTGGCTTATTCAATAAGCTTATAGGAGGAAGCTTTATGCAGAAAGCCAAGGTTTTTTTTTTCCATAGATGCCCCTCACAATTAAAAAAACACACTCCTTCCATCTATGAAAAAGCCCTCCCAAATAAAAACCTTCCTAATCTATACAGACAACTTTATATCCATACATAACTTAACAGAAAACCAACCAAACAACCCCTTAGTTTAATTAGTACGTTTTTTTTCACACTTATTGTTATACTTTCGAAAAACCGTTCTTATTATGACGAACCCTTAATTGATCTTCACATTTCTTTTTGCGGGTGTAGGTCGAGCTCCGATGCATGGGTCAGCCAGTGGTCCCCACATTGCGGCTACGTAATCTTATGGAGCTGTGGCTACAAGCTCACCCGGATATAATAACAGCCACAATCGGCTCATCCGCACACGAATTTGTGATGGAAATATCGTACGCCAAGAAAGCCGTGGCTCCAGCTCCAAAAACTCCATGAAAGCTGATGATGATGATATTATAGAAAGGGAAAGAGAACCTGAAATTTGGCCAATGTGCCCATTATAGTTGTTATTATTATGAGATGATAACTTTTTATTTGTTTTAAAACTGAGTTTTTGTTTTTGACTATTTGGTGGTTCTAAATATACTCTTTGGATGTGTTGTTGAAGTTGGTGAATTTTGGCATATTTTAGTTTTGTAGTTTTACGGACACAGTTGGTTCTGGGATGATATATATATATATATATATATATATATATATATATGTATAAGCTTTACCTTTAATTTTCATTGAAATTATGCGAAAAGTTATCTTTTGAGCGGAAAATTTATGGAGTAAAGAAATATATTATTACCAAAAGGGACTTTGGCCTAGCGGTATTGTAGGTAACTTTTACAGTGTTTTATTGTAAAGTTTCAAGGGCAAAAAAATGATCTTATGAGTCTCACGGAAACGGTAAGTATAAATTTATTTTTTTTATCTTAGTGCCTATGGTTTTTTATTATGTAAAAACAAAAAAATCGATAAAAACATAAAAATGTGAAGGTAACCTTCACAGTGTTTTTGTTGTGAAAGTTCGGATTTTCTTTTACCTTCACAGCAAAACGTTGTGAAGTTTCAAGTGTAAAAATGTGGTCTTACGAAAACAGGTTGGTCTTACATGAACCCAACCCTATATATAGGGTTGATTTCCGTTACAAAACATTCAATTCTTACAAATTGTACAAACTACAAACCACATTCAACCAATCAATTTTTTTTTCCTCTTTTTCTTAATAATGATGGTTGACTAGTCAATAATATATGAAGAAAGTTTAATAAAAAATACATGAGGGTTGATTAATCAAGAATATGTGAAACAAGTTTTATCAAAATGAGAATTTCATAAAACAATTTCATTTTCACGTAGAAACAAAAATATATGAAATAGTTTCATGAAGAAAAGAATTATATGAACAATTTCATCATATTAACATTTTCGTGAAACAATTTTATTCAATTAAACAATGAATCACACGGTTTGTAAGATTTAACTGGTTTCTAATTGAAATCTCCCTTATATATATATGTTTGGGTTCCGGTGAGAAATGAAGTTATGGTGAGAAGGATAAGAAGAGAAATATTTTTTTATGTAATTTAGTTCATATACAATTATTTATATTATTATAATAAATATGTAAAATGAAAAATAAAAAATAAAAAATGAAAAAGGAAGAGATATAAAATAAATTAAATAAAAAATTATAAAAGTACGAAGTGTAGTTTAAAAGTAAAAAATAATTTTATTTCAATTATAACGTTGCATAGAGAGGTGGGGCCAGGTGGGTTGATGTTTACTACCTTTTATACATGGTGTATACTTAAATGGTGTAAAATAAAAAATAAAAATATTGAAAACAAGTCTAACAAATAATTTAATCCATAACCGTATAGAGTATCAAATCTGAATGTTTTTTAATATTACGATGATTATCCTATAATTCCAGAACTACAGAAAAATATTATTTTCAACAAACCATAAGAACCAGATTTATAACTTACTCAATATTTTAATAATATAATCATATTAAATTTATTTTTTTACAAGCAAAACAACTATATTAAAAGAAAAAACGAATAAACAAGAAAACAAAAGCTACAATTATAGAAGCAAAAAACAAGATACACTTGATAAAATAAACATAAAATATCAAAAATAAACATTTGTTACACTAATTAATTAAAGAAAATAATTGTTACACTAATAATTAAAATATCAAAAATAAACATTTGTTACACTAATAATTAAAGAAAATAATCCTTACACTAATAATAAAAAAATAATCAAAAATAAACAAAAGGCAAAAACATGTTAAAATTTATAAATAATTATACATTTTCCCTTTCTTCCTGTACAAATAATTAAAATTTTACAAATTAAAATTAAAATTAAAAATTAATATCCCATGATACCAATCTCGGCGAGAATCTCCTTGCAGCGTGGATCGACATCCTTGACCATAAATCCAATCGGATTCGCCATTCGAGTCTTACCTCTAACTCCATTTCTATCGGTTAACGAAACCCTAGAGCTGCTCTCATCGTCCATCACCTCCGGGCACTTTTTATCGGGGCTTTCCGTCACTCTCACGTAACAGATCTCCTCCTCGTGGTCGCCGGTGGCGGTTATGCTGTACATTCCGTTAGCATCGCAGGTTCCTTCCACCGTGAAAGTTTCTGCGTCGTTCTCACGCTCACGGCAAGAGAGAACCACTTTTGTGTTCGGAACTGGATAGCTGATTTTCGTCGGAAATTGAATCCGGCACGGATCGCAATAGACTTTGCCTTGTACGACGAACGATTCTTCTCCTCCGCCGCCGCCGCCTCCTTTTTTGCCGCCGTTTAACGGGGAGGGAGCAGGGGCGGTGTTGTCGCCGCGGCCGGCGATGGTGCCGGCGATGGATGTAACGATGCAGAAGAGAGTTAAGACGGTAGTGTATGTTGTCATATATATTATATATATATATTTTGATTTTATTTATTAGGAATGGAAGTTATGAAGTGGTGGTGGCGGTGGTGCTGGTGGTTGGTTGTGGTGGTGGTTGTGGTGGTGAGATCGTCGGAGTAAAAAGGATGCTACGAGAATGGGGGTTTTGATGGGGAAGGAGGAGGTTGTGAGGAAAAGGCGGGAAAACATGGTTAGTTTTTTATTTATAGAAATTTTTGATAAAATTTTGAATTCATTGGTTTAATTTCATTTTAATTTATAAACCACAAATTGATTAAATTCGTTAGAGATTGAAAGAAAAAAAAACAACAAATTTTATAATTTTATTTGGTGTCTCAAAATTTAATGTATGGTTTTTCCTTTTACACCCTAATCTAATTTTCATTTGTACCCTAGTCTATTGTTTTATCTATTTTGATTGAGGGACGCACTAACACTCATATTTATTTATCTATTTTAATTGGGGGACATATATATAGAATATGGTTTAATATGTAGACTATGGTGTAAATGATAACACCATTTAATATATCTTTCCTGTTTTATCAATATAAATAACGTAAATATGTAACACATTTTCATGTTTTAATGATAACGTTAAGAATAGTTTGGAATGTTTTTTTTTCTTTTCTGAAGAGAACTTTAGAGTGTTTTTTAAATAGTTGTATTGTTGTGATTCTTTTTCAAAGAGAGTGTGCCTTTTCTTTATCTTCACCACTTCCTTCCACATGTTTTCACATACTTTTATTTACGTATATTTATCTTTGTATATCTATCTGTATCATCATAATTCGAACCATAACAAAATAACGTTTGTATATGTGAACGTAAGTGAAAGTGGGTGAAGTTGTGAATGTATGTGGATGAATGCACGACATCTCTTAGAATTGTGTCACTAAAGTTCTATTTATTTATAAAAATGCCACCATATTTTTGTAAACTTTTATAATAAAAAGACGATCCCAAAGCTCAGAAATATTACCACCATTATTCATCAAACTCGATCATTCTTTGCTTTTTGCGTGATTCGACTTTATCAATTGATACCTAAAGTATTTAGATATATGTTTAAAAAACGGTTATCTAAGTATTGTAATTTAAAATCTATATATTTATTTTAACATTTCAACAACTTGTTTTTATTTATGATTATCAAATTATCTAATGAACAATACTTAAGTTGTTACTAGATTCATTGGTGTTTGATTAGAGGTATTAAAAGTTATTAATATGATTGAATATAAAAAAAAACTGTTTGATTTTATATAATATAATAGATCTATTTCAGGATTTCTTTACAAGCCTAAAAGTTTATTCAAGATTAAACTAAGAAATCAAAAAATATGTCATTTATATTTTCATTCCTTGCATGAAGTAAACAACCCATATAATTTTATCATCAAATAAAATAATAAAATTAGTTATATGCTATTCTATTCATTTTACTAGCTAATTAAGGATTTTTTGTTCCGAGAGTTGAATGAAAACAAAATGGTAATCTTTTTTTGGAAAGAGTATTTTAAGCATTTGTCTAGACTAGTCCCTGGTAATTTTAAGACTGCTAAAGCATACAATACTGAGATAATTTTCAAGTGGCCACAGGTTGTTTGCGTCTGTATTCGAATCTGGGGTAGATAGGTTATCTAGCCTCATCTCCACAAGCCTTAACCAGTACGTCACAAGTCTTAACCAGTACGCTAACAAAATGATAGTTTTTTATATAATACCAACCAATTTTTTTTTATTTTCATTCACATTCACATTATTACTTTAACCAAATACTTTTTTAATTAAAATTTTTAATCAAAATACTGCTTTGAAAACAGATTTCTCCCTGTGGTCACTTTTTAGAAGAAACCCTCAATTAAGTATTTAAGAAATTCTCACAAATAACTTGATCGCCGCCGACGAGGGTTTGCTGGCGTTTCTCGTCTACTCCGTCGTCCACATAAATTTTCTCGATCGGAAACAATGGTGTACATCATATCATGGGATGATTTTGTCGAAAGATCCGTTCACTTGTTCCGCTCTAATCCTGAAAAAGTATGGTAAAATCTACTTCAATTTTCAATTTATTTGTTTTTTAATCTCATTCTTCGTATTTCGGATCTAAATCATGATATTTGTATATTTGTCTGATTATTGTTTGTCGTTAATTTGGATCACAGACTCGTTATGTGATGAAATACAGACATTCTGAAGGTAAATTGGTTCTCAAGGTCACAGATGACAAAGAGGTATTCCCATATATGTGTGTGTGTGTGTATATATATATATATCTTAAATTGTGCTTCCTATGAAACGTTTGAATTACACAGAAATTGATGTCTGTTGTATGTGTTCACTGGATTTGTTTCTATGGGGATAATTTGTTGATGATTTTAGTGGCCATATTGTGGATTAATATGCTAGCAATCTTTCTATAAGCGAAATATGAACTATACTTTCATTCTAGGAATCAGACATGTTGCCTTTTAGCTGTAAAGTTGATGTGAAATCCAACCTTTCAATGTTATTGTTTTGGTGAATCTGTTGGAGCAAAAATTTTCCCAAAATCTCCATTTTCTCCATTTTTGAGAATTTGTTGGAGATGCTCTAACAATTCAGTATAATCAAGAACCTAAATGTGAGCATGAAAAGCTCAAGTCATTCTGTTTGGTTTGTTCCGATTATGAAAAACTCATTTCAGTAGAACTCCATCTTGTTTAAGTGATGATAACCATAACTTGTTCTGCTCTAATATGAAATGCTTTATTAATAGCTTAGGGCCTGTTTGTTAGCAGCTTAATGAGCTTAATAAGGCTCACAGCTTATTCAGTCAGCTATACATGACTTTTTGGTAGTGACTTAATGATATAGAAAGTGGCTTATTCAGTAAGCTTCTAGAGAGAGCTTTATGCAGAAAGTCAAGTTTTTTTCAAAACTGCCCCTCCCAAGACCCAATTAAAAACACGCACCTCCCAAACAAAAACTTTCCCAATAGTTACAAACAAATTAACCCACACATACAGCTTTATCCATACAGGACTTAATTGAAAACCAACCATAACAGCTTACAGCCCCTTAGTGAGATATATTTATTTTTTGGTAAGAGTTAGAAAGTTGTTAAACACTGAAGTTACAAATGAACGTGCAATTCAATACTTCAAGTTGAGTGTTCAAGTCTATATTTATGGTCTATCACAATTAGGAATTTCTGGTTCACCCTTAAATGATCCCAAGCATATGCATCCATCATATTAAACTCGCTGTAGCAATTGAAAGTTTGAAACTATTATCCCCTATGTTAATGAGCCAAATACATTTATTTGCCAATTCTGATATTGATGATTTGGTGCTTCAAAATAATCTTGAAAATTTGTTGCAATAACACCAACATATATGTCATATGACACTTCAGCTAGACTGTTTGTAATTTAACATTCATGACACCCGGCAGGACTGTTAAAAATCAAAATCAACTGGCTGTTTGTTTACCTCTTAACAGTTCCATTAAGAGGCATCCTCTGAAGTCTGAATCACTAAGAGGTAAATCCTGTTTGGCAAAAACTAAGTCTGCCTCTTAATGGTTCCAAACCTCTTAAGGATTTTGGAACGATTAAGAGGCAGACTTACTTTTTGCCAAACAGGATTCACCTCTTAGTGATTCAAAGACTGCCTCTTAATGGAACTGTTAAGAGGTAAACAAAAAGCCCTTTAGGGTCGTGGAAGGTGCCACCGTATTATTTGGTTGGTGCAACCATATATTACTCGAAACTACAATAATAACACAAGTTTCTATTGATAGAGTTGGTTTGCACGGTCTTTTCTCCCCCATTTATATTATTTTCTTAGTTTTAAGCTTTTAATTCCAGGTTTATTATGTTTCTAGAAAGAAAAAAAATGGGGGTAAAAGACTCGAACCAATACCTCAGATACAAAAAGCAATGAACTAACCAATTGACCAATGATTTTGTTAAAAATATCCATTGTTTCGTTTTTTTTAAATCAAATGGTGCCACAAATTGAAAAAGATTTCTAGGTCCGCCTCTGACTTATAGCTACTCTATGGATCGATATTTTGTAGTGTCTCAAGTTTAAGACGGACCAAGCACAAGATGCTAAGAAGATGGAGAAGCTTAACAACATATTCTTTACGTTGATGGCTCGGGGTCCTGAAGGTAATTTTACCGTTTCTTTTTTCTTTCTTCTTTCTTCATTGCATTTTTTGTTTATGGGGTTTTCTTTTGATGGTTAGTCGAACTCTAATGAGTAGGTATGACGAGAAATAAAATAGGAAAAATATGACCATAATATTTAGAAACAAAACCCATACCAAAAAATACAAACTTTCCTTAAGGGATGTCTGACAGTTGCATAATGGTTGGGTGCAGAATGATTAAGAGGCTCTTATCATATAGTGCGAAATGAAATATAATTGTTTCGTAATTGTTCAGGATGTACTTAGGGCTATTAATGGTTGAGGAAGGTCCATGATACAAAATGATTCAGAGGGTTTTGGAACCATTAAGAGGCAGACTTATTTTTTGCCGAACAGGATTCACCTCTTAGCGATTTAGAGACTGCCTCTTAATGGAACTGTTAAGAGGTAAACAAACAGCCCTTTACCCTAACCTTGCGGTTGCGGGCCTTCAGGATCCCATGGGATTGGTTGAAATGAGCACAAGCCGGCCTGGACACTCAAACAGCTAAAAACGGTCTGGTTTGACTTGGTTTGACTGATTTAAACAGTTTTTTATGAACACCCCTATTGTAGGCCTTTAACCAAAAACCATAAATTTTGAGTATCTTTTCATAGGGACTGTATGGGAAAAGAAAATAAAGAACCATTTTTTATTGGTTTTTACGTACAATCTATAAGTTAAAAATAATCGATAGTTTTTTTTTTTTTTACTGCAGTTGATATAACAGAAGTGACTGGAAAAGAACAAACAGCACAGCCTGCCAAGAGAGGAAGGGGAAGGAAGCAATAACATGCATTTCAATCCGCAGGTATTCACTTTTGTTGGTTTTTCTGGATTTCTCGATGGTTTTGACAAAACCCGACTTTGCTAGAATTACGAATAGTAATTTTTCTTTCACGGAAGTTACCGTTTGATTTGTATGAATTGGGTAGATCTTTTGGGGTAAAATCTTGGAAATATTGCAAAATTTGAGAATCTTGTTTTCTGTTTCACACACTTTTCACCAGCCGGAGGTCTTTGTTGTTCTATTAAGGCAAGGGTAAGGTATGCATACATCTAACGCCAAAAGAGAAGCTTATTCTCTCTTTCATACACTTTTTACAAGCCATTTATGGAAACAACTGTTCTACTATTTGAGGCATAGGTAAGGTTTGCACATATCTAATGCCTCTGAGGATCTTTTTCTCTCTTTCATACACTTTTCACAAATCATTCACGGAAACAACTGTTGTACTCTTTGATGCAGAGGTAAGATATGCATTAGGTAAGGTCTTTATATATCTACCACCACCGAGAATCTTTTTTATACACTTTTCACAAGTCCTTTATGGAAACAATTGATCTACTTTTTGAGGCAGAGGTTAGGTCTGCATACATCTACCGTCACTGAGAATCTTATTCTCTTTTTCATACGCTTTTTGCAAGTCCTTTATGGAAACAATTGCTCTATTTTTTGAGACAGAAGTTGGCTAAATGCACCCCTACTTAAGAATTTCTTCCTCTTACACATCAACATCAGAACCTATTTTTTACATTCACAATTGATGAATTGACTTGATTCTAATATAAAAAGGGTGCAAATAGCATTACCCTACATCTAACTTTCCTAAGAATCTTATTCTCTTTCATACCCTTTTCAGTTTTCACAAGCCCCTCGTAGAAACAATTAGGTTTGCATCCCCTCACATCACAGAAACAATTAGGTATGCATGTATCTTAACCCCTGAACCTATCTCTAGGTGGGATATATTGTGGTAGGGATGGACCCATAATTTTTTTCAAACAGTGGCACCATTTGACTAAGAAAATGACACTAACAACAACCACAAGGCTTGTGGCGTACTGGTTAAGGCTTGTGGGGGATGATGCTAGATAACCCATCTACCCCAGGTTCGAATCCAGACGCAAACAACTTGTGGCCACTGGGGAATTATCTCATGGCTGCATGCTTTAGCAGTCTTAAAATTGCCAGAGATTAGTCTACGCAAATGCCTAGGATACCCTTTCCAAAAAAAATGACACTAACAATATTCGAACTCGGTTCTGGTGAAAGAAAAGCTTTGCAAACCAACTCTACCAAAAAAAAATTGTTCTCATAGTTTTAAAATATATACAGTGACACACAACAAATTAACACGGTGACACTTTTCACGACAACTACAACAGATGAACACCAAATTCTCTACATTGGGTCCGTCTTTGTATTGTGGTCGTTTGATTTGATTTTGATTTGATTATCAATAGAAAATTGTTTGACCATTTTGTACCAACAAAGCCCATGGTACAACCTAGGGTGCTTTTTGGGACCATTATTCACCATATTGTTCTTGATGCTCCCCATGAAAGAGCATTTCTTTTTTCTTTTTGTCGAAACAAATAAGATATTCTGGTTTTCTGAGTTATTTGGAAGAACCAGATTTTCGTTGAGCCTTAATATATTCATGATCACGGGATAATGGCTGAGAAATACGTTCGTATGATCATCGGTGGAGTAACATTACTCGTACGATACATGTTATTTGACACGTCTAAAAAATTCCTCTTTGGTGGTGGTTATTAAAACAAACCTAACAGGATCGGAGGATGTATGCAGACCTAACTTCCAGGGGCGGACCTGTATAGGTTCACACGGTGGCACGGGCCACCGTATTATATCTTCGTCGAAAGGTAAATTTTTTGGATTTGTTAGCGGTGTAACTGTATTATTTTAGAGGTGCTCTATATAACATTTAATAACATAGTAAATACTCTATTAATTTCATATTTAAATAACATTTAATAAACACTCTATTAATTATATTTAATCATTGATTTTCCCAAAAATATTTTTAATTTGCTTTTAGTTATTAAATATCATCAATATCAAATACTAAAACCGGAAAAAAATATTCTTGAAATCAACAAAAAAAACCGAAAAAACATCACGAAATTGATAAAAAGCTTAAAAATCCTCCTAAGAAAACTCTCGAAATCAACTAAAAACCCCGAAAAAATCACTCGAAGTCGATAAAAAAAACTTAAAAATCCCTCGAAATCAAGCAAAAAACTTTAAAAATCCCTCAAAACGGTAAAATTAGGTTAAACACACATCGAAATATATTGACCATTAGTAAAAACATAAAGACACGTCGATAAAAATTGTATATTTTATAAAAAAAAAATTGTTTATGTTATATGGTGCCACCGTATCAAAAAAAATTGGGTCCTTCCCTTCTAACTTCTATTCTCCAATAATAGAGTAGTTGTTTTCATTAAGACCTCTGGCTTCTAACTTCTAAGAAGTAAGGGGTGTTCATGAAGCGTTGTGGTTTAGAGCCAAATCCACAAATGAAATATTGATGCAGTTTATGCGATTTGCATCTAAACCTTATGTGTTTAATTTGGCAATATAAAGTTCATCGTAGTTATAATTCATTTAAAATAAATTAATTATTTGTACATCAAAATTGATGGATTATTGGTTACAAAAATTGTAGTTGTATTGATTGTTAATCAATCATCACAATTCACAATCTTATTAATAACTTAAATTATCATTAAACATAAAATCATAGAATGTTTTTTTAAATATGGAAAAAATAATAATATTCAAATGATAAAGTGAAAATAATACGGTGAAGTATAAAATCGTATTGTACACATCATTTACAGACATGCAACAAACAGTAATCGTACCAATTTTAGTTGATATCAATCTAATTGGTTGGTAGTACCACACCAACTATCAAAACTTGGTTGGTACCAATGTTTTAAAACCCGGGTTAACCCGGCCGGTCGAATCGGTTGGACCGGCACCTGGGATAGTGACCGGGTTAATGCATTTGACCGGCCCGTTTCAACCCGGCCGGGTTTCTCAAAAACCCAGTTAAACCGGTGGTAAACTCGTTTCTCAAACCCGGTTAACCTGTTTTTATATTAAATTTGTGTTATGTGTGTTTTTTAATGTATTTGGATTGATGTAAAACTTTTTGTTTGTGTATTTTTAATGTTGGAACTTGTGGACATCAAATTAGTACTTTATATATATGTATGTACGAAGGAAAATGAAAAAAATACAAGGGATTAAAGAAATTAATGAAACCGGTTAACCCGGTGGTTGAACCGGTTGATCAGTTAACCCGGGACTCAGTTAACACACCAGGTCAACCAAAAACCCGGGTTTTAAAACATTGGTTGGTACGTGTTATTAGAAGTTGTGTACCATGCTATTATAGTATTATATCAACTTGTGTTTCTAAGTATTTATTAATTAAAGTTTAATTAATAATATAACAAATTTTGATTTTTAAAATTTTAATCATCTTATTTTCGGTTTTGCTAAATTATAACACAGATGGATATACAAAACTTGATTGAATTCATTTGTTTAGTTCTAACTAACAACCTTAGTAACTCATCCACGCCTCCATGATCCATTGCTGTTTGTATTAGGATACTAGCTAATGCTTGTATTATCAACATGTTATTTGAATGATCACACGTTTTATTGCATCTAGATTTAGTTGATATATAAATAAATTTGTGACTTCAACTTTTGTAATATTGATACAATACCATATCACTCTAACATGTATCAACCAAAAATTGTTAGTACCAATATAGTTGCCAAATATAGTTGGTTGATATATGATATAAAATTATACCAACTAGAACAATGAACATGGATGGACCCAGATTTTTTTTATACGGTGACACCATATAAGAGGAAGGTTCAAATAAGAACTTTGTAAATTTAAAGGAATAAAAGAACATCTTGTGGACCACATATGATATGAGTCCCACATAATATTAAATTATTTCTGATTTAATATTAAATCATATTAAATCAGAAATGATTTGATATTATGTGTGACCCACATCATATGTGGTCCACAAAGTGTTTCTTTATTCCATTTAAAAATGGATGGTTCTCGTATGATCCCTCCCCCACCATATAATATAGACAAAAAATATTTATCAAAAGTAACATTTTTTTATCGACGTGTCTTCATGTTTTTACTAAAGTTCGATATCGCTCGATGTATTTTTAGCTTAAATCCACCAGTAAAGGGATTTTTCAGTTGTTTGCTTGATTGATTTCAAGAGTTTTCGGCTTTTTTGTTTGATTTAAGGAGTTTTTTTTGTTGGTATTTTGGTTGATAACGAGATACAGTTGCACCTTCTTGAACTTCTTAATATCATACGGTAACACCTTCTAAAACGTTACGATTGTACCGTTCACAAACCCAAAAAATTTACTCGCCGACAGAAAGATAATACAGTGACACTTGCCACCATATACACCCACAGAGGTCCGTTCCATGCCGTAGAACTTGGTATTTGCCTTTAGTTTTAAACTTATTTATCATAATTTGTTTCCATAAAACCCCAAAAGGAATAAACGGATTTAGACAAATTGTGGTAATGTAAATAAATAAAAGCAATATGCCGTACCCGTAGGTGTCCTTTTTTAGGAATTATATGTTCTTAAATATGGTTAATCCAATGATCAAATATTCATGAAAAGTCAAATTTATTACGCTTTCACATTACGAGTATTTTATTAATGATCAAACAATAAATATAAATTTGATAAAATAATATTAAGGTTATGTTTGGCAAACTAGCTGATAAGTTAGCGGGTAGCTGATACTAGCTGATGAAAAAAATCATGTTTGACAAAACTAGCGTATAAGAATTTAAGATGACCAAAAAATGCACACTGAAAAATAATAATAATTAATAATTAATATTAATGAGGGTTGTAATTGGAAAAAATGACAATAAGCTCCTAAAACGATAATCCAATTAGCGTTTCGATAATCTAGCTTATAAGCTAACTTATAAGGTAACTTATGATTTGTGTACACATTGAAAATAAGTTAGCTTATTTTTGCCAAACATAGCCTAAAAGTTAACAATTATTAATGGTAGGTATCAAAAACAAACTAAAATTACATATATTCGAATGAATTCCGGTGACAAAAAACAAAAATAAGATCAAAAAACAAATGGACCAGAATGAACTAAATTTTAATCTATTTATTTAGGGTTAGGTTCAAATGTGAACTCATTTTTTGTTGTGAACGTGAGGATGAATCTCAGCCACACATCTTCGGTTATGGTGGACGCGATCACGGAGGATTGACGCGATCATGGGAGGGTGGAGATTATTAAAGGAGGGAATCCGCGCTAAAAGCTTCGTTTTATTGATCGGATAAGTTTTTTACGAGATTCGTCACGCTCACAACCAAAAATGAGTTCACATTTGAACTTTCCTCTATTTATATATATATATATATATATATATATATATATATAGGGTTGTGCTCAAATGTGAACTCATTTTTTATTAACGCTATGACGAATCTACCCACACATCTTCGGTTATTGAGACGCGATCACTTTATGATCGACGCGATTCACGTGAGTGCGAGATTATTAAAGCGAGTGAACTGCGTCAAAGTTCTAATTTTATCGGGATAAGCTACGAGATTCGTCCTCACGTTCACAACAAAAAATGAGTTCACATTTGAACTTTCCTATATATATATATATATATATATATTAAAATACATTTTACACGTTTAACTAACCGATCGATATATTTTGCTAGCAAATAACAAATTAATAATACAATTTCATCCAGGAGTCATCGACTACGTGAGCAGCGTGACCACCGTCGTCACGGCGGTCAACACGGCGGAGCCGGCAGATTCAAATCAAACAGAACCGGCTTCTTCGCCGTCCTCAATTTCCGATCCTCATCACTCACCGCCACACCTACTACTGGCGGCGTTTTATAACCGGTTGTATGTACCGAACTCTCAACAACAAAATTTACAACACCGTCACCACCGGAAGGATGAAACAACGCCGGAAAGTTATTAGACGCACCTTTATTCTCCACATCCGCCGGTGAAAATGCGGTGGCGCAGAAGTTCATCTTCGCCTTAGCACCACGGAGACTAAAAGCAGCTTCGTCGTACGCTCGTGCCGCCTCCTCCGCCGTATCGAACGTTCCGAGCCACCGGCGAACTTTTTTGGACGGATCGCGAATCTCGGCGGCGTAGCGTCCCCACGGCCGCTTCCGTACGCCTCGATAGTGAAATTCCTTCCGTGGCTGACGCGCCGGTGGCGCTGGTGTCCGTGATCGTGCCGGAGATTCGTCCGCCGTGGCGTCGATACGGCGGTGCAACGTGTCGATCGACATCGGAGGGGAGTAGATGGAAAACGAGTGCCAGGTAGGTTAGGGTTTTCAAACTTCCATGGTAGATATTTATACCCCTGGGAAATGCCATCGTTGAAGGAGACAGAATGATTAATTTTCAAATTTGACCCTCAAACTTCTAACAATTTGTTGAATTAGCCACAAAAGTATTATTTTATTCTAAAAGGGGAATTAATTATCTTAATTTTCTAATTCGAGTAATATATTGTTTTAGTCAAAAATGGTTGCTAAATTTACAATATGAACAATTACAGTAATACCCTTCTGCGTTTTATGTTTTTTAATTATGTCAATTTTTGTTTGTAGCTTTTGCTTGCCTTCCAAAATGGAAATTTTGAATAATTAACTGTGTGAAAATAATTGACTCAAATCACATCAACATAATAACAGATTCAGATCATATCAATATAATTCGACAAAATTTACTATGATTATGAGAAGATATATTCTTGGATTAAATGAAGTCCAAGTATCAACATAAATACAAGATTTTCTGGTATTGATATAAACATGTATCTGATAAGAAATGTCTAATATGTGTAAGTGCGTGTGTGTGTCTATATATATATAGACACATAAGGCGAGTTCAAATGATAACTCAAATTTGATTGTGAGCGTGAAAACTGAATAATCAAAGAAATATTCAGTCTGAATAATGCTTATTGAGACTGAATAAACACTATATTCAGTTTTATTCAGTTTGAATATTTCTTTGATTATCCAGTCTGAATAATCTACATTCAGACATGTCTCACGTTCTCATTTGTCCACACGTTCATAACCTAATTTGAGTTCGCATTTGAACTTCATCTCTCTCTCTCTCTCTCTCTCTCTCTATATATATATATATATATATGTTATTTTGAGAAATTGTAAATCTTTGATAAGTAAAAAAAGGGATCATAACCTTTCATACGGTCAAGATCGAATTTAACGGGTTAAGAAAATGCGGCTTTGACTGCTCAAGGATTGCAACTTTGATTGGTCAAAATTTGCGGATATGTGAAAATTTGAGAAGGTAGTTTCGTAATATTTACAAATATGCGCCAAACGAGTTCATATATGAACTATATGTTCATATGTAAACATGTGTGATTCACATATGAATTAATTATCTGATTCACATATGGAGTAAAAAAAATTGATTTGCACGCATATGGAGTAATTAATTGATTTCATATATAAATCTGTGGATTCATATCTGAATCAGTTAAAAAGTTCACATGTGAGTTAATTAACAGGTTTACATATGAACATATAGTTCATATGCGAATTACAAAATATACGATATATCAAGATGTAAATTTTTATATCCTAGTATATCGTATCATATATACAATTAGATATCATATACCGGGATGTAAATTTTTATTATAAATCAATTATAGAAAATTAACATAATTCCTTAGAAAAGAAAATTCAAAATGTATGAAATATTTTATCATACTAATACTTCACATTTATCTTGTATTTAAAGTATTAATCACCCAATTTTATAAAGTTCAATTTTGATGTTCTAGAATTACTCATATGTATCGAACAATTAAATATAAACTTAAATTCTATTTTCTTTTATTAAAATGTTATTAAAATAAAAGTCAACCAATTTTTATATTGAGAAATAATCAAGAGACATCGAAGGGAGCATGTCAATTGTTGACTTGTCTTTATAACTTTTAAAATAATATCTGAAATATCTAGCTGGAAAATCAAAATAAAATTGTAGTATGCAAATTTTGCTTATATGGCTAGAAATTATTTTTTGAAAACCTTCGACATGTGTTAACCATAAGGTTTGTGGCGTACTGGTTAAGTCTTACAGAGGATGAGGTTAGATAACTTATTTACCACAGGTTCGAATCCAGACGCAAACAACTTGTGGCCACTGGGGAATTATCTCAGGGCTGCATGCTTTAGCAGTCTTAAAATTCTCAGGGATTAGTCTAGGCAAATGCCTAGGATACCATTTCCAAAAAATGTTTTGAAAAAGTTATTCTACGATGGAATTGGTACCTCAAATGCTGCAAGAAATGAAACATATAAGAAAATAATATTTTTTAGGATTTTCATTAAGTTTTATATGAATAAAGTTGTATTTGTGGATTAATCTGTTTGAACAGACTGTTAAGGTTTTGTTTTGAAGGGTTTAATTATAGATGAAAAGAGTGTTTTTTAAATGGAAGAGACAACTTTAAAAAAACCTGGTTTTCAGTGCAAACCCTCCACAGATAAAATTATTAAATAAGTCACTTTCTATATAATAAAGTCACTACAAAACAGTCATGTATAGTTGCCAAAAGAAGTTGTGAACCTCATTAACCTCATTAAGTTGATAACAAACAAACCCAGAGACAAGTTGGAGAGAAAACCATAAGAAATAATAGAACACGCAAGAACATTAAACACATACAAGAAAGTACAAATTCATTAAACCAACCAAGAAGAAATTGCAGTAAAAGAAAACGTTAAAAAAGCAAGCAAGTAAACCAAATCCATGTGTCAAACAGAAACCCATATTCTCGGGCTACGACTTTGATGCATTAGTTGTCCATCCTAGGACTTTGATATATAGTTGTTGAATCTCTAACCGTTCTCCACAGACCCTCTTCACAATTATCATGCCACTCAAAACCATAAAGTCCTTACACACCATCTACTACTGATCTACTCTTGTCTTGATTGGTCTCAATTGCTCGGCCCACATTCTCCTCAGCCTATCCCTCATCCTCAAACCCTATACCGTGACACCCCGTGATCCTCACTAGGGCGGACATATATCTCATATTGAAATGCCCAAACCACCTCATTGTTCTGTATCTCGTTTTATTTGTGGTAAGCGTTACTTTCTCAAAGAAGTACCTTGTTCGGTATGTTGTCCAGGATACTTCGATCATAGATTCATAAATTTATTTAAACATTCTCAATTATGGCGCCTCCAACTTTCTTTTATGCGTCTTCTTTAATAAAATCGAAATTTTCAAATTATAAGATTTTTAACTTATGGATTTTTGACATAAATAATAATAGTGTACCTTTTAAACTTTCTTCTCAAAATCCTTCTAATTATGGGTCTAACATAATATAATGATATTTTGACTTTTAGAAATTAATATTTGTTATTTAACAAAATGATACCTAAAAGAATATATCATTACTTAGTAAACTATATATTAATCACTTGAAGAAACTCAATACAAACACATATAATAAGTTTGACTTGTTTATTTTAAAAACATCCATTTACACTATATTGAACAGGCTATTTAGGATTTTGTTCGAGCATCCTTTAAAGTTTGGAGAGTACACCTTTCATACTCAAAAAGAAATTATATTTGTCAAAACAAGTTAAACGGATGCATAAGACCCATTCGAGACTTTAGTCTGCCGTTGATTATATTTTAACTTAAACTGATGAAATGTGAGGAAGCAAAATTTAGATAAAAAAACAAAAAGAACAAGTCAAAGAATTACAAAATTATCCAAATACTTACAAATTTTTTGATTTATTGATAAAAGAAAGAGTGAATTATAATGATGGTCCCTGTGGTTTGGTCGAAATTTGGATTCGGTCTTTAAAACAAACTTATTTACATTGATGGTCCCTAATTTTTCAATTTCATAACATTATGGCAGCTAGAGTTAACGATGTCAGATAGCAACCGTTACGAGGAACAAATCAGATTTTTAGGTTAACTACAAGCACTAAACATGAAATTCACTCTAAAATCAACGGTGATTCAAAATTTCTTTAAAAAAATTTATTAAAAATATATTATATATCTAAATCAAAAATATTTTTTATATTTAACCACAAATCAAAAAATTTAAATGAAAGTATATATATTACATAAAAATCTTAATTTAAAAAAAAACTATCAAATTAATAAAAAGACTCTTGTGTTATAAAATTTAGAAAAATAAAGGAAATCAAAAGAAATTTACATATTTTTCAATACTTTATTTTATAGTTCAATGTTCAACCTAAAAGAGATGTAAATTTCTCTTTATTTTTTTTTTTTTTTTTTCTAAATTCAGGATTTTTAACGTAAAAAACATCTTATTAATTTAATAGTTTTTAAATAAATATAAAGATTTTTATTAACATATATATACTTTAACTTAATAAATTTGATTCCTATGTTTAACTTTACTATTTTCATTCTTATGGTTTGTAATTTATCGTTGTTTTCCTTCTTATGTTTTGTAATTTATGGGATATTTTAGGCTATGTTTGGTAAAAGTAGCTAATAAGATATCTTATGACTTATAAGATAGTTTATTAAAATCTTACTTTTATTAACTTATTAATAAAGTATCTTATTATACATTAAAAATAAGGTACCTTATGGTCATTCAAACAACTACACAAAAATAAGATACATTATAAGGTGAATTATAAGTCACCTTATTTTTGCCAAACAATGTCTTAGTCTTTTTAATTTAGGGGTATTTTAGTGTTTTTTATTTTATTTTTCTTTGTTTTTTTGGTCATATAAAAATATATTTTTTTGGTCTCTAACAAAAAAGAATAACTAAAATACTAATTGTGTTAAAAAAAATATTTAATTCTTTTGTCATAAACAATAACAAAATGATATAATTGTCTTATGTATTAATTTTTTTAATCAAAAAAATATATCGATTTATTAAATAAAAATGACTAAAATACCAAAAAAGGAACACTAAAAATATATTTCATAAATAAATAAATAAAAGATTAAAAGTTAATAGAGAATCTTAAACATATTTAGGGCTTGTTTGTTTTTGCAAATTCAGAGCTGAAAACGTCTGATGTCTGAATCGGTCAGACGTTTTTCGGTTTCAGACTGTTTGTTTTTTCTTTCAATTAAGAGCTGAAACATCCCCTTTTTCCTCTGAAAGTTTAAGAGGTAACCCAACCTCTTATAACATCTGATACACGCCTCCCTCATACCCTCCCTGTTTCCTCACGCCATACGCTTTCTCATACGTAATTTGTATGAGATTAATTACTGGTTCAGATACGCAGCCTTGTAGAATGTTCGATCTTTTGATGCCATCGCCACCACCGCCACCGCCGGCAAAGCTCCGGGAGCGTCGTATTGTGGTTTGGGGACGAACACCAGAAACAAAACCTCCTCCTTCCGCTGATTTCATCTAGGGTTCTTCCACCAACCATGGTCGCAGATCGTGGTAAGAAAACAAAGCTTTCCGACACTTCTACCATGATGATTCTGGCGCCCAACTCGTTCTTCACATCCAAAAGCTTCAGGAAATTCAAGATGAACTCCAGAAGGTTCCATTTCGAATTATATGAATTTTGTCTTCATTTTTGCATAATTTCATTTGTGTCAAACTAGAGCTACTTTCTGATGAATAAAACCATAAAGTGAGTGAATTAATATCTACTTTATGTGTGCTGCTATAATGATCAAGAACACAATCCAATTCGATTACGGTTGTCCTATTTTGTTGAATGATGTTTAGGGCTATAAGTTTGGGGTGTTTTGATGTCATGGTGAAAAGACTTTGAAGGTTTTTACCATTTTGTGATTGATAATATCTGCATAGTCTGGTCTGTTTGTTTGTTGGCAGGGCAGATGTGGTTGATAATATCTGTGGTTTTTACCATTTTGTGGTTGATAATTACCGCTCACCAATTATGGCTACTTTAAGAAAAGAAATTGCAACCCAATTGATGTAAAATAGAGATTGATTTTAGATGTTACAAGAGT
Organism: Silybum marianum; assembly: GCA_036898165.1. Classification (NCBI taxonomy): domain Eukaryota; kingdom Viridiplantae; phylum Streptophyta; class Magnoliopsida; order Asterales; family Asteraceae; genus Silybum; species Silybum marianum. The sequence continues at coordinate 1,664,775 of CM072530.1, forward strand.
TTGTTCATTTTTTTTGTTGTATTTGAATCAATTGACATATTTAAGTTGAATCTTTGAATATGTTAAACAATGGATGACAGTATAATTTAATTAAAATCAATAGATGCTTTTATAAATTCAGTTGTCCAACATTTTGAGGAATAAAATCGACGATATACATTTTCAGACGTTTATCAGCATATAAAAACAAACAGTCTAACTGATTCAGATTTCAGACTTCAGCACCACCTCTTAAAGTTCAGAGGTGGTTTCAGACTTCAGACTTCAGCACCTCTTAAAAAACAAACGCCACCTAAATGTAAAAGATGAAAACAACTATAAATTACAAACTAAATGGACGAAAATCACAATTTCATAATTACATGAACGAATATCGTAATCATTCTTGAACTTCAAGGACGAAAACCATAGTTTACTCTTTTAATAAAGAAATTTGTTTTAAAAAAAATAAGTCATAATTCATTAGAGTTAATTACATTTTTCGTTGCCAAAATATATCCAAAGACTGATTTATTTGTTATGACGAATTGCTAAGTGACGATATTAACTCCAAGAATAATACACATTGTACAATCTAAATTTTTAGGCATTTTTTGACAAAAGTAAGATAGCTTATCAATAAAGGGTTTTTCCAAATACATCATAGTCTATGGTAACACCCTAATCTATAGTGTATACGATAACACTCAATAAAATTAAACTAGACATATACACGTAATCCAATTAAAAGATAGGGTGATAATCAAATAAAAACCAAAAAATGGTTAAGGACTTAAGGATTAATCTCAAACATTCAAGGGTTTTAATCAATGGTTATTAAAAAAGATGACATTTTTGTAATATTAGCAAAACACACATTCAATCTCATGTCTAATTTGAAAAGTTAAGAACAAACATGTAATTTCAACCACTTGCTCCAATCTTCATCTTCATCTTATATGCCGTCGCACCAAAATGAATTTTTATGTTTTATCTAGTGAATATTGTTATCAAAATGACGATTATGCCATTTTTTTAATTAAAAATAGCTTTAAATTAAAATCATAAAATCTAAGATTTAGATCAGCCATTACAGTTTTCAATACTTTTTTGGTTTTTATTTGACTATTCCTTTTAAAAGATATGATATAAATTATGGTGTATATTATAAAGGAAAAATTATTATAATAACCATTTCAGAAAATCATATACCCAAAATATCCAAAATCTCTCCCAACTTACCAAAATAACCAAAATTTTCAATAAAGCATTTAGTATCATACTAAATGCCTTTTCTATTTCGTATGAAATCACACACACACACATACAATTTCGTATCCATACCTAATGCATGCATACACACACATTAGGGATCCATTTCGTATCATCCATCACACACACACACACAACATTTCGTATCATACCTAATGCATGCATACACACACATTAGGGATCCATTTCGTATCATCCATCACACACACACACACCATTTCGTATCATACCTAATGCATGCATACACACACAACATACCATTTCGTATCATCCATCACACACACACATGCATTTCGTATCATACCTAATGCATGCATACACACACACATGCATTTCGTATCATACCTAATGTATGCATACACATACAAATATTTTATAATTTCGTATGCACACACATGGGGGAGAGGAGTAGGGGTGATATGAAATGGGGGAGTGGGGTTAATATTCTTAATTTATATTTATTACCCTTATATTTAGTTAATTAATTTGCACGTCCTTTTTCTTTATAATTTTTTATTTTATACCCTTATCATATTAATATATATATATATAACCAAAATTTCCCTATTATAAAACCCATAAATAAACGACAACAAATACCATTCATTTTGACAAAAAGTACTTTTTTTAATAAATATGTGGAAATAAATGGATATTTATTATGACAGCTATCTTGTATGGAATGAGTGTGTTTCCAGAAGGTGTTGGATGAGGTCAAATATGAAACCAATATCCAAATATTCAGACTTGAGACCCTCAACTGAGTTTGACTCTTTGTCCACATCTTCTTTACATTTTCATATTGATTTTTGTCCTATAAAATATTTTTTATAAATTTTCTTTTAAAACAGAAAATTAAAATTTAAAAGATAATTAAATTTTACTCTTAATGATTTTCTATTTTAAAATTTACAACATAATTATCGTTAAAATGTTTAGGCATTAGTAAATTTTTATTTACATCTTATAAATATTAAAAAAATATATTAATCTCTCGTGGTAATATTTTTTATGAATTCTTCAAAATTATAGAATTTTATATTACCTCTACTACTATTTTTATTTCTAGGTACTTTTGTGAGAATTTGTTAAAGTAAAACATTGCCAATAAACCTCAATTTCTTCATTTCAGTATCGTAGGAAATGTTTTAAATGAAGAATTTATTGAAAACGTTTTAATTTATATTAAAAAAAATACAATTATTATATAAGATTATATAAACTAAAATGATCATACAATAAAACCTCAAAAGTTGGAAAAAAAAAAGTCCATATATGATTATTTTGAATTTGCATTAATTATGTGATTTTTGCTTCCTTTCTCCTTCCAAAAACCATATTTTTGAGATTTTCCATTTCGATTTTTATTGAAATTAATCGGTTACCACATCTTTTTGTTTTACTGATTTAGCTGCGGGATACCCGCGTAACTTTATGGAATCGTGAAACAGAGACTTGTGCGACTAGAGTCGCAATCTAAAGTCGCGTGGCTAGTCGCGGGAGGCCCCTGTACAGTTTGAGAATCGGTTAAAGTGTTGAGTAACCGCCAAAAGTATATATATTATTGTTTCCTTCCAGAATTCCGTAAGATTCATTATTCTCTCCCTTTTCCTCTGGTTTATCTCTAAGATCGATCCATAAACACATAAGAAAACTCAACAGATTCGAGTTATCGTGCAAGAATCTGAATAAGATAGTTGAATCCTTTAAACGGACCAATACTACCGCACGAGTTGAGGAAAATTCTGTTGAAGGACGCTGCTTTGCAAGTCTCCATCTAATCTTCTATCAAACATTGAATTCAATATAGTAATTCTCCTTTTTCTGATAAGAATTTCGATATATTGCACATATATACACATACAAGTTTTCTTGTTTTCTTTCTAGTTTGCACACGTTTTGCACTTGTTATATACACAAGTGGTCGATTTTCTGGTTTGATAATATTGGTTCTAACACCAACTATACCAATTAAATTGGTGTCAACTTAATTGGTATATAACCAAAAGACTTTTGGCCTCACGGTATCATAGCCCTTTCCCTTGTAGAAGACTAGAAGGTCAGGATTCAAACCTCAGCAAAGATGAGAAGAATGTGTGAATTTGTTTGTTACATTTGCCGTATATATAAATATTATATACTTAAAAAAAACTTAATTGGTATAAATTAAAGTCGTATGGTAATATTGTACCAAATATGCAAACTTAATTAGTACATGGTATTTGAAGTTGCATAGTATGGTACCAACTTATTTAATTATTTTAATTTTTGTATTTTTGTCTATTTATTAAATATTAAATATTGTGACTTTAACTACTTGATTTGAATATACGAATATTTAGAAGTTTCATTGTTTTCAGTTAAAAACCCTCACATCACATGTGTTGTCTGAAAACTCAAAATACAAACAAAATAACAAATTTTAATTTATGTAACTTGAAATTAATATAAAATCAATACAAACATGTATCAACCAAATAAAACTAATACCACTTAAATTGATATAAATAATAGCCGATTGATTAACATGATAAATTTTACATAATGATTATAAGACTTGGATTCCAGTGAGAATGAGAGTTAAGATGAGAAGCGTAAGAAGAGATTTCTTTCCTTGGATGTCCATTAGAATGAAATGCACCGAGATGAGGTGTCTCGAGATACACCGGATCAACTCCCTTTTAAAGCACAATTCATGAGTAGATATGAGATTAAAAATGATCAAGGGTCCAAATCTTTTCTTACGTTTCTTACGCTTTTTAACTTAACTGTTCTCCTCATACGATCATATGCCAGATTATAATTGATTGATATAATGTTTTGAAAAAAACATTAATAGCATACCAACTACTTTCCTAGTTTGTATACTTATTAATATGATGGTGATACGTGACACGTAGAAAATAATTGAATCGGTAACGCACGCGTTTTCGTTGAAATTAAGGTGGCGGTAGGGATCTAATAATGGACTCCGCGGTGCATGGCAAGTCCGGTGGACCCTCCCAACAAAAATGTATTTTTGAGTAAATTATATACGTATTTTTTGTTTTCATAATTATATAAAATGATTAAAATCAGTAGTTTTTAATTACTGCCATACTTTGGTGTGGTAAGAGACAATTTATGCATTTAATAAATGTTATAAAAAATAAATTTTGTAAAATACAGAGGCGCCCATTTATAAACATTTGTTCAAGAAACACTTACTGGGTCCAATTATTTTACCAGGTAAAATGAAAATGTTTGATAATCTTTCCGATAAATTTTTACCAGATAAATTATTGCATACAATGTCGTTTTAATGGATTAGAATCTTACACGGTAAGATAAATTAGTGTGTTGACTCTCAGGTAGCGTTTTTTTTAAGAGGTGCTGAACTCTGAAGTCTGATGTCATTTCTGATTTATAAGAGGTTGTGCTGAAGTCTGAAACCTGAATCAGTTAGACTGTTTATTTTTACGTTTGAAGTTTGAAATCTGAATCACTCGTTGATTTATAAATCTCTAACAATGTGGGTGTACACGAATAAGAGGAATTTTAAGTGGTGAGGTTACCACTTCTTTTTAGATGATTTTCAGGCTTAAAAGGGTCTTGAAAAAAATGACCCCTAAATGAGAATTACATTTGAAAGAAATGCAAATGCATGCCAATCTGAAAAGGAGTAGATGGGTTATAACTTGTACGTGTTGGCTAACAAATTGAAACAGTTGTAATTTTTTTTAATTATGATTTTACACTAATTTGTTACTGACCAAAAAATATAACCCGAATCAACCAATTTTTATACAAATATGTTGGCATTGTCCCCTTAAACATATCAAAAGAAATCTTATAGAACTTTTAGTTTAAAGACCGACGAAAGACAATAGAGTCTGTAATAAAATTGACACCTCCCTTCATTAAATATCTCGAAAAAAAGGGACCAAAATTGGAATCAGTCAAACCAAAATGTGGCTGTAGCATTAGAAGAATGACCGAATAATAAATGCTTCATGCAAAAATCTAACCACATATGCTCCAACTTTTTTTAAAAGGGTATCCTAAGCATTTGTCTAGACTAATACCTGACAATTTTAAGACTGCTAAAGCATGCAACCCTGCGATAATCTTCCATTGGCTACAAATTGTTTGCAGCTGGATTCGAACCTAGGGTGGATGGATTATCTAGCCTCATCCTCATAAGTCTTAACCAATACGATATAAAGTCTTGTAATTGATAATTTGATAAGTTGATATTAAACGAGTCTTTTATTATTATAAGCATGTAAGGTACAAATATTTGGCACATGATTTTGGATAATTTCTTGTTTAGGCCATAATGGGCCTAGCCCACTTCATAAAGATTGCATTTTCGTATGGTATTCCTTGATATTTTAATTTTGATATATATAAAATGTCTCAATTACAAACCAGTCAATTCATTGTTTTATTGAGAAAAATTGTTTCATGAAAGTGTTTAAAATGATAAAATTGTTTCTTACAATTCCTTTATTTATGAAATTATTTCATATATTTTTGTTTTGATATGAAAATAAAATTGTTTCATTAAATTTTCATTTTGATGAAACTTGTTTCATATATTCTTGATTAATCAACCTTCATGTATTCTTGATGAAATTGTTTCATATATTGTTGACTAACCAACCCCGTAATTAAAAAAAAAGTGAACAAAAATTAAAAAAAAACATTTGGTTGAATGAAGTTTGTACGGTTTGTACGAATTGACTGGATTGTAATGGATATCTCTCCTATATATATATAGGGTTAGGTTCAAATGTGAACTCAATTTTGGTTGTGAACGTGAGAACGAATCTCAGCCACACATCTTCGGTTATGGTGGACGCGATCACGGAGGATTGACGCGATTCATGGGAGGGTGGAGATTATTAAAGGAGGGAACTGGGTTAAAGTTCGCCTTTATTGACCGGATAAGTGGCTGAGATTCGTCCTCACGTTCACAACCAAAAATGAGTTCACATTTGAACTTTCCTCTATATATATATATATATATACTAGAAGAGTACTCACGTAATGCAGCGAGATACATCTCGATTTTAATGTTTTGTATTATCTTTTTATTTCTATTGGTGTTATAATAGTTTTATGTGGTTTTGAAAAACGACTATTTAATTTTTCATTTAAAAGTTCTATTTTTATGTAATTTCTTTATTATATTCTAATTTAGGTTTAATAAAAAGGTAATTTATTTTTGATTTAATAATATAATTTTTTATAAAAATAATAATTAAGTAATTCTGTTAGAATTCAATGATTATCCTAATTATATTCTATATTTTTAATATTTAAAATGAGATGTTTATCCTGTATTTGATTTTTATCTGTAGTTAGTTACACGAATTTACAAGTGAAGCTTTAATAAGCTGTACATAGACATAAATACTTGTAATCTTGAATTTTAAGTAATATGTATGAATAAACAATACTACATGCATAAAAAATGATTTTTAAGAGTTTTTTTTTTCCAAACGCTTTATAATATATATATATATATTATAAAAAAGTGATATTTAGTTCTCCTATCTATTTTTATGACGATTGTTTTAGATATTTAAATAGTTGTAATGATTTTGTCTGGGCTATTTTAATTTAGTGGGTGGTCAATCCTTTACCATTAAATAAAATAGAATCAAATTAAGTCGTTATGTATGTATAATGTACACATAATGCCTTATATATACATGTGTATTTGAGTCTGAACCAGTTTCTTTTTTCCAAACGGTGGAATCTTTTTATCATAAGAAAGGATATCACTTTTCAACAAAATCACGATATCTTAATGGGTTAGTTGTTTGTATTTCCATGTAAATTGGTCATCCTTGATTTTTGTATATCTGCCTTGTATCCAAGTTTAGTTTTAAAACGAAAACTATAAGAAGAAAACCCAATTAAAAGCTAAAAAACAGTATTTTGGCACTAGTAAAAAAACAAGTATTTTTTCTCATTATGACAGAGCCATGAAAGTTGTGACCCGTGCTGCTATATACCCTTAAGTGGATCCGCTCATGTGTATATATAGTTATATACACACCCAACTAGCTATTCATATCGTAAGACCCATTACAAGCTTTTTAGCTTTAATGTTCTTATTGTTCATGATAAAATCTTAAATATCAACGCTATTTCCAAGAAAGCTTCAAGATCATTCTTACCGGTGCTTGAAAGGTATGCTAAACATATTGGTTTCGAATATCATGTATTCAACAAACTATAAAAATTATACCAGTAGACGAACAACAACAAAAGATACATTTATGTGGTGCCTAGATTGTCAACTCTTCAACCAATCAAAATATGAATCTTAACTTTTGGCTGGTCTCTATAATGAAATTAGATACGTGTCACTTACTTGAAGTCGATCGATATGGTTATTTTTTATCAATATTTGAATAACATGATGGCACTCATCACACGTTGTTCACAAGTATTTGACATTGATTTTCTTTTTTATCTTAGCCCTTGGGCACTAAAAGTGAAATTTTATCTAAATATGCAAATTGGAGATAAAACAAGCAAACAAACCTGTTACATAGGTAAGCAGTGATCAAGTTGTAATCCACGCAGAAAAACAGTTGAGGGGAATGAAGCCTGGTCCGAAATCATTCAAACCCATATGGATCTAGATTTAATGAATGATCTTGGGCCAGACAACATTCCCCTCAACATATGATCATCCCGAAACAGTTGTATACACCAAAACAACATTGAATCAATCATAATTGGTCTTGAAAACTAAGTGTGGATATGCAAGAATGGTTTACTATCATTTGAAAATCCTGATATACATGCCATTGATGATATATATAAAGAAAGAAAACATGCATTAGGGTCAACTCTCAAGTAGATGCTTCAATTGAAAGGGAAAAAGTGAAATAAAGGACGATTAATAGATTCCAAAAACTACTCATGTCTTGATAAATACCTCATGTGAACCATCCAATTCAATCCCAAAAAAATTCCAAGTATCCATCAATGTGAGAAGTCATTATTAGCATTTGATGCTACACTCACATGTGTTTGTATAGTCAATGAAGGTTTTGATTATGATATTGGTATGTAAAATGTATTACTTTCTCCGTCTTAAAATAGACATTCACAATAAAGAAAATATAAACTTTAAAGAACGTGTAATTATTACACTTTTTAATTAACTAAATGACAATCTTATTTTTAATAATAGTTAGAGAAACTTTTCTTCAATCTCATAATTAAGTTAAAATGGAAATGAACAAATGATATATTCACTTAAAATGTGAACAATTATTTTGAACAAATTAAAACAGAAATACAGACAATTATTTTAAGACGAAATAATAATAAACCTCAATAAAAAAAACTACAGACTAGTGCATTGTATGTATTTTTAAAAAGAATTAAATGAAATAAAATATTTTTAGTATTATAACATATATATATATATATATATAGAGAGAGAGAGAGAGAGAGAGAGAAAGTTCAAATGCGAACTCAAATTTGGTTGTGAACGTAAGGACAAATGAGAGCGCCACACGTGTCTGAATATAGATTTTTCAGACTGAATAATCAAAGAAATATTCAGACTGAATAAAACTGAATATAGTGTTTATTCAGTCTGAATAATGCTTATTCAGTATCAATAGGCATTATTCAAACTGAATAAACATTATACTCAGTCTGAATATTTTTTTGATTATTCGACACGTCTCGCGCTCTCATTTGTTCTCATGTTCACAATTAAATTCGAGTTCTCATTTGAACCCACCATATATATATATATATATATATGATATATATATATATGGTGGGTTCAAATGAGAACTCGAATTTGATTGTGAACGTGAGGACAAATGAGAGCGCGACACGTGTCTGAATGTAGATTATTCAGACTGAATAATCAAAGAAATATTTAGTCTGAATATGAAACGCGTCGTACTCTCATTTGTCCTTATGACGTTTACAACCAAATTTCAGTACTCACTTGAACCGCCCCTATATATATATAGAGAGAGGGGGGGGGGGAGGGAGAGAGATGATATTTATGGCTTTTTATTTTATTGTTTGTTTCAATATAACTTACATAGTGACTTTGAACTTTAACTAGTATACATGTCCGTTCACATCTATGTATTAAATAATAAATTAAACATTAATATACATAAGTTTTTTATGCACAAGTATGCTTAATCCATCAATTTTATAAGAAACAACACATTTGTCTATAAATTTAGATAGAAAATTTTGTATACATCTTACATGTTAAACTCTATTTCCAAAACAAGTTATAGTAGATTTGTTTGTTTTTGATTTATCAACTTTATTCCAAAATATATACCCACATATATATATATATATATATATATATATATATATATATATATATATATATATATATATATGCCATGCTTAAGTCTGAAGCTAGTAAGCACGTTGGTATCTCAAGTGGCTTTTTTGTTTTATTGGACCAACCTATTTAAAGTTCAAAAGCTTCATGCTTTTTTCAATACTCTTTTTCTTTGGATTCTACTTTTATTAATTTATTTTTGTAAATTTTCTACTACATTTTAACATTAAAAAAACTGAAAAATCAAATCACTAAATTGCAAAAAAAAATTAAAAAAAATTATGTTAGTAGACTAAAAGTGATAAATTTTGAGGTTTGCAGGAATTTGATTTTTACTATACTACATTAAAAAACAAAACACTAAAAAACACGCAGTTTTAGTTGAACACGTGTTTATAGCATAAGTAATATAGTTCCAGTTAGAACATTTTTTTGACCGTCTCATCATCATAAAACTTATTTATTTATCTTAGAGTAAACTACAAATTTGGTCCATATGGTTTGTTAAAAAAGAACACTTTTTATCAATGCAATTTCAAAATACAAGATGATCATCGTGTAAAAACATGTTGATTTAGCCTCTTACTCCAACAATTGTTAAATGAGAGGCATTTTTGTAATTTTATCGGTTTTATTTTTAATCTTATACCCAGTCAAAATTGGATTTATGATTTTTAGTCTTTTTTTAATTTTTTAATTTTTGACTGGATAAAAACAAAAAATGTAAAATGAGTGAAATTTCCCCTAATTTAATAGAATTGTTAACAACCATTAAAATGAGGGATAAATATAGACATTTTTACAAACTATGGTGGTCACCTTGTAATTATAAAACTATTGGACGAAATTGTTATTTTCACATACCACAGGGACCAAATTTGTAGTTTACTCTTGATTTATTTTCATGGGCAAAATTGGTGGTACTTGTGGAATCAAACATGGGCCTAAAATTTATATGACTTTTGGTTTTGGCCCAATATGGAATAATAATGGAAATCAATTGGGCCAACCCAATCTAAATTGTTTGGGTTTGAAAGAAAATGTCTTCTTTTTCTTACATCTTAAATAGGGAAATTTGAGAGGCATCCCACAATAATCATGCAATAAAAATATGCTTTATTATTACTCTAATAAAAATATATGTTTAGTTTTTTTTTCTACAAATAATTCCCAAACACCCTTTCGTTCCATTACCCGTTGACGATATATTGAACATATACGATCCGACTAATCGAATTGTTGTTTACAGTTTATAGGTTTACAACATTAAATGTTTCATTATGGGCTTCTATATGATGAAACACGAGCTTATTGATTTAATGATCTCTCACCATTTTATTTGCATTTTATCTTTGCACCTTTTATAACTGAAAGGAACATATTTGATCCCAAACCAGATAGTGAAACAAATATAGGGGTTGTTTAAATTCAAAATATACTATGATTTCAGTTTTGAATTGGACTTAACAAAGAATCAAACCAGAACCAGATTTTCTTTAACACAAAAAAATCTATAACGTAAAACCGAATCCAAGTGGGTGGACCAAGTTTTTACATACCCGTTAAATGTATGTGTAATAAAAAGCATGAGGAGTGTTATTTTGCAACCCACATCTTAACCGTCCGTTTGATCATCAACGGTTAAGATTTAACCACTTCTAACCACCCTTAATTAAAAAAAGTCAAAAAAGAAAATAAAAAAGAAAATGAATGGTGGATGCGTGGGTTGCAAATGTTGTAAATTTTTCATGGGTTGCACAAGAACATTACTCTAAAAAGTATAGGGGGTGCAATTGATAAAAACACAAATTTTAAGGGTCCGAAGAGAAATTATCTGAAGATTGAATCCCTACTCTCTCTTCCACAGTTTAGGATAAAAGCCCACTCGATTATCCCCAATCGCGCAGCCAGCAGCCGTCTCTCTGATACTCATATTCATATTCATCTGTTTAAATCATCTATAATCGACTTATCAAGAAATCCTTTTCAAGTCTGTAAGTTTATTGCTAACATTTTTCATACGTTTGTTGATTTTTCGACGGATTTTGTATATCGTTTAATGTTCTTTTGCAGTGTTCTTGAACGATTTTTAATGTAATTGCGTATTTCCCCTCCCTATTATGTCGAATTTTCCCTTCAATTGGCGTTAATTTACGATTTTTCACTTTGAATCCCGTTAATTTGTTGTGAAAATACGATAAATTGGTTTAAAATTCTGTTTAGGGTTTTATGATGATACATGCAATTATATTGAAGAAGTTTCATCGATGAATCTCACATTTTAATATCTTAATATTGGGGATTTTTACTTTTTTACTAGTGGAAAGTGCCCTAGTATTAGTGAATGATATCTTATTGAAATATTGGAATTGGGATTTTATCTTGTTATGATTGATGGATGTTTGATATTATTCACCATGTTCACAGGAAAGAGACTAGACTTTGTCTTCTTTGGACAAAATGCCATGGTTTTATCTACTAATTTACAACCACAAATTTGAAAATTGGAACAATTTTTAATGAAAATGTGTAGTTATAACATGTCTATCAACAAGTTTCAGCATTGACAACAATTTTTTACATTTGCCAATTGCCAATGGCAAACTGTGGCTACTTATATTATTCTTTTGAAGTTTTCCTAAAAGTTTACAAGTGTTAACCTTCTGTTTGATCCGTGAAATAACTGAAATCTAACTGTGAGGGAAGGTATGAATGAACCAAGTATTTCATGAATAGCCCTATAATATTCATAAATGTCATCAATCATGAATACCATGTATTTCATTATTCACGATATTCTCCATGAATGTCTATCACGATATTCATCATGAATAATTCATGAATAGTTGGTTCCCATGTTCTTAAAATGTTTACGGTTCTCACTTGAACATGCCCCAACTAACACTTTATGTTTTATCCATTAGTTTTTTCGTGGACATCTAAATGAATTGTTTGTATTTTACTTATGCAAGTTCAGTTTTCACACCTTAGGTTTTTGGTCTATATTTTTTAAATATATTTGTTTGGACTTTTTATGATAAATTTAAGGTGCTATTTGGTTTTGGATATTACATTAACTGGCTTTATTTCTTTGAGTTCCTAGAAAATGGCAGAGGATAACATTAGTGAACATGAGCCCGAGGTGATGCCTGAAAATTCTGTTCCAGTTGAAGTTCAAGTTCCAGAAAACGAGCAGGGTGATGCTATAGAAACTCAAGATAATGAGAATGAAGAAGGTGGTGTTGCTTTAAACGGTGCTGCTGTGGAGGGTGCTGCTGCTACAGAAGGTGTTGTGGAAAAGAAATGGCCCGGGTGGCCTGGAGAGAATGTTTTCAGGATGTTGGTCCCTGTGCAGAAAGTTGGTGGCATTATTGGTCGCAAAGGAGAATACATAAAGAAAACTTGTGAAGAAACACGGGCTCGCATTAAAATTCTTGATGGTCCTCCTGGTACTACTGAAAGAACTGTAAGTTTCTCAGTAAACCCGTTTGTTATTTGGTGGTGTTTTGTGTTACAGATTGTTAGGGGGGATAGGAACCATTTTTTCTGCAATGGATTTTATAAGAATCGTTTTGTTTTTGATGCATGATTCATGTTGTTCTAGTACTTCCATAGTTCCATTTGGTTTCTTTATTCTCCTTCAACAGTAGTCTTTTAATTTCTAAACATAAACTTGTTAACTTATTTTGTTAATTTATCAGTATTTCTGTTCCGAAATATAATAGAGATGTAGAGTTTTTTTTAGCTAAATGATCTATTGACAGGTTTTTAGGCATTTTTGTGTCTAGAAGAGTCATTGTTCTGTTAGGTAGCCGCATTCTGAAAACCTGCAAGAAGGTCATATTAAAAAAACTTGTGAGAAGGTTATTTAGGTTTCTACATAAGTAATGGATTTGACAAGATAAGAGTTCTTTTGAGGTGTGGCCCATCCATAAGTTTAGCATCTTTTATGGATGTATGAGGAACAAATAAAACTACTAACCCTTTCAAATAGTATGATGTTATAAAAAACCGACAATGGGATTGTTAAAAGAACGTATCATAACAAAATGTGGATATAATTATCAATTATAAGAAACTGCGATTTGAAGATAAGATGTAAACATAAATCTTAAATGTAACAGACCAGAGAAAACATGAAATAATTGAAAATTACAACAATATCAACACCGAACAATCAGGTTAAATCTAAATAAGTTTATGTTATCCCAATAACTTAAATGAATGTGTGCAGGTTCTCTCAAATTTAAGGCAACATTTCAATTGTCAAAGTGGTTCCAATTAGCAGAGCCAAAGATCCAGATTGCAGTTCAGCGTTGAGCATCACAACCGCTGAAAAATTATCAGTATCAAGAAGCATGTACGTTACTGGTAACTTCGGAACTGGATGGATTGATGTCTTGCCACACGTTACTAATCAAACAAGTAAACAAAACTAAGGGAATTAATTAATAGGATATTATCTACAGGAAGAATATTTAAATAAATGAAAATGAAAACGAAAATGTAAAACATGTTCCACATAAGTAAGAAACAAGAAAATCTTGAATGGTAATGTTGTTAACTTTGGTAGAATATCTTTGATGTTAACTACTATTTATGATAAAGGTTAAACATCCAAATATATGAATTACTATCCATTTTACTCTTTAATATCTAATAAGCACAATAAAAGATTGGTTAGGCTATAACTATACAAGAAACAGAAATAAAATTCGGGTTGGTGGTGTCATATTTCATCGTTAACGGAGTTTGACAAAAAAAATAGGTACATAAAGCTACAAAGATGAACATGGTCTCATGATTCTTGAAGTAATAATTTAAATCATACCTATGAAAGCCTTGTGACTTTTTTCTTGATGAAACAGTGTGCAAATTATTAAGTTCATAATTCATGGCCTCATGATTCTGCTTGATATGATCTTTTTTCTCTTTCAACTATATAATATATGTACACACACATATATATATATATATATAGACTAAAATTTAGGGGAAAATCATAAATCTAAGGAACACCCTAGTAACCATTCATTTGTTCGGTATGCACATGTGCATAAAGGTAATTGAAAATGTTTCCTGGTTTCTATGCATGTCTACATTTTATACACATGTGCATACCGGACAAATGAAGGGTTATTAGGGTGTTCCTAAGTTTTCCAATTTTTTTGTGGTTTTTCCCTGAACCAAACTTTATATATATATATATAGGCATGGGATCATGTGCGAAGTGAAGTTAAGGTGAGAAGTGTAAGAAGGGATCTTGACCCTTGATCATTTTTAATCTCAAACCCACCCATGAATCGCGCTTGATACGGGGATTGATCTGGTGCACCTCGGTGTATCTTATCTCGGTGCATCTCACCCTAATGTGCATCCTACAGTGGAGATCCCTTCTTACCCTTCTCACTGTAACTTCACTTCTCACAGGAACCCAACCCTATATATATGTACACGTCAAATACTCACGGACACTCTTCACCTTCGGTGAGGTTTGAATCCTTGATCTTCTGGGAGGCTGAGCTCTACCAGTAACCGTGGTACCACTAGGCCAATAACCCTTTTCGTTGCTTGATGTGATCTTGCTAGTCAAAGTTTTTGTGGTTATCTGTTGTTAGTTAATACTTAATATATATATATGCTATATTTGCCAGGTGTTGATTTCTGCAAAGGAAGAACCAGATGTTTCTATTCCTCCTGCAATGGATGGTTTGCTAAAGGTTCATCAACGCATCATAGATGCCGATAGTGATTCTACTCACGCCCCATCTGGAGGGGCGGCAACTATTTGCACAAGGCTACTCGTGGCAGGTACCCAAGGTGGAAGCTTGATAGGGAAGCAGGGTGCCACCATAAAGACCATTCAAGATTCTTCAAATTGTAAAATTCGAGTTATAGGAGGTGGTGCGTTTAAAAAAGTGCTTGCCTTTTTGCGTTTTTGTTTTATTCTTGGCATCGGGTAAATGACAAATTTACCCTTTTAATGTGTTTTTGTTTTATTTATGTGATTCTGCAGAAAACCTACCGGTTTTTGCTCTACCTGATGATAGTGTTGTCGAGATACAAGGGGAGACTACAGGTGTACACAAGGCTGTGGAACTCATTGCAACTCATTTAAGAAAGTTTTTAGTCGATCGCAGTGTTATTGGGATATTTGAGATGCAAGTAAGTTCTTTTTTCAAATATAGTTTCAATTTTGTGGTTTTGGTTCGTTAGATTCCACGGTGGGCAAATATTCCTAAAAGAAAAGACCCCACCTCACTGTAAATGACAATTTTACCCTTGATAAGTGAGGGAGTTGTGAAATTCTCTATCTCATAATAAGGGTAGAATTGGAAAGTGCTTATTTTGGGACGGAGGGAGTGGTTTTAACATTTAAAAGTTCATTAGTGGATATTAATGCTCACATTTCTTGAAAAATGAAACACTTCTTTAATGTGAAAGTCAAAAAATATATATATATATATATTATGATAGATGCAAATGCCAAATGCTCGTCCGAATCAAGAGATGCCACCTCCCCAACCTTGGGCACCAAATCCTCAAGGTTTCCCGATGAATGCTGGTGGTGGGCCTGGCTTTGGTGGACCCAACCAATATATGCCACCTCAGCATCAATATGACAACTACTATCCACGGGTAGATATGCCTCCACCACCAATGGATAAACAGCCTCGTCAAGGTCCACCTTCTTATGGTAGGGATCCGTCTATGGGACCACCTCATAGTGCAGGTGTGCAGCCACAGCAATCAATAGTCACAAAGGTATGTTATTTATAGAACCTGAGAACCAACTATTTTGTGTGTTATTCACAATGAATAACCTTGAATAAGCAAGAGTATATTCATCATGAATATCATCCATTTTCACTGTGAATATTATGCATTTTTGTCCTGTATTTTCCTTATGAATAACTTTCATCAGGAATTTTCATTTTGAATATCGTTTCTTTTTATTGTGAATATTATGCATTTTTATCATGTATTTTCTTTATGAATAATTTTAATCATGAATAAGGCATGAATAGTTTGGTTACTTGGCCTGCGGGTTCTCAAAATATTTTTGGTTCTATTTTTACACATATCTAAGCATGAAAATTTCATCTTCTTTCAACTTGATGTCACCATCTTTGATAATTTGGTTGCTAATATCTTCAAAAATTGAGATTAAAACCTTTTCTTTCTCATTTTCATGTTTTTTTTGTCTATTTGGTTCTATGTAAAATTAGTAGTTCATCTATACTATATTATAACAACTTATTAAGCATTAGGCACTGCTTATTAATTTATAATCTTTTAAAATTCAAGTTTATAACTGAATTGTTGCATTAGTACAAATTCTCAAAATTTCCACATTGAACTCCAAAACCAGTTCATAAAACATCTGTGATCCCTTCTAAAATGCCAATTTTTTTTCATGAATTTTGAATTTTCTTTTTTTTAATTAGGAAATGTATTTATTTTCCATTCTCGGTTTACAATAAAATTGTACATCTTGTTATCTATATGTATAGGTCTCACAGAACATGCAAATCCCTCTTTCGTATGCTGATGCTGTAATTGGTACCTCGGGAACTAATATTAGCTATATCCGACGAGCCAGTGGTGCAACCATTGCTATACAAGAAACACGAGGTGTTCCCGATGAAATGACCGTTGAGATTAACGGTTCAGCTTCACAAGTTCAGACCGCTCAACAGCTGATACAGGTATTTTAACAAGTCATTTTAGGTCGTTTCACATTGTCATCCAGCTTATTAGACAAAACTAGCTTTTCTGTTAAAAGCTACCTTATCAGCTAGTTTATCAAGCCATTTTACTAAAAATGATTAGTTCAGCCAAAAACTAGTCTTTTTAGTTAAAAGCCAAGCTTATTAGCTAGTTTAACAGGCCATCTAGCTTATCTGGTTTTTAAGCTAGCTTATGGGGTGTATGGTTGGTTTTCCATCAATTCCTGCATGGATAAAGCTGTCTGTGTGGATTAATCTGTTTGTATATATTCGAAAGGTTTTTGTTTGGGAGGGTTTTTGACTTTTTCATAGAAAAAAGAAGCGTGTTTTTTAATTCAAAAATAGCAGGTTTGGAAAAAAAAAACCTTGACTTTCTGCATAAAGCTCCCCGAATAAGCTGCGAATCTCGTGAAGCTGCTAGTAAACAAACCCGTAGTAGCCAAAAACTAACTTTTCAGCTTCTTACGGACTGTCTTCTGAATGTGCTGTATATTTTTTTTATTGGGTGCTTAATGGTTCTTTTTCCATTTCTTGATTTAGAATTTCGTTGCTGAAGCTGCAACTGCCGCTCAGAATTCAGCTGGTCCACCGCCCAGCCAAGCTTATAATCCTTACCCTGGTCATGCACCTGCTTACCCATCTCAACCACCGCCAGCTGGCCATGCACCTGCTGCCGCCGACTATAATGGACCTGTCTATGGCGGCAGTTATGGGTATTGAAGGATATTTTGACAGAAATACCCCTTGCAGTTTTCTTGATGACTTGGAGGTTGCACAGGGGTAATGTTGTAACAAGATGATCTTTGTTTAGAATTAGGGTAGGTGTTTTCTTTATTGGTCTCTGCTGAAAACTTGAGGTTTCATTGGTTTTTTTTTTGTTTCTTGATCTTAGTTTTTTTTATGCAAGTCGTGTTTTGAATGATGGTTATTTTAGTCTTTTTACTTCATTTTTAGATACAGTTTAGCTTAAGAAACTATGGCATTTTTTTATGCTTTCATTTTTAAACTTTGCAGAAAAGGGTAGAAAATAACAAGAAAAGATGCCAAATTCAAGAAAAATCAAGTCTTTTAGATGGTGATAATTGCTAACAAAAAAGTTTTAAGAATTTTTAGTACCAAATAAATGTTTACAATGTCAAAGGTATTTATGAATTATAATTATTGTATTATTTTAATCAAGTAAAATTTGCACTTAATTATATAAAAAGGTATTAAGAGTAGAACGAGAAAATAGACAATTACTTTCTAAAAGTCATTTATTTTAATAGTTACAGACCAAGTTTATAAGTTGGTCAAATTTAACATATTCTCTATTTCTTTAAATGGAAAATCAAATAATCGAAGTTAAAATCACTAGACTACAGGAGGTTGGTGGGAATAATATCCGGAGAGTTTTTTTAAATTTGGAGGAAGTTTTGAATAGGCTAAAACCTCTAAAATCTCAGTTTTAAAAAATGTCTAAGATGCTCTAATAAATTAGTTGTTTATAATCACAAGGGTTATTGCGTAGTGGCCGAGACCCAATTATGTGGTAAAATATCTCATATGTCAGACTGTCCTGTGTTTAATTCCAGATGTCCAGAACAATTATGACTATCAGGGTTGATGTTTTACAATCACAATTTGCTATGATTAGTTTGGTCATAGCCTTAGACATCCTTAAAGGAAGACTAGTTGTTTACACATACACTAGTCATTTTTAATAAAAACTAGCAAAATTAGATGGTAATGTAAAATGCCTTAAAAGCATGTTAAAAATCACTTGGAAAAAGTATAAGGACATAATTGGGGGAAAAAGTAGGAAAAAAACCCATCTGTTATTGAAATGCTATTGGAATAGCATTTAAAAACTAATTTATATATTAGCTTATGACTATCGAAACGAACTTAAAAGAAAAAAGCCAGGGCAAACTGGGAACACTTAATGACAAATAGTTGGAAAAAACGGTGCTTTTCAAGAACTTCCTCAAGTTACCAAATAGCCTTTGGCCTAACAGAGGATATTTGAGTTTTTTTTTATGTTGCATTTACAGTATATAAATATTATTTACTTCAAAAATATAAATATTATATACTTAAAAAAAACTCTTATATGCTACAGAGTAGTATAATGTCTTCATTTAACATAACAAAACCCAAAACAAGGAACAAATAAAGGAACTGCAAAAAAGTTGATTGCTGGCAACCCCAACTGGTATCACACAAAACTTGACCCCAAGAGACCACATGTGAGGAAACATTTTAGAATTGACTTAACAACTAAAGCTAGTAAAAGGGTTCAAGCCCTCATCCCCAAAAAAAGAACTTAAACCTGTTGTGTATTTGAGTAAAATCGCTCCGCCCTTTTACCAAGTGAGCTACACGCACATGGGGGCGATTTTATAGGGTTATTTCTGGTCTAAAATGTTGGTCAACTTCTAATTCATGGAGTCTACTAATAATTTTATGAGCTACATCACCATAAGCTTCAGAAACAGCCGAATTCGGATGAGATATAACGACAGGAACACCTTCATCGGACCCACTTCTGATATCCTCTTCTAACGGTATCTAAAAAACCATAAAGCATCATGACCGAATTAGTGAAAAAAGAAATGCCAGAAAAAAATCTCGGTGAGTCAATGGAGGTCAAAGGGTAAAAACGTACTTCACCAACAAATCCCAATCCCAATTCGTCGGCCGTTTTGCGTGCTCCACCTTTTCCAAAAATGTAAGAAGGTTTGCTACAATGTGGACATTTGAAGTAGCTCATGTTCTCTATGATCCCCAATATCTACAAATTAATCGCAAATGTTAACAAGTGCATCAGTAAATAAGTGTCCATATTTCTATTTTTTTAGTTTATCCCTTGATATTTATCCACTTTCAGAAGTAAATGTATACATTCCAATTCTATCCTTTTAACTATAAGATGGAAAAATTCATCACTCCCTCTGTTATCAAGGGTAAAATTGTCATTTAATTGACTAAAAAGTTTAATAATCACATTTTTTAAATTGCGTGCCTTTTTTGTTGTGAATATTATTTACTTTGGGATGGATGGAGTATAACATAATGTGCTAATGGATATTAAAAAGTGCATAAATGCTAAGAAATTATCATACGGGAACCGAGACTTTGGAGAACATTTTGACTCCTCTTCGAGCATCCATTAATGCAACATCTTGAGGGGTCGATACAATCAATGCTCCTGCCACCAAAATGCGAACGGTATCATGTTAGAAATTATAAATATACTCCATCTGTCCCAAATAAGTGTCCATTTTCAAAAGCAAGAGTCTACTTTCCAATTCTACCCTTGATTATGAGATGGAGAAATTCATTCCCCCCTCTGTTATTAAAGGTAAAATTGTTATTTAGTTCTTAAAAAGTGTAATGATTTCACATGTCTAAAATTGTTTGCCTTTTTCATTGTGGCCATTTATCTTGGGATGGAGAGAGTGAGTAACGGTTTAAACCCCCAATATACATATACATATATATATATATAGGTGTTCCTCAATTTATTTATTGTTGCGGTTTTAACCTGAACCTGAACCTGACCCTATATAATTTCTTTGTATATATCAGTAACTGTGAACATGTATATACATATAGAGGGAGATTCAAGGGAAACACTAAAAAAATAGAAAACTGAAGAACACCCTGGGAGCCCTCCATCCGGACGGTATGCGCTAATGCATACAAGCGTTTTTTGTTCCTATGCACCAATGCTTCTATCATTACATATGCATTGATGCATATTCACAAATGCATGTTACAAATTACCGGTATGCATTAGTGCATACCGTCCAAATGGAAGGCCCCAGGGTGTTCTTCAGGTTTCTCTTTTTTTGGCGTTTCCCCTTGAACCTGACCCTATATATATATATATAGGGTTAGGTTCAAATGTGAACTCAATTTTGGTTGTGAACGTGAGGACGAATCTCAGCCACACATCTTCGGTTATGGTGGATGCGATCACGAAGGATTGACGCAATTCATGGGAGGGTGGAGATTATTAAAGGAGGGGAACCAGGTCAAAGCCGCCTTTATTGACCGGATAAGTGGCTGAGATTCGTCCTCACGTTCACAACCAAAAATGAGTTCACATTTGAACTTTCCTCTATATATATATATATCCAACAATGGAAGCATATTTTGTATATTAGAAGTTGAGAACATGGAATTTGACAAGAAGTCTCTAAAGCAAACATATATAAAGGTTACAACTGAACCTCTACTTCATATACCTGATAATTGCAGCCTCTGTGACATAGAGATTTGAGCATCTCCGGTGCCAGGTGGCATATCTACAACAAGAATATCTAGCTGGCCCCACTCGACTCCTCTCGTCATTTGCTCAAGAGCTTTCATCACCTACAAACGATGCTTATATAAAAAAACTTAAAATATATACTCCCACTGTCCCATAATAAATACCCACAATGAAAAAGGCACACAATTTTAGAAATATGTAACCATTACATTTTTTAGTTGACTAAATGACAATTGTACCCTTAATAATAAGAGGAGAAATGAATTTATCCATCTTATAATTAAGGGTAGAATTGGAAAGTATGCACATACCATAGGACCCCTCCATACGATCGGAGCATCTTTCTCAACAAGAGATCCCATCGATATACACTTGACTCCATGGTTTTCAATTGGAATCATTTTATTGCCTGAAAGCGATAAAAGAAATCCAAACACATTAGTTAAGTACAATCAGCATAAAAGAAATATAATCTATATATATACACTAAAATAGTAAAATGTGCAATTCCATTTCTATCCTTCAAAGATTTTTAAAATAGTAAAGAGTAAGGGGATGTTTGGTTGGTTTTCCATTAAGTCCTGTATGGATAAAGCTTTCTGTGTGGATTAATTTGTCTGTATAATTTGGAGAAGTTTTTGTTTGGGAGATTTTTTTCATAGATGAAAGGAGTGTGCTTTTTTAATTGAGGGGCATTTTGGGAAAGAAAAAAAACTTGGCCTTCTGCATAAAACTCCATCCTAAAAGCTTACTGAATAAGCCATAGTTAAGAATCATTAAGCCACACTACCAAACAGTCATGCATAGTTGACCGAATAAGTTGCGAATGCCATTAAGCTCATTAAGTTGCTAACAAACAAGCCCTAAGAGCTTCGCTAGTTATAATGAAAATAAAATTTGATTAAAAAATTTATTTATAGACCAACATAACATAAACTTTAGCGAACATTAAATATTTATATCACCTTTACTTACTTCGGGCTTCCCATGTAGGTTCATCATCATAGGGATCGATGGTCCATATACATCCGCATCTAGCAATCCAATGTTAAGTCGACACTTATTGGCTAGTGAAACAGCCAAGTTAACTGCAAATATAACATTAATAAGCTTTCTAGTGATAATGTGTTTGTGGAGCGCGAGTAATTGGCATCTAGAAATTTTTTAATTGATATCTATCTGTTTGTATGCAAAAAAAGGTTGATTATCAGAAACCATAGGAACCACATGTTAAGAGACATTTTAGAGCTGACTCAGAACTCGGGGGCTGTTTGTTTACCTCTTAACGGTTCCATTAAGAGGCAACCTCTGAATCGCTAAGAGGTGAATCCTGTTTCGCAAAAAATAAGTTGCCTCTTAATAGTTCCAAAACCCTCTTAATCATTTGGTATCATGGACCTACCTTAATCATTAAGAGCCCTAATTACATCCTGAACAATTACCAAACAATTATATTTCATTTTGCACTATATCACAAGAGCCTCTTAATCATTCTGTACCAAACCATTCGGCAACTACCAAACAGCCCCTAAGTGTTCAATAAATGGCCCCTTAAATATAAATTAATCCTGAAAATGATGAAATAGCACATGTATCTAGAAAGCAATTGGACAAAGCCATTGATTTATACTGTTCATATAACCTAAACTCAGAAACACTAATCAATTATCTACTAAAATTCTACAACAAATTTGGCATAATTTGAAAATTACCAGCCGTAGTCGACTTGCCCACACCACCTTTGCCAGATGCAACAGCTATAATATCTTTAACCCCTTCAATTTTCAGACTTCCACCATTAGATACAGCAGCATAACCTCTGAAACCTCCGACCTTTTTCTTTATTGGGGATTAAAAAAAAAGAACAAAACTTTCAATAACTTGAAGTAAAAATCAATAAATTAAACAAGAACACTATAATCTTACAGAAGTCGCATTGAAAAATCGATTCATCGGTGTTTCCAATTTGATTGATTAGCGAATCTATGGCGATAATTTGAAGGAGTCGAACATTCGTTGAGTGAGGTGGGTTTGATTTCATGGGGCGGGTATGGATTATGATCCGAACCCGTTTTAATCGTTGGATTGGGTTGGGTCGGGTCGGGTTGGGGATGTGGTCATCATGTGAACATACTGTTCCAATTAAATTGAAGCAATTTGTTTGGTTTGAAAATTATAAATAGAATTTGGTATACAATTGAATAGTTGATTCTTAGGACAAAATACATAAAATTATTATTTTTATTTTTATTGTAATATTGTATTTTTTTTTAATTATAGTAAACATATAGGGGTGTAAAAGATTCGAGTTTTTAACAAAGTATTTGAGCTCGAGTCTAATAAATTCCAAACTTGAGTCAATCTCGAACAACACTAATGTTTGACTTGATTCGTTCGAAAACTCGATTCAATTTTTTATTAATAATACAATAAAAATATAAAAATCATCGAGTTAAATATGCTAATATATTTATTAATATATATTCAAGCATACCCATTTTTGAGCTAAATATGCTCATATATTTATTAATAATACAATAAAAATATAAAAATCATCGAGTTCAAGTCGATAAACGAGTTAATCAATCGCGAGTTCAAACCTATAAATGAGCATCGAGCTCGAGCTCAATAACTCAAAAATATTCGAGCTCGATCCCTACATTGGAAAGTTAATTGAGCTCGAGCTGAGCTCGACCTAGTATTCATTTTTTGAGTCTGACTCGATTAACTTATTATTCGATTCGGCTTGACTCGTTTACACATCTAGTAACATACAGTGTATATTACTGTGATAAAAATATTAAGTATAATTTTATAATAAGAAAAATATACAAAATACATTTTATGTTTTTGGGATGATAAGTACATCTCCAACTTACATGCTATATTTCTTTTTATTTTTTCTTTATTTTAGAGGAGAGTTTGACATACCTGTTAGAACATTTTTTTCCAAATCCCTTAAAAATTTTAAAATAACATAGCTGTTGGAAATACTATAATGATTTTCAATCTATTGTCTTCCGTTATTTTTATCTTAAATCCTTTCTAGGTTTTCTTGCTTTTGTTTTAAATCTAATCCTAAATGCTTGCTTTATCGAACCAAATTAATTCGTACTTGTTCGGGTTAGCAAATTTGGAAAAACTCGGTAATTCGATCAATTTTTATTGTTATTTAAAATGTCAACCAAATATAATGATTTAGTATATTTGGTAATCATAAATATTCGGATCAGTTTACTTACGTATATTGATCAAGCCTGTAA
The DNA here is from genome assembly GCA_036898165.1 of Silybum marianum. Taxonomy (NCBI): domain Eukaryota; kingdom Viridiplantae; phylum Streptophyta; class Magnoliopsida; order Asterales; family Asteraceae; genus Silybum; species Silybum marianum. Next base: position 1,689,615 of record CM072530.1, read on the forward strand.
AACTCTGAAGTTATTGATGAAATAAATTCTTAAATAATTTATGGAATCCTTTAAATGCCTACTTTGGTGTATCATTTTAATTTTGATAGCAAGATGTATTTAATGGTAACCAACCATAATCAACAACTTTTGTTGCAAGTTGAATATTTTTTTAAATACATCAATGCATATACATATTTATATTTCATCTAAAATTATTTAATGTTGATTGAAACATAAACATGTATGTATATATTAATAGTATATACGTGAGATGCAATAGAATGTGAATTGTAAATTATTTAGAAAATCAATACAATCACTCAATAAAAAGTCTGAAATATATATTTGAGCAAAAAAGAAATTGCAATCACCTGTAATCATATATAAAGCATGTGTCATTTACAAACCGTCATATAAATACAAACTTTACAAATTAATCTCAACATTTCATCTAGTCATTCATTTGGTTTAATGAATATCTTGGTTGTTTCGTAATTTAAAGTGTTAGTCATAATAAATAAACTATGGCAATCTTCCATAAATATTTAAATTATAATAAATTAACCCTCATGATTTCAATGAAATCTCAATTAATTACTTTACATGACTTGTATTAATAGCTGAGTTTGTAAATAAAACTAACTTATCACATACACACACACACACACACACGTATAAATGACCAAAATATGTAAAAAAAATAAGAATTGGAAACACGGGCATCCAGACTCTAAAATATAAAAAAAACATATTAATTTATCTATCAAGCCACGTTAAATTACACCCACACTCTTCAAGAATTTAATTCACCCACACTCTTCAAGAATTTAATTCACGCTACTATGCTCTATAATAAAAACAACAAGAATAAAATTTTTAAATACTTATAATGCATTTGATTGAGCCGTATCCAAACGCTTTCTATCCAGGTTCAGTTTGTATATGAGAAACAACGAAATAAGATAGTACAAGAACTTGTTATCCTATGTTTGATATGACATTAGATTAGGATAAAATGAGATCTGAAGGTGATAATTTTTTTTTCTTTCTATCTAATCAAAACAGGTAGAACAAAATTCAGTGAAGAAGACAAGACAAGATTCGTAGATTATTAAACTATTAGTGTCAAATTAAAATAAAAAATCTACCACAATTCTTTCATGTGAGCACCTCAGTTTTGTCTGTTCAGTTTTAGTCCAGTCTCATTCAGACCTCTTTGTTTCAATACGTACCAAACGCACCAACATGAAGTTGATTTCAACTTTTATTGCTCAATTTATGTGATTATGCTTTCAACTATAACTCTTCATAAATTAATTATTCGTAGTTAATGATTAATAGGTATTGTACTAATGAAAATAATTGAAGGGTTTTCTATAAATGTTATATATAGGGTGGTTTGGTTGGATTATAGTGAGAAATGAAATATGATGAGAAGTGTAAGAAAAAAAAAAATCTTCATCCTTAGATCAATCTTAATTCGACGTCAACACTAATGAGGTGCACCGAGATGCACTAGATTAATTTTTTTCTAAAACGCAATTCATGATTTGACATGAGATTAAAAATGATCAATGGTTCAGATATCTTCTTAACTATTCTTCTCACACGATTACCTGCCTATATATATATATATATGTATATATAAGGTTTAAATGAGAATAATAACTAAACAAGATAACACGTAAACGGTTAGATCATGTGCAAAATCATGGTGATTTTACCCTAACACGTATAAGGTGTGCGGGCAACGTGGCCCTTGACCTCATTTCATCACCAAAATCAAGTGAATCACATGTGATTTTACACTAAAATCACATGTGATTCAATCGTTTTCTTATTCTCTAATTTAGTTATTCTTCTCGTATCATTTACAAACTGTCATATTAGTACAAATTTCGCAAAATCGTCCATCTAATGTAACAAATACGTCAGTTGTTTTCTAATATAAATGTTGTTTATAGTGAGATTCAGAGGGAAATCTTTTAAAAAATGAAAAATTGAGTAGCTCCCTTATTATCGTTCATTTGTACGCTATGCACATATGCATACAAATAATTGAAAAATGTTTTCTAGTTTCCATACATGTGTACATGCTATGTAAATGTGCATACCGGAAAATTACTTACAAATGACTTGTATGCACATATGCATACCATACAGATGAACGGTTACTAAAGTTCCTTAGTTTTTCATTTTTTTTACATTTTCCCTTTGAATCTGACCCTATATATAGTTTTATTTACAAGCCCAACTATTAATAGAACTCATACAAACAAACTAATTGAGATATTCATGGAATTAATGAAATTTTATTTATTATAATTTGAATATTTATAATAGATTATAAGAGTTAATTTATTATAATCCATGTTCTAAAATTTTAAGCAAACTCAAAATATTCATTAAACTAGATGAACAATTAAGAACGATTTATATAATTCATATAAATTATTGAGCTTGTAAATAAAACCATATATATATATATATATATATATAGAAGACAGATCATACAAGAACACTCCTTCTTTAAAGGAACACTTTGTGAATCATATATGATATGAGTCCCACACATTAAAAAAATCATATCTGCCCACAATTAAATCAGATATAATTTTTTAATAAGTATGTATGATCATAAAGTGTTCCTTTGTTCATTTTAATTTATAAAGTTGTCATTTGAACCATTCTCTCTATCTCTTATATATATATATATATATATAGGGGATGGATCATATGAGAACACTACCAATTTAAAGGAACAAAGGAACTCATTTGGGACCACATATGATATGAGTCCCACATCATATGTGGTCCCAAATGAGTTCCTTTGTTCCTTTAAAAATGCAAAGTTCTCATTTGAACCTTCCTCTCTCTATATATATATATATATTATATACATATATGTATATATAGGGTTAGGTTCAAATGTGAACTCAATTTTGGTTGTGAACGTGAGGACGAATCTCAGCCACACATCTTCGGTTATGGTGGACGCGATCACGGAGGATTGACGCGATTCATGGGAGGGTGGAGATTATTAAAGGAGGAGAACCAGGTCAAAACCGCCTTTATTGACCGGATAAGTGGCTGAGATTCGTCCACACATTTACAACCAAAAATGAGTTCACGTTTGAACTTTCCTACGTGTGTGTATATATATTATATATATATATATATATGTATATATGTATATAAAAGATTTATAAATATATACATGTGGGTGGGTGTATGTATAGACAAGAAATGATTATAAAGTAATTATTGTGAATAAATTGAGAGAGATGATAATGATGATATTTGATCCACAATTGGGGATGGATGGTATTAAAACTACATTACACATTACAACACAAGCATCGATCAACAAAAAAAACTACATGTCTGCCATGGCGGTTTCATGTTCTTCTTCTTCTTCTTCTTCAAGTTGAAATTTTCAAATGCTTTTAACTTAAATTCAGGCCACAAATTTAACCCTTTCTTCACCAATCATTTCATTCCCCCTTATTTTACCTCCTCCTTGCCGTCCCTTTCATCTCCGATTGGCTTCCTTCCTCAACCTGCATTTTCCAGGTATTCATTCATTCATTCTTCTCAATTTCTCATCAATTCTCGTTAATCCTCGTTAATTCTAGAGGTAATTTGATCACCAATAGTTGTTTTAACTGTTCAAATTTCAATTTAGGGTTGTTTTCGATTTCGTAATTTTTGTTATATAAAGTGATTTAAAGCGATTCGATTGTAATTATTTGTTGATTTAATTTAACAATTCACACAATTCATTCGTAATGATTTTCGTTATTGTGTTTTTGATTTCTCTTTTACAGCCTTTTAACTCCTGTTTATGGAATTTGATTGATTGATCTCATTGAGGTAGTTTTTTCGTGCAAAATTTTAAGGAAGCTACTCTTGAGCTCAATCAAATCCATTTTCCATTTTTGGGAGTAAAAAAATTAAAGGTTTGGTTTCGAATGCACGCATGGCTGCCTCAAAGGGATTCATGTATCATTTATCCATGGCCGCCTGCGAATGGTTCTTAATGTTTCTAATGCTTCTCGATGCTGCATTGGCTTTTCTCCTCACCAAATTCGCACACCACTGTGAATTACAATCCCCTTGTATTTTTTGCTTGAGGCTTGATCACGTTTTCGGTAACGAAAAGCCTCGATCCTATTTGAGTTTGTTCTGCCATAAACATAGAGCCGAGATTTCGGATTTGATATCTTGTGAACTCCATGGTAAGCTTGCAGATGCTAGAGAAATGTGTGATGATTGTTTCATGTCGATAATCAATTGTAAAATTGGGGGAAAAGGGTGCCAGAAATCGTATTTGAATAAGAATTTTGTTCGTTATCCTTCGAGTTCTGGGAGGTGTTCATGTTGTGAAACACATTGGAAACCGAATCCGAATGTTAAAAGATTGCAAACAGGTTCAGTTCGATTAGGGCCTGCGAAAGTGACCATGAAACCTCCATTGCCGCGTGTTCAAGGCCGTGGTCGGTTTCGCCGCCGGAATTATTTCAAGAGGGTCCGTGATAAGATTTCAGGAAATTCAACCCCTTTCCCTGTTCAGAGTAATATCAATATCGGTGTGAATATGGATATGGATATGTTATCTGATTCTGGATGTGCTAGGTTCAATTCGGATTCCGAGTGTGAAATCCCAGTTTCTAAACATGTGAAAATGGATAAGGATAGCTTCTGTTCAGACTCTGAGTCTGAATCTGAATCTGAAATCCCAGTTTCTAAAACTGTTAGGAAAAACGCTGTTTTTCGCAAAAAAAGGGGTTCCAAAGATCAGACTCGAGCTATACATAGCACTAGTGGTCAGAAACAAGATCAGATTCGAGCTAAACGTTCCCATGGTGTCTCTGATCACGAGACTTCAATTCTAGACTTGAATCATAACGAAAGTACGCCGATTCTTGCATCTTTGACATCTAAAGATCCAATTGGGCACGAACCGAAAGAACTTAACCACGAAGAACACCATTCTAGAGACGTTTCTTTACCATCAAAGGGTTCTATTCAAGATTCAATTGGGCACGTAGAACTCCATTCTAGAGACGTTTCTTTACCATCAAAGGGTTCTATTCAAGATTCAACTGGGAATGTAGAACTCCATTCAAGAGTCGTTTCTTTACCATTAAAGGGTTCTATTCAAGATTCAATCGGGCATGTAGAACTTCATTCTAGAGACCTTTCTTTACCATCAAAGGGTTCTGTTCAAGATTCAATTGGGCACATAGAACTTCATTCTAGAGACCTTTCTTTACCATCAACGGGTTCTATTCAAGATGCAATTGGGCACGTAGAACTCCATTCTAGAGACGTTTCTTTACCATCAAAGGGTTCTGTTCAAGATTCAATCGGGCACGTAGAACTCCGTTCTAGAGACGTTTCTTTACCATCAGTCCCACAAGAACAGTTATCAACATCAAGGGATTCTATTCAAGATTCAATCGGGCACGTAGAATTTCATCCTAGAGACGTTTCTTTACCATCAGTCCCACAAGAACAGTCATCAACATCAAGAGGTTCTATACAAGATTCAACCGAGCACCTAGAACTCCATTCTAGAGACGTTTCTGGACCATCCGTGCCACAAGATTCAGGCAGTACTTCTGATGAGCGAAAGTTATCTGCCGATGAAATTCAAAACGAAAATGGTAGTCCAGAAGTCAGAAAGAATGAAAGATCATCACCATCAAGGGATTCAATTCCAGATTTGCCTTTATCAACCGACATCAAAAGGGATTTATCAAAATCTGACGAGATTAATGATGACAAATCATCAAGTTCTTCAGATACAAGTGACAGTTTTGAATCTCCTGCAAGTAGTGTGAGTGACATCGAGGGTGAAACCATGGTGGAAAAGCTAAAACGACAGGTGGAATACGATCGTGAACAGTTGCATTTATTACGTATGGAACTAGAGGAAGAGAGAAGCGCAGCTGCAATAGCTGCAGATGAAGCAATGGCCATGATCACGAGGCTGCAGGAAGAAAAAGCGGCTCTCCATATGGAAGCTTTGCAATATTTAAGAATGATGGACGAGCAGGCGGAGTATGATATGGAAGCTCTCGATAAGGCTAACGATCTCGTTTCTGAGAAAGATAAAGAAATCCAAGATTTGGAAGCTGAGTTGGAATATTACAGAAGCCGTTACGATGAAGAATTAATGGTGGGAAACGCCATGGTTAAAACCGATAATTTCCTAAAAAATCATCTGGGAAATGGGAAAACAACAGATGTCAAAATTTCTAAAAAAGCTCCAGTTTTAGACCTTCAGGATGAAAAAAGATACATTTTACAGTGTTTATCGGAACTAGAAAGGAAGTTTAACCAATTTTCTAATGATCAACACACATCCATTGGGAAATCTAATGGTAATATAGAGAATCCTGAAGATCTTCAAGGTGATAACGGAACTCCATTGAAACATAAAGATTTATCGACATTAAATGGATCAAAGAAAGTTGATGTGGATACCCTTGAGCATGAAATTTCGGATCTTAATGAACGGTTGGAAGCACTTGAGGCTGATCGGGATTTCCTTGAGCATGCTTGTAATACGCTTCAGGCTAATGGGGGTATAGAATTTATTCAAGAAATATCGCATCACCTACAAGATTTGCGGAAGATTAGATTTGATAGAAGATGCCAGTCGGTCGCTTGAAGCTGTGTGCATTCTTCAACAAAATTAAGGTAAACGGATTGTACCTTACATTTATTGCAGCATAATCTGTTCGGTATGGAAATAGATCACTAAAGGGAAGTTCAATGAGAACCATTTTGAGAACCTGTGAATCATGATTCATGCTTTTTTATTCATGCTGAATAATTGAATATCTTGATGGATATTCATGATGAAAGTGCATGATATTGATGACTATAAAGGTTATTCATAATGAATAATAAGTGAAATAGTTGGTTCCCTAGTTCTCAAAACATTTATGATTCTCATTTGAACTTTCCCTTATATCATTATTAAATGCATAATGATTAATGTTCTTGATCAAAGATTGATCATTTCACTTACAACTTTCTATCTGTGGAGACAGTTTCTATCAATAATTATCTTGGTCAAATCTACTGAACAGAACTACTAAAAATAGAACAACCCATGTCAAATTAGGGCTTACTGGCACAAGTGAAGACCCCAAGTTCATCATTTAGAAACTTTACGAAGGGTATAAATTTAGAAACTTTGACAAATGAATATAAAAAATAATTTAAGATATTATTGTACATATGTTTGTTTCATAATGTAAAAGTTTCACGTGTATTTGTTTTTCATAAATTGAAAGTTTCTCATATATTTTTTTATGAAAAGCTTCATATGTATTTGTTTCATAATGTAAAAATTTCACATGTAATTTTTTCACAAGGTGAAACAAATAATATCTTAAATCATAGCATTTGATGAAAAAAAATCATGAAAAAAATTATTTTTTATATTCATTTGCCAAAGTTTCTAAGTGTCTAAGTTTCTACCCTTCGTAAAGTTTCTAAATAGAACCAACATCTATCTATCTATATACATATACATATCCCCATTGCGTGCTATTTGACTAGATCATTTAGCATTTTCATTTCGTGGGTCCCGTTTATATGACCGCTAGAAATTTAAGATACGATTATGGTCTCATTTACTTTTACGAAATATGATGATTTGGGCCAATGAGTTGAGTATGAAAAACCAAAAAAGAAATGGTACAAACGAATGAACCCTAACCCTCCTACTTTACATGAAGAAAGATGTGTTTGCTCGTAGTTTACCACACAAACCTAGTATAAGGATTTAGGATCTAGGGAAGGTAAGATGTATACAGACCTGAGCTCTACCCTAAAAAGATACAATTTGCGCAAAAAGTTGATTACTAGGCAACCCCAACCGGCCCCACACAGGACCCGCCTCCAAGAAACCAATGGGAGGGGGCATTTTTTGGCTCACTCAGCAGCTGAGGCTAGTCGGGGGACTGGGAACCTATCTTTGTATTTGCCAACTGAGCTACACGCCATATGTAATTTAGTTTAAAAACTGAATCTTGGAACAATATTATCATCCAAATCAAGTATATATTGCATCATTGGAATGTTTTAGATTTAAAGAAATCTTGAATAATATCTTCCCGGAACTCTTATACTAATCTAGGTTAAGTTATTTGACATTTCAGATGCATTCTCGAAAGGCCAACCGTAATCCAAGATCAACACAAAAGAGGTGCAGATCGATACTCTATTCTTGCTTATGATTCTTGATGCAATCGATGATCTTATTTATTAAAAAAAAAAATCGTTAAAAAAGTAACGATGTGGTCCATTGCAGCTGGTTAGATGATTAAAAAAGAAGAAGTTGGTTTTAGTTTGTATATTGTTTCAAAAACATGTCCATATTTTTGTTTCTAAATGAGCTCTTCTCTCCATATTCTAGTCGTTTCAGGCTTCTTTATCATAAAGAGAAATGATATATTTGTGTGTATGATTTTATATGTACACCAATTCTTTCTTTTTAACGAAAATCTGAAGTCTTTTCATTGAGTAATATTTTATATTCTTTTATTTATTTATGTTTGTTACCTGAGGTGATCGTTTGCTGGCTTGGGTACTTTACTGTCTGTTCTTGTGGGTTGTATCTGTCTTGTAAACTGGTCGGACTTTCCATGAATTAACTGACATGAAAAATAACATTTCAAGATTGAAAATAGAGAAGGGATATATGGCATATTGCTTACAGTATACGAGGGAGATTTATTTACGAACCTTAAATATTTTTATAACTCAAATCCACCTATTTTATGTAGCATCCACAATGTTGTAGTTTTTCACAGCTTTTTTCTTATGCGTTATTGTCACCTCAATAACCTAAAAACCTCTGCATACATTCACTATGTGAAAACCCTCACCCATGCTTTTTTAAACTTTTCAAGTCCTGCCATTTTAACTTCATATCATTTATATTCTTATTTATAAAAACTAGCATATGTGTCCGCCAATGTGCCGGGATATCAATTTTTTTTTGTAAATCGAGGGTATTAAGTTTATGTTTAATATAAGATTCAAAAATTTATAATTAAAATACTAATTCATTTATAAAACCAATGAAGCCTAATGTTAAATGTTATTTTAAAACAAAAATAAAAAGAACTCAAAATTAAATATTTTTTCAAACTCACAGAAAAATCAATTGTATAATCTATACTATATTATAAAGCATTTGGCCAAAAACTCTTAAAAACATATTATTATGCAATAGGTACAATTGATTAAAGCATAATTACTTAAAATTCAAAAATACAAGTTATACATGCATTGGTACAACTTATTAAAGCTTCATGTTTGAATTCATGTAACCAACTATACAACTAACTATATAGATAAACATCTAATTTTGAATATAAAAAATCTAACATATAATAAGGATAATCATTCAACTCTAACAGAATGCTTAATTTATTATATTTATAAAAAAATTATATTATTAAATCAAAATATATTATTTCATTATTAATCCTAGATTATAATTAAAAAACAGAATTAAAAAAAGTACACAAAAATAAAATCGTATTATAACATCGGTAGAGACAAAAAAATAAAATAAAACATTAAAATTAAGATGAACCTCGCTGCATTGCACGAGTACCCTTCTAGTATTATTAAATATAAAAATATTCAGTATTGAGCTCATTTTAAAGCTATTGACGAGACGATCTTAATAATATAATTTGTAATTTTTTTTAAATATATTTTAGTTGATATACAATTTGTATTATAATATGATAATCGTGTAAAATGTAAAATGAAAAAGTAAAAGATATAAAAGTTAATTAAATAAGTATAATATATAAAATGTAAGTTTTCATAATAATTTGTTACACATTTATGTTATTTGATAATATGATTAAATTAAAAAAATATTCAATATTGGCAAATTTTGAAATTATTGACAAGACGATTATAATTGTATAATTTAAAAAAAAACATATTTTTTATTGTAATTTAGTTCATATACATATTTATGTTAATATGATAGGGTGTAAAATAAAAAATAAAATAGTAAGGAATATAAATGAAATTTTAAAAACTAATTATAATATAGATAAGAGTGTAAAATGAAAAGGTAAAAAGAAACTAAATAAATAACTATAAGGTATAAAATGTAATTTTTTTAAAAATAACTTGATACATATTCATGTATATAATAATGTGATTAAATCGAAAAATATTCAATATTAAGCTCATTTTGAAGTTATTGACGACACGATTATAATGGTATAACTTGTTAAATAAAAAATTATTTTTTGATTGTGTTCTAACTCATATACAATTATTTAGGTTAATATGATAAATGTATAAGATGAAAAATGAAAAAATAAATAACATAAAATAAATTAAATAACTAATTATAAGGGTGTAAAAGTGTAACTTAAAATTTAGAAATAATTTGATTTATAAATTTATAGAATACATGGGAAGTTGATGGAAAATTTTAAAGCTTTAGATAATTAGATATTGTACCTTATGTAATAACTATTGTGCATCTTAAATTTCTAAATATAATCAACACTTTTATAATATAGTATAGATAAATATATTAAAATTAATACAAATACATAAATACCAAATAAGAAATACGTAAATACTGTATAAAAGTATGAAAAAAATGATAAGTTAAAAAGTATATAACCAAAGGGCCTCTAGCCTAGCGGTACTGAGGTTTTTACATCATCCTCAAGGTCTCGAGTTCGAGCCTTGGGAGTGGTGGTTTTCCTAAAAATGGTGGAGGAGTGAGGGTTTATCCCCAGGTGAAGGTTCATGTCTCGCATATGCCCATATGGATGTCACTGTGGGTCCAAATCACTAACTACTAACTTGCCGTTCAAAAAAAAATTAAAAAGTATATACGACTCAAAATAAAAATTGGGTAATTGAAAAATCTATAAAAATATATGCAATAAAAATTAAAAAAATAATACTAAAAAATAAAATATGAGTTATTAGAAAATATGTAAAGTTTGTATAAAAATCTCAATTTTAAGACATTTGATTTAAATATATAAATATATAAATACATAATTAATTTAATATTTTTATTAATATATAATAAAATTTAAATATAAAAACTTTACATATATTAATAAATAAAACTGATTAAGAAACAAAACTAATTACTACAAGACTTTTATAAAATTTAATAAAGTTAAAACTGATTAAATACGAAAAATCTTTGAAAACCAGGTCGTACAGTTACGACCTATGACAAAAAACCTCATGTGAAAAAACTCAAACAAAAGTTTTTGTTTGTGGATCTCAGATCAATCAGGTAACGATGTAATAACAAGAACAATGTGAATAACACCTTATGTCATATATTTCACTTGTAAGGATTTGTGATTACAATGATATTCGATAAAGACTAATCACTAATATATCTCTCTAGCTTAAGCCTTCTAATGTAACCCTAGTGTCCCTATATATATGAATCAACTAATTGCAATAAGAAAACTAGGAAAGAAGACATTATATACTTGTCTTAATTACAAATAGAATCTTTCCTAATAATTAAACATTTCTAATTGACGACTTTGTTGACTTTATACCTTGGTCATTTATATCTTTGATAGTTTTGATATCGAATATAATATTTTCAGACCTAATATTGATTTTTAAAAAACCTCCTAAAAACAACATTATGAATGCTCTAAATACTATATAAAATAGATGGTTATCGTGTTCTCAGCTCCTAAGAACATCTCCAAGAGTTATGGTGTAATTTTTCTGAAATAGTATAAGAAAAGTCAAAATCTCTAAACAAAATTATTTCCAACTTCAAGAGCTATGCTATTTTAGAAACTGTATTATTTATTGTATCATTAAATAATCAATATATTAACAAAATATTATTTTCTCTCTCCTGTATATTTTTTTTCAATACATTTTCTTGGATGAAATAATTAAAATAATTTCTTTCTATCAAAAAGTGGATTTTTAGAAATTTCTCTAAATTTGAAATTTTTTACCTTCTCTTTTCTATTTTTTCTATTTTAGCATACTAAATAGCATAGTTCTTAAAGCAAAAAAAATTACTAAAATCTCTATTTTTTTTATTTTAAAATAGTTTTTAAAAATGCTCTAAATAAACCTACTTCTATAGTACATATTTTTAGAGAGGGTCCAGGTTGAACTTTAAAGCCATCCAAACATCCATGTGGACTTCTGACAAGTGTTTTATAATATAAAAGGATAATAATAGATGCTATATATAAACTTTAATCAATTATAAAAATATAAACTAGTTCGATTATTGTATTCGCCTTTTTTTTCTTTTTCTATCATAAGGTTATTTTATTAATTTTAAGGAAATTAATTAAAATAATCATTTTAGACAACTTTATATTCAATATGATCATTTTTTTATATCAAAATAACTGATATATTCGTAAAACCCTCTCTCGATCACAATCTCCTTTAAAGTAGAATTAAAGATTTACACTTTTGGTTCCTGCCCTCACAAAAACACCTCTCGATCTGAAAATAGATTTCATTCTAGACCAGTCATTTTTTTGAGGATGGTTGTCCAAACCCCTTTTTTTCAATAGACAAGCGAGCCCGATCTAACATTCATACTACATGTATACAACTCTTTTTGCTATACTGGTTTAATATCAACCTGTTTGACAAATCCTACAAATAACATAATCCAATTAACTAGGTTACACTTTTAGTACACTGATCACTTCATATGTATTACTATAATTAAAATTTCATGATTAATACTTCTTATGTCCGTTCTTAAAAAAAAATACTTCTAATGTCTTAAAATAATTTTTAAAATTTCATACAGTTTTAGGAGGTAAATGAAAGAAAAGAAAGAAAATAATGTTGATTTTCATCTTAATTCTTTCCTCCAAATATAAAAGGAAATGAAATAAAAAAAATATAAAAATAAAAAATTATTATAAAATTACATATATACATATCAATTATATTTCATTATAAAATAAATAAAAAACGTATTTGTAAAAATATAATTTTTCCCTTTTTTTCCCAAATTTTTTTACTTTCTGAAATTCAAAAACACAAATAATGTTAAGACATTAAAAAAAAACGTGGGGATTTATCTCAATTTGATTTCCCACTCAAATACCAAATTAAAGATAATGTTAAAAAAAAACCAATAATTCACGCCTCTATCTCTATTTATACCCTTGAGTTCCTTATTGTTTTTCAGAACACATCAAAAAATGTCTCATTGTCAAGGTAAATCTTATTTCCTTATTTTTTCTTATGAATTTTTTCATAGATTTTGGATGATTTGAAAAAAAACTTATGTACATTTATTTGTTAGAAGTTCAATTAAACAAGTTTATGATTGGATGATTAATGCAGGAAAGAGTTCATGGCCGGAGCTGGTTGGAAAGAAGGGAGAAGCTGCTGCGACGAAGATAGAGGAAGAGAATACACATGTGAACGCGATCGTGTTATTGGACGGTTCTCCAACTACTAGGGACTACAGGTGCAACCGGGTCTGGGTTTTTGTAGACTCTCATGGGACTGTTCTTCGAACTCCGACAATTGGCTAATCTACTTATGTGTTGTTTTGAAGTTATTAAATAAATGATGTATGGATGCATTAATAAAATGATATATGGAACATATGTGTTTCATATCTAGAAATTATGCAATGTTATTCGTATCTTATTATTGACATTAATTCAAGTAATATCATAGATCTGATTATTCAAAAAGCATAAGTATTTATCTAAAAAACAACATTTGTGGGAAAAAAAATACATCAAGTAAGTATGGTCACATCTGAAAGCGATATTGCATGTGCTATCAAATACAGGTCTTTAAATATGTCTTGCATATATGCCTCTAAAACTTTCCTCCATCCAAATAAAACAATTATTTTGTCGAAACTTCTAGTCTAACTTCTTCAAATCTGACTATTTAATGATAAACTTATAATGTATTATAAAAAATTTGGTAAAAACTTTTAAAAATAACTTGTTAATCATTATGTATGATTTAATAATGCATAATCTGTTTAAAATGTGTCGTGTTAGCTATTAATATAATAATATTTAAAAAGTATATACTTGTCAAAAGTGTACAATAAAATAGTTATACATGACACTTTATTATAAAATATTCTAAAAGACCTTATTAAAACGTTTAAAAACATTCTACAAACTTATTGTAACACTTTAAAATGAAATATTGTTTGTTTTGTCTATACCTAAACTCGCGATTTCAAAACACATTTGATAGATGAGGTATTCAGTTCCTTGTAAGGCAGACATTTGTTCCCCTTCCCAACTGATGTTAGATTTTATATAGTTGCTTAAAAGAAACACTATACTACAATAAACTGAAACAACTGTAAACACGAAATATTTTATATAAGGTTTTAGCGATTATCTCTTGAAATATATGATTTTACTATCAACTACAAGCCTATACCAGAACTGAGATGCGTCATATATGTAAAACCAGTTCAACAATAAATTTTTTAAAAATCATAGTCATTACGGTATCAAACAATTACCATGTTACATGTCGAAAGTTGATCAAGCGAAAATATATGGGGCCAAGCGTTTTTTCAACGAATTCGAAAAGGTCAATAAATATTTAAGAAACAATTTATTAATATTTGACTGAAACGAGTACATAATATAAAGGTTATTGGTTGAATGTGTATATAACGCATTTAACGATGAGATGAGGAAAAACACAAATCTTCAATACAAGTGAGATAAGGATTTATCGTCTTTCTATCAAAATAAATAATATAATATGCTGCAGGGTCTTAATAATTTAAGAACTCATATAGTTGTGATAATTATTAGAACTATTATCGTAAGAGAGAAGTGTTCAAGTAAAAACGTTAAAAAAAGAGAAAAGTGAATAACACTCTAGGATTAGGAGTCTTCCATTCGGACGGTATGCACAAATGCATATAAGCGATTGAAGTTATTCTTTATGCACCAATGCATATATATGCATTAGTGTATATGTTACAAATTATCAGTATGCATTTGTGCATATCGTCCAGATGGAGGGCTCTCAGGGTGTTCTTCTCAGTTTTCTTTTCTTTTGGCGTTTGCCCTGAACCTGACCTTATCGTAAGATACCATTTTACTTATTTTCACATTATTCTTTTTTTTTATCTAAAGCTAGAAATTAATATACTAATTAGCATATATTTGTTTAACAATATGTTTTTGTATATGTCGATTCACAATTTAAAACTTTATGGTTTTATTTTTCGTTTCATAGACATTAAAAAAATGTTCATATTATAAAACTAACAAATTGCAAAATAAATATATATTAAACCCATACATTAAATTCAAACCGTTTATGAAAAAAATCAAATAAAATAGTACTATATGATACACTAATTATCAAAATTATTATAATTTTATTCATTCTCAAATAAAAAGCGTATATGCATTATTATTCTTATATGAATCAATAATAGAAAAATAGATCTTGGATATAATATATATTTAACTTTGGGGTAAAAGTAAAACGTTGGGTCCACCAACCAGCATTTTTTTGTCTTTTTCTAAAATAGCCATTAATAGCCCTTTATTAAGTTACTAAAATAATAATCAGTAATTACGAAATTTGCAATTCACGAATGGATAAAAATGCAAAACAAACAAACAAAAGTTTCTGAGGTAGGTTCTAATTTTATGGACCAAAATGTAAATTTTGGATATTATCTTTACAATTACGAACCTAGACAAAAAAATTTAAATATTTGGTCACTGAAATTAGTTTAAAAATTTCTTTTTTTTCACATTTTCACCCGTTTGCAATTGCAAACTTCATGGCTATATTTGTAAATTGGGAGGAATCTATAAAGTCAAATAACAAGTAAAGAATGACTATTTTGATAAATTTTCCATATATATATATATATATATATATATATGTAGAGGTTGGATCTTCTTCATCCCGCCTAAAAGTTACACCTCGTGCGTCTCAATCTCAACCGTCCATTTCATAATACATTTCATAACATTTATCCATTTCATAACATTTCGGATCAAATGGAACATGCTCGTTATGCAAAAAATGGATAAAAAGTTGTGAAACAAGAATGTTTCATAACATTTCACTGTAACATTTCATAACATTTTATATTTTCTGATTTACCTCTTTACCCTAATGTATGACTTGCATACCGATCATGACCCAAGATTTCTATTCAATTACCATCATGCCACCGCATCAGATTAACCATTGGATTATGAAATGGACGGTTGAGATTGAGACGCACGGGGTGTAACTTTTAGGCGGGGTGTAAAAGATCCTCCCCTCTCTCTCTCTATCTCTCTCTCTGTCTCTCTCTCTATATATATATAGAAAAGGAGATTAAGAAAATATATATACAAACTAATCAATTGTTATATTTATAAAAATGAGAAAATTTTCTTTATCACAATTCAGATATTTATAGAAGATTATCAGAGATTATTCAATATATTAACGATTTAGATTTGATTTCATAAATTGTTAATTATAATGAATGAATTATCTATCTTCCATAAATATATAGATCACGAGAAATAAACTTTCATTAGTTTGAATATATATATATATATATATACTACATTCAGTATTATTCAGACTGAATAATACTATTATTCAGTTTGAATATTTTCTTCATTATTCAGTCTGAATATTACACGTGTCGCGCTCTCATTTATTCACAGCAAAATTTAAGTTCTCATTTGAACCGCCCATATATATATATATATGTATAGAGAGAGAGAGAGTCTGAATTATATTGGTGGTCCCTGTGGTTTGTTCAAATTTTGGATTTGATTCATAAAACAAACTATCTACATTGGTAGTCCTTAACTTTTCATTTTTATAACACTAATGACCCATGGTCCCTCCACATAACAACGTTATTTAGCAACTTTTATAAAAGATTAATCAGTATTTGAACAAACTATATCGACCAGAGGTGTAATATGCTCTAAAATCTAATGTGAAACACATTTTTTCTAATTTTTCATTAAAAAGTATTTTATATATAAAATAACAATCAAATTTCTTAAAATAAAGTATATATTAAATAGAAAATCTTTATATTTATTTAAAAACTATAAAACTCACAAAAATTTAAAGTTAAAAATCTCAAGTTTAAAAAAATAAAAAGATTAAGATAACTACACATATTTTGGATTGAGAATTAAAAATATGCGATCAAAATATTGAAAATTAAATTCACTTAATACAATATTATTAATATATAGTCAGATTGCAAATAATTAAAACAACAACAAAATAAAATCTTTAAATTAAGAGGAAATTTATTTAATTGGTCATCCTAAACTATCCAAATAGCCCTCGGGATCACAATTATAAAGTTCGCAATTACAAAAGAGTTAAATTGTTATAAAAATGAAATATCTGAATTAGAGTCGTAATTTTAGGGATAAAAAATGTAAGTTTATTATAGTGACCAGAAGTGTAATATGGTCTCTAATGTGTTTATTGTCGTGTAAGATGTTCGATTCTTATATTATACTCTATTGATAAGATAAATGATACCGATAAAGTGACTATACAATAAGTATTTAATAAATGAGTCTTTAAAATAATAATATAGACATTTAGGGTTCGTTTGGTATGTGGTCAGGACAGAACAGAACATGACAGAACATAACAAAATGACTAATTTACTCCCAGTGAGCTGTTTAATGGTTTTTTACCAAATAACCCCCCCCCCCTCCCCCCACATATATATATATATATATATAGAGAGAGAGAGAGAGAGAGGAGAGAGAAGGGGAGAGAGAGGAGAGAGAGAGAGAGGAAGAGAGAGAGAGTGTGTGTGTGTGTGTTTTTGTTAGGTTAGAGGATAAAATGGTCATGAAACCCTTGTTCTATTTAGTTTTAGGATAGAATACACTTGTTTCATACGTGTTCTACTTAATCCAATATTTTATCACATCAAACATGAGACAAGCTTATTCTATTCTGCTACATTCTATTCAAACGTAGCAAATGCATCCTTATAAGACGGTTGAAAACTTGAAATATTAGATAATGAAGTCCAATTTTAGACATTAAAAAAATGTGGGGATTTTTCTCAATTTTGAGTTTAGAAAGTCAACAAAAGCGGCCTTTTGATTTCCCACTTATCAAATACCAAACTTAATGATAATGTTGGATAAAAAAAACCAATATCTCACGCCTCTATCTCTATTTATACTCTCTAGATCCTTCGTGTTTTTCGTATCATTACACTATTTATACTCTCTAGATCCTTCGTGTTTTTCGTATCATAACACATAAGAAAAATGTCTGATTGTCAAGGTAAAATTTGTTTCTTTTTCTTTTAATTATATAAACATTTTTGTAGATTTCAGATGATTTCAAGAAACTTTTGTAAATTTATATGTTTAGAAGATCAATTAAACAAGTTTGTGATTGAATAATTAATACAGGAAAGGATTCATGGCCGGAGCTGGTTGGGAAGAAGGGAGAAGATGCCGCAGTAAAGATAGAGCAAGAGAATTCACTGGTGGATGCGATCGTGTTATTGGACGGTACCCCAACTACTAGGGACTTCCGGTGCGATCGGGTCTGGGTTTGGGTTGATTCTCATGGGACTGTTCTTCGATCTCCGAGAATTGGCTAATCTGCTTACGTGTTGTTTTAAAGCTATTAAATAAATGATGTATGAATGCATTAATAAATGATATATGGAACATACCAGATTTATATCTAAAAATTATGCGATGTTATTTGATCTTATGTTTGATGTTAATTTTCATTAATATTATATATCTGACTATCAAAAAAGTACAAGTAATTATCAAAAGATCAACACTTATGGGATATTACAGGTATTACAAACTTATTGTAACACTTGTATTATATTTTAAAGATTTACGTTTGATATTACAGTAGTTGCTAAACATTTAAAAACGTTTTACAAACTTATTGTAACACTTTAAAATGAGCAACTTTTTTGTTTAGTTATATAAAATTAAGTTCTATAAAACAGTCTATTATGACACTTTAAAAATGGGATATAAAATGAAACATGAAATAAATTGAAACAAGTGTTAACACGAAACATTTGTACAAGGTGCAATCGAGATGTATAATTTGATATCAAACTAGTTTAACAATTTAAAATATTTTGAAAATCACAATCGTATAAGAGCTATCGACACAACCCATGTTTGGTAAAAATAAGTTAGCTAATTTTCAGTGTATACGTTTGGCAAACCATAAGCTAGCTTATTGAAACACTACTTGGAGTAGTGTTTTGGGAGCTTATTGTCATTTTTTACAATTATAACCCTCATTAATATTAATTATTTTTTTTTTTTAATTTTTCAATTTGTCTTTTTTGGTCATTTTACATTTTTATACGTTAGTTTTACTAAACATGATTTTTTAATCAGTTAGCTTATCAGCTACCAACTAATTTATAAGCTATCAGCTACTAGTTAGCTTATTAGCTAGTTTGCCAAACGTAGCCATAGTCCTAGTCATATTATGTGTCAAAAGTTGATCAAATGATTATTCAAATTTTTTGAAAAAGTCAAGACACATATAAGAAGTAATTTATTACTATTTGACTTAAACAAATACATAATATAAAGTTTATCGGTTAAATATGTACATAATACATTTAATGATGAGTTGAGGAAAAACACAAATCGTCAATACAATTGAGATAGCAAGTTATTGTTTTCAATTGCATCTATTAAATAAAATCATTTAAGAATCTTATACATTATTATGATAACTAATATCTTAATGTATCATTTCACATGATTTTAAGGCTATTATTTAATATATTGATTAATATATATATGTTTTACAATGTGTTTTTTTCTTCATATGTATTCGGTTCACAATATAAAACTTTTTGTTTGACAAACACAAAAAATATATTCACATTGTGACACAAACACATTATGAAACAAATATATCTTAATTAATTAATATACTAAATCCAAACGGTAGACAAAAAAATCATATAAAAAACACATGATGTATCTGTTATAAATATAATAAGAAACGTATAAGTTTCATTTATGTTAATTTTATAATGTTACGTCAATATCGTCTTATTTTTTTCATATTTATTACAACATGTTATTCAATAAAACAGAGTTAGCATAGTCGTCAAAATAAATCAAATAACGATTTATAGTCTCTTTTAAGTTCGGACTATTAATATAAAATTATATAATTTGTGTTACATTTATATAAAATCAAATTGAAAAATATTAAAAGGTCAATCATTGTATAATAGATAAGATATGGATGAGTTAGATGCTAGTTTGGTAGATCGCCAAATATTTGTTTTGTTTTTATTTTAATAATTTATTTATTTATTAGATATGATTAAAAAGCTGGACAAGGACACGTCAAATATGGATTTTTGCTAAAGTAAAATTAGTAAATAAATAAAATAAGATTTCCCATGGTTGCATTCGAAATCAAATATTATAATTTAATAATTACTCAGAAATTAAATTATTTGCAAAATTATAAAACATTTATCATCATTTTCGTTTCTTAATCTTCCTCGCTTAAAACCACCTTTGGATTTCAAAGCTTGACACGTAAACAAGGTCACCACCGTTCTCCGCCACCGGAGCCACCATAAACCACCGTAATACCCCGTTCACCGCCCTTTTCATTTGCAAAAATAACACAAATCGTGAAACAACAAGCCCAACCACCTATATCATTTGAAAAGGTCGAATCGGGTTGTTTCAACGCGAAAGCCCAAAAAAGACCTGAAAAACCTCTGGCTTGAAAAAACCAGTATATCTCATCTGAATTACAAAGCTTTCACAGTGGTTAATTGTAAATTACTAAATTATGTAGATCGAGGTCTTTTCATTTCTTTCGGTTGTTATGAGATATCTCTATTAAAGCAAACAAAACTAGTATCTCGTCCGAATATAGTGTATGGAGTAAGATGTATACATATTTTATTTCTGTATCACTGACAGAAATATTGTCTTTAAAAAGACCAATTATCTTGATCACTCTAGATTTATTACTATAATTAGAAATGGTTGATTAATAATTGTGAAAGATTCATGTGAACGTCCAAATTTAGAAAGTCAAGAAAAGTGGTAATTTGTCACCGTTTTCAAATTTAGAAAATCAACAAAACCAAATTGCGACCCGTAATACAGAATGAACAACCTATACTCCACCCGCCTACCCCTTGTTCTTATCTTCTACCTTTATTTATTTATACCTCAAAATTTTCATATTCTTCAAACTCATCCAAAATGACGGATTGTCAAGGTAAATCTCATTTCCTCTCTTTCGTTTTAGTAGAACTTTTTTTTTGTTGCATAACTTTTGCAAATTTATATGTTAGAAGATCGATTTAACAAGTTGTGATTTGATAATTGATACAGGAAAGAATTCGTGGCCGGAGCTGGTAGGAAGGACTGGTGAAGCTGCTGCCGAGATAATTGAGAGAGAGAACCCACTAGTGAATGCGATCGTGTTATTGGACGGTACTGGAACGACTAAGGACTTACGATGCGACCGTGTTTGGGTTTGGGTGGATTCTTGTGGGATTGTCCTTCGAACTCCGATAATTCGATAAGCTACTTGCATGTTGTTTTGAAATTATGAAATTAATGATGTATGAATGCATTAATAAATAAAATATGAAAACATATGAGTTTCATATCTATAATTCTATAAACTATGTAATGTTATCTTGTACTATCTTCTGTTCAATATCAATTTCAGTAATATTTCAATGTCATCATCCAAAATGTGAATATTATCGAAAAAACACCATTTGGGCCAAAAAGGAATTACTTAAACATGATCATACTCGAAAGTGATATTGCAGATGTTATCAAATCCTCAAGTAATGTTTTAAAATTCAAAAGCTGCTAAGACGAGGGGGACACAGTGGTTCAACTTGAAATCAATGATGTTTTGAGAAAATTTTAAAGTGACTTTGTATTACATTCATGCGCATAAAAAGTGCCTCTGAAACTTCCCTTCATCCTCATTGCTATTAAAATGAAACAAATTTCTTGTTGCAAGTTCGTAACTTCTTGTCAACTTATTTAAATTTGATTATTTAATCATAAATCTTCATTATGTTATAAAATATTTGGTAAAACTATTTAAAACACCTTGTTAATGCATGACTTACTAATGTATAAGTTTTTAAATTTAGATTACAATTTATTATTAAATTTTCAAATCTAGACATACTAAAACTAATTGATACTAATACATCAAAATACTCAATCGTTAAAACAAAAAAATACATCCTTATTTTATTGTAAAGTTTTCATTTACATGGATTATATCGAAAACGAAAAATTTTATAATCTTTAATTTTATAACATTGTAGGTGGTAAACTAAAAAAAAGAAGCAAAATGTCCATTTTTATGTAATTTATTTGACTAGAATTTAAATAATATTTCAGACATCTATGATTAAAAAGGAATAAGGCAATCTATTTTAAAATTTTAAAAATAAAGATAATATTAAATTATATTTTGTAAAGAGTTCAAGTCAGTTAAATTACCCTCATTTTTCGTGATTATTGTATTTTATATGATCTAAATACTTGAAATTGTTTTCATAGTTCTCGCTAAAAAAATGTTCTCATCGAAAGAACCACCTTTCTTCACGAGACAGTGAAACAACTTTCAATCTTGTAATCGAAGATTTGATATTATTAATTGTGAAGCAGATTGCTAAAATAGACGCCGAGTCATCTTCTATAGGCTCTGACAAAACTAGTATAATGTTTTACAATAATATACGTAGTTTTAGGGCATTTGATTCATATATCCTGTTATAAAATTCATTGTTAAAATATATATAAAATCGAAAAAACCAATATATCTTACATGAAAACAACATAAAAAGTAATATGTTTACAAACCTTTCCGGTTTCCTCTGTCTCAAAAAATGGAAAGATTAATTCTAAAAGATCAAATGAAATATCTTATGTTTGTTATCCTCAAATTTAGAAAGTCAAAGAAAAATGATGATTTTGTTTTGATGTTCAAATTTTAAAAGTCAATAAAAATGGCACTTGGACTTTTCACCCAAAATGTTTGGACTTCTGCGCACCCGCATTACGATCCGTAACGTAAAATGACAACTCATATGCCATCGATGTACGTTTGTACCTCTATTTATACTCCAAAAAAATCATGTTCTTCACAACTCATACAAAAAATGACGGACTGCCAAGGTAAAAACCTATTTTCTCTGGTTTGATTTAGTAAACGTTTTTCATATTTCACATGATTTGTAGACACTTATGCAAATTTAAGTGTTAAAATATCAATTAAACAAGTTTGTGATTGGATAATTGATACAGGAAAGGATGCATGGCCTGAGGTTGTTGGACGGAGAGGAGAAGATGCAGTGGTGACTATAGAAAGAGAGAATCCACTAGTGGATGCGTTCGTGATACTGGATGGCACTCCGGTGACTGCAGACTTTCGGTGTGACAGAGTTCGTGTTTGGGTGAACTCTCGTGGGATTGTCATCCGAACTCCCGTAATTACTTAAGCAACTTGCATGTCTTTGGTTCGAGATTATGAAATATGTGATGTATGAATGCATTATTATTAATAAATAAAATATGGAACCTATGAGTTTCATATCTATTAATTATATTATTTCCTATTGTCCTACTTTTAATATTAATTATAGTATTGTTGTAGATTAATTATTCCATAAAGTATAATTGTTTGTCAAAAAATCATCAGTTGTGGCAAATAAAGCATTTGGTAAGCAGGAGCATACCCAAGAACGATCTTGCAAATAATATCAAATGCAAATCTTTGAAGAATACGTAAAACCTACCTTTCATCTCCGTCTACAGTAAAAATAAAGCAATTTTTTTATTCTGAATTCTTGTCAACTTCGTCTACATTGGAATTTCATTATGAGGATTTTAAAAGTTAAAGTTGTTGACCTTCCTATCCATCTTATTGTCTTACCTTCTTAAAATATACATATGAATATCTTAATTATGAATTACATTTCCAGCTACGAAGTTGTTACGAAACACATAAAAGTGTTCATGAAAAAACTTTACGAATCAATTTACATGTACAAAATAATTATGAAATGGTTGCGAAATATTCACGACGCTTGTGATGAAACGAGTACAAAAATCAGTTACATTAATCTCTGGCACCAAAAGTACACAAACATACCTGTAATGTATTTTTGTTTACTTTTTCATTATTCAGTAGAATTATTTTTTAGTCTTTCCTCTTTCTCTCCTAAGATATTAGAAGCTATGAATTCCAAAACCATTACAAAAAGTTCGGAGAAAATTAAATTAGTTTTAATTTATGGAAAATTAAAAAAATCCTTATTTTAATGTTGTTATACTTTTAAATAATTTAGAATTTTTTTAATTTATTTAATACATTTATTAAATAACATGTAAAATTGTATTTTTCATAATCCAATACTATAATTAAAAACAAATCAGGTAAGTAATAAGTTATACGTGAACATGTCATATAAACAATGTCATGACATGAGAATCTGGTAATTTTGGTCGTGTTATTTTAATTTAAATAACAAATCTAATTATTGTTATAATAAGAAACTTTATAAAATATAATGATCTAATAAATAAATAATTTGAAAGTAAGTTACTATAATAAAAAATAATAATGAAATTACAATATAATAGATATTATGACCCTCTTTTGCACAGATTTGACCCCTTATTTTCATTCGTTTTGGGTCCTCACTCTTAAGTTGAATCTATTTATTGTTATAATAAGAAACTTTATAAAATATAATGATCTAATAATAAATAATTTAAAAGTAAGTTACTATAGTAAAAATAATAATAAAATTACAGTATAATAACAACAAAATTTTAAAAATAGCTGAAAATGAAAAAAAATCCCTATTTCCTACTGATTTGGGCATGTGATTTATTTTATTTTATGGGCTTCTAAGATTTACATTACTGACTTTTGTTGATTGTGCTTGTAGGCTCAGGCTTATTTTAGTAATTTAGGAATGGGCAAATGAGTTCGGTCCGGTACAGAATCGATTGAGTCCGATTATAGGTTCGAATTTAAAAAAAATATATAGGACAGGTAACCGGCCTTTGAATTTTTGGTCTGGATCGGAACCGGAAATAGTTTTTGGGACCGGGCCTAATTTTGCCCATCACTATTCTAGTATAGAGATATAGAGATGGTTAAACCCTGTCAGGCCTGACCTGAAACTTAAGATCGATGCAGTTCGGTAGTAGCCGATTTGTACCAGTAGAGTGGTAGGTACCGGTTTATGGCCAGACAACGCATTCCCGATTAGAAGTTTTATGGAATTTTAAGACTATACACGTCCTAGTTTAGGACTGATTTATATTCATTTGTAAATAGACATGAGGTTACCAACATCTTTTGTTATTGTTTTATTCATGTAACTAAATAATATTCTAGATTAATTAGTTGTTTGCGATCTCTATTGGGTAAGTATTGGTCAATTGTCAATTATATAAAGAAAAGTAGAAAACGAGTGTATCTCATCTGAATTACAAACCTCTCATAGTGGTTAATTGTAAATTATATAGATCGAGGTCTTTTCATTTCTTTCGATGGTTATGAGATATCTCTATTAAAGCAAACAAAACTAATATCTCGTCCGAATATAGTGTATGAAGTCCAGAAGTAAGATGTATACAGACTTTATTTCTTTATCAACTTAAATAAATATTGTCTTTAAAAAGACCAATTGTCATCATCACTCTAGATTTACTACTACAATTAGAAATTTATGACTAGTAATTGTGAAGGATTCATGTGAACATCCAAATTTAGAAAGTCAAGAAAAGTGGTAGTTTGTCACCATTTTCAAATTTAGGAAATCAACAAAAGTCGTAATTTGATTTTTCATCCAAATAGTTTGGAATTTTGACAAACCAAATTGCGACCCGTAATACAGAATGCACAACCTATACTCCACCCGCCTACCCCTTGTTCTTATCTTCTACCTTTATTTATACCTCAAAATTTTCATATTCTTCAAACTCATCCAAAATGACAGACTGCCAAGGTAAATCTCATTTCCTCTCTTTCGGTTTAGTAGAACCTTTTTTTTGCATAACTTCTACAAATTTATATGTTAAAAGATAGATTAAACAAGTTTGTGATTTGATAATTGACACAGGAAAGAATTCGTGGCCGGAGCTGGTAGGAAGAACTGGAGAAGCTGCTGCTGAGATAATAGAGAGAGAGAATCCACTAGTAGACGCGATCGTGCTATTGGACGGTACTCCAGTGCCTAGGGACTTACGATGCGACCGTGTTTGGGTTTGGGTGGATTCTCGTGGGATTGTCCTTCGAACTCCGATAATTCAATAAGCTACTTGCATGTTGTTTTGAATTTATGAAATTAATGATGTATGAATGCATTAATAAATAAAATATGAAACATATGAGTTTCATATCTATAAACTATGCAATGTTATTTTGTACTACATTCTGTTCAATATCAATTTCAGTAATATTTCAAATCTTATTGTCCAAAATGTGAGTATTATGGAAAAAACACCATTTTGGGTAAAAAAGGGTATTATTTAAGCATGATCATACATTCATACTTGAAAGTGATATTGCAGATGATTTTATCAAATCCATCAGTAATGTTTTAAAATACAATGTTTCAACTTGGAATCAATGATGTATTTGAGAAAATTCTAAAGTTACTTCGTATTACATTCATACGCACGAAAAATCCCTCAGAAACTTCCTTATTAAAATGAAACAATTTTCTTGTCGTAAGTTTGTAACTTCTTGTCAACTTATCCAGATTTGATTATTTAACCATAAATCTTCATTATATTATAAAATATCTGGTAAAGCTATTTAAAACACATTGTTAAACATTATGAATGACTTATTAGGGTTGGGTTCCGGTAAGAAGTGTTATATATGGTGAGAAGTGTGAGAAGTGGTTATTCACTATTGGATGAGAAATGAACGCACATTAGGATGAGATGCACCGAGATAAGTGGCATAAAATGCAACATATCAATTCCCTCATAAAACGCAATTCATAAGAAGACATGAGATTAAAAGTGATCGATGTTTCAGATCCACTTCTCAGGCTTCTCACCATTAACCCAACTTCTTACACGATCTTATACCCAACTTATTAATGTATACATTTTTAAATTTAGATATACTAAAACTAGTTGATACTATACACCAAGATGCTCAATAGTTAAAAAAATATACATCCTTATTTTATTATGAAATTTTCATTCACATGGATTATATCAAAACAGAAAATTTTATAATCCTTAATTTTATAACATTGTAGGTTAATGGTGTCCATTTTTATAACACTAATTTTATAAACTAAAAAAAAGTTAGTGTCCATTTTTATATAATTCATTTAACCAGAATTTGAATTATATTTCAGACATTTATGATTAGAAGGGAATAAGGTAATTCATTTTAAGATTTTAAGAATAAAGATATATTAAATTATATTTTGAGAAGAGTTTAAGTGGGTAAAATTACCCTTGTTTTTCTTTTTTGTGATTATTATATCTTATATGACCATATTTAAAAAGGAATTTAATTATAATAACCAATTTCTAAAATCATTTTACCAAAATAATCATTTTCTTTTTGAATTTACTAAAATGACTAAAAATTCCTCGGAATATACCCCGAAATACATTATTTTCGAGCATGTTTTTAAGATTTTCGGGGGGTGTTTATATTAATTTAGGGGGTGTTCAATTTCATTTCAGGGGTGTTTAAATTCATTTAGGGGGTGTTTATATTCATTTAGAGGGTGTTTATATTAAATTCGAGGGTGTTTAAATTCATTTAGGGGGTGTTTATATTCATTTCGGGGATGTTTAAATATTAATTTCGAGCATGTTTAAATATTAATTTCGAGCATGTTTAAACATTTCGAGCATGTAAATACAAAATTTTCGGGGATGTTTAGAAACATACACGAAATTTTTATTCGGGGATGTTCATAAAATTTTCGGGGATGTTCATAAAATTTACAAAAAATTACTCGAAACATACACGAAATTTTTAGAAACATACACGAAACTTTTTATAAACATACACGAATTTTTTTATAAACATACACGAAATTCAATATAAACATGCTCGAAGTTTTTACAAACATGCTCGAACCCTAAATGAATTTAAACACCCCCGTTAATATAAACACCCCCTAAATGAATTTAAACACCCCTTAAATTAATATAAACACCCCCTAAATGAATTTAAACACCCCCTAAATTAATATAAACACCCCCTAAATGAATTTAAACACCCTCGAAAAATAAACTAAAACACCCTCGAAAAAATTGATGAACATGCTCGAAATCAACTAAAACACCCTCGAAAGAAATTGATGAAACCCTCGAAAATGTACTCGAAAATAATGTATTTCGGGGTGTATTTCGAGGAATTTTTTGTCATTTTAGTAAACTCAAAAAGAAAATGGTTATTTTGGTAAAATGATTTTAGAAATTGGTTATTATAATTAAATTCCTTATTTAAAATTGTTTTTAAAGTTCTCATGAAAAAAAGATGTTCTTATCTAAAGAATCAATTTTTTTGTGAGAAAATAAAAACAACTTTCAATCTTGTGATCGAAGATTTGATTATATTAATTGTTATAAAATTCATTATTGAAATATCTACATAAAAAAACAATATATCTTATTTGAAAGCAACTAAAAGATAACATGTGTATGAACCCTCTGTCGCAAAAAAAATAAAAAGACTACTTTTAAAAGACACAAATCAAATATCATATGATTGTTATCCTAAAACTTAGAAAGCCAACGAAAAATGATGATTTTGTTAATTTGTTTTGATGTTCAAATTTTAAAAGTCAACAAAAATGGCACTTGGACTTTTCACCCAAAATTTTTGGACTTCTGTGTACCCAAATTACGACCCGTAACATAAAATGATAACTCATACGTCATCGATGTACGTTTGTTCTTCTATTTATATTCTAAAAAAATCATGTTCTTCACAACTCATCCAAAAAATGACAGACTGTCAAGGTAAAAACCTATTTTCTCTCGTTTGATTTCGTAAACATTTTTCATATTCCACATGATTTGTAGAAACTTATGCAAATTTAAGTGTTAAAATATCAATTAAACAAGTTTGTGATTGGATAATTGATACAGGAAAGCGTACATGGCCTGAGCTTGTAGGACAGAGAGGAGAAGATGCAGTGGTTACTATAGAAAGAGAGAATCCACTAGTGGATGCGTTCGTGGTACTGGATGGCACTCCTGTGACTGGGGACTTTCGGTGTGACCGAGTTCGTGTTTGGGTGAACTCTCGTGGGATTGTTGTCCGAACTCCCATAATTACTTAAGCTACTTGCATGTCTTTTGTACGAGATTATGAAATATGTGGTGTATGAATGCATTATTATTAATAAATAAAATATGGAGCTTATGAGTTTCATATCTATTAATTATGTTATTTCTTATTATCTTACTTTCAATATTAATTACAATATTGTTGTAGATTAATTTATCCGAAAAGTATAACTATTTATCAAAAAATCATCAATTGTGGCAAAGAAGGCATTGGGTAAGCAGGATCATACCCAAGAGCGATTATGCAAATGATATCAAATGCAAATCCGAAGAATATGTAAAACCTACCTCTAAAACCTTCATTTCATCTTCATCTACGATAAAATAAAGCAGTTTTCTTATCGTAAGTTGATGTCAACTTCTTCAAACTTGATTATTTAACCATAAAATCATAGACATTTTTAATTTGGGCAAAGCCTAACATCATATCATTTTATCAACCATCATTTTTTATTTTATAAATCATGATTAATTATTGATTAAAAATTATTATTTTCTTGAGGGAAATATAAGTTTTTTATGCCTACGACGTCAAGTGTAACAACTTGGTGCATTGGAATTTCATTATGGGAATTTTCGATGTGAAATTTGTTGATTTTCATGTCCATCTGATTGTTTTGTCGTTTTAAAATATACATATAAACATCTTGATTATGAATTACATATTCCATCTACGAAATTGTTACAAAACACATAAAATTGTTGAGGAAAAAACTTTACCAATCAATTTACATGTAGAAAATAATTATAAAATGGTTATGAAATATTCAAGAAGCTCGTGACAGAACGAGTACAAAAACCAGTTACATTAATTTCTGCCACCAGATGTACACAAACGTACATGTAATGTATTGTATTTCCATTATTCAGTAATTTTTTTTTGTCTTTCTTCTTTCTCTCCTCGGATTATAGAATCTATGGATTTCAAAACCGTTACAAAAAGTTCGGAGAAAATTAAATAAATCCTTAGTTTTAAATTGTGGGAAATTAAAAAAAATCCTTATTTTAATTTTGTCATACTAATGAATAATTTAGAAAAAATCATTTAATATATTTATTAAATAGTATGTAAAATCAGATCTTCAAATTACAATACTATAATTAAAAATAAATTACATCAGTAATATGTTATATATGGACATACCATGTGAACAATGTCATGACATGAAAACCTGATAATTTGGATCATGTTATTTTAATTCGTAAAAATGTCACTTCTTGTTATAATAGGAAAAATTTCAAAATATAATAATCTAATAATAAATAATTTGAAAGTAGATTACTGTAATAAAAAGTAATGAAATTACAGTATAATAATAACAAAATTTTAAAAGTAGCCCAAATTTTTTTAAAAAAAATCCCCTGTCCTTGCTGATTTGGGCCTGTGATTTACATTTATGGACTTTGCTGGTTGTGATCATGGGCTCGAGATTATTTTAGTAATTTAGAAATGTGCAAATGGCTCTGGTCTGGTTCGGGACCGGTTACAGACCCGGCATGGAACCGGCCTGATTTTCACAAATATTAACGTCTTTATATTGATATTTGAACGGCCACATGACCGTTCTTTCCCATTTTTGAGCATTTTTTCTCCAATTTACTCTTTATTAATTGTATATATAAGTTATATACTGTATGGAAAAATATATCATCTCACAATCGTTCAAAATCCTTATTATAATTCATGATTTCGGATCGTATTTTTCTTAAACAATGCATTTTAAAGTGTATTTAATAACCCAATTACATATTTTGAAATGTATTTGTATAACACTTCTTTTAAAAAATTATATTAAAAAACCTAATTTTAAAAATACATAGGCCCGGTAACCGGGACTTTGATTTTTGGTCGGGACTCGGACCAGGACTGCTTTGGGCCCGGCTAGGAATCGATTTTTGCCCAACTCTATTCTGTTATAGAGATATAGAGATCATTAAATCGGGTCTGACCTGACCTGAAACTTGAGATCGACTCAGTTCGGTTAATAGCCAATTTGTACCGGTAAAGTGGTAGGTACCGGTTTATGGCCAAACCGTACAAACCCGATTAAATGTTTTATGGAATCTTAAGGCTAGACACTTCCTAGTTTAGGACTGGTTTTTGATCATCTATAAATAGGCATGAGGTTACCAACATCTTTTGTTATTGTTTTATTTTTAACTAAATAGTATTCTAAATTAATTAGTTGTTTATCGAACTCTACTGTGTAAGAATTGATCGTGCATAACTTATTACCAATGATCATGGTTTGGATCGAGAATTTTACATGATAAAAAACATAACAAGAATCAAGAATTTTATCCGGTAAATTTTTTTGACAAAGATCAATAATCTTATCTGACAATCAAATATAAAAATAAATTTTTTACATTATTTATTTATGAATTTTTTAAAATTACATTAAAATCAAATATAAAAGTAATTTAATTTACTTCCAAAATTACAAACTAAAAATCATCATTTCCGTTCCTTAATCTTCACCGGAAACCCACCTTTCATCTTCGACGTCAAAGCCGACACATAAACCGGTTCACCACCGTGCTCCGCCACCGGAACCACCATAAACCTCCGTAACACACCGGCCACCACCCGCTTCATCTGCAAAAACGCCATCTCCTTCCCCAAACAAACCCTAGGACCCGCCTGAAAAACCGGATACGTATACGGATCCTTCGCCGTGAACCGCAACTTTTCCGATTTCTCATCCTTCTCCAACCACCGTTCCGGCCGGAATTCCGACCAATCTTTCCCCCACACCTTCTCCACCCTTCCCATTGCATAAATTTGATAACTCACCATCACACCTTTCTTCACCACCGTTCCGTCCGGCAACACGTCATCGGCGGTCGCCATCTTAGAGTCCGCCGGCACCGGCGGGTAGAGTCTCATGCTTTCACACAGAGAAGCATGGATGTAAACCATATCTTTTACTTCATCGTAAATTGGGGAATCTGATTTCTCTTTGATTTCATTCAAAATTTCCGCATCGATCGCCGGATTTTTAGAAATTAACCAGAAAAACCAGACCAACGCCGCCGAGGTTGTGTCTCTTCCGGCGAGGATGAAGCTGATGACGATATCGATCAACAAATTTTCATCTGAATGGCCGGAGCTTAGAAATCGAGATAACAAATCAACGGATTGAATCGAAGCATTTCCGGCGAGTTCTTCCTTTTTTTCCTTGAGAATTTTCATGGCGAATTGACGGATTTCAGCGACGGATTCTTTCAGTCGCTTTTCCGGTCCGATGTTTAGAAACTTTTGGATCTTCCATATAAGTGGCGAAATTAAACGAAACCTTTCGCTGCTGATACGAACACCATCTTCGAAAGCAACTGCAAATTTAGCTTTTGGTAAAGATGGAGTTAAGTAAGCTGGATCATACCCAAAAGAGATTCTGCAGATGTTATCAAACGAAAATCTTTGAAGAATATCTTGGAAATCAAGAACAGTATCGTTAGCAGCAGCGGCTGCCAAGATTGGGATTAGACGGTCGTTAAGCTCGGCGTCCACCACATGTTCGATGAAATGCCGAAGTGACTTTGTGTTAAATTCATGGCTAGAAAGCTGTCTTTGGAACTTCCAATCATCCCCATCGACGTTAAAGATTCCGTTTCCTAGCACATCGAAAAGGGTTGATCGGAAAATATCTCCTTTTTGGTAAATCGAAAAATTCGTCTTGAGGATATGCTGGACGACGGCGGGGTTGGCGGTGATGACACGGCGTTGACCGAAGGGACGGTGGAGGACGGTGGTCAAGGTGGTGGAGCTCCGTACGATGTCGGACGTCCACTGAGTCAGACGGTGGCGATTGGCGTAGAGTGAAAGATAATGGCCGACGAATGGGTATGATTTTGGTGGTATTTTTGCAATCGATTTGGGTTTGAAGAAGATGAAGAGAAAAGAAGGAAGAAGAAGAAGAAGAAAACAAAAGATGAGTGAAGCTATGAACATTTTTGTTGACTTTGACCACGGTTTCTTAATTTGGATTTGAAATATTTTGAAGGTTTTAATGTGTATTTATGGTGGGGGGGTTTTAATTTTATGCCATATATATTTACTTTATGGCCACATGATAACTTTTTTCTTCATAAAATGACCACAATATCGTATATGTGTTAAAGGTATGGTCAATAATCGATAGTATATGTAATTCGTAGATATACATATGATAGATTACATAAAATTTAAAAATATTTAATATTTGTTTTATTTTAAAAGTATTGATAAAACTTTTTTAATAGTGTAATTTACAAAATGAAGTAGAGGCAGGTTCATACGAGGACGGTAACCAATTGTCAAAATGCAAAGAATTTTTTTTTCATTTACATGATCACATGTGATTTTGCACTAACTGTAGCGGACGGCTTTTGGGCCCACAAAAGGATAAGAAAGACCAAAACCGAAAAATGCAAAACACAGAGACACGAAAAAGACAAGAAAAAAAAGTAAAATGACCAAAATGCGCTTAATTTAACTAACATTTTTAACTAAAGTTAGGGCCGTTTACCAAATTTTTATCAGAATAAGTGTTTATCGGCAAAATTCAACACTATCACTTACTTACTGGAAAGGTTTTAGTATACCAAAATGGTATTGTATGCACAAATTTACCCGGTAAACGCTAACCATGGTAAGAGTTGTCGTTCTCAATTACCGGGTAAAACTCTTGGTTCTTGTATTCGTTGTTATCGGGTAAGAATTTTTTATCCTTACTATATTTATCCGTTAATGTAATGTGATTTAGTTAATGTGGATAAGTTGTCTCGCAAGTTCAGATTCTAAACAATGTAAAGACGGAGTAAAAAGGCGTCGACGGAAAGTGCAAGGTGGATAGAAGACCCACGGAGGACATATAGAGCGAGGTAACAAGTTTCACAAGGAAGAGTTTAAAATACAGAAAGCCCGAGACCTAGTTCTGCCCCTCGCAAAACCAGCCATGGGGTGATGGTAATGGTTTTATAAAGGTCATGTTGGAGGTAGTGCTCAATATCATGTTACTGTTTTAACATGTTATTGTTTGTATTCTTCCTTTTTTCAAGGTTTGCTTGGTGTTGGTTGTGACTCGCTGTAATGAGGTTGTTGTTTCATGGGTTTGCTTTGTAATTTGGTTGTATGTAATGGTTGGTTGATATAAAATCTTAGTCTTTAAAAAAAAAGTGATTTAGTTAACACTTATCTAGATAAGCGTTTGGTAAAAGACCATTAGTCTAAGAGATCAAAAATGAAACAAAATGACACTATATTAACCAAAACTATAATTAATTTTAAAGACGGGCCAAACATGGTATATGAGAAAGCTTTCAGAAACCCAACTATCAATAATAATTAATTGAAAATTTTGATAAAAATGCTGAAAGTTTATTTATTATGATCCATATATTTTTAGAAGATTATTAGAGTGTTTATTATAAGCAACATCTTATATTCAAAAGTAATTGAGATATTCATTGAATCATATATACATTAGATTACACTAGAAGGGTACTCGCGCAATGCAGCGAGATACATCTGGATTTTATGTTTCATTTTAATTTTTGTCTCTATCGATGTTTTAATGGTTTTAAGAAAACGATTTTAATGTTTTATTTAAAAGTTCCATTTTTTATGTAATTTCTTTAATTCAATTTTTTTATCGTACTTTATTTTGGGTTTAATAACGAAGTAATTTATTTTTGTTTTGATAATATAACTTTTGATAAAAACAATAATTAAACTTGATAATTATCTTAATTATATTTTAATTTTTTTATATTTAAAATTAGATGTTTATCCTGTATTTGATCATAATTATCTGTAGTTAGTTACACGAATTCAGAAATGCAGTTTTAATAAGTTGTACTTACACATTATCTACTTGTAATCTTGAAAATTAAGTAATTAACATTAATTAGCAGTACCTAACGCTTAAAAAGTTGTTTTTAAGAGTTTTTGGCCAAATGCTTTATACTATAGTATAGATAAAGAAAAATAATATATAATTTATGTATAAATTATTTGGTAAACGTGTTTACTAAAATATAATTAGATGATCAGAAAATATAAATTAAATTATTGTAGATAGTGTAATTTTTTCATATTATACTGCTTGGGATAAATTTATTTAAATTTTACAATCAAAATGTTATTTATTATTAATTATAAAACATTAAAAGGTTTGGTAAACCAGTATCTAGTTATATCATACCCATGACTTTAATTTTGTCTTTCGAGTTTCATATTTTTTTGTTATTGATGCGCTAAGCGGTGACGTAAATTGGATGTTGTATACTATTATACTATCACCATCAAACTTTTAATGGTGGATATATTAATATGTATATTAATTTATAAATATTTAATAATTATTGATTGTCATAAAGAAAAAAGTTATTCTAAACTTTTATTTGAGTTTTTTAATTTAATAAATTAAAATTGATATTGATATAAAAAGTATAAAAAACAAGTTCTTATATGAAGATGTTAACATGAATTTTTTTAATGGAAATGATACTTCAACATATTAATTACTTTTTTTGTTTAAAAATAAATGTTCATAAGAAAGATGACATACAATTTCAAAAATTCATATCCACAATAAAAATGATATATGGTTTTAAAAATGTTTTAATCAATTAAATGATAATTTTCTATTAGTAATAGAGAGGGAATTTCTCAACCTTATAGTTAAGAATATAATGAAAAAAACAAACATTAATTTTGAAAATATAATACCTATGTTAGGACAAACTAAAATAAAAATATAATATTTATTTTAGGTTGAAAAATAAGTTCCAATTTATTACAAAAGTTATTCTATCGTGGGACGTGGATGTTCAATTGGATGTTTGTTCGTCTTTAATTAATCAATTATTTAACAATATTTATATTTTCAAAACTATAAATCATGAACACACGTTTTTCATATACTTCTAGAAGGAAAACGAAATATAAGACCAACTTTAAGGCCTTGTTTGTTTTTTCAGTTTCAGCACTTAATTGCCACTTATGTGTGAATCGGTCAGACGTTCTATAATTCAGACCGTTTGTTTTTTCCATTTCTTCAGACCCTCTTATGTCTTAAACTCCTCTGAAAATTAAAGTGGTAACCAAGGCTCTTATTTTCCTCTTAGTCGTTCAATACACATTACACCCTCACTCTCGCCTCCTGTGAAACCACCCCTTATCGACTCTTATCAACTTCAAAGAACTCAACGCCTCCATCCATCTGTACTCAATCATCCACCTTCATCCAAGATTTGTAATCGATCGATTGGCCTTCAATCAATCTGCTCCCAATTGATCGATTTGGCCTTCAATCAAATGCTCTTAATTGATCGATTTGGCCTTCAATCGGTATGGTCTTTAATCGATCTGCTTCATCCAATATTTGCAATCGACCGATCTCTCT
Source organism: Silybum marianum (assembly GCA_036898165.1). Taxonomy (NCBI): domain Eukaryota; kingdom Viridiplantae; phylum Streptophyta; class Magnoliopsida; order Asterales; family Asteraceae; genus Silybum; species Silybum marianum. Next base: position 1,726,420 of record CM072530.1, read on the forward strand.
CAATCCAAGATATGTTTCACATCCTCTTGACCTGCAGAAGATAATATTGATCTAACACTTAACATAGAAAGCTTCATCCAATATTTTCAAAGATACTACTATTTATCACAAGAGATGCATACTATGGTCGACGATTCAAGATAGAAACCTGGATGAAACCCCCAAAAATGGTTGAAATCGAACCAATTTCCGGCCATCAATTTTTCTTCCTGTTCTAATTTTTTTGAAGTTTTCACCAATGATTTACCTAGGTTACTGCAACTCCAGTGACGCCTGCAAACTGTTTGATAAAATGCCTGTGAGAAATGTTGTTACTTGGAATACTTTGATTCGTGATTCTCATCTAGGTATGTGTTATTTTACAAGAATGTTGCTCGGAAGGATCAGAGTTGATCATATTACTGAATTGAATTTACTTTTAGAAAGATTGTCATTTAAATAGCTCTCTTGTTACTCGTTAAACGGGTTGATCGATGACGGTTTTTTGGTGTTTTAGATGATGTGATCAGGATGGAATAAGAACGATGATTTCACATGTACAAGTTTGTTGAATTCTTGTGCTGGTTTAGGGTATCATGATTTCACATGTACAAGTCTTTTGTTGAATTCGGGTTCGATCAAAATCTAGTGCACTTATCGAAAACCAAACCAGTTATCGTCTTAGAATTATACATATTCAGATGTTTGTCAGCATGCAAAAACAAACAATCTAACTGATTCAGATTTCAGACTTCAGCACCACCTCTTAAAGTTCAGAGGTGGTATCAGATTTCAGACTTCAGCACCTCTTAAAAAACAAACGCCACCTAAGTGAACAAGTTTGTGTTCCCTTTTTACACCTTTTCTTTATGGGTCATAATCACCCTGGATATTTTTGTGTGTCGGTATACAATTATTGATTATAGCTGAATTTTATCGTTTTGGGAGATTTTTTAAAAGTTTTTTAGTTGATTTGATTATTTTTTTTTGGGTTTTTGATTGATTTGGATAAACTGTATTAGTTTTTTGTTTATATTTCATGTATTTTCTAATACCTTAAAACCCAACTCAAAATTTAGCAAGTGTACCTTTCATTCTACTTGCGAATATTAAGTTGAGTAGACATAGGGACCTTACTCAAGGCTTTATAGAATAATTTTGTTCTTGTGTTTTATTCTTTGGGCAAAATGTAAAAACAAAACTTATATCATTTTTATTAAATAAGCCGTAGAGATAAAAACCAAATAAGTTCATAAACTGAATAGTCGAAAATTGTAAATTGTAATTCAAGGGTTATTTATCAAACACTTATTTGAAACCGCTTATCAGATGTTACTTACTTGGTGAGTATGAGGAGGATTGAAGCAAGATTCGAGAATCCTTCGTAGTAAGTAACGAAGAAAGCTTTGATTCAGTTTGAGAACTGAAAATGTTGCCCAAAAAGGTTAGAAACAGTTACGACTTTTGATAGTTAATGATTATTCAATATGCATCTGATAAATAACCTCATCCTCTCTTATATTTTAACATATCTATTATTTAAAATTTAAAACGTATTATGGAATAAAACAAGTTAAATAAATCAGAAGTAGTTCGAAATGTATTTAAATATATACAAACTCCTAAATTATTTTCTGCAGTAACTTTATTTTAGTTACTAATACAGCTTTTATAATTATTTATTAGATTAATTACTTAAAACAGGTGAATGTTCACTTGTCAACGTAACTTATTTTGACTCGTACAGAAAAACCACTCATTCCATCATGTATAAAATTTTTGGTAATATTTTGATTTGGAGACCGCAAGCTCTAATGGCGTTTGTTGTTCGTTCTCCATTTCGCCTAACACGTTGTTGTCATCTACCATTGATCTTTCTCTTTTCGATCTATTTTTTATCCATCATATGAAGGAGAATCAAAAGATAACCGGTTAAAGATAGTTTATTTAGCTTAAAAAGATGTAAGTAACTAATTTTTAAAAATTCGATAATTTATTTTCTTGAAAAAGAAATTCAGGGACTTAATCATTCAAAATGAGAAAACTTAATAGTTTTTTCATTTAAAATTAGAAAGTTTAATGGTTTTTTCATTTAAAATGAAAAAGTTTTATGGTTTTTTCATCCAAAAAAATAGTTTAGGGACTTAATCATTTAAAATAAGAAAGTTTAATAATCTTTTCATTCAAAACAATAGTTTAAACCATTTAAAAATAGAATAGTTTATTGAGTTTTTTTAAACTTTTTCCAACTCTTTACTGTATAGCTTTAACTTATTGTTTAATTCGTTACTTTGAAGTTTTATGTATTATAGAAGCGGATAGGAACAAACAATTTTGCCTATTTTGGGCTCCAGCCTATTTTAAGGCCCAAAAGTGCTCGACCTGGCCCAATTTATATCTGCATTTTAAATTTTAATGGATTTTTCTTAAGTTCAAAAAATTGTTAATAATAAGTACATTTATACATTTATCTTAAAGAAAAATTACAGAAAAATCAACTAATTTTCTCATTTTAATTGATTAAATAATAAATATATGTTTTTAAACAAATAAACTTTCTTATTTTCAATTAAGTCTATTGAACATTTTTTCTAAATAAATAAACAATCATCTTTTTAAAAAATAGTTACATATATATCCTTTTAATCCATAAAACAACTACAATAACTTATTAGGAAGTTTTAATGTGAAAAAACTTAAATCAGTTTTCCCGTTTCCAAATCTTATGTCATAAATACCTGTTGTACCCAACGTCACCACTCCCCTTGTCGTCCCTTTTTAGTCTCTATCACCGTCGTTAGGCCTCTGCCATCGATCTTTCTATTTTCATCATTTTTTTATTTTTCTTCTTTTTTGATGTCTATACATACTCGATCAAAATTTTCTAAGATGGATTATTGAAAAACAAAAAACAAAATAAAAAGGAAGATTGATGATAGTGGCCAATGTAGCGAATAATACACAGTGCCTGTGCGCACCTACGCGTTTTATCCCTTAAATACTAGATATTAGATATATTATCAATGAATTGTGCTTAGCTCAGGTGGTTATGTGTATATGGCCCCTGTATATGTGGTCATAGGTTCTATTCTCGTGTTACACAATTTTTTTATAATGAATTGAGCTTATCAATGAAGATGTTTAGTTGGGTTCAGCCCCTTAATTAGAAGGCTTGTGTTCCGCCGGCCAATGATGACATAAGGGTTTTTAAGCCTTTTCCGACTAACAAGAATCCCCCCCCCCCCACCCCCCACCCCACACACACACACACTAAACCACCACCACACAACAAAAGTTGATTTCTATAAGATAGAAGTTTTTTCAAATGCCTTAGAGCATCTCTAACATGGAAAAAATAAAGAAAAAAGAGATTATAAACTATTATTTTGCTCTAACTTTCGTAAATTGGAGAAGTAGGAGATGATGTTTTTTTCATTCCAATATAAAGATCACTCCAAAAATAATTATTAAATAAGAGCATTATAGAAAACTTTGAAAATAAATATTTAGAGAGAAAAATAATATTTTAATAGATAATGCAATATTGTAATCAATTTTAGATTCTTCCAAATGAAGAATTTGTTGGAAATTAATGTAAGTTTTTTTAAAAAAAATTGACTTATGTTTTTTATTTTAAAGAAAATTTATTGAAGATGCTTTTATATTTGCTACATAGAGTTTTTTTTTTAATTGAAAATTACTGTTATAAGAAAATTGCACATTGATAGAAAGAATAAAAAACTAATTTTTTTTTATAAACAATCATTTTTCTTTTTTCATTTTGGATTTTGGATTTTTTTCTAAAGAAATTATTGATGAAAAAACCCTCAAAAATCTTTATTTTCAAAGAATTTGTTGGAAATAGATTAATACTTTTTTTTATATTCATAAGTCAACCAGATGGTTTGACTTTGACATTTTCCCTATATACGACGCGTGGTTGATTCATAAAGCGAGACAAGAAATTTGTTATGCGAGTTTGGTGAACAAGGCAATTTGACTTCTCACAAAAAAATTTATAAAAATTAACTTTTAATTTAATACATTTTAAATAAAAGTATATAAGACTTAATTATTAATTAACTTTTAACACGTTTCTTTCAACAAAAACAAGTAGACATAACTTGTGGATTGATATAAAAATTTCAAGAATTAAGTAATGGTAACTAATTACTTGTGTTCGAATTAAAAACATTAAATAGATTAAAAGAAAAAAAATAATAAGGTTCAAGGGTAAAAAAAACAAACAACATCATAAGCCAGAAGGAGCCACTCTTGCAACCCCGGTTCAAGCAGTAGACAAACCAACTACAAGCCCAAAAAAGAACAAGACCCTAACCAGTGGCGGATCCAGAATTTTTGTCCACCGGAGTCCCATTAAGGTATAGACTAAAGGCGCATAAAGTGACCCGACGTGTTTCGGGAAAATTTTAAAGTTTTTTAGTTGATTTCAAGGGATATTCTTATTGTTTTTGTCAATTTATGAGGGATTTTCTTAGGCTATGTTTGACAAACTAGCTGATAAGCTAGCTGATGACTTATAAGCTAGCTGATGAACAAATTATGTTTGGCAAAAACTAGCTGATAACCATTTAAATGACTAAAAAGGACATCTTGAAAAAATAATAATTAATATTAATAAGGGTATAATCGGAAAAGATGACAAAAAGCTTCTCATAAGCTACTCAAAGTAGCTTATCAATAAGCTAGCTTATAAGTTAGCTTATAAGTCAGCTTATGTGCATCCAAACATGTACACTGAAAATAAGCTAGCTTATAAGCTACTTATAAGCTAGCTTATAAGCTAACTTATAAGCTAGTTTATTTTTGCCAAACAATGCCTTAGTGTTTTTGTCGATTTCGTAGGGGTTTTCGGTTTTTTTTTATTGATTTCAATAGACTTTTTTAGTGCTTTTGTCAATTGCCAGCAAAATGAGGTCCCTTGAATTTTTTTACTGGAGGGAACTAAAGCTAAATTCATTATTTTTGACATTTTTTAGTATTAGTAAATTTTTTTGCCTCTGACCCTGACACAAACACTAAGAAAGAAACACAATTGCAATACGCCAAAATAAGTGGTAAATGTTTAATGATAGCTTTATATTAAACACATTTTTGTAAAATGAAGTAAATAAAATATAAATTTATTTGAAATAATAAATTTTTTTTAAAAAAAGGTTAAAGAGTGATTTGTTAATTATTGGTACTGATTATGACTATAACTACTTATGAAAGAAAAGGTAACTATCGAACGCGGTTGATGATACAATTAGTTCGTTTGTTTTTGCATCTCTGGTAAAGAATATATATATATATATATATATGTGTGTGTTTAATTAAACCAAAAATCAATAGAAAGTCATAATTTTAATATGTTAAAATATATTTTATTATAGCTAGTGAGAGTGATGCATGGTGTTGTATTATAATTAATTGTTTGGTTTTGATGGCAATATCAATTAGGTAATTGGGATATTTGAATTTGAAAAAAAGTCAAAAACCTTTAAAACCTTGACAAACAAGAAAAAGCTAATGATATTGCATTATTTTATTTGTTATGAGGAAAAAAATGAATGCCACATAATATTCTTTAATTTCAAATTCATACAATTAATTCAGTTTTGGTAAAAACATTCACATTCTTAATCCAAATAACCATCAATTAAACAAAATCAAAACGGTTATACTTGTATCTTTAAAAAATATTTTTATGTAAATGTTAAAGTTATCAACCGAACGGGCTAATTATATAATGTGTTTAAATACATTAAAATCATATCAAATAGATAATTGGTTTACACTTAATTATCTAATCAAATTAATCAACTAACATTTTTTTCATGTTAGCTTTCTCATTATTTGAATTTACTTTTAAATAGTTGAATACATTTTCAGAAACTTTATTTTAAACTAATGTCTTTTAATTAAAATTTTAATTTTCCAATTAAATCCATCAAAAATTAACTGTAAACCCAATAATACATATATGAATTATAATCACCACCTCTAATTTTTTTAACTAATAAAATATTTCTACTATGCATAAAGGACCTATTCAATTTCAAACCCTAATTAAAGACTATAGAAATATTCAAAGTCAAAGTCAAACCATATGGTGTCACACTTACCCTATAAACCATCCTCTTTCACTTCACCCAAATTCCTCATCAAATCCTAACAAGTTTAAATTAGCCTTTTCTCCCTTCTTCAACTCAACATCTTCATTTCCAATCTTGAAACCAACACACAAAAAAACATGACCACCCAAACCAAAAAATTCATCATAATTGCATTATTTATTATGTTCTTCATCAACTTCCAATCAAATGAAGCTTGTAGACTCTTAAATGGAGAGTTTGAAGAAACATGGATGAAGAATGGAAACCTTCTGTTATCATCTCTACAAAGAGGCACAGTTCGACCACCAGGAAATGGGTGTAGTAATACTGGTAGTGGTGGTAATCCTTGTCTGGGTGGCAAAAAGGCCGCCATACGGTATGGTGGTGCCGCTGCACCACCGCCACCGTTACTGATTGATGCTTCTCTTTCTGGTTCTAGCTCTACCGATCATTGATGCCTTCAGTACTTAGGATGACAATAATAATGGCCATGCATATTGGATTTAACAAGCTTTCAAGAAATGCTAATTTTCCAACAATGTGTTTCTGGTTTTTCTCTATGTTTATTTATTCCATTCTTTTATTTATGTATATAGATTAATCAATTGTATTATTATTTTGACAAACAATTAATAAAGTTGTGCATGGTTCAAGTTCTTATTAACAATTAATGCTCATTATACAAGTAGAGGATCTAAAATAATAACCGATCAGAATCATGAATAAACGAATAAAAAAATATATCAAAATGAATATGTATATGAATTTAAAGATAATAAAACAATCGTTTTTACTGTAATTTGTTTAGTTTAGTTTTCGTTATATATCCTTGATATTCTATTTAAAGAAATAGGGGAAGGCATTTACATATTTTTTTGAAAGTGGTTATAACCATTTTTATTAAACCACATCCGTTGGATCATCTTAATAACGGTTTGGTGAGTTCCTCGGTTATTTGTTTTTCAGAGTTCTCTTATAATCGTTTTTGTATTTTTTTTTTCTTCTCTCTCTATATATGTATGTATATGCCCAAGAAAATACGATCATTGTACAAGTGCACGAGATTAAAAGATTACATGTGTGATTCTTTTATATTGTTATGACAATAATAGTGCTTTTACATTACCAAATGGGTACTGTTTTAGCAATATCCGAGTTACCGATAAATTTCAATATTTTAAGAAGTTAAGGGTTAAACTAACCTGATATATAAAGATGACAGATGTTCGTATATAAATATATCCTTGTCGTATACTTCGAAAAAATAATTGTGGAATTGAGACTTGTTATATTATACGGAAAATAAAATATGACGTATTTAATTAAAATGACCGATTCAATTAATGTTGGATCTTCCTAAATATAGTAAACACCATTAGTCATGAAGTTTGAAAACCTGAAGCGTAATTAAACCATTTTCTATATATGGAAGGGAAGAAACAATTTCATAGACTTTCGCTTTTAAAGTAAACTTTGATATTTTAATGGTTTACAGAATTTAGAATTTGTATTTTTATTTAACAATTTACGTCATATTTCAAAATAATTGTCTATAATAAAAAAAATATACGATGGTGGTACGTCCTTGTGATTTGCTGAAATTTTAAATTTAGATCTTAAGAGAAACTATCTGTATTAGTAGTTCCTAGCTTTTCATTTTGTAGCAGTCCATCTCTCTACTTAATAACATTAGTTAGCAATTCTTATGAAGGAATACTTGGTCTTTGAACAAACTACTACCAAATGTGTAATCTGCTATAAAACTTAATGTGATTCACGTTTTTTATTTTTATTAAAAAATATAATATATATATATATATACAATCAAAAATCAAATTTCTTAAAATAGAGTACATGTTAAATAAAATTCTTTATATTTATTTAAAAAAATTACATATCTTTTGGGTTGGAAATTGAAATATGGGAGTATAATATTGAAAATTAAGTTCGGTGGTTACATAAGATTATTAACACTACTAAAATAGAAGGCTTTCATCTACGAACATTTCCCTCGGAAATCCGTCGTTAAAGGGTGATTCGTCACAAACCGTCACAAAAGTTGGTGGTTAATTTGTTGGTGGGTAAATAAAATCAGTGACAGATTACCTAGAAAATTCTTGGTTAATCGTTGGTATTTTCTTGAAAACGTTTGATTTTACCGGAACCATTAGTATTTCCTGGGTGATCCATGGTAATCACCAAAAGATATTTCCTTGAGTGATTTTTTGTGGGTGAAAGTCATTTTTTGTAGTATAATATATAGTCAAATTAACTACAAATAATTAAAATAAAAACAAAATCAAATTATAAATTAAGATTAAAAAAACAATCAGAAAAAAGTAGGGGTGATAATTTTGTACCAAACCAAACCAACCAACATGTGTACCAACCATACAAATTAAATTGGTACCGACTTAATTGGCACCAAGTATAATCGGCTGGTAGTATCGTACCAAGTATGCAAACTTGGTTGGTACATGGTATTAGAAATCGCGTACCACGGTAGTACCATGGTACCGACTTATATAATTATTTAATAGTTCTTATATTTTTTATGCATTGAATATCAAATATTGTAACTTTACATGTTTTGTTTGAACATTTGAATGTTTGAAAGTCTTATTCTTTGTAATTAAATCCCCTTATACATCAAATGTGTTACTTGAAAACTTAAAATGTCACTCAAAATTTTGAACAAAATTCAAGTTTTTATATATGTAACTTGAAGTTGGTACAAAACCGGTACCAACATGTACCAACCGAAAAAAGTTGGTACCAATTATGTTGGTACCAAGTACAGTTGGTTGGTACATGGTATAAAAATTTACGTACCAATTATAATTGGTTGGTTACACGGTATTAGGAAAAAAAACTTGGTACCGTACCAAGTTCACCCTAAGAAAAACTATCACGACAACAAAATTAAGTTTACATGATAAAAAAAAGTTTAAGCATTCTAACAATTGATAAGATGTTTTGTAGTAGGTTTTTCATTTATTTGAGGTCACTTAAAGTTGAAACCCCCCCCCCCTTATACACACACATATATATATATATATATATTATAGTAAATATATAACGTTTTCTTGTGGAAATAAAATCGTGGATTGTTTCAGCAATAAACGTTTGAAAAGTTTAATTTGTCTATATATACACCAAGTGATTTATTAGGTCAATATTCGAAGGCAGCAAACGTTTATACAACCGTTTTCAAAGGTAATCATCATTCAACATATAAGTTTATGACTATTGACTGCAAATTAAAGGCAAAAACTTGAAGAAAACGTTCAAGGATTGTCGGTCAAAGGATGGCACATGAATTACTATACAATTATACAATGAGTAACATAAATAAATAAATATAGAAGAACATTTACAAGACCAATTGTTGTAATTCAAGGTGTTAAATAATTAATTTAACCTCAATGAATGCATGCATGCCACTAATTGTTAGCAATCTTTTTATTAAGTGTGGGTGTTTAAGTCAGATTCCACACACATGACTTCGATTTATCTCTTGGAGAACAGTCAGAAAAATACCCAATAACCTTACAGTTGTTCAAACAGATAAATGAAAATTAAAAGTACGAAAGGCCCGAGTCTTATGTCCAGTGATCTAACCCAGTAACCTATCAAGGTTATTGTTGGCAAGATTCATGTTACAAATTAATAAGTAGATTGAATCGTCAATCACTGTGGTGGTGCAACTGCACCACCGTGACGAGTAGCGACCTTCTTGGATCCGACACAATGATTACCACCGTTACCAGTCCAATTACACCCATTTCCCGGTGGTCGCACTTGACCTCGAGGTAGAGCCGATAACAAAAGGTTTTCATTTTTCATGATCTTTGTTTCTTGAAACTCTCCATGAAACAGTCTACAAGCTCCATTTGGTTGAAAACTCAAGAACAGCAAAATCAGTGATACCATTATGGCTAAACTTTTGGTTTCTGGTTTCATATATCTTTTTGTGTACCTTCAAACACAAGAAACATAAAATGATGAAATGGGGTTTGAAAAAAGGTGAAAAGGGTAAAATCTTTAGGGTTTTAATGAATGATTTGCATGAAGGTGAGATTGTTAATTAATTATATTTATAGGGTAATTAAGTTGGTGATCAGATTGTTTGATTTTGACTTGAATCATTCTTATGTTTTTAAGGTGCATGGCCAATGGTAATTAATATATTATATAATTTTAAATGAAGGGTTTGACTTTCCTAAATAATAATATATACTGCACACTATAGCTATAACAATATTGTGTGTGTATATATATATATATATATAATATATATATACAAACACACATATATATATATATATATATAATAATCTGTGGCATTTCTGTTCTTGGACAACTATTGTCTATTTACGCGACATAATACTCGGTACCTTGACCAAAGGGGTGTTGTTTTTCAAGTATTTGTTGATTATTTTGTTCAAGTCTTTAATTAGGTCTCATTGTCAATAACTAGTTCATATTTCAATTAACACCTACCACAATTATCCATAAGGGTCGAGAATCAGTCTAAAAAAGGACCGGTTTAAAAAAGGCCTGGCCTATGGACAAAATATAGATGAAAGTCCATTTTGATCCTAAATTTTGAACACAGGATAAGGGGTGGTAATTCTCGACATTATACGAAAATAAACGGGTTTGGGTTGAATTTTCTGACCTGTCAACCCGTTTATTATGTGGGTCGTGTTCGAGTTTATATATTGGTTCACGGGTTGACCATTCACCCGATTATCATTTTAGGTTTGAAAAAATTATTTTTTTAAATTTATTTTATCTAATGCCATATGCGTATGCCTAATGCAGCTAATGTTTTTTTAAATTTATTTGAATGTTTGTGAACTTTTTATTTGTATTAGTATTTGAATTTGATTGTATTGGTATTTGAATTTAGACGTTTGAACACTACAAGTCTACAACAAAATTAGGTTTATAGGATGCCACCAATTTGAAAGTGTCATAATAAACTGTCTTATAGGACACAATTTATAGGGCCAAAAAATAAAAAGGTCTTATCTAAAGGCGTTGTAATAAGTTTATAAGACGTTTTTGGCCGTCGTAACAAGCTTTTTAGGACGCTTATTATACAAAGCGTCCTATTAGTTATTTTATGGGACACTATTTGAAAAAATGTCTTATAAACACAAGTGTCCTATAAAAAGATGTGTTTATAGGACACTTTCTTAAAAGTGTTCTATAAACTAGCTAATGCGACGTTTTTTTTTTAGTAAAAGTGTTCTAAAAACTTGTTACGACGCCCAAAAATATCCTATAAATTTATTACAACACTTTTAGATAGAATGCTTTATTTTTTGGTCCTATAATTTGTGTCTTATAAAGTGGAGGACGCTTATTTACTGGTGGCGTTCTACAAACCCATTTTTGTTTTAGTGGAACTTGCATTTATATTATTATTTGACCCGTCAACTTGTTTATGACCCAAGAACTCTGTTTATAACCCGCAAACCCGTATAGTTAAACGGGTTACACGGGTCGTATATACGGATTAAGGTTGATCAATGCGACACAATTAACTATATGGGTCATGTTCGGTTGAGTTTTTTTAACCCGAACACGACACGATTATCAACCTTACATAGGGACTGATCCTTGTTAAAAAAAAAAAAGGCTGGATGAAATCTGATTAAAGCTTGGTCGAATCCCCAAAAACTGGCCAACACCAGAAAAAGCCCAATACTCGAAAAAAACCCAGTCAATTAATTCCACTTGTTTTTACACTAAAAAATTAGAAAGATGTCTAAACAATAAATTATGATAATCGATAATGAAATTAACAAAAAAAAAATATTATAACCTATTTTAAGGTGACTATTTTTTTGTATGACTTAAGTTTAAACCTATATGTAACACAAAGAGAGTCCATTATTAGTATTAGAAGAAATTTCGGATATTGCCGAAGTAAAAATAACCTTTTTTGGTCTTGTTGACGCATTTTCCAACTTTGTTTTTATTACTAACTAGTGAAACTATAAAGGGTAGTTTAAGCCTTTTGAAAACTTGATATTTTTTATAACTACGAGAATTAAGACCTTTGAAAATATAAGCATTCATGAGTTTCCAAAGAAAATAAGCAGCAATTCTAAGAACCTCTTGTCACACATCCTTCGACAACCACATGATTTGCCTTCCGCCATCGAAAATCAAAAACCGATCACCACCATTTTAAAGACGCAATTCCAAAGCGATGAGGAGACCTTACAACCGAGTAACAATGATCAAAGATTGATTCCTCTGGTCTTTTGTGGCTATTTGTTGTCAACCAGAGGTCCTTTTTCCTGTTGTCACATGATCACTGCTAAACCACTGTTGTCGCCACCTGCCTCACTTTTCCTTAGGCTTGAGGTTCGAGATGAATTGAATAATTAGATGTAACAAGTGACGAATAATATCAGAGGACAAATATGGACTTTAAATGTTGTATTTTGTTTGTTATTTGCACATCAAGGAATAGGGGTTGTAACCTTAAATTAATGATCTATTACGACATTTATGGCATTAATGAAACTTAAAAACACCTTCATTCAATTTTATTAGATTATTTGTTTCAGAGATTACAACAATAATTATATTATTAAAATATTTCATACATTCATAAAATATTATTTTTGTTTTCTAAATATTTAATTTCAAAAAATTTTTATTGATATAAATGCAAAAAAAATATATTTCTTTCTCATAATAATTAATCGACTTTTGGGAGTTCTACAAATTTATAGAATCCTTCGAATATGTCCGGATTAGTAATGATAATTGGTTTAAAAACAAAACAAATAACGCTCAAGAATTGAAAATCACAAAAAGGAACAACAATGGCCGTATAAAGTTATAATTAATGAATAAATTGAATAGTTAAAGAATATAATTGGTAGTAGAACAATTTACACTTGCTGTAATATGATGTTAATCGATATATATATATACACACTATATATATATATATAACTATATCATGGCATCGGCAGTAAACTTCATTTTACACATCAGCCGTAGAAGCGCTCGTCGTCAATGGGCGTGGTGGTGGCGGAGAAGCGGCAGCCACACCACCGTGACGACTAGCAATCTTGCGGGACCCAACACAAGGATTACCACCGTTACCGGTCCAATTACACCCATTTCCCGGTGTATGCCCCGCTCCTCTCTGTAAAGATGACAACAAAAGGCTTCCAGTCTTCATCCAATTAGCTTCTTGAAACTCTCCATTAAGCAGTCTACAAGCTCCATTTGGTTGAAAACTCATAAATAGCAAAATCAGTGATACCATTATGGCTAAACTTTTGGTTTCTGGTCTCATATGTCTTTGTTTTTGTGTGTATCTAAGTGTATATATATGTATATGTATGTATGTATGTATATGTATGTATACCTTCAATTCAGAGGCAAGAAATTGAAGAAAATGAAAAGGGTTTGAAGAATGTAGAAAAGGGTAAGATCTTTAGGGTTTTGATGAATGATTTGCATGTAGGGGAGATGGAGTTATTTATAGGATAAGGTGCTGAATAGATTCAGATGGTTTGATTTTGACTTGAATCTTTCTTTCTAAGGTGGCCAACTAATGGTGGTATTCTAAAAGAGGGACTGGAAATTGAGTTACAGTCAACATGAGGGTTTGACTAGTAACATTCTTGCATAAAAAAAGTCTCGACTTAGAAAATATAGGAACTTACTAAATTCTTATCCGTTAATTAAGTGTTTATCGAGTCATTTATCTCACCAGATGAATATGACAATTACTAAAAATTTCACTCGATAAAACCGATAGTCTTACCTATAAATTCTTTCATACGATGAGGTTTTAATATATTAATGGCAGTGTTGACTTTTATCAATAAACGTTCATCAATTAAAATATATCCAAATGATGATATTTTTTGGACTCAAAAATCCCATCCGTAGGACCCTTTTGGGGCCACTCAGGTCATGATCCTTGTTTTTAGCTTTGATTAGGCATACTGTAGACGTTTAAACATGATCATCCACATAGGCTCCATCATGGTTTTCGGGAATATCGAGGCCGATCCTCCACGCTTGAATTGGCATTAATTAGTTCTATAATTTTAAACGTCTGTATTTTATTAAGGATTAGATTGTATTACACTCGGACGCTAATTCGTTGGATATTGTTTTCGTTTTAATTGTAAGAAAGTTTAATTCTAATGCATGTAAATTATAATTAAGTTTTATTTATGTATCAGTTGCGCTTGAATTTTTTTTATGTATATATATTGGTTGTCGTTACAAAGGATGATGTATGCATAATTTCTTTAACATAGAATATTAAAAGTCAAAAATTCTAAAAAAAACATTTAACTTGAGTAAATTTTTTTCTATTTTAGATATTTCAACATATATTATAATATTAAAATATTTTATAAGTCTGTAATCTTTAAACACTTTTTATAAAGAATTTATACAAATTAATAAAATTTTATTCCCGTTGATTGATTTGAATAAAAAAAATTTCTTTTCGTATGTCAAGTTTTTAAAAATTCCACCACTTTAAAACTTATTTTATTTAATATGACAATATAAAAAATCTGTAGGAGAAAAATGGAGAATATAAGCCCCATTTCCTCTAATTTAGAAAACTTATTAGAGATCTAGTTAGAATAGTGTGAGATCAAACTTCTTTTGTGTCACCTTTAAGATCACATAAATAACGCTAAACAAATTTACAACAAGTCATAATATTTTATTGTGAAAATTAAAAGTTATTTTATGGTATCATATGTCTCATTATTCATAAAAATCTGTTGGTCTTACGTAAGCTCAACCCTGTATATATTTTTTAATCTAAAATTTTAGTTCATTGTTTTTTAAACGATTCATACAAAAGTAATTTTTTAACGTTTTAGGCTATGAATTTATAGACCTTTTCCTATCAACTCTTGTCGTGTGTGTGAAACATGCAATTTTGTTGTCAAAATCATAAAAATGACTTGATTAAATAATCAAGAATAACATTAACAAGTTATCATATATAGATTAATAGATGACATAATCGATTACCAAATCATAAATTACTGACGATTAATTGCGTAATCTCTTAGATTAGCAAAGCTGCTTAATTATTCTCCCTTCCACGATTAATTTAAACAAATTGTTGGGTAAACCTGTGAAATTTTATTTTAAATATTTGCCATTTTATTTGTTTGTTGTAATAAATGTACCTTTATCCGGTTAATTCTAGTTTAATTAATTAATTAATTAATTAAATATCTGATTTGATTTTTGAAGTTGTAATAATTATTTTCAAAAAGCTCATCTAATTAACGCATTCTTACTAAACATATCAAAGTTTGTTATTTAAAAATTAATTTATTCTTGGTCACAGTCAAAATTCAAAAAATCTGTTTATTAGAAATATTGAAATTCTATTTAGAAGTCGAACGAGTTATTAATTTTTATTTTATAATCGACGGTTAAAAAGACTTGAAATTCGTTGAGAGCATTTGTGAAAAATGTAGATCGATCTCTTGTATATATTAGCTGAGTCGAATTGAACGGTTTTGCCATGTAAATTTAAATCAAATGACATGTCGAGAGATGGGCGGACCTATGAAGGATCCATGAGGTCCTATTTATCCACTCAACTTATTTTCATAAGTACACAGTATCAATAAAAAGTGCACCAAACAGAATTTTGAGAGGTGCTTATATAGATGTAAGAAAATACAAGGATATCAATCAAAAACACGCCCCCCCCCCCCCTCAAAATCTACCAAAAGACCTAAAAAGTCCTTCAAAATGAATTTAAAAAACTCAAAAAAAAATCCCTCGAAAACTACCAAAAAAACTAGGAAAATAACCCTCTAAGTGGTGCAGGCATTTGGCTAAAAACACTTTAGTTTTATGCTTAAAAATAGGGTGACAACCGTGTCGTGTTCGGGTTGGCAGGTCGCGGGTTGGCGGGTCAGGGACGCTCAACTCGGACACAACCCGTTTAGTTAATCGTGTCAAAATATTCAATCTTAAACCGTACACACTCGGGTTGGCGGGTTGATGGGTCATAAACATTTGCAGGTCATAAAATAATATAACAACTTCAAACGTTCAAATTAAAATACTAGTAATTCTACCAAGTCCAAGTCCAAATACCAATACAAATAAAAATTTCAAAGTTCCAAACAAATAAAAATTTCAAAGTTCCGAACAAATAAAAAGTCCAAATGCAAGTTTTGATACTTCTAATTAAAATATAAAATATTTTTTTTAAAAGCATTTAATTTTTGGCGGGTTGACTCGTATATGTTAACCCGAACACGACCCGTTTATTCGACAGATTGACAGGTCATAAACTTCAACCCAAACCTGTTTATTTCTGTATCGAATTCATATCATGTCTCATACCATGATCTTGCATTCGGCTTAAATACCGATGAAATATTGTATTCCTTATATTAACACAATTGAGTTTTTTAAGGCCAAACTGTATTAACTTTCCACATGATCATCAAATAACATTAATCTCGTGTTTAATATTGACAATTTGACATCCTTTTTAAAAATGCATCTATTCAGTAAAAATACTTGTGTCTAATAGGTGGAGCACATGGCAAATTAAAGGGAAACAAGTTCGCCAAAATTTTTGAAAGTGATAAAGAAATATGAGTTAGGTAGAGTGAGTTGAATACTGACATACAAACGCTTTTTTTAATTTGATTTCATAATTTAAATATAACATATATAATTACAAAAAAAAATAATAATAAAAAATATAATTTAGAATGAATCAAGGAATAAAAGTCTAGTCAGAGCTAACATACCAGTAATTAATTAATAATTAATTAAATAGCATATAAAAATAGACATCCATTCTGCCGACAACAACCTATTCAACACAATCCCCCCCGCCGGCCGGGAAGGGTATGGCAACCACTGCAGTCAATCCTTTGACCACCGCAATCCATCACGTGACTCGGTGCTTCACCACCACACCTACTATACTTACTATACACATCGTTACAAGTTGTCATGTGATATATATATACACACAAGGTTAGGTTCAAATGTGAACTCAATTTTTGCTGTGAACATGAGGACGAATCTCAGCCATACATCTTCGGTTATGGTGGACGCGATTCATGGAAGGGTGGAGATTATTAAAGGAGGGGAACCAGGTCAAAGTCGCCTTTATTAATCGGATAAGTGGCTGAGATTCGTCCTCACGTTCACAACCAAAAATGAGTTCACATTTGAACTTTCCTCTACATATATATATATATATATATATATATAGGGGAGGGATCATACAAGAACACCCCTTCTTTAAAGGAACAAATGAACACTTTGTGGACCACATATGACGTGGGTCCCACATAATATTAAATCATTTCTGATTTGATATTATTAATATTAAATCAGAAATGATTTAATATTATGTGGGACCCACATCATATGTGATCCACAATTCTCCCTTTGTTCCTTTAAAAATACAAAGTTCTCATTTGAACCTCCCTCTATATATATATATATATAGAGAGGAAAGTTCAAATGAGAACTTTGCATTTTTAAAGGAACAAAGGATTCATTTGGGACCACATATGATGTAGGGCCCACAAATAAAAAATCATTTGTATTTTTTGTTTTTTTCCTAAAAAATCATAAATGATTTTTTATTTGTGGGCCCACCATCATATGTGGTCCCAAATTAATTCCTTTGTTCCCTTAAAGATGAGTGGTTCTTGTTTGATCCCTCCCCTATATATATATATATATATATATATATACGGGAGGGATCATACGAAAACCACTCATCTTTAAAGGAACAATTTGTGGGCCACATATGATGTAGGTCCCACATAATATTAAATCATTTCTGATTTAATATTAAATCAGAAATGATTTAATATTATGTGGGATCCACATCATATGTGGTCCACAAGTGTTCCTTTATTCTTTTAAATTTACAAAGTTCTCATTTGAACCTTTCTCTATATCTATATATATATATATAAAGGCTCCTTCAAGTGTTAACTCAATTATTTGTGTTAACCGTGTTAACCCATCGTTCACTGGTGAACACCATGCTCGTATACTGACGAACACGATACTCGTTCACTGATGAATGGTATTCAACAGTGAACGATGAGTTAACACGGTTAACACAAATTATTGGGTTAACACAAGAAGCCATTTGTATATATATATATATATATATATATATATGTACACTCCCTAATGTTTCTAAGTGTTGTTTGATTGGTTTTTCATAAATTTTATGCGAATAAAATTGTCTATATAAATCTGGAATGTTTTTATTTTAAAAGGTCCTTTTTCATAAATAATTAAGAGAAAATGTTTTTTTAATCGAAAGGGCTAGTCGTGTATAACTAAAGGAATAAGCTGCAAGTTGCAGCTAACAAACATCTCCTTAGATTTGAACAATTTTTTTTGTTGATTTTGGATATTTAGTTACATAATTTTGCATGCAATTTCATGATTTAAAAAATTATTTACTATTTCGAAAAATTATGAATCGAAATGTAGCTAACAGGGCGCCCGACTCAAAAGGCCTTAGCACTGCTGACGCTCAACCGATTCTTAAACGTATTTTTTTTGGGTAGTTTAAGGGCACAAGCTAAAATTTGAGAAGGGACATAAATATTTTTCAAAAAAGTGTCTTGAAATCAACCAAAAAACTTAAAAAAATCTTTTAAAAAGATAATATTAAACTAAAATGACACATTATATTACTTTGCGAGCTTTTGATCAATTTTAAAGGTGCACTTGCTCAAAAAAAAATCTTGGGTCTACAGTTGAATTAGTGAACGCAGATCGTGACAAGATATACAAACATTTTCTTCAATTTTATTTTAAAAAAATACAGGTTTTACCAACGAAAATATTCGCCAGTAATCTCATGCATGGTATGTAATCCGTTGGAAATGTATCGGTAGCTCGTGGTTTTATAATTTATTTTTCAAAATTATAAATTTATATTACTCACGATATATGCCCCACAGTAATCCGTTGGAATGGATATCAGTCGCTAATTAACATAACATCCCCCGAAAATCCAAGAAAAAGAATTCAAACCCATGGATGACTTACGAGCTACGATCAATCATCTTTTGGATGATTAATTAAATACGAATGAATTGAAGATAAATGCTTAATTGATCATTAATTATTGATTTATTGGTCTTAATTAGCCTAAGTTAATTACACATGAATAAACAAATAAACTACCTACACAAATTATTGAAAAATATACATTTTCTTGATCATCGATCGTAATTAAGAGTGTTAATAACATTATGTGCATCTCGACAAGCTTCATTTACCAAAATTTCAACCATTATAATTATGGTGGCCACTAGCGGTGGATGACTGGTGGTTATAGAGCAGAACCACCATGATGTCCGCCGGCAACCTTCTTGGAACCGATACAAGGGTTGCCGCCATTACCCGTCCAGTTGCAGCCATTTCCCGGTGGTGAAACAGGGCGGCGTTGTAGTGATGATAACAGATTAAGGTTTCCATTCTTAATCCATGTTTCTTCAAACTCACCATTGAGAAGTCTACAAGCTTCATTGGGTTGGAAAGTTATTGAAAGCAGAATAAGTGATGTGATTATGGCTAAATATATGGTTTTTTGTGTCATATTTTGGATGTTTTTTTTGTGTGGTAGCTTTTAATGCAAGGAAGTAAAGAAAAAGGTGGTGTTTAAGGGTTTTGTATGAATTATATGATATGATAGATGATATGCATGAAGAAGAGGAGATGGTTGTTTACATATATATATATATATATATAGGGTAAGATATATAGTCACCCCACATGGTATATATAATAGTATATATTTATTAATTTATATTTGACTTTGACTTATTATAACTTGTTCTTGTGGTACTTAAAAAACAGAAAAAACTTGTTCTTGTTGAGCGTGTGGATTATGGTACTTACTCTATTAAGATTGAACAGGTCATGTATATACGTGTGTGTATATATATATATATAGATGTATATAGACAAGTTTAGTTGAGATTGGCGATAGTATATTAGTATTCATAATAATTTTAAATAGTTGGTTATCATGGGTTTCCATCAAATATTTACTGTTTTTAATTAAGATTTCATACATAGATATATAATAGTTGTATATGGTGATAATCAAATAAAACCCAAAAAAAATGTTAAGGACTTAATTAAGGACTAATCTCAAACATTCAAGGTTTTAATCAATGGTTATTACAAAAGATAACATTTTTGTAATATTAGCAAAATACACATCCAATCTCATGTCTAATTTGAAAAGTTAAGGACAAACATGTAATTTTAACCACTTGCTCCAACTTTCATCACCATCCTATACGCCGTAATCACCAAAATTAATTTTTATGTTTTATCTAGTGAATATTGTTACCAAAATGATGATTATGCTCTTTTTTTTAATTAAAAATAACTTTAAATTAAAATCTTAAGATCTAAGGTTTAGATCGGTTTTCATAGTTTTCAACGTTTTTTTTGGTTTTTATTTTATTATCATCCTAGTTGTACATATGTGTGCCACTATGTGGAATGTAAGGTTTTGTTGTAAACTAATAATGAAAAATTAATGTGGTTCTTTAGTAATTTTTTTAAAAGTCATGAAGCAATTAATATTGTGTTTTTAGTGATGGGTAATTAATGTTTGTATTTTATGTAAATGCTTTTAATAAGGAGATTGTTAATCTAATCCAATATTTTATATTTTACTGTATTAAAGCTAGATCAAAGATTGATAAAACTTTATGTTAAGGATAATTGAATTTTGTAACTAATCGTGTTATTTAACCACTCGCTAGTTTTTAGTTGGAATAAAAGATGTTTTTGTTGTTAAAAAAATATGTTTAACAGTTAATTTTATAGAGTTTTTGTAACGAAGTTATATGTAAACAATATTTGAATTTTATGAAATTGATTTTGTGAACATGTGATAAACTCGTGCTTTTGTAATATAGTAAAATAAAGACATGGATGTATGAATATTTCAAATGATATTTAATTAATTAGTACCATAATTAAATATTAATCATTTTTATGTAGATGATGTTGGTAAGGATTCAAGCTAGACGTATGAATGCGTTTACTTGGGTTAGATACGGAATTTTGAATTTCTTGGTATTTAAAATCAAAGTAATTAATATATAATTAATGATCATCTGGATTTATATACATAACTAATAGAATGAAATCAAGATTAGAAGATTTGTTCGTGTTTACCAATTCTAGTTGCGGAATTCATCAACTCCAACAATTATTAATTTCTACTTCTATTCATGCATGTCGATTAAGCAAAATTAATGGAAGTGTTAGATCGGTTCACCGTTCATACATATATTACATAGAGAAAAGTTTAAATACGAACTCAAATTTGGTTGTGAATGTGATAACAAATGAGAGCGTGACACGTGTCATATTCAGACTAAATAATGAAAGAAAATATTCAGAACGAATGTAGTATTAATTATTCAGTCTGAATATAGTATTATTCAGACTGAAAAACACTACATCCAGTCTTAATGTAGTATTATTCAGTCTGAATAACACTCCATTATGTCTGAATATTTTTCTTCATTATTCAGTTTGAATATGACACGTGTCACGCTCTCATTTGTCCTCACGTTCAAAACTAAATTTTAGTTCTCATTTGAACTCGCCTCTCTATACATATTCCTATATTGCATATATAATAATTATATATATGATTAACTTATAACGTGTGTCTTGGGATACAAGAAAATAAGTACCATCCACTTTCAAAGGCCCGATGTAAACCAACGTAAAACAAAGATCCATGATGCGTTTTAGAAGATATAAATTTATAATGAATTGATTAAATCAAGCGCAAAAAATTAAGAAATATTACGTTACGGTTGTTAATTGGAGCAACACAATGTAATTTTTGGAATTTGCAAAAATGTCATGATTTTTTTTGAACGGCAAGAAACACACATGTTCACGAGGTATCCAGGATCCATTCGGGCACCCGACTAATCCCGTCGACCAAGATCCACCAACAATTGGCAGGCCAAAGTCTGGATATCGCCACATGCTGTTCAAGAGGTTCAAACCCGAGTAGTCAAAGATACCATCCACTGGCCCCCCAGAACGTTACCAAACTACTGGGCTAGACATCCACCAACAAGTGGCAGGCAAAAATGTCATGATGATCGATGGTTTTGTTTATATGCATTTAAATTAATCGACATTTTGCCATCTTATACAAGAACGTCAACAGAATGACTTGTACATGAAAATGTGATTCTTCTTAAATTGTTTAGGATCCAAATGGTCAATAATTAATCTAAATAAGTTTATTAGATTGGGTTGTTAATGTCTTCAACCCGATCAATCCATCTTATAAACACCCTTTGTTATATCTATCATTTCTATAACTTCAAACGCAAGTATCAAAATATAAATTGAGGAATTTGACAATTTGATCACAACATTATTGTTGACTTTGACTTTGGCCATATATATACACACATATATATACATACACATATATATATATATGTGTGTGTAACAGAGAGAAAGAGAGATAGATTCAGGTAAGTCACCCAAAAAATGAAAAACTAAGTAATACATTGGCAACCATTTATCTGGACAGTATACACATCTGTATACAAGTAATTGAAGTTGTTTTTTGTTTTTATGCACGTGTTATTATCCACATGTTTATACCGGATAAATTGTTTACAAATTACTTGTATGCAAGCATATCGTCCAAATAAACGGTTACCAGGATGTTTTTCAGATTTTCATATATTTGCATTTCCTCCTGAACCTCACCCTATATATATATATATATATGTAGCTCCTTAAAGAAACAAATGAACAATTTGGGACCACATATGATGTTAAATCATTTCTGATTTAATATTATATGGGACCCACATCATATGTGATCCACAAGTGTTCATTTATTCCTTTAAAAATGCAAAGTTCTCATTTGAACCTTCCTCTATATATGTATATATATATATATATATATATAGGGTTAGGTTCAAATGTGAACTCATTTTTGGTTGTGAACGTGAGGACGAATCTCAGCCACACATCTTCGGTTATGGTGGACGCGATCACGGAGGATTGACGCGATTCATGGGAGGGTGGAGATTATTAAAGGAGGGGAACCAGGTCAAAGCCGCATTTATTGACCGGATAAGTGGCTGAGATTCGTCCTCACGTTCACAACCAAAAATGAGTTCACATCTGAACTTTCCTCTATATATATACGGATAGATAGATAATATAATCTTTTATTCCACTCTCTATCAGGTGTTTCGGTGTTCAAATAAGTTTGATTAAGATCATGCTTAAGTCTAAATACATATTGTTGTAGTTTCTACTCTTTACCCTTTAATTGTGTTTATATTCATACTAACCAACTGCAAGTTATACTTTCTCTATATATAGGGGCTTAATTATTTGAAAACCCATAAAATTGTGATAACCTTGAAAACTTGTGCATTTTGTGTTATTTCATATGATTTTTTTCTATCTAAGCATAGTGTTTAATGTATTGATCAACATATATTTGTTTCATAATGTGATTATTTCAGATATACTAGTTGCACAATATGAAACCTTTTATGTGTATTTTTTTGTTTCACAATGTTAAACTTTTTGGAGTGTTTGTGAAACACAAAAATAAACTCCAAAAAGTTTAACATTGTGAAACGAGTACATGTAAAACAAACACATTGTGAAACAAACATATGTTATTCAGTATTCCAAATTCTAGTTGTAGATGAAAAAAATAATATGAAATAACAAATGATGCACAAGTTCTCAAGGTTATCATAATTTCATAAGTTCTCAAAAGAAGGCCCTACATATAGAGAGAGAGACAGGTTAATACGAGAACACTAATAATTTAAGAAAACAATAAAAACTTTTTTCATGTATAAAATCATATATGATTCACGCAAAATCACATGTAGTTTTATACATGAAAAAGGTTTTTCCTGTTTTCTTAAATTGTTATGATTCTCACATGAACCCCCTCTATATATATATATATATATATAGGGGAGGGATCATACGAGAACTACCCCTCTTTAAAGTAACAAAGGAACAAGTTGTGGATCACATATGATATGGGTATGATTTAATATTATGTAGGACCCACATCATATGTGGTCCACAAGTGTCCCTTTGTTCCTTTAAAAATACAAAGTTCTCATTTGAACCTTTCTCTCTATATATATACACACACACACACACATGGACGGGTTCAAATGAGAACTGAATGTAATATAATTCAGTCCGAATATTTTTCTTTATTTTTCAGTCTAAATATGGTACGTGTCACGCTCTCATTTGTCCTTACGTACATAAACAAATTTGAGTTTGTATTTGAACTTTCCTATATATATATATTGTGTGTGTGTGTGTGTTTTGGTCGTCAAATTACATGTTCGCTTGTTGACTCGAAAATCAGGATTTCTTTTTAGTCTGGACACTTTTTTTGAATCATTCTTCATTTCTTTGGCAAAAATTAAACGGTGCATGATAATTTCAACTTGTTTAATTAAGTTGGTGTTTTAAAACTCGGTTTTTGGACCTTAAGATCTTGTTGGATGAAAAAAAATCGACTCATATTTTACTCATATCTTAATCATCCCCCTAATTAATTAAAATTTTATCGTTAGTTATAACGAAAATTCCATATATCAATATTATTTCTAATTAAATAACCCACAAAACCTAGCTTGAATTCATAAACAATATTAATTCTTTATTCAGTAGTTTCCATTTCTTTCTTTGCCTCTTTATACGTATAATAAGTTCTTTTCTTTCTTTCCTATTTATCAGAAAATAAAGGAATTAATTAATTTAATCAAGTTGATGATCATAATAATCATACATCCAATTCATTTATACATAAATTTAATAAACCAATAATCAAAGAATGACTGTTATCTATCATAAACTAAAACCAGCTACAGACCTTTTCCGTTGCTGTCTTAATTATTAAAAAAAATCCCAAAAAAATATAATTGTTATATATCATATATATATATATATGATCATCTGCATGTTCATTGTACCATCATGATCCATCAGCCACTCTAAATTCAACCATCTGTTGAGGGTATGCATGTGTAAGATGATTTGAAGTTTTCAATGGCGGTGGCGGTGGTGGTGGAGCACCGCCACCGGCCACTTTCTTGGAACCGACAGTAGTAGCAGTAGCAGTAGCAGTAGCAGTAGTAGTATGACATGGATTGCCACCGTTATTGGTGTTATCGCACCCGTTTCCGGGTGGTCGAACATCACCTCTTTGCAAAGACGATAACAAAAGGTTTCCCGTCTTCATCCACGTTTCTTCGAATTCTCCATCAAGAAGTCTGCAACCATCATTCGATTTGAAACTCATAAAGAAGATCAGAAGTGATGCAATTAGGGCAAGTTTTAGGGTTTCTGGTCTCATTTTCTGTTGTGTGTAACTTCTAACGCAAGAAAAAGAATATTGCAAAAGGTAAGGAGAAAAGGGTAATTGAAAGTGTTAATCAATTAGGGTTAATTAGGTGAGAATTTGGATGGAGATATGAGGGTTATTTATAGGGTTTGGAGATTGAACATGAATTTGAGGTTTGACTTTTGACTTTGAATTGAATGTTTGGTTTTGATTAAGTCTTTAATTAGGGTTTGGAAATTGAATTGAATTGGTCGTATATGGAGAGTAGATGTTTTTAACATTTTAGTCATATGGTCAACATTAAAATGGTTTGACTCTTGTAAATAACAGTTTAAGACCATCTTTAATTAACTGTTATGTTAAAATAAAAATTATGAGTTTTAATGTGTGTATATATATATACCGTTCTTGATAAAGGGTTGTAGTATGTTCTTCAGTTTTTTTTTAAGTCTGATCCTACTATAATATTTTTGTTAAAAGAAAGAAAATAATAAAGATGATAGAAATCTTTAAATTTAAAAAATTTCTAAAACTATATATTTAAGATTTAAGAAAGAAAAATAATATTTAATTTTTTTCTCGACGATATGAGACATTGAAATTATTGTCTAAAATAAAAAAATAATAAATTATTAAATGTATTAAATATTTTAATAATATTGTTGATAATATAATTGCTAAAGTGGAGGAGTTGTTGGAATTGAATATATAAAAATTTTAACTTTTGATACTCCCTTTTACAAAAATGTTATAACTGTTATTTTAGAATGTTTTTTATCAGATTTAAGAAAAGGTTACTTTTATGTGAATATTTATGAGTCAAAAACTTGGTTTTATTTAAATAAATAATATTCACACACATGTTTTATTTTTGGTGAGCTTCAA
This sequence comes from Silybum marianum, assembly GCA_036898165.1. NCBI lineage: Eukaryota > Viridiplantae > Streptophyta > Magnoliopsida > Asterales > Asteraceae > Silybum > Silybum marianum. The sequence goes on from CM072530.1 coordinate 1,752,859, forward strand.
ACCTTAACATTATCGGAGACTAATTTTTTATATATCAGTCACAATAAAGATGGTTATATAAATATATATATATATACATATCAATGAGTAATAATAATTTACTCATTTAGAACATCTCCAACAGTATTGTTATAATAGAAAAAAATAAATGTTCCAATAGCATTGCTATAATATTTTCTATTTTACGCCCTGTTCTCGAGTTTATGAAGGAAAGAAAAGAAAAGAAAGGAGAGGGAAAGAAGAGAAAAGAAAGAGCAGGAAAAAAAAATAATTTTTTTATTTGTGTTCTCGAGATTGAAGGGAGTGGAAGGAAATGAAAGAAAATAAAATAAATTTTCATGTTCTTGAGTAGGAGAGAAAGGAAAGAAAATATGTCATTTTTACTAATATATCCTTATTTATTTTATAGGATAATGTAATTGATGAGTAAATGGTTAATTTTATAAATATTTCTAATTATTATAAATTCTTTTTCTTTCTTTCCTTCCCTTTCCTCCCACATTTCGGAGGAAAGTTTTGGGATTTTCCTTCCTTTTTTTTCCCTTTTTCTCGTTAAAAAAATTCAGGAACACAAGATTTTTTCTTTTCTTCCTACTTTCCATCCATTTCATTTCATCTCTAAAGTAGGAGAGAAAAACAATATAAAAACAATCAAATTTTTTGAAATTAAATGTGTAGAAGAGATAAACAATATCCAACAAATCAAAATTATTGAAATTAAATGTGTAGAAGAGAAATAATATTTTAATAATATAATTAATGATAGATTCTTTAAAATAAAAAAATTGTTGGAGAGACTCTAATAATCTCTTTTTTTAGCGTAGATCCAACGGTTGTTTTGTTCATATTTCATTAAACTATCATTTTTTATCTATTAGTTTATTAAGTAATTAAAATTTATTAAATACTTCAACTACAAACGATCAGGAAATTACACATTTTATATTTGCTAAAATTTTATGATATTAATTTCTTCAAAAAAATTATGATATTAATCTGAATCGTTTAAAACAATTTTACGTTAAGACTTTTTTCTATAATCGTTAAATTTAGGGGTGTCAAATGTACAGAGACAAACCAACCAATTAAGATACCAACCGTACCAATTTAATTGGTACCGATTATATTGGTTGGTAACTATCGTACCAATTTCACAAACATGGTTAGTACGTGGTATCGAAAATCCAATATCACGGTACTATCGTACCGTACCGACTTTTATATATATTATTTTTTATATAATAAATCAATTAAATGTATTATATAATAATTATTTACAGTTTTATATTTTTTCTGTTTTTTACATTCACTTTGGGTTTGGGTTCGGACCTCACTTATGGATTTATTGTCTTTAGTTTACTTTAGAGTTTAGAAAACTCTTGAGTCCCATTTTCAACATAACAGATAACAAAAGGTAGCAACATATTTATTAGTTTAGACGGCAAGCAGGTTTTAGTCTTTTAGACATGTTTGTAATTTGAAGTTTTAGACATGTTTTGGACAGCAAATCTTGTTTATTAGTTTATATTAAACATTAAACTTTGTGAACTTTGAGATGTTGGTATAAATACCGTACCAACACGTACCAACCGAAATAAGTTGGTACCAATTACAATTGGTTGGTACACGATATAGATTTTTGAATACCAATTATAATTATTGGTACACGATATTGAGGACAAAAACATGATACCGTACTATGTTCACCCCTAGTTAAAAGTCAATTGTTTCCTTTATTTATTTGTTGTTATTAACTATTTAGTGGCGTTGTCTATAGGGCAGTGGGGGTCTCTGTGAACGTCAATATAGACGTGTTTACCAATCTAAAAAACGCTTCGCATATTTGAATTTAAAACGTTTACTCAAAACACGTGGGTTCGTCTTTAGGTATAATTTTTTATATAAATATTAATAATTATTTGTTGATTTTATATTATTCTAAAATAATCTTTCAATCATGTTTTATTTTTTGAAATGTAAACATATTTAATTATTTACTGGAGTTAATTAACTTAAATCTATTTATTAATTTAAAAACATAATAACTCATTCTTTTTTTTGAAAGGTAATATATTTAAAAAAAAGCGTACACAAGAAGAAGGAAACGGAGAAGAATTCCTACAGAAAAAACACAACGAAACATCATCAGAAACGAAAGCAACACCAAGAAAAAGAGAAACAAAAATTAAGAGAGACTTACGAGATAGTACATATATATAGGAGAATCAAGCCAAATCGTCTGCAAAATCGACCGATTATTGCATTTTGTCAAGATCCAAGTGAAAGATTGAAATTGAATTTCGCTAAGACACTATCACGAGCATCAACCCTTTTGATGATCTAAGCATTCCTATATTTCAAGAGAGAATAAGTCGTGATCAAATAACAGCTTGCCAAACTCCTTGTAACGATGCCATAATCAGTCTCCCACCATCGTAACTGGGTCGATCTATTCTATGTCGAAGCATCCGAAGCATAACTGCACACTCACATGATCTTACAGATTCCTCAAAAGAAATTCTAAAATAGAGAACAAAAAGTCAAAATCTATAAAAATAATTACATTCAACGTCAATATATTTTCTATTTTAGAGATTTCAACATAAATTATATTATTATAATCTTTTCTAATATCAACCCAATACACTTTTTTTTTAAACTTTATATAAAATACTACAAGTCTCAAGTCTAAAATAATCGTTTCTCTCTTACTACATCAAGTTTTAAAGTCTAAACTTGGAGTTTTTCATGTGTTCTCTATTTTAAAGAAAATTATAGAGAATCTGTTTGAGCAATATAAAAAATAAAATCTTCATTTTCTTTATTTTAAAGAATTTGTTGGAGATGCTTGAGAACCCCAAATTTATCGTAAAATGTTGTTTCACATGATTTTTACATCTAAGCCTAGAATCATATATATATATAGGAAAGTTCAAATGAGAACTCAAATTTGGTTGTGAATGTGAGGATAAATGAGAGCGCGACATGTCTGAACGTAGATTATTCAATCTGAATATGACAGTATCGCGCTCTCATTTGTCCTCACGTTCACAACCAAATTTGAGTTCTCATTTAAACCCGCCCCCTATATAATATACATATATAGGGGCGGGTTCAAATGAAAATTCAAATTTGGTTGCCACATGTGTCATATTCCGACTGAATAATCTACATTCAGACACGTGCCACGTTCTCATTTGTTTCACAACCAAATTTGAGTTCGGATTTGAACTTTTTTTTTTCGCTCTCTCTCTCTCTATATATATATATATATATAATTTCTTGATTTCGGTTCATAATGTGAAACTTTTTAATTGTATTTGTTGTTTTAAAAAACACATAAAAATTGTTCACATCATAAAATAAATATTATTAATTAATATATTAAATTCCAGCTTTAAATGAAAGACATAAATATAAAATTTTTAATTATAATAACCAATTTCTAAAATCATTTTACCAAAATAACCATTTTCTTTTTGAGTTTACTAAAATGACCAAAAATTTCTCGAAATACACCCCGAAATACATTATTTTCGAGCATGTTTTGAAGATTTTCGGGGGTGTTTATATTAATTTCGGATACATTTTCGAGGGTGTCATCAATTTCTTTCGAGGGTGTTTTAGTTGATTTCGAGCATGTTCATCAATTTTTTCGAGGGTCATTTAGAGGGTGTTTATATTAATTTAGGGGGTGTTTAAATTCATTTAGGGGGTGTTGATATTCATTTAGAGGGTGTTTATATTCATTTAGAGGGTGTTTATATTAATTTCGGGGATGTTTAAATATGAATTTCGAGCATGTTTAAATGTTAATTTCGAGCATGTAAATATTAATTTCGGGGATGTTTAAACATTTCGCGCATGTAAATACAAAATTTTCGGGGATGTTTAAAAACATACACGAAATTTTTATTCGGGGATGTTCATAAAATTTTCGGGGATGTTCATAAAATTTACAAAAAATTACTCGAAACATACACGGAATTTTTAGAAACATACACGAAACTTTTTATAAACATACACAAATTTTTTTATAAACATAAACGAAATTGAATATAAACATGCTCGAAATTTTTACAAACATGCTCGAACCCTAAATGAATTTAAACATCCCCTAAATGAATTTAAACACCCCCTAAATGAATATAAACACCCCCGAAATTAATATAAACACCCCTAAATGAATATAAACACCCTCTAAATGAATTTAAACACCCCATAAATGAATTTAAACACCCCTAAATGAATATAAACACCCCCTAAATGAATTTAAACACCCTCGAATTTAATATAAACACCCTCGAAAAAATTGATGAACATGCTCGAAATCAACTAAAACACCCTCGAAAGAAATTGATGACACCCTCGAAAATGTACCCGAAATTAATATAAACAACCTCGAAAATCTTAAAAACATGCTCGAAAATAATGTATTTCGGGATGTATTTCGAGGAATTTTTGGTCATTTTAGTAAACTCAAAAAGAAAATGGTTATTTTGGTAAAATAATTTTAAAAATTGGTTATTATAATTAAATTCCCTATAAAATAACACCCAATAACCAGTTTTCAAAATTATCATAATTTAATGTGTTCTCAGATAAAAGTCTTATAATAATATAATTTTATTAATACTTTTAGACGGATCATAATCAATTTGGTTATTTGATGACGTGTACTAGTCGAAAATAATCGTCACATTATCATCTTTTCTTTTTAATTTGTTACTTTTTACAATTTTACACATTATTATAACACACATTTAAATCATGTAAGTTTTAAAGTAATATATTAATGACGTGTTTATTTAAAATTATTAGTTTAAATTAAATATGTCAAAAGGGCGATTATGTTTCTAATGTCCTTCTATTTAAATATGTAACATATATTCTAATAAAATAATTTTAAAACGATAATCCACCTAATTGAATTATCAACGTATTAATCTTGATCACGAAGCAAAGAAAAAAGAAGTTTCATGGAACAAAAGAGTTTTGAAGGTAAAGAAGATTTTTTTTATTTTAAGATCAAGATTAAGATGTTTTTTCGAACATAAATAAATGAAAACTTGTGAACCAAGTTTAAAATCGTTGCGTTAGAAATGATAACAATGTTATAAAATGTTCTTTTTATAATACTGAAAGTATATATAAAGAGTTTGATTCATTATTATTATATTTTGTTTTTGGATAAGTGTTGAATATGAAAGTAGTTAAGTTTGACATGTTTCTTTGAAATATAATCTTTGACCTTAATAATAGAAAATTATAACTATTTTATAAGGTAGAATGTTCAAATAAAAATACTATATATCGTAGGAATGTAAGGAATGAACGTCAGTATGTGAATCATTAAAAAATTTAATTTAAAAATACATATGCGAACACATATGAATAATCTATCATGACAAGTTTACACACATAGAGGGAGGTTTAAATGAGAACTTTGCATTTTTTTAAAGGAACAAAGGAACACCCTTAGGACCATATATGATATAGGTCCCACACAATATAAAATCATATCTGATTCAATGGTGGGGCTCATTGAATCAGATATGATTTTATATTGTGTGAGACCCACATTATATGTGGTCCTAAATATGTTCCTTTGTTTTTTTAGATAGAGGGTGTTCTTGTATGATCATTCCCCTACACATATGTATATATCTTTAAATATATATATTTTTTGAAAATTTTCAATTATTCACACACAACTTACTTTTAACTCTCTTTTCTTACATTGTTAATTAAGTATTTTTATTTAAACTGTTCTGCTTTATATATTCTAATCATATTTAGCAAAAGACCATTTGATTAAAGTATATTGATAAACTAACCATTTCCTAATTCAGTAGTTCATAACTTCATATATATACATTATCTATATGTATATAATTGTATATATGTTTATTAACATTTCACGTGGAATTCGTTTAAATTTAATTTAACTTTCTGTTTTAAAAATTAAACAATTTTATTGGACAAATATTCCTTTCTAGGGTTGACTTTTTACATAGAAGTTGAAATAAATCAAACACATGAAAATGATTCCAAAATTTCTTTGATCATCATTTTTTACATGTGTATTCTTTTATTGTCATTGTGTTTATATTTGATCTTGTTGTCAAATTTGGTTTGAAGAAATTGTTTGTTTGTTATAGGATTCAAACACCACCTTGAAGATAAAAATGGTTTGACTCTAGTAAAAGAAGAATTTGATGTTCAAATTTAAACGGTAAAGAAAATCTGAAAAGAAATTGATGAACTGAGTCTAAATCATAGAACTGGTCCTGAAAGACTTTTAGACAACTAAGGGGCGTACTCGATTTTATTTTTTTGAGGGGTTAGCTCAGTGACAACAAGATTTGGTCTTTAAGGCTCCTCTCTAAAAGTCGATTCAAATCCCTCCAAAGCCACTGTAGATTTTCTTGAATGTTTTATAGAGTTTTGTGGGTTTAGTTGATGTGCCTGCAAAGTGGCACGAACACCCACAATTAACAAAAAAAATGATTAAAAAACGTGCATTATTTTCTTTTCAAATTGGTGCATATCAACTTTGTATAATATATGTTTGATCACGTTCAAGACGTAGCACAGTTGTTTCCGGTATGGTAAAATGCATAAATTAACTAGAATTCGAGTCTTGTGGAGCATCTCCAACATGGATGTTATATTTTTTTTCTACTTTTCTAAATTTGAAGATTTCTTCATTCTCTCTGTCCTACTTTTCTCTAATTTAAAGAAGAGGAACACATAGTTTGTACTGATTTGTTCACATGATGCTCTTGAAATGAGACACTATCTCAAGTTTGTTTTATGCACCAATTTCCTTGATCATCAAATAAGTCAAAATACCAAGCATTCAATGCCATTGCTCAAGTCAAAACACACCATCGTTTACAAGAATAATCGTCAATAAAGATGATCAAATTTGAACTACTTTAGAGTGTCAGAATCAAACAAAACCAAACCCTAAAATCATCTGAAAATAGCCGTATATGATTTCTATGTAAGTTAAGGGGTGGTTCGTGTAGGTTTCTATTCTTAAGGGTAAGTTTGTGCAACAAACTTTTCCACACCAAGTCTCATTTTCAAGAGATACCTTCTATCGATGTCCACCTCCTTACTTACGAGATTAATGCCTCGAAAACAACAAAAAACATTCCTTTTGATTTGGGAAAAACAAGCTTAATGGTAGGTGTCTGAGACAGTTTGCATGCACCTCAAACTAGTTGTAATAACCCTAATCTAAATTTTAGACTTAGACTCTAAATAAGATTAATTTGGGCTTTTAAATAAAAAGGGATTAAGACTACATATTTGGACTTGGGCTAAATTCATAGATGAGCCCTAAAAGCCCAAGGTATTTATAAAGGATAGCAAGAGAAAAATCAACCATTTCTCCTCATTTCAGATATTCATTGTGTGTGTTTTGATGGTGTAAACGTGAGAGTCAAGCAAAGAAAGGAGAAGAGCATTTTGAAGGAGATTCATCAAGAAATCAAGCAATCTCAGGTACCCAACTTCATCCTCTTCATCTCCTAACTTAGTTAGGTCTTTTGGGGATGATTAGAATTATTGGGAGGTTATGAGTTTGATTGTTTATCTATGTTTAAGATTCTCAAATCAAGGGATATGAGATGAATAGAAGATTTTAATGGCTATCTTCATTTCTTTTATTGGTTCTTTGCATTTGGGTTGATTTCAAGAAAAACCCACCATGGATGACCATGAGCTCTTCATGAGGATTGAATCAATGGATTCAAATATGATGAAATTGGATGGTTATATTTTCTATTTATGTTTAGGAAGGTAATGGGTATGTTTTGGGTTTACTCCTTATCATTAATGTATGATTTTGGAGTCATAGGAATCTTTGTTTTGGAGTAAAGTGGAGTTTTGGAGGTTATTTGGTGAATCTGAGAAAAAGAAAGCTTGACAGTGGCTTAGGCCAGTTGTAACGCCAGTTATAACCCACGTCGGGCTGACGCCAGTTATAACCCACGTTACAACTCACGTCAGACTCTGTTTGGCTTACGTGAGTTACCACGCCAGTTATAACCCACGTCGGGCTGACGCCAGTTATAACCCACGTTACAACTCACGTCAGACTCTGTTTGGCTTACGTGAGTTACCACGCCAGTTATAACCCACGTCGGGCTGACGCCAGTTATAACCCACGTTACAACTCACGTCAGACTCTGTTTGGCTTACGTGAGTTACCACGCCAGTTACAACCTACGTCGGGCTAACGCCAGTTATAACCCACGTTACAACCCACGCCAGGCACTGTCTTGCACACATTCTTCCGTTTCGTTTCGCGCATCGAGTCGGAGATTGGACCTTTGGGCTAGGGATTTATTCTAGGACTATATTAGAAGACTTTTGAGGATACTTTGAGATGTTAACACTTATATTTCTTTGGTGAATTTAGGCGTTCGGTTTGGAAGAGTTCTACCGTTTGGACTTGGACTAGGTGTGGCATCGTCAGGTGAGTTCCCCTGACTTAAACTACAATTTTTGGTAAAATTGATTTGGGAAACTGATCATGGTATTTAAATTGGAAGCATGCTAAATGATTTATATTTTCTTCGGTTTATATAAATGATAATTGTCGAATTGACCTAGATATCGCGATATTCCTAGATGAATTGGACATGTTCATAGGATAGTGTGTGTACCTTGAGATCTTGCAAATCTCTTGGGAGTTTATTTCGTACATCTCGAACTCGTTTGAGGTGTACGACATACCCGTTTGTGGCAAGTTTACGGGCAATAATTATTAAGTCATATGTGGCAAGTTTATGACTAACTGGAGTTTTTCTACTATCCTTGTTCATGGTCCTGTATTTAAATTGTTGCTTCTTTTTTCTAACGATTTATCTCTTCGGATTTAAATGTTTTATATAATTGCCGTTTATTTGGGAATTCACTAGACCTTGTGGTCTAACCCTCGCTTTCCAAAAACTAAAATCATTTTCAGGTAAAGGCTTGGTCGAGAGTTCGTCCAAGGGAAAGGGTAGGATGTGAGCCAGTCGTTGAGGAGATCGGATGGCATAGAGACTTACCTAGTTTAAATAATTCTCAGCTGTGGATAGTTTTATTTTTTCCGCTGCAAAACATTGGGATGTAATAGATATTAGACTCTTATTGGTATTTTAAATTATCTATTTATGTTGGATTTCATTTCATGGAAATTGGGTCGTTACAAGTGGTATCAGAGCCCTAGTTTAAGTGAATTAGGCAATCCAGGAGCGCCTAGTCTTAGACTTTGAGATAGGAAACACGGCTGAGAATTCAGGGACCATAAGATAAAGACCTTGACAGGGATATTGTTAATAGGGTAGTGAGGACTAGCATGTAAGGTAAATTTAGGATTACACTTGGCCAATGTAATTGTGAATTTACAGGTACATGTGCGTGCTCGTTTACCTTGTTACACGTGAACTGTTATTTAAGTTATGCTTGTTTTGGCATTTCAGTTTGATCATGGCAACTCGTTCTGCAAGGAGTAGGGATACTCCCATTGTGGGTCAAGACTCCTCCGAGCCGAAAGAGAATGGACCTATTGGAAATCCGGGTGCGGTGGGCACCCAAGTTCGTGGAAGAGGTCGAGTTAGGGGCCGGGGAAGAAGCGTGAGCCAAGTGGTGGGTGAGCCACCAATCCCACCCGAATTGGGGACTAGAAGTCGTGGAAGAGGTCGTAGTCGTGGAAGGGGGACGAGTGCGGGGATAATGGAACGTCAAGAATTACCCGCATAAGTAAGTTCAATTGGAGGAAGGGGACGAGGTCGTGGTAGGGGTCGAAGGGGAGTCACGGAGCAAGCATTTGTGACTCAAGAAACATTTGCTAATGAAATGGGAAAAGTACAAACCGCTCTTCAAACCTTGTTGACTCACCACCAAAACTCAAACCCCTCAAGTCATGAGCAGAGTGAAGGGATGGAAGTATCTAGTGTGCCCAAGACCGAAGTGGGTGGTTATTCCCAATCAACTCTGGTTGTGATACCCGACACTAAGCAAGTTGATGGATGTAGTTACAAAGCGTTTGCCTCGTGCAAGCCTCCTACTCACAAGGGAGAGCGCGATCCGGTTTTGGCCTTGAAATGGTTAAGGGAAATGGAGATGGCTTTTGATACTAGCAATTGTGCGGATAAGGACAAAGTGAAGTATGCCCTTTCGATGCTAAAAGGGGATGCTCTTTATTGGTGGGATATCGAGTCCGCTAAGGAAGGAGAGGGGGCGGCAAGGAGAATGTCATGGGAATCGGTTGCTAGTAGGTTTAAGGCTCAATTTTGCCCTTTGGCGGCGATCAAGAAGCTAGAAGAGGAATTTCTTAAGTTGGAGCAAGGAAGTATGACGGTACAAGAATACACTCTCAAGTTTATAGAGAAGTCTCGATTTGCTTTAAAGTATGTTTCAACTGAAGAGTGTCGTGTAGAGAGGTATATATGGGGTTTGAGGAGTGATATCCGTGAGTTGGTCATTACAAGGAACCCTACCACCTTCCAAGCAGCGATAGATGCGGCTGAGATGACTGAAAAGGAGAAGAACCGGCAAATGACTGAGAGGGTTGGAGACAAGAGAAAGTGGGAAGGAGCGGGATGTGAGGCGAAGAAGGCGAAATTCTCTCGACCCGAATCGCGAGGAAAGAAAGGGTTTGTTGTTAGCCCATGTGGGAAGTGCCACCGAATTCATAGAGGTGAGTGTGGGATGGATTCGAGATCGTGCTACCGATGTGGATTGCTCGGTCATTTGTCTAGAGATTGTCCATCGGGGAAATCTTGCTTTCGGTGTGGTTCTCCCAATCACATTAGGCCAGATTGTCCTCAACTGAAAAAGGGAGGGGTGGATATGCAAGGGAGTCGATCGAGTGGAAGGAACGATGAGAAGAGGTCAGAACCGGCACGCCCGGAAGGACGTGTATTTCAGATGACTACTGCTGAGGCTGAGGAGATACCGGACGTGGTGACAGGTACATTCTTGGTTAACTCTTTATGTGCCAAGGTGTTATTTGATTCAGGAGCTAACCGTTCCTTTATATCACCTGATTTTGTGAAATTGTTGCGTTTGAAACCTAAGAGATTGGCCTATGTGTTTGAAGTTGAAACAGCCGATGATAACCATGTTATTGTTAGGGAGGTGTTTGATGATTGTTCTATTGATCTAGAGGGTAGTTTGGTACCTCTTCAGTTGCACCCTATGCCAATGGGTGAATTTGATGTTATTTTGGGGATGGATTAGCTAGCCAAGAACAATGCCAATATTGTCTGTAATAAGAAGTTAATCAACGTGCAATTACCGGAAAGAGGGACGGTAGTGATTTATGGGAATAGACGTGACAGGAACACTAGTCTTATTTCGATGATAAAAGCTAGCCGGTGTATGAAGAAGGGTTGTGTGAGTTACTTAGCATATGTAGTAGATGCTAAGAAAGAGAAGCGAAAGTTGGAAGAGGTAGATGTTGTGAAAGATTATCCCGAAGTATTTCCGGATGACTTGACGAGTCTACCACCGAATCGTCAGATTGAATTTAGTATCGATTTAGTACCCAACGCTACTCTGATAGCACGTGCACCGTATCGATTGGCACCTTCAGAAATGAAGGAGATGATGTCACAACTTCAAGAGCTCTTGGATAAAGGGTTCATTCGACCGAGTACATCACCATGGGGAGCACCGGTGTTGTTTGTCAAGAAGAAGGATGGGACTATGCGAATGTGTATCGATTATCGTGAGTTGAACAAAGTCACGGTCAAGAATAAATATCCATTGCCAAGGATAGATGATTTGTTTGACCAATTGCAAGGAGCAAGTTACTTTTCGAAAATTGACTTGAGATCGGGATATCATCAATTGAAGGTGAAGGAAGGAGACGTGCTTAAAACGGCGTTCCGAACCCGGTATGGCCACTACGAGTTTTTGGTGATGCCCTTTGGGTTAACCAATGCCCCGGCGGCATTTATGGATCTGATGAATAGAGTGTGCCAACCTTACTTAGACAAGTTCGTAATCGTCTTTATAGACGACATTTTGATTTACTCAAGGTCGGAAGAAGCCCATAAAGAACACCTTCATCAAGTGTTGCAACTATTGAAGAATGAGAAGCTTTATGCAAAATTCTCCAAATGTGAGTTTTGGCTAAGAGAGGTTCAGTTTTTGGGTCATGTTGTGTCGCGACATGGTATAAAAGTAGATCCGACCAAGATTGAAGCCATCAAGAGTTGGGAGCCACCTAGAACCCCATCGGAAGTGAGGAGTTTCCTTGGGTTGGCAGGTTACTACCGCAAATTCATTAAGGATTTTTCACGCATTGCAACACCCTTGACGTCCTTAACCAAGAAGAGTGTTAAGTTTGTGTGGTCAGAAGAGCAGGCGAAAGCATTTCAAACTTTGAAGGAAATGTTGTGTAGTGCCCCAATTCTAACGTTGTCGGAGGGTACGGATGATTTCGTGGTATATAGCGATGCATCCAAACTTGGGTTGGGATGTGTTTTGATGCAACGGGGAAATGTAATCGCTTATGCGTCGCGACAGTTGAAGGATCATGAGAAGCGGTACCCCACGCATGACTTGGAATTGGCGGCCGTTGTTTTCGCTTTGAAGATTTGGAGACACTACCTGTATGGGACTAAGTGTCAGATTTTCATGGATCACAAAAGCCTTCGTCACTTGTTTGATCAAAAGGAGTTGAATATGCGACAGCGAAGATGGATGGAGTTATTGACTGATTATGATTGTGAGATCGAGTACCATCCGGGGAAGGCCAATGTGGTGGCCGATGCATTAAGCCGTAAGGAAAGAGGGGAATCATCAAAGATTGTGGCATTTCGAGCCGAAGCAAAGTATGATTTAGTCGAAGAAATCAAGAAGTGTTAAGAAGAAGCATCTTTAGAGGAAAACCACAAGAAGGAAAGAATTGTGGGACTTGTGTCATCTTTTACGGAAGATGATCAGGGAATGAAATGTTTCAACGGTCGAGTTTGGGTTCCTAAGTCGGGTGAAGTACAAAAGAAAGTGTTGGATGAAGCACACAAGTCGCGTTATTCCATACATCCGGGTAATAACAAGATGTATAGGGATCTTCGTCAGTTTTATTGGTGGCCCGTAATGAAGAAAGATATTGCCCACTATGTTGAACGATGTCTGACCTGTTTACAAGTGAAAGTCGAGCATCAACGACCTTATGGTAAACTGCAACCGCTAGACATTCCAGTATGGAAATGGGATCATATTACCATGGACTTTGTGATGATGTTGCTAAGGACACCGAGGGGCTTTGACGCCATTTGGATAATCGTGGACCGTTTGACTAAATCGGCGCATTTCCTACCAATGAAGGAGTCTTATCCGCCAGACAGATTGGCAAAGCTTTATATCGACGAAATTGTGGTTAGACATGGAGTGCCAGTGTCTATAGTGTCAGATCGGGACACTCGGTTTACATCAAAATTTTGGGACGGCTTTCAAAGAGAAATGGGGTCGCAAATCAATATGAGTACCGCATACCACCTGCAGACTGATGGTCAGAGTGAGCGGACTATTCAAACGATGGAAGACATGTTGAGAGCTTGTGTAATAGATTTTGGTGGATCGTGGGAAGAACACTTGCCCTTGATCGAATTTGCGTATAACAATAGTTATCATGCAAGTATTCAAGCAGCTCCTTATGAAGCGTTGTATGGTAGAAAGTGTAGGACGCCTTTATGTTGGAACGAGGTTGGGGAGAAGCAATTGACGGGACCCGAGATCGTTCAACTAACGGCGGATAAAATTGTGCAAATTCGAGAAAGAATGAAAGTCGCACATGATAGACAGAAAAGTTACGCGGACAAGAGGCGAAAAGACATTGAATTTCAGAAAGGGGACATGGTAATGTTGAAGATATCACCTTGGAAGGGTGTAGTCCGTTTTGTCAAAAGAGGAAAGCTAAGCCCCCGATATATAGGGCCATTTGCGATAACGGAACGAGTTGGAGATGTTGCTTATAAGCTCGACTTACCGGAAAAGTGTTTAGCCGAGGTAGATAACACTTTCCATGTTTCTAACTTAAGGAAGTGTTTAGCCGAGGTAGATTCGATTGTACCGTTGGACGATGTTCATGTTGACACGAAGTTGCATTTTGTCGAGGAGCCGGAAGCGATTGTAGATCGTAAGGTGAAGAAATTGAGGAACAAAGAGATCAACTTAGTTAAGGTGAACTGGCGATTTCACAAGGGACAGGAAGCCACATGGGAATTGGAGTCTGAAATGAGGACTAAGTACCCTCATCTTTTCGCTGAATGAATTCCGGGGACGGAATTCTTTCAAGGGGGGAGTGTTGTAATAACCCTAATCTAAATTTTAGACTTAGACTCTAAATAAGATTAATTTGGGCTTTTAAATAAAAAGGGATTAAGACTACATATTTGGACTTGGGCTAAATTCATAGATGAGCCCTAAAAGCCCAAGGTATTTATAAAGGATAGCAAGAGAAAAATCAACCATTTCTCCTCATTCCAGATATTCATTGTGTGTGTTTTGATGGTGTAAACGTGAGAGTCAAGCAAAGAAAGGAGAAGAACATTTTGAAGGAGATTCATCAAGAAATCAAGCAAATGAGAACTCAACTTTGATTGTGAACGTGAAAACAAATGAGAGCGTGACATGTGTCAAAATAAGCAATATTCAGACTGAATATACAAAGGAATATCCAGTCTAGTATATATTCAGTCTGAATATACGAAGGAATATTCAGACTGAATATTCTTTTTGTATATTCAGACGGAATATATACTATATTTAGTCTGAATATTTCTTTGAATGAGACACATGTCGCACTCTCATTTGTCTTCACGTTCACAACCAAATTTGAGTTCTCATTTGAACCCGTCCCTATATATATATATATATATATATATAGAGAGAGAGAGAGAGAGAGAGACATCTTAAATACAAATCAATCAAATGTTACAAACTCGTATAAACTAATATATAAATGATTTTTTTGATGATTTTTTTTCATCAAACACTATGATTTAAGATGTTATTTCACATATGTTTGTTTCATAATGTAAAAGTTTCACATGCATTTGTTTTCATAAGTTGAAAGTTTCACATATATTTGTTTCATAATATAAGAGTTTCACATGTATATATTTCATAAGTGATTTTTTCACAAGGTGAAACAAACAAATGTGTGATAATATCTTAAATCATAGTGTTTGATGAAAAAAATCAAGAAGAAAATCATTTTTATATTGGTTTATAGGAGTTTGTAACATTTGGTTGGTTTCTATTTTAAGATGTCTCTCTCTCTCTCTCTATATATATATAAATCACTACTTTTATTTTATGGTAGAAATTAGAGGTTGTTATTTTACCTCTTAACATTATCAAAATAGACATGAGTGAAAGTGTAAAAATAAAGGATTATGATCCAAGTCCATAATTTAAGAGACCATACATGTAAAATTTGGGCTAGGTCTACAAGAACATGTGTTTTTGAAACCTTACATATTTGGTCCCTATAATTATAGACCTAGTTTAAAAGTTCTTTTTTACACTTTCAATTATTTGTAATAATGGACTTGATTTTTTATGGACCTATGTCTATTTTGGTAATTTTTAAAAGAAATGAATAAGAGATAAAAACCAATACTGAAAAATAACTATTTGATTAATTTTCCTTTTTATTATCAACAAAACGATAAATATTATCTGAAAAAACAAAAATTTAAAACACGAACAACAATTTATAAGAGATCACATCTACTAGAGATGGAAATTTTACCCGTTTGAGTTAGGGTTAATGGGCAACGAGACGGGGACGATGATCTATTTTCATATCCGAAATGGGGGCGGGGATGACATTACCCGTCCCTAATATACCCAACTAATTTTTCTAACATATATATATATATATATATATATAGTGCGTATAAATAAATATACATGTAACCGAGGGGGGAAGACGTCAAAAAAAAAAAACTGAAAAACATCTTGGGAGTCCTTCATCTGGACGGTATACACAAATGCATACAAACGATTGAAGTTGTTTTTTTTCCATGCACGTGTATATGTTACATACTACCAATATGCATTTGTGTATATCATCCAGATGAAGGCTCACATGATGTTCTTCAGTTTTCCATTGAACATGAACACGTACATATATATATATATGTATTTATTTATTATTAAATATTGTTGATTAATGTATTAACAATTTTTTATAATTTAAATTTTAAAATACGTCGATTTAACTAAACGGCCAAACGGGTTTCTCAAACCTATCGAGGATTCTTTACCCCAAGCCTGTCTGAGATTATTCGGATCGGTTTTAAACGGGTCAGGTCGAAGACGGATGCATTACCCGCCCCGTTTCATCCCTACATCCATATTCCAAATCCGTTGATTTTGATTCCATTCCAAACACCCCCTTTCACAGTTGGTATTAATATTATGCATGGCGCGAATCAATAGGAAATAAAGAGAGAGATGAGTGAATGAAGAGAACCACAAGGAGCTCCCACAAATTCTACGGTGAATCAATCGGCTCCGAATCTCTAGGGTTTCCAATCAAACCACAGATCGTCCAAACCGGTCCAATCCATTTGGCAATTTCCACTTTCACTCTCCAACTCATCATCAACCGTCGCCGGATTCGATAATATCCGACGATCGTTTCTACAGTTCAGGTGCGGAAACGCTGGTTTTTGTTGGTTTTTTTTTCTAATTTGTCGTTTCACGAATTTGCGAGCTCGGTGTTGTGTTTTGATTTGAGATCCTCGAAGATCGAATTGGATTTTTGATGTGAAAAATTCGGGGAAAAATGGAGGGATTCGAAGTGGACGAAGGTTGATTTAGAAATTTAGCGGGTATGTGTTTTTGTTACCTGCTGTTTCGCATTATAATTTGTGTATATACGACAGCCATTGAGCTTATTTTGATGTTATTTATATTAGGAATATTTCGTGGCATGGATCACGTAATGCACTCGCGATTTCACGGTGATTCTGAGTTCAGTATTTAGATCAGGTCATTGTAAAATAGTGATGGTGCACATCCTTTAACGATGAAGGAATTTGCAGTGACAGAGCTTTGCGTTTGATATGCAGATGGTATGTATCTACGAATGTCTGTTTTTCTTCGAATTGCCTGTAATACTTTGTGTGAAGACTTTTATCCATGTTCCATGACCAAATCACGATAAAGCTGATGGTCGTCATGAAGTTATTGGTATATGGAACCTATATACAAATATATTATGCGTTCCCTTTTTGGAAATAAACGATTCTCCTGAGATAATCTTGAAGTTGTGCTTTACTTGTTGATATTCACTATGTGGATGATTTTTATGTGTCAACTTGTAGTAGTCAGTGAAAGTATGTTATATTTGCTAATAAGGGTATTTACTTGTTTTGATTAGGATGCTTATTCATGTGGTCAGATTCCTTCTAATGCTGCTTCCCTTTTCTGCTACCATACTTCTGGCTTCTGATGAGTCTCTGAATCATTATGCAGGATATTACTGAAAAAATCACCCTAGGCTCTCAAGTGTGGGTGGAAAACCCGTCAGTGGCTTGGATTGATGGCGTAGTGTCGAAAATAGATGGAACAGAAGCTGAGATCCAAACTACTGATGGGAAGAAAGTAAGTTGATCTATATTCTTGTCAATCAGTTCATTTTGGTTTCTTTGCCAAGTTCACCCTTTCATTGGGGAAAAAGGTGGAAGTCATGGTGTCAAGTTGGCAAGTTCTGCCTGATGACTCTAAGCCAACTTTGAGGCTAAATGAAATGCTTGGAACCATGATCCTAGAAAGTGACAAAGAATCGGCCAAAAATCCTTAAAGTACAGTAGTTCTACTTGGTACCTTATAGAGTTAAAGTTGTTATGCAGCTTTATAAGCAGTTTCAAGTCGACACCACTCCCTTTTAAGCTTAACTATAATGTTATGATTTTAAGTGTTGTCGTCAGTGAACGATACTGGAAGATGAGAAATAAAAGTGTTCAAACTTCTTTCTAAGTTCGTAATTTCTTTTGTCTATAAACTCTACCCTTTACTGCCTATAGGTTGTTACGCAACTAAAAAAAGTATACCCTAAAGAGTTGGACACTCCTGATGGTGGAGTTGACGACATGACCAAGCTTTCTTATTTGCATGAGCCTGGAGTTTTGCATAATCTATCTATCAGATATCAACGGGATAAAATCTATGTAAGAGGATCTCCAACTTCAGTTTCATTTATAGTTTCTACTATTGTTCAGTCTGGTGAGGGAAAAACGTTGGATTACTGCAACTATGGGAGGCTTTGTCATAATATTATATCGTACTCTGACATTATGGCAGACTTATACAGGCAATATCCTCATCGCCGTTAACCCATTTCAAAGTTTGCCTCACTTGTATGATACTCACATGATGGAAAAATACAAAGGAGCACAATTTGGGGCTCTAAGTCCTCATGTATTTGCAATTGCAGAATTTGCTTTCAGGTAATATTCCATTTTTTTTTTGTATTGCATATCATCTAAAGAGATCACATAGACATGCTTACTTGAGATGAATCAGGGAAATGGTTAATGGAGGAAGAAGCAACTCAATCTTGGTCAGCGGTGAAAGTGGGGCGGGTAAGACTGAGACTACTAAGATGCTTATGCGTTATCTTGCATATGTTGGCGGTCATAAAGGCTCTGAAGGACGAACAGTTGAACAACAAGTTCTAGAAGTAAGATGTCAAAGTAACTTTAATTCTTGGTTGTATCTCTTTAAACGGTACATTCAACCAATTAAAAATGCAACTGATTTTGATGAGGTTAGTCTGTGAGTCTTATTTTCCGTTAGATTAAACATTCTTTCTAAATTGAATTTATTCTTTAAAATGTAAAAATTCGGCTGTGAAAGGATTGTATTTGACTTTGGTTACAAAGCCAACAAAACCTAATACTGAACCAAACCAAACTAAACTAAACCAATATGAACCCGATATATCCCACACCTAACTACACCTAATACATATGCTAATGCACCCACTTTCATTATTGCTCTCTGGACCCACAATTATCCCTTTCTCACTTCTTCCTTACAAGTAAATGCAGGTAAACTAGCTTTTGGTTCTGATTAATTTGTCAAGGTCAATCTAGTATTGTCCAAATTCTCTCATGAACGATCACATGGGAAGGTGGAGATGGGAATATATACCACAACTACAACTTTGGCATACCATAAAATAGCTATAATATGTGGACATGGGTACTTACCCTTTAATCATATTTATGGAATTGGTCAAATGATCTATGGATCTCATATTAGGCTTTTGTAGCCTATCATGTTTCAGTTAGTTGTTATGTGTTGTTTCGACACTTTAGAAAAGTGATTTTTTGGCAAGTTAAAGGATATAAGAGAGAGAGGCTTGTTAAACTAGTAGATGCTTCGTAAACAGGGCGAGATTAGGATGCGGAAATGTGAGATTAGCTTGATAAAGTTTTCACCACCAACCTAACAATCAGATTGAATCGAGGGTAAAGTAATAAAACACCATCATGATTAATCAAATTGGCGAACACACTAACAATAAAGAAGAATCAACTCCTTTTGTGTATAGAACATTCCTCAAAATACAATTTGGGAGTCATTATATAGAGCTAGTATCATGTTTGGTTTTTTTTTAAAGTAGGTTTTCGTGTTTTCTACCACTTGTGGCCCTTAAAGACCCATCTTGTATTCTATATAATCAAGGTTTTCTTTACATATCGATAATCGGTTATTTACCCTAAGGTTTAACCGGCAAACTTTCCAAGTTCTATTAGACTAGGATGTCTTCCTACACCAGGGATGGAATTAAAAAATGTTGAAATCCGGAGAAGTTGGTGTGACACCAGTTAGGAGAGGAAGAGGCTGGCAAAGATTGACATTGTGAGAACTAATTAAGAGAGATTTAAGTGAGGCAATAAGCTAAAAAAGTTGACCTTGAATGTGAGTACATTAAAGGATGCTATTCGTGTTCATGAGCCTTAGCAAGTTGACCTCTTTATAATTTATTTTGGCTTCATTTGTAACCTACCCTGACTAATTTAAACTG
This sequence comes from Silybum marianum, assembly GCA_036898165.1. Lineage (NCBI taxonomy): Eukaryota > Viridiplantae > Streptophyta > Magnoliopsida > Asterales > Asteraceae > Silybum > Silybum marianum. The sequence continues at coordinate 1,772,924 of CM072530.1, forward strand.
AGAATATGTGGAACCCCTAGATCACTCTCCAAAAGAGTCGTTGAGGAGAAAGGGGAGGTTCCGACATATATACATAAGAAAATGGTCCAAGTCTAGCCGATGTGAGACTCCAACACACCCCCTCCAACGGAGCCTAGATGGATACAAGTTGTCCCGGGTTGTCGTGAGGGGGTTAGCCAGAGTGTCAAGTCCCTAGAGTGACATACCTTGGCTCTGATACCATGTGTGAATATGTGGAACCCCCAGATGACTCTCCAAAAGAGCCCTTGAGGAGAAAGGGGAGGTTCCAACACACACATATATATATATGTATGTATAGAGGAAAGTTCAAATAAGAACTCAAATTTGGTTGTGAACGTGTGGACAAATGAGAGAGCGGCACGTGTCTGAATGTAGATTATTCAGACTTATTAATCAAAGAAATATTCAGACTGAACATAGTATTTATTTAGTCTGAATAAATACTACATTCAGCCTGAATATTCTTTGATTATTCCATCTGAATATGACACGTGTCGCACTCTCATTTGTCCTCACGTTCACAACCAAATTTGAGTTCTCATTTGAACCCGCCCCTATGTTTTGTGTGTGTGTGTATATAATATAGAAGAAAATGGTCCAAGTCTAGCTGATGTGGACTCCAACACTTAAGACAAAAAGATTGTTTTGTAATATATGCCAATAGGTTATGTTCTTTGCTTTGCCATGCTAACCTATCCATTTCTCTTGATTACATGTCGTAAATGCAGTCAAATCCAGTTCTGGAAGCATTTGGCAATGCAAAAACCGTTAGAAATAACAATTCCAGGTGCAGAACTGTTCAAGTTAGCCTACAAGAAACTTGATAATACTTGTTCAATAACTAATTCCATTGGCTGTAAATTCCCGTGATCCTTTGTGCTATCTTTCTGCAGCCGTTTTGGAAAATTTGTTGAGATTCAGTTCGATAAATGTGGAAGAATATCTGGAGCTGCCATCCGTACATACCTTCTAGAAAGATCTCGTGTTTGCCAAATTTCAGATCCTGAACGCAACTATCACTGTTTCTATCTTCTTTGTGCAGCACCCCCGGAGGTGGTTTTTATGCATCATGTATTCTATAGGCTTAGGATCGTGTGAGAAGGAGAGTTAAGGTAAGAAGCGTAAGAAGAGATCTGAACCATTGATCACTTTTAATCTCATACCCATCCATGAATTGCGCCTTAGAAGGGAGTTGATCCGGTGCTTCTCGGTGCACCTCATCTTGGTGCATCTCATTCTAATGTGCATCCAAGGGTGGAGATCCCTTCTTACGCTTCTTACCATATATGCTACTTCTCACCGGAACCCAACCCGTATTCTATAATTCAGATCCTACCTAGCTACTTAAAGATTACTAACTTTTTTTCATAACTTTATTAAGGAAACCAAGAAATATAAATTGGGAGACCCTAAATCGTTTCACTATCTCAATCAATCAAATTGCTATGAACTTGTTGGTGTAAGCGATGCCCATGATTATCTTGCCACCAGGAGAGCCATGGATATTGTTGGAATTAGCCAAACAGAACAGGTTGTAACATCTTTAAACTGGATTGTTTGTTATTTTATTTTATTTTACTTTATTGTGTAATAAGCTGTCAATAACATACGTATTTTCCAGGATGCAATTTTCAGCGTTGTGGCTTCAATTCTCCATCTTGGTAATCTTGAATTTTCTAAAGGGGAAGAGAATGATTCGTCAATCCTGAAAGACGACAAATCCAAATTTCATCTTAAGATGACAGCAGAGCTGCTAAGGTGTGTTTAGAGCTGTGATATTCTCATTTCTTTCTGTCTCCGTTTTTTTTGGAATATATGTCTAATTATAGTTATGTGTGTGTGTTTGTTTGCATCTAAATGACCGCATTTTGAACGCAAAAAAGCAACCGCATAACCGCTATGCTGTTTTGGTGTTTAAAAAGTGATTTTATGGGCATTTATTTAGGATTTGCTTTTGGTTTTTATATCTTAGTCCAACAATATCAAGGCTTCATTATTCTTATTTTATTACCAGGACACCATTATTTTTATTTTTTTGAACTTGGACACCATTATTCTGATTTTTCTAGATTTGGACACTATCACTTTGACCTCTTGATTTGAATTAAAAGTATTCACATTGTTCAATTATTTTTATTTGGACTTGGACAACATTATTCTTATAAATTATGTTATGTACGCATATATATATATATGTATAGGGGCGGGTTCAAATGAGAACTCAAATTTGGTTGTAAACGTGAGGACAAATGAGAGTGCGACACGTGTCATATTCAGACTGAATAATCAAAGAAATATTCAGACTGAATATATACTATATTCAGACACGTGTCGCACTCTCATGTGTCCTCACGTTCACAACCAAATTTGAGTTCTCATTTGAACTTTCCTCTCTCTCTCTCTCTATATATATATATATAGGGTCAGGTTCAGGAGATAACCGTAAAAAATGAAAAACTAAGGAACACCTTGGTAACCATATGCACATGTGCATACAAGTAATTTGTAACATGCACACGTGCATATGCATATGTGTATAAAAACCAAAAAACAACTTAAATTACTTGTATGCACATGTGCATACCGTCCAGAATCCAGATGAACAGTTACCAGGGTGTTCCTCAGTTTTTCATTTTTTTGTTGTTTTCCCTTGAATGTCTCTCTCTCTCTATATATATATACACACACACACACACACACACCCATATATGATTCTAATTATTATATGAACCGCTTTACCATCGCGATACCGCTACTTCAAATCATGTTCCTGGCCACGATTACATATTTTGACCGCTGTAAAAGCATAGTCTGTATGAGTCTGTGTGTGTTTGTGTATGCATGTGTTTTGAATTGTTGTCTACATCTTCAGGTGTGATATACAGTCACTGGAAGATGCACTACTGAAACGTGTGATGGTTACTCCAGAAGAAGTTATCAAGAGAAGCCTTGATCCTGAGAGTGCAACCTTCAGTAGGGATGGTTTAGCTAAGACCTTATATTGTCGTTTATTTGACTGGTATTTTCCTCCTTTCATGTTGATTTGATTTACCATACATACATACATATATATATATATAGTTCCTGGCTGTTGGAGACAATATTGCTGAGTTTTTCAAAAAGATTCTCACAAACTTGGAATTTTTTTTTGGATTATGCATTTAAATAGTTTGTTGTTCCATGTATAATTGTTCAAAGGGCTTGCTTAAGTGAGACGGATGTAGAAATTTTTACAAGTGGTGGCACAATTTGACTATAAGAAACAAATATATGTATATTTTTCATAGAATCATCATTGGTCTGTTGGTAGTTCATTGTTTTTTTCAAAAGTGAGGTCCTGGTTCAAGTCTTATATTGCAAAATTTTCTCAGAAACATAATAAATTAAAAGCTAAAAACTAAGAAGACGAGACTAACATGATTTGAACTCGTGTCTAGGGTGGAAGAAAAACCCTGCAAACCAACTCTACCAAAGGAAATTTGTGTCCTCATTGTAGTTTCAAAATATATACCGTGGCACACCACAAATTGATACGGTGACACTTTTCATGACCCTATAATTTTTTACAAATTGATACAGTGTCACCATATCTAATACAGTGGGTCCGTCCTTGTTGCTTAGTTACTTTAGTTTTTTTTTGAAAGGGTATCCTAGGCATTTGCCTAGACTAATCCCTGGCAATTTTAAGACTGCTAAAGCATGCATCCCTGAGATAATTCCCCGGTGGCCACAAGGTGTTTGCTCCTGGATTCAAACCTGGGGTAGATAGATTATCTAGCCTCATCCCCCACAAGCCTTAACCAATACGCCACAAGCCTTGTGGTTTTTTACTTTAGCTTCTGGAGGTGCATGATTTTTTTTCATATTTACAGGTTGGTGGATAAAATTAATGTGTCGATTGGGCAAGATCCGAAGTCAAATTCTCTAATCGGAGTCCTTGACATATATGGTTTCGAGAGCTTTAAAAACAATAGGTAAGTTTTCGGCATATGGAATAATTATTAGAGAATTGCTTCTTTGTTGACTTGATTGATATGATTCAGTCGTAATTTCCTTTAAATTGGACAGTTTTGAACAGTTCTGTATTAATTTCACTAACGAGAAGCTGCAACAACACTTCAATCAGGTCTGATCTGACTAAAGGTGTTTTTGACAAAATTGGTAAATACTTTCCATTATGAACATATAACTGATTTCCATAATTAATTGTTTCTTTTATATAGCATGTTTTCAAGATGCAGCAAGAGAAATACTGCAAAGAGGAAATCGACTGGAGCTACATAGAGTTTGTAGACAACAAGGACATCCTAGATCTTATTGAAAAGGTTATACATACATATATATATTAAAATTATGAAATCCTCAACTCATTCTTTTGATTCCTGCAGTTCTCTTGCTCGATAATCTATCACTCGATCTAGTCACTACAACAAAATTAGTTTTATAGGACACCTAAACCTTGTTTGTTTTTTCATTTTAAGCTCTTAATCACCACTTATGTCTGATTCATTTAGACGTTTATAACCATTTCAAAACTGAAATTAGACTTCAGACTTAAGCATCTCTTAAGAAACAAACGCCATCCTAGATTATCGAAGCGTAGTAATAGAATATTTTATAGAACTTAGGTTTATAAGACCAAACTATAAAGCGTCCGGGCTAAAAGCGTTACAATAGGTTTATAGATGCTTATAGCGTTTTAACAAATTTTTAAGGATACTTTTAAAATAAAGTGTCCTATTAGATATTTTATAGGACGCTTTTGAAAAAATGTCCTATAAACTCTCTTTTTTTCATAGGACACCTGTGTGTATAGGACACTTTTTCAAATAGTGTCGTATAAAGTAGTTAGTACGACACTTTATTTTAAAAATGTTCTAAAAACTTGTTAAAACACCTAAAAGCGTCCGATAAACCTATTGTAACACTTTTAGATAGGACATTTTTTTGGTTTGGTCCTATAAAGTATTCTTTTAGAATGCTTCTACATTTTAGGCGTCCTATAAAATCAATTTTGTCGTAGTGAGTTATTAGGTAAAAAAAAAACTAATAAAAGGTTCCCATTTTGCCGCACAATTTGGTTTATGGTGTTTTCAGGCGAGTTTGGTCATGATTTGACTCTTGGCCAAAGTTAACATCCTGGGAAGTAATATGATCATCCTTTTATTTTTCATGTGTGTAGATTAAATATTATTAATTTATTAATGTATGGAAAATACAAGTACTTCTATAAAACTTAATGAATTATAACATAAAGCTTTCAAAGCAAGAAATGAGTCCAACAAAACAGATTTCTGAATTAAATACACGTTTACGCCTCTGCTGGAAAAGACACAATTGAGAAACAGAAAACATTCCGTTTCAATATTTCAAATTTCTGTATACAATGTTGTTTGAAGATTTTTTCATTCTGGAAGATCTCATGTTCATTTCTTAATAAACAATAATTTTTATGTAATCACTAGTATATGCATATATCAAATAAAAAATGGGTTCTAACTTCATAACCTTAGAAATGATGAATTTTTATTAATGTTTGTATTTGCAGAAACCTGGTGGGATCATTGCTCTACTTGATGAGGCCTGGTAAGCAATGTTTTGCCATGCACACAACATACACATTGTGCGGTATCGTAAAACATTATTAATTGGATGGTATCATTTTAGCTTTGTTGGATTTTGGATCGTCATTTAAGAAACAAACGATCCAATTTAATGTTAGAATTTTGGATTTGATCCGGTCCAATTACAATTGGATATCTAATCATGGCCCGTTGGTTCTAATTGGATCATATGACTTTCTGCACACACCTAATTGTCAATGATGTGTTACAATACAATGGAATACATGAATTAACATATCCTATATGTTGATGTATGAAATATCTTCATGCTAATGCAACATGCTACATGTTTCACATATAAAATAGAATAGTGCTTTCTAGATTTTTTTTGTATTGACTTTTATTTGATGATGAAAAGCATTTTCTATTTTTTTTTATCATTCTTCTTGGGGCCGATTTTTCATAAGGATAGGGCGTGTTTGTGTTTATGTTCATGGTATTTTAATTCTACCAGCTTCTCTAAAATAGAGAAAATCACTTTTTTGTTCTCTAAACTATTCCAACAGCTTCTCTATATCATTCTTTAAAATAGAGATTCATGGAAAAATCTCCAGATATAGAGATTTATCTAAAACTCCAAAAAGAGGAGAGGGAAATTAGTTTTTTATTCATTCCATCAATGAGAATTAAACTAATATCATTTTATATATATTTATTTTTTAATAATTCCGAGTAAGCTTCTTGTTACCTCATGATTGACTAATTTTGTTCCAGTATGTTTCCCAAGTCAACTCCTGAAACGTTTTCACAGAAGCTCTATCAAACATTTAAAACTCATCAACGATTCATCAAACCAAAATTGGCACGCTCGGATTTCATCATTGCTCATTATGCTGGAGAGGTAATGTAAAATTATATACAACTATTTTGTTAATGTTGCTAATGCCTTTCTAGGCTTAAAACATATGTTTTTTTTAATTATCAATATTCAGGTTCACTATCAGTCTGATCAATTCCTAGACAAAAACAAAGATTATCTTGTTCCCGAACATCAAGATTTGCTGAGTGCTTCCAAGTGCTCTTTCATATCAGGGCTTTTTCCTCCACTACGCGAAGAAGCAACCAAAAAATCCAAGTTCTCATCAATTGGTTCTCGCTTCAAAGTAGGTCATCTTTCAAATATTAAGGCGTTGGTTCTGGCAAGGGAATGAAAATGAAAATGACAGGGAATGAAAGTTTAATCAAGAATGAAAATTTGGGCTTATGGAGGAATGAGCCCATTATATTATATAAAACCAAACGGTTTCTTTTATTATCATTCCCATTAATTACTGCTTAATGACAAGTGAACTTCTGTCAAGGGAATGAAAATGAGAATGGGAATGAAAATAACAAAGGAATGAAAATGGGAATGAATTTTCATTCCCCCCAGTTTAATCAAGAATGAAAATTTGGGCTTATGGAGGAATGAGCCCATTATGTTATATAAAACCAAACAATTTCTTTTATTATCATTCCAATTAATTATTGTTTAATACCCCCAACCAAACACCCCATTAATTTACAACAATGGTCATAAACTATGAGATCAATGAAAATTGAATCAAAAAATGATAAAGAAAGAGGAAGAAGAACGGATGTGTAGAATGTAGTTAATGGTTTTCAACATCTTTATTATTGCAAGATAGTAAATCTCAATTCTTTCTTTAATTAATGCAGCTACAACTTCAACAATTGATGGAGACTTTGAATTCCACGAAACCCCATTATATTAGATGCGTGAAGCCAAATAATTTTCTTAAACCGGCCGTCTTTGAAAATGTCAACGTCATTCATCAATTACGTTGTGGGGTGAGTAAATTGCATACTTAACAATTTTTTTAAGTTCAATAGTAATTTCTTGAACTCATATTTGAAGTGCTTTTTTACTCTTCATACAGGGGGTTTTAGAGGCAATTCGTATCAGCTGTTCTGGATACCCTACCAGTAAGAGTTTCACTGATTTTGTTAATCGATTTGGTTTTTTGGTTCCAGAGGTTTTGCGAGCAAAGTAAGTACAATTCATCTAATATCTAATTTGAAAAAAAAATTGAACATGGATTCGATAAAGTATCACTTTTATTCCAGTCATGACAGGAAGGATGCATGCAAAAAGATTCTGGACACCTTGGGGATTCAAGGGTATCAGGTAATAGGATTTTGTTAAATTTAAAGATATATTGGTCTTTAAAGATTTACTAGTAATGATAATATGATATCCTAGTTTGATGCTCTGTGTTTTCACTTCAATTTTAAAGATATATTGGTCTCTTTTCTGTAAATGACGGTTTTATATATCGATTAGTTAAATCTTTAGCTTCCATTCATTTGCATTTGTTAATACTTATAAGGTGTATATATATGAGTTGGCAGATTGGAAAATCAAAAGTTTTTCTTAGAGCCGGTCACATGACTGCATTAGATGCACGGAGAGGTGAAAAGCTTAGCAAGGCGATCACTGTTATTCAGAGAATGTCAAGAAGTTTTCTCATTAGGAAGCGATTTCATGCAATGATTAATCTTGCTGTTGCCTTGCAAACTCTATGCAGAGGTTTGTCTGTCCAGAAAACTCGCATACTTTAGGAGGTTACTGGCTCATTTCTTAATCATACTAAGGGGCTGTTTGTTTACCTCTTAACAGTTTCATTAAGAGGCAGCCTCTGAATCGCTAAGAGGTGAATTATGTTTGGCAAAAAAATAAGTCTGCCTCTTAATGGTTCCAAAACCCTCTGAATCATTTTGTATCCTGGACCTCCCTTAACCATTAAGATCCCTGATTACTTTTTGAACAGTTACCAAACAATTATATTTCATTTTGCACTATATCATAAGAGTCTCTTAATTATTTTGACCACTTAATCATTTTGCACCAAACCATTCAGCAACTGCCAAAAATGGAAAATTTCAAGAAACTTATTTTCTTCCAAGAAGTGGATTCCTGGTTCTCCTGTAGCTGGATCCTCCGGAACCACAAGAATCCTTAGTAGTCTATCAGTGGTGCAAAGCTAATTGCCCCTTTTCAGTAGGGGGCCAAAGGTATAAGAATTCCTGCCCTAGAAGATCGCATTTCTGACAAACAGCCCCTAAATATATACCCTTTTAGATCACTGTTTTTTTGGTTTCTCCACATGGCCTGTTCTTCATTCTGCTTTTTTTTTCTTTCTTAATTTGTATTATATGCTATGCTGTCATAACGGTGAAAATACAGTATTGCGGTCGAGACCGATATTTGAAATAACGGTTATATTGGTGGTATATCGGTCCACAAATAACGGTTTATATAATATTTCGTAGAATTATATATATATAGAGGCTGGTTCATTTAGAAACTAGACGAATGGTAGAAACTATAGAAACTTTGGCAAATCGATATAAAAAAAAAATTCATGATTTTTTTTCATCAAATGCTATGATTTAAGATATTATTTCACATATGTTTGTTTCATCTTGTGAAAAAATTACATGTGAAACTTTACACTATGAAACAAAAACATATGAAACTTTTCATAAAAAAATACATGAGAAACTTTCAACTTATGAAAAACAAATACACGTGAAACTTTTAAATTATGAAACAAACATATGTGCAATAATATCTTAAATCATAGCATTTGATGAAAAAAAATCATGAAAAAAATTATTTTTTATATTGATTTGCCAAAGTTTCTATATATAGTTCCCTATTTTGAATGAACATATCATTTGCATTAATAAAAAATATAGTTTCAACATCAAACATTAACTTAAACAAGTTTCACAGAACGAAATAGGAAAAAGTGTTCATAAAAAATAAGCCCAAAACCCAAAAAGATTGAAAACAAGCCCAAAAAATTACCCAAAAACAAATAATGTTATATCGGACCGCAATATGACCTAAATATCGGTCAATATTGTGGTATATTGTGTTGTTATTAACGCTTCCGTTAAACTGACCGTTATATGACCACCGCAATATTGTGTAGGTCCGTTAAACGATATATCGGCGTTATATCGCCGTTATAACACTGTTATTAACAGCATAGATTATATGTTATGTCGCTTTCCCTCACTTTGTTGGATTTTTCTACTAGGAAAGCTTGCTTCTAAGGCATACGAAGATATGAGAAAGCAAGCTGTCTCAACTAGAATTCAGACTAACTTTCGACGATACACGTTGAGATCGTCTTACAACAGACTCAGACATGCGGTTGTTCTTATTCAGACATGTCTGAGAGCAATGGATGCTCGCCATGTACTCAGTTACAGGAAGCGAACCAAGGCAGCTACTCGTATAGAAGTCAGTACCTGGTATTCACTTCTTTGTAAAAATCTAACTTTTCATAGTTTCTAATACGAGTCAGTTCTTGTAGGCCAAATGGCGTGGTCATAGAGATTACAAACGCTATAAGAAACTGGAGAAGGCAACGGTTGTCACACAATGTGGATGGAGGGGAAGAGTTGCTAGGAGAGAGCTTCGGCGATTAAAAATGGTACGTTTTTTTTCTTTTTCTCTTATGCATTGGAGTAATAGATCATATAATTCAGATTTTAGTTTTCTTGGGTTGCAACTTAAATTTAGTTGGACTTGGTTTGATTAGGACAAAGTTGACATTTCATTTGCAAATTGTAGCATCTAAACATGAGAAATGTGAGTTTCAAAGAAAAACAAGAGAAATGTGCGGGAATGCGAGTCTCGCCGGTTTAACTAGGACTATAATTGCGGACGAAAATTTCTTTTTTGCCTCTCCCTATCCCGAAGAGCCGAAACCAAAGCTCTTATTTTTTGTTGAGTAATAGTTCATTATGTGAAAGTGTGGTTTTAGTGTGAATCACATGTGATTTTAGCGAAAAATTACATATGATTCGACCGTTATCTTATTCTCTTATTTAGTTATTGTTCTCGTATGAATCTTACTCTCTCTCTTTCTATATGTATATATATATATATAGAGAGAGAGAGAGACAGGAAAGTTCAAATGCGAATTCAAATTTGGTTGTGAATGTGAGGACAAATGAGAGCGCGACACATCTCTGAATTATTCTGACTGAATAATCAAGAAATATTCAGACTGAATAAATACTATATTCAGTCTGAATATTTCTTTGATTATTTAGTCTGAATATGACACGTGTCGCGCTCTCATTTGTCCTCACGTTCACAACCAAATTTGATTTCTCATTTGAACCCGCCCCTATATATATTGCACACACATACCCACACAACACTCAGAAATACTAGGTGACCACCTATTATCTTTAAATACTACTAGATCCGGACTTTTTATTGCTAAGTTTTTACATTTCATTCAAGTAGAATTTGTATACAAAATTTCATTAATATTTGGTATTTGATTTTTTGGGTTGCTCTAGTTTTTGTTGTCTCCTGTAGTATTGTGAATAAAGTTATTCTCCAAGGCTTAATGGACGAATTTATTATCTACCTTCCAAAGTAAATATATCGAGAAACTTTTTTTCTTTAGCAATTTGATCAACCCTACATAAGGCGCCTTGAGTCTATCTCATACATGATGTTAAAGGCATTTAGGTTGCAATACTTTAGAAAAACCCTACTTCCTCATTATTGTTTTTCTTTGATCCAAAAACTTCTGTTGCATAAGTCTTTACATCATTAGTTACTTATATTTACCATATATATAGGCTGCAAGGGAAACTGGTGTACTTCAACAAGCAAAGGAGCAACTTGAACAGAAAGTGCAAGAGCTCACACGACTTTTGGATATAGAAATACGTAAGAAGGTAATGTTAATCTGTTTCAAAGATAATCCTTCTTTCCTTTCCACTCGTTTGTATTTGTTTTCCATGTATGGCTGTAAAATCTGTTGCATTGTTTACCTAGAAGGGGAAGGGAAGTAGGTGAATAAGTATGGTGGATTCTTATTGGTTCTTTTTGGATAGAACTTAGGGGCTGTTTGGTTGGTTTTCTGTTAAGTCCTGTATGGATATGTTGTCTTCGTGGATTAATCTGTCTGTATAAATCGAGAAGTTTTTTGTTTGAGATTGTTTTTTCATAGATGGAAGGTGTGTTTTTCTAATCGGGAGAGTCATGTTTGGAAAAAAAACTTGCTTTATGCATAAAGCTCTCCCTAGAAACTTACGGAATAAGTCACTTTCTATATCATTAAGCCACTTCCAAACAGTCATGTATAGCTCACCGAATAAGTCACTTTCTATATGTAACAACCCTTGTTTTTTTTCCTTCTAAACCGAGACCCAACGAAGGGTGTTACACATCCTTTCTTTAAATTTTACAACTATTCATATATGAATAGATAAAATAGATTTAAAGCAAGCGGAAACGTTTGAAGACAAAACATAATCTTATTTATATAAAACCATTCCGGTGGATCATAGTTACAATATACAATCTAAGCTTCTAATACACATACTAAGGGGCTGTTTACTAGCTGCTGACCGGTCTGACTCGGTCAGCAAATCTGACCCGGTCAACAGTCAGAACGTTTCCCAAACCACAAATCTGACCGAGATGCTGGCCGAAATCTGACCGAAATCTGACCCAACAAGTGTCAAAATCATGCTTACTCGGGTCATATCCTTTCTTTCCATACTTGCCCACCCATTTTTGCTAAGAGGAAAACTTGATCTTAAACCCTTCAAGGGTTTTTGGTGCTCAGGAAGGAGAAAAAAACACATTCCAATACTTTTTAGGAGATCGAGGCTATTAAAAGAAAACAATTACAATTTTTTTTTTGAGAAAATAAATCAATTATATTATATTTTACATATAATTATAAATAGGGTTATAATGGTCATTTTGTTGTTGGTAAGTACTTACCAAAAACATTTGGTAAACATTCTTACCCGGACAACACTTATCCGGGACAGAACTTACCCTAGTCAGCACACTTACCCGGGACAGAACTTACCCGGTTAGAGTTGATAAACGGCGACACAATCTAATATCAAAACCATATAATACAAACCGAACCAACAGTCGACTAAGTGTGACTAAGTGTCGTATGATACAATAGCTCCCTTGATCTATCTTTTCTTTCCATCAAATCCCCCCAAATCTTTAATCTGCGATACATACTAACTTTTAAACAATTTGAACTGTTTAGTGATTACATGCTCTAAATGTTAGATGCATATAAAAGTCAATTTACAGCCTCATTCCAAATAGAAAACACATGCTATAAATTTAAAAGTTCAATTTCCACCGGTGGATGTCACTCATGTCCGGTATTATTTAGGACCCCTCGTCAAGAGTCCGGGATCATTTCTATGACCCCCAACCACGTTATTACCGCCTCGATGCTTTACATGCTTGTCAAACCTCGTTTAATCGAGGAAGACATGTTCTAGCTTCTTGGTAGTTAAATCGTCGGTGAACCATATTTACTTTAAGTTTTAGTGAATTACATGAACCATAACGTAAAATCACATAGTTAACATGTATGAGGCATGTTTCTATTTCAAAAATCCAAGTAGAGGTCATGGAAAAACACTGAATTTTAGTATGTATCACAGGTAAATACAACCAAAATCAAAGCAGGAAATCACCGTTTTAGCTATTCTCTTCTCTTCTTGACTTTTGCTCTCTTTCCCTATCTCAACAAAAGATGGTTGTGTGTATGTGTTTTTATGCTGGAAGTTGTAATAAAATCAGCCAAAAACAAAGCATAAGGCTCCTATTTATACCAAAGATTCAGGAGCTTGGAACTAGGTTAGTCACCCTATGATGTGGCCTCCTCCCAAGCACTACATGCCACCATAGAACACCTCAAGCTGCCACTAACTGCCCCTTTTTCCAGCCCCTTTTATTTTGTTTTTAGTACTTAAAAGACTTATTTTATAGCCCCTTTTTTTATTCTTTTAAAAATTGACAGCAACTCTTTTCTTTTCTTTTTTTAATTAATAATTGACAGCCCACTATATTTTCTTTTTCTGTTTTATTAAATTAAAGTGGCTGTTACACTATATCATTAAGCCAATTCCATTAAGCTCATTAAGCCCCTTACTGAATAAGTCACTTTCTATATCGTTAAGCCAATTCCATTAAGCTCATTAAGCTACTAAAAAACAGGCCCTTAGTTTTGAGCTACAAAGAGGTGTCCTGTCAAAGATTATGATTGTTTTTATCTACTCCACTATAATTCTGCACACAATAGAGAAAACATGGATGCAAGTAACCACGAGTTTTATGATATCATGAAGGCACGATATCAATTTATCAAAGCAAATGTGAAGTGAGCGGGATTGATTTTGATTCACCCTAACTAATGATGTTCTAGTGAGCGGGAAAACTAGTTTTTGGACACTGAGTCTTAAGAAAGTCATTTTGTGCCATCCATAAACTCTTTTCATCACATGGTTATGTAATCATTAAAAGCCAAGTAGATATGCCAATTGATTGAGGGATGATTTTAACCTTAGATTGCTGACTGTTACTTGTTAGGTTGTTACCTCTAGTGGTGGATTGTTATTGTGATTACTTAATAAATATGAAAACATTATGTTCATGACAAACATAAAAACACACCTTATCATGCAGAATGAATTAGAACAATCGTTGCTCGCCAAGGAACATGAGTCCGCAACAAACACATCTAGTGGGGGAAATATTGACAGTTCAGCTGAAGTGGAAGACTTGAAAGTAGTGTTGGTTTCCTATAAATTTTCTATCCATCTTTCTCTCTTGATCTGCAAATTATCCATCTTATATACTTATTGGCATGCAGGCTTTATTAGAATCAGAGAGACAACGAGCTGACGAATCTGAGAAGAAGTATGCTGAAGCCCAAGATAGAATCGAAAGTATGAAGTTGGAAGAAGCTGAAAGAATGGTATTTCAATTTCAAGACTGTGTTTAATTTTGTTTAGTTCACCATAACATAGAAATGTTTACTTTTTCTGGTTGGAACATTTCAATATAATTCATGCGATACTCTTATAGTTCTATTTCTTCTCCCCGTTTTTTCTTTCAGGATTTTCAGCAATTGCCGAATATCACTACCATGGCCATTTTGCTTGATAATTGTAATATGGCCTTACTTTTATGGAGCACCATTTGAATTATACACAGTATTTGGTTTGCTACTGCTCTTATTTTTTGGCTTTGGGGCGGGGAAGGAAGACAACACGTTGTTTTTGTGCACCGATGAATAATGACCTGAGATATTTTTATTAGCATTTAGTTTATTATCATCCAAAGTTGTTTAGAAACCGTATGATTGTTAGTAACACTTGAGTTGACTTTTCCTCTAGCCGGGACTTGAACTAGGATGACAATTCATAACATCTGCTCACTTAATTTGCAAATGCGCTCTAAAGGCATTGATTTTACCAAATTACAATGAATTTAGGATGACTAAAGATAAAGTAGGAGATATTATGCGAAAATCTAAATGGTGGTTAACATGGCTATCTTGTCTTGGTATTCTCTATAAAACAAGATGTTTGATTTCTTTTACTCATTTAGACCTTGAAAGGAAATGCATCATATATGAGATTTTCTCTCCACCATTCTATCTTTCATTCTCTTATCCTCTCTTGATCTGTAATTTCCCATCTTATGTACTTATTGGCATGCAGGCTTTATTAGAATCAGAGAGACAACGGGTTGACGAATTTGAAAAGAAGTATATTGAAGCTCAGAAAACAATCGAAATTATGAAGTTGGAAGAAATAGAAAGAACGGTACTTCAAATTCAAGATTATGTTTGCTTTTCTTTCTTCCACCATAAAATAGTGTTATATATGTAGAGTGTATGCAATAAGCATGGATTGTGTGATATGTTGAAGCTAAACGAGTGATATATCAATGCCCATGAGAAATGAGATACAATTAGCATGTGAATCGATCTTATTGCCTTAACTAACAATTTATTAGTGAGAGGGAAATTAATTCTCTGTGGGCACCAAGTCTTATAACATATATGAAGTTTCAAAGTTTGTCTATAAATTTGAAGCCAGGTGGTTACAAAGAGAAAATTTGGTTTATATTGCAGTAGATGCTCTCTTCAATGGATGAAAACACAATGTAAGATGGAATAACGGTAGATAACATTGATACAAATCTTCAAAACTCAACTCTTCCAAGTGTATTTGGTGCAAACATATTTTCTGTCTTTTTCTTGTGACTAGCCAATGTTGCATGCTTGACATTATCCTTAATTAGTAGATAACTGATTTGAGATTTTATCCCCATCATTGTTTCTTCCTTTCTATTCTCTCTCTTGGTCTATAATTACCCATCTTATTTACTTATTGGCATGCAGGCTTTATTGGAATCAGAGAGACAACGAGCCGACAAATCTGAGAAGAAGTTCCTTGAAGCACAACAAAGAATTGAAGTGATGAAGTTGGATAAAAATGAAAGAACGGTACTCAAACTTCAAATCTATGTTTGCTTTTGTCTAGTCCACCATAAAATAGTGGGTAATTTGTACAAGTTAATAAATTTTATATCAAATAAGTACCAAGTTGTGAGATATGATGGAACCAAACTAGTAATATATGAAAGTACCTGAGAAGTAAGATACAATAAGCATGGGTTCGATCTTAAATCGCCTCAGGTAACCATGTTTTAACGTGAGTGAAATAAATTATTTTTGGGCACCAAGTAACATCTTCAAAGTTATTGTGCAAGATTGAAGCCTCCCAATAAGATAAGTACATAAAGAAATATTTAGCTTTCTCTGGTGGATGAAAACACAAAGTAAGATGTCATTATGATAGATACCAAGCCTACTCTCAGATCAAAATTTCTTTTTGTTGCATACCTATTGTTGCATAAGATCATGGTTATGCCATTCACTTGTCCTTCTTGTTGGGCTAATGTGTTTCCTTAACATGCATTAGCATGAGGTATGGTTCATCACCTTAAAGATCCTCAAGGTCTCTGCATCTAATTTGTTCTTATTTTTCTTCAGTAGGCTTATATTTCTCTAGATCTCTTGCATTTCAAATGGTTAAGCACCTGATGTGAAACTCATCACATCACGGGTTAGGTCACCTAAAAAATCATTTTGTTGCCATCATGCGTAAATAGTATGGAATCACATGGATAAAATAAGGTTTGACCCTACCAAAGTAGAAGTCTCCATTCTATAGTAAAACATAAATTGGCTTTTGTTAGACCTCAGATTCCAAAATACAGTACCTATTGGTTGTTGTAACTAGTGTGGATTGTAATTGTGATTGTTTATACTAAAATCAAAGTCATAGTGTTTGTATCATCACAAATATCGATTACCATATCATGCAGATTGAATCAAAAGACGGATTGCTTTCCAAGGAACGTGAGTCTACAACAGAAGCATCTGATGCAACTTTGTCCATCGTCAGTGAACCTCGAGTTTCTACGAAGGACACTGATAAGAGTGAGGGTTCAACTAGTGACAGTTCCAGTGGCAGTGACACTTCAACCAAAAAAGCCAAGAACCATAAAAAAGTGAAGAACCATAAGGTAATGTGATTTAATATAAATTCTCTCATCTTTTCCCCACCTCCTTGGTTTGTATGTTTTAGAATGATGCATGACAACTACAACGTGGTGGTGCTTCTGATTGGTTTACTTCTACAATATTTTAGTGTGATAGCTTCTTGAGCTTCTTTTTCCGTTGACCTAAGTGTAGAGTACTGTTTGTACTTTTGATAGGCTGACTATGCTATATTTTTCAGTACGTGCACTTGCAGAAATGCACAATACTAAAACTTATACCAAAATTACCAACAAGAATAGTAAGATTAAGGAAGGACATTTTGGGGAATTTCAATTACGGAAACGCTGGCAAGGAGATTAAGGTCGGTTTAGGTGTCATATGTGCTTCCACATATAGTACCTCAACAACGTGCAAGTGAACAACATCTTTGTTCTAATTATGTGGTTTGCTTGTATCCACATTTTCTTTGTTTGGCTCGTTAACCACACTGCCTATGACTAGAGAACCATAATAGTTTTTGCTTGTTAAGCAAACCTTTTCTTTTAGAGAAATTGTTTTGAGAGACTTCATTGGAGAGTTGCATGATACTAAGGAAACAAGACCATGAAGTTTGCTTTGTTTTGTGCATGTTGTGGTTCTCTATTTGGGATCCATGTATAACATAAAGTTTCCATCTATAGACTTCTATATTACATGGTTAGGTAATCGGTAAAAGGCTCGTGCATAAATAGTTGGTCCGAGTCTAGCTTCATTTTACTAAGTACCTACTCTACCTGTTAGGCTATTATCATTGGTGTTGATTGTAATTGTGACTGTTTTAACAAATATGAAAAGTCATTGCGTTTGTAACATCAGAAAATATAATTACCACATGTTGCATATTATTGGAAAATGAATTGCTTGCCTAGGAACCACCAGTCTGGAACTAAAGCATCTGATGATGCTTTGTTTCTTGTGAAAGAAGCCCCATCTTTTTAGGACATTGCAAAGGTTGTCAATTTAACTGCCAAAGAGAAAAATCTCAAGAATGTTGGTTTAATCTAAATCCCTTCACTCCACCTCCTTGGTTTTTTGTGTTAAATTTATGCATGTGCACTACAATGAGGTGTTTCTAATTGGTTTGATTCAATAATATTTTAGTGTGGTAGTTTATGGCTGCTTTTTTTATAGTGACATATGTCATCGTGGAGGTAAAGCCGTAAAGGGTGCTTAGTGGTGATTTAAGTTCATAGTACTCGTTCTACTTTGATTAAGTAACTGTGGAATGTCATCAGTATACAAACTTGTAGAAATGTAAAATACTGAACTTTATACCAAAATAACCGATAAGAAATTTAAGATTAGAAAGTTTTAAGGAGACATTTTGGGAGTTTCAACTTTCAGCATTGAAAATTAAGAAGAGGAGATCAATATTCATTTACGTGCCACTATGTGCTTCATAGAGAGTACCTCAACACTGAGTAAATGAACAACATATTTATCAATAATTTTTGCCACCAACAAGCATAGGTGAGTTTGATGCATGCCAATTTACTTATTTGATTGGTTTTTTTAGCCCCACTAACTATGACTAGATCCTGCACGGTTATATTTCGTTAGACAGTTTTTTCTAATAAACTTCAGTTTTTTAATAGACTTCTTGGTAAAGTTGCATGATTCCAAGGAAAGCAGTGGGTGAAGAAGGCTTTCTATAGTATGTGTTCTAATTCGCCATTTTATCTGTGAATGATAAAAAAGTTCCATCAATAAAGTCATTTATTACGTGGTTAGGTAATGACAAAAAATGTAGATGCATGACAATTGCATATGGTTTTAGCTTCAAATTGCTATATACATAGATATGTTCGGCTGTAACCACAAAGGTGGATTGAAATTCTTATTTTTTTCAATAAAGAAGAAAAGACGTTAGGTTCTTGTAATAAGAAATATAAAGTTAGTTTATCATGTAGACTAAATTGGAGAATGGATTGCTTGCTAAGGAACGGGAGTCTACATCTGACGTACATGCTGAAGTTTCGCCTATTTAGAAAGAATCCCTAGTTTATGTGGAAGACAGTGAGAAAATTGGAGGTGTAACTGCAGAAGTGAAAAACCTCCCGGTAATGTTGGTTTAATATAAAATTTCTCATCTCTCCCTCCCCCTTGGTTTGTATGTGTTAAAACTCTTAATGGTTTTTTCATCTAATTCATTCCTTAGTATTTACTTAATGATCTTATATCTAGCTTAATCACTAGCATTTCAAATAGTTGAGCACTTGATGCAAACCTCTTAGGACGGGTTAGGTCACACAAGAAGTGATTTTGTTGCCATTTTTAAGTTATTGAGGGAAACATACGAGAATCATGATGCACACGTGAGGACTCTTGGGTCTTAGGCACTTATCTTTGGTGTTGTCGAACACACCTTTGTAAATCAAGTATGAGTTGGTATCGTGGGAATAACAACATTTGGTGCCAGAGAGACGTAAGACTGGGTATCAGAAGATTCAAAACCGGATTTGCTGGCTTTGAACACTGCTAGAAGGTTTGAAAAAGAAGGGGCTGGACTCATTGAAGGTGACATTGACGTTAAAATATCTATGAAGGGTTGAACCATAACAACTATAGCCTTTTTGGACGCTCGAATACGCAAGGAACACACACTTGATAGCATGTGCTACAAGATTTTTATGTTCCGGGAGATGATCATGAACATAAGATACAAATCCAAAAATTTTAGGAGTAGTGTCTAATAGAATGAAAAAATGTGTCTTGGAAAAATTTCATGGTGCAAAATTTCATGTCGAATCCTGATTGGTGAGTTAAAGATTATTCAGATGGAAACCAATACATATTCTGTGAGGCTGGCAATGGTAAGTAGTCATTTGGATTGGGGTTAGAGCAATTGAACGGGCATTTGGGTAGAAATGAGATGAGTTTAAGATCTTCATCATGAGATTTATCCTGGCTAAACCACAATGTAAGAGTGAGTCTTTCTCCATTCGTAATCTGCAATCATTTATTTCTCTATTTTGCTTTAGGATGATTTGAAGTCTATCGAACAGAGAAAATAGAATATTAGAGATGCCTCTTCAACAGAATGAACATTCCAGGTGTCGGCAGTGTAAATTGGAACATCCTAATGAAATACAATAATCAAAGAGACATGAAGAGAAAACAACGTATCTGACAACATTTATAATACCAAACATCAATGACTATAGATATAGATATAAATAAGAAGCAAAAGAGGGATAAATATGAAAGGAACAAGTACAACTTACACCAGCAATGGGGATGAAAGTTGTAGGTTCTCCATCCTGGAAGTGAAAGAGACCACCACCAAAATCTACACCATAGCTATTCA
Organism: Silybum marianum; assembly: GCA_036898165.1. Classification (NCBI taxonomy): domain Eukaryota; kingdom Viridiplantae; phylum Streptophyta; class Magnoliopsida; order Asterales; family Asteraceae; genus Silybum; species Silybum marianum. The sequence continues at coordinate 1,793,299 of CM072530.1, forward strand.
AAAAACATATTGCCTTAAACATAGAGGAAACAGAGAAGTTAAGAAAGCAAGGTCTAAATATTATAATAGGAGGCTAGGAGTCATGTTTGTTGTTTTTCGTCTGACAATGCCATTTTGTTTGTATATATTTGCACGTGAAGGTTCATGTATAATACCATGCTTAGACAACTAGTAAAATCAGAAGAGATTTTTTGCATTATCAAATCCAAATGTTATAATGGAAACATCAAATTGAGTTTTGACATAAACATAGAAGTCACAAAAAATAGAAAATATTTCAGTACATGATTTAAGTAAGAAAACCCATGTTGCACAAGAAAATTCATCAACAAGCTTAATAAAATATTTAAAACCATTTGTAAAAATAATAGGACATCGTCCCATGCATCCGAGTGCATTAGCTCCAATAAGCTTTTGACTAGACTAAACTTTCTAGGGGAATAGGAACAATTGTTGTGTTTACCTAAGTGACATCATAGCTGATTCAGAACAGTCAAAGAGGGGTGGCCTAGCTGAAAGTAAGGCTCCTAATATTGAAATCACAAAGATTTGTTGCCAATCAAAAGGTTCGTTCCAGGGATTGGATCTGACCAGGCGGGGCGGCTCTGGCGGCAGTTCTCACAGCAGCTACCAGCCATAGGGCTTGGTTTGGCGGCAGCGGTGCCTTGGAAGGGGGACGGGGTTGGCGTCATCGGCTATGTTTCCAACAGGTTCTGGCGGCTAGGGTTGCGGAAAGTTCTGGCGATGGCGGCTTGTGGCGACGGCTGCTAGGGTTCTGGCGCTTAGGATTATGGTGAATTGCGGCTATGATGGCTAGGGTTCAGGCACCTGAAGATGGCTCTAATACAATGTAATTAATTGAGGGAATCTTGCATTTCATTATAAAGATTACAATACATTATTATACTAAATGATAACCTATATTAGGGATCTCTACTTTAGATTACTAGAAAGAAAAACCCTAATTAACTAATAATACCTAACACCGTCAATAGACTAGTTTATCACATGGTTTTGTAATTATCAATGGAAATCTAGATTCTTAAAATAATTTGGTCCGAGGTTAACCTTGAACACCCAAATACATACTACCTTTATGGCTCTAATTGCTAGCGTGGATTGTAATTTTGATTTCTTTAACAAACATGAAAAGACATTGTGTTTGCATCATCAGAAATATAAAATTACCTTATCATGCAGACTGAATTGGAAGATGCATTGCTCGCCAAGGAACGTGAGTCTGCAACGGAAGCATCTGATGAAGCTTTGTCTATTGTGAACATGCAGAAATGTAAAATACTTAACTATATACCAAAATTACTGGCAAGAACTGTAAGATTAGAAAATTTTGAGGAAACATTTATGGGAATTTCAATATCGTCAGGTGAGAAGATCAAGACTTATTTAGGTGCAATATTTGCTTCATAGAAGTAGTAAATGAACAACTTAGTTATGTTAAAATCTTTTTCTATCCAGAAGCATCTGTGGGTGCTAAACGTGTTGTGTTAATTCTTTGGTTGGCTTATTAGCCACATCGACTGATTAGAGCGTCTGAATAGTTATTTCTCGTTGGACAAAGTTCTTTTTCCTAAAGAAACTGAAGTTTCAAAGAGCTGCATGACCCTATGGAAAGGAGGGTGGGATTTTTTTTGTATAGTACCATTCTGTAATTTGCAATTTGATCCATGCGTGACTTCAAATTTCCACCTGTAGGCTCGTTTATTACATTGTTGGCATAAAATAATCGGGTCTGAGTTTAATCTCAAATTCGTGAATACAAGTTCGAATGTTACCACTAATGTGGATCGTAATTGTGATTGATTTAAAAAACATTGAAAAGACATTGTGTTTGTATCATAAGAAATATAAATTACATTATCATGCAGACTGAATTGAAAGATGGAGTGCGTGCTAAGGAAAACGAGTCTACATCCGAAGCATTTGATATTAATAGAAAGGTCGACAATTTAACCGCAGAAGTGGAAAACCTCAAGGTAATGTTTTAAAAAAAAAATTCTCCTGGCTTCTCCCCACCCCTTTGTTTTTAGTTAAGTATTTTACATTTCTCCATGCACTACAATGTGGTTGTTCAAGTTGGTTTACTTAAAGTAAATTTGTTGGGCCGGTCAAACCGGGTCGGGTTGACCCACTGACACTTTTATGTCCGTTTTCTAATTTCTAATATATTACATGTAATTAGAAAAACTATTTACTAAAATGATGATCCAATTTTTTTAATGAAGTAAGTTAGGAGGTCGTAAACATTATAGTATACTTTGGATGACTTCTAAACCGCTTGACCCGTTTGTTTTAGCTAAGCATCATCAATAAAATGTAATCCAAATTTGACCCATTTTTTACATATATGGGTTGAAATTGCCACCACCAGTGAGAAGATTAATATTCATCTTGGTGTCATATGTGCTTTAGAGAGAGTACCTTCACATTCAGTAAATGAATGTCGTAGTTGTATTAATCTTTTTCCACCAAGAAGCAATTGTTGGCACGATGCATGCCATCTTAATTCTCTGTTTGACTTCTTAGCCACATAAACTCAATGGTTATTTCTCTTTAGACAAGTTTTTATTTTAATCTAAAGGAACTGAAGTTATAAACACTTTTTGGAATAGTTGCATGATTCTATGTAACTGAGAGGGTGAAGTTTTTTAAACAATACTTGCTTTAATTGAAATTTTTGATTGATGTATGACCTAAAATTTCCACTTTTTTGTCGCACATCTATAAAGTAAATGATTTCCATCTTACGGTTTAGTAACTATTTACCTTTTGCTGGTTAAGATAACTGATAATGTTAAAAGTAATTAAAGAGTAAAAGTGTTTTCTTGTATTTATAACCAAAGGAGAAAAGTATATACAATTAAATCTTTATGATTTGATTTGATTTCTGATCTCAATTTCCAATCCATCATTATCTCTGTGTTTCTTTATCTTCTTCTCTTGATAGACAAATTGCATGCAGGCTTTATTAGAATCAGAAAGACAACGAGCTGATGCACTTGAAAAGAAGTACAATGAAGCCTTGGAAACAATTGAAAATATGCGTCTAAAATTGGAAGAAACAGAAAGAAATGTACTTCAACTTCAAGAAGCAGAAAGAAGGGTACTTCAACTTCAAGATTATGATTGTTTTTATCTGATCCACTATACAATAGTGGCAAATATGTACACTGTAGAAAAAAAAATTATTGCAAATACAGTTGTGTGATATGATGAAGGAAAACTTAGCAATATATCAAAGCACATGAAAAGTGAGTGAGATATAATTAAGTAACAATGTTCTAGTGAGAGAGACAAATACCCATTTAAAGATATCAAAGTTGTGTGCAAGGATGAAGCCTTCCCAATAAGCTAGTTTACAAAAAGAAACTTTCCGTTCATAAGCATGCAGTAGATGGTCTCTTGAATGGATGAAAAAAACGCAATGTAAGATGGCATAACATTAGATAGCATTGAATCTTAGTCCTCAACCAAGCCCAACTCTCAAGTGAATGTGGTTTAAATATATATAATGTTGCATTATATCTTACTTATGTAAATTTGATTTCATGTAACTAACATGAAAGGGAATTGTGTTCATATCATCACAAATATGAAGTTAACGTTATCATGTAGACTGAACTGAATAAGGCATTGCTTTCCAAGGAACGTGCTTCTGCAACGGACGCATCTGATAAAGCTTTGTCTGTTATGAAAGATGCCTCGGTTTCGGTGGAGGACACTGGAAAGATTGAAAGTTTGACCGCAGAGGTGGAAAACCTTAAGGTAATGTCAGTTTAATATAAATTATCTTTTTATTGTGAAAAATATCCACCAGAAGGTAGGAGTTCATTGATCAAATCTACTTGCTAAAATTTCAAAAGTGTGAGAATATATGTGGAATCCCCATATCACTCTCCAAAAGAGCCCTTAAGGAGAAAGGGGAGGTTCCAACATATATATACAAAAGAAATGGTCAAAGTCTATCCGATGTGGGACTCCAACACGCCCCCTCCAAGGAGGCTAGATGGACACATATTGTCCCAGGGTATCGAGAGGGGGCTAGCCAGGGGGCGTTTTGTAGTCCTAGATTGGCTAGACTTGGAACATTTCTTCTGTATATATGTTGGAACCTCTCCTTTCTCCTTAAGGGCTCTTTTGGAGAATGATCAAGGGGTTCCACATATTCTCACATGGTATCAGAGCCAAGGTCTACCACTCTAGGAACTCGACACTCTGGCTAGCCCCCTCTCGACACCCTGGGACAATCTGTGTCTATCTACCCTATGTTGGAGGGGTCGTTTTGGAGTCCCACATTGGCTAGACTTGGACCATTTCTCCTGTATATATGTTGGAACCTCCCCTTTCTCCTTAAGGGCTCTTTTAGAGAGGGATATGGGGCTTCCGCATATATTCTCATAAAAATAATGGTTTGAAAGTAAGACAATTGTTCGATTGAAAAAATGATACTTTTATGATAATTAGAGGTAAGATATGAAGTATGTTCAGTGAACTATGTTTTGGTGTTTTTCTAGTGAGAAAGATGTTTGATTTACTTTACTTCTTTAGACCTTTAATGCAGGATTATCTGATCTGCAATCGTTTCTCCACATTCTCTTTTGATTTGTATATTGCCCATCTTATATGCATATTGGTACGCAGGCTTTATTAGAATCAGAGACACAACGAGCTGATGAATCTGAAAAGAAGTACGCTGAAGCCCAGGATACAATCAAAATTTTGCGACTTCAGTTGGAAGAAAGTGAAAAAAGAAGGGTACTTCAACTTCAAGATTATGAGACAGTGACAAATATATACACAGTAGGGTAAATTTATTGCAAGTAACTATAAGTTGTGTGATATGATGAAGTCAAATTAACATTTATGAAGTTCTAAAGTTTAACTAAAGGATGAAGCTTCCCAATAAGGTAGTTGCAAAATAAACATTTTTCCATGCTAAATTTAGTAGGGGTAGGAACGTAATTTGAAGAGTGAAAGAGTTGGTTTCTTAGAAAAATAAGGCTCAAGTGAACTTGTCAATAGATTCGTTTATCTCATGGTTATGTAATTATCAAATACATATAAATTATTTGAGGCTGAATTTAGCATCAAATTTCTGAACACATTACCTTTTACACTGTTACCACTAGTGTGGATGATAATTTTTATGTTCTTATTACACATGAAAGACGACAAACATAATATTACCTTATCTTGCAGGCTGAATCGGAAGACACGATGCTTGACAAGGTACATGAGTCCGCAATGGAAGCATCTGATGAAGCATTGTCTATTGTGGAAAGAACCGTTTCAGTGGAGGATACTGAAAAGATTGAAAGTTTAACTGCGGAAGTGGACAACTTGAAGGTAGTGTTGGTCTCATATAAACTCTCCTCTTCCCCACCCTGATTTGTATATGTTACAATAATGCATTTCTACTATAATTTACAGTTTACTTTGACAGAGTGAGGTTCAGGGGAACCCCCCCCCCCCCTCCCACACACACACACAAAAAAAAGGAAAAACTGAGGAACACCCTAATAACTATTCATATGTACGGTATGCACATGTGCATACGAGTAATTGAAGATGTTTTCTGGTTTCTATGCACGTGTGCATGTTATGCACATTTGTAGGTAATTTTCCTAGTATGCACATGTGCATACTAGGAAAATTACTTGCAAATTACTTATACGCATATGTGCATACTGTACAGATGAACGGTTACTAGGGTGTTCCTTAGTTTTTTTTTTGCGGTTTTCCCCTAAACCTGACCCTACTTTGACAATATCTTAGTGTTATAGCTACTGGTGGTGATCTAAGTTAAAAATTATGAAGAATTGGACATGCAGAAATGTATAATACTAAACCATATACCGGAATCAGTGAGAAGAACTGCAAGATTAAAAATATTAGAAGACACTCTGGGGAACTTGAACTATTTCTGTGTAGTCCCTTGGTTAATACATCTGTTATTTGTTTTATTATTAATGGATACAGCATACATATTATCTCATCATCTAGCTTCTCTTTGATGAAATGCTTATCAACTTTTATATGTTGTGTTCTATGATGTTGGACTGGATTATGAGCAATCGAGGAGTAACCTTCTTGTTAGAGTCTTTCAATAGACCTTCATCGGTACTAAATGGGAAGACTTCAGCTCCTCAAGAATTCTTATAGTCCAAGTCCCTTCCCTGAATCCAAGTGGTGGGATCATTAACAACTCCTCTTCCAAACCATTGTTGATAAAACATTATTGACATCTTGTTGGTACAAAGACCAATCAGAATTTACTACAAGTAACTATTAAAATCTAATAAAGTTTCATTTAGCTAGAGGAGTTCAAGGTTCTTGATAGTCAATCCCATAAGTCTGATTGAACCCTCAATCACCAATCTAACTTTGTACTTCTCACCACCCTCATTAAGAGACGTGTTATTTCACTCGACGGAAAATGAAGACAACATGATGCCAGCTCTCCAAAGGTTCTGTTGATCGAAGTGACTAGAGAAATCCTTTTTTTTTTGCATTTTTTTGTGACTTGTTGCAGAAATCACACCAAACCTGAGGTTTATCATCAATCCTGCAGGCTGATAATTTACGGCCTTGAAGACGGAAGCATCATCAGTTAACAAGTCAGAATTTTCAATTGACTCTTCAGTGGTTCTTTTCCTGAGCATCATACCTCATTTGTTTTATTCTATTCTAACTTCGGCAAAAACTCTCTGAGAGATTGGAAGTGGGTGTCTGCCAATGCTTCTTCCCACGCACTTAATCAAAATCGACAAAGAGTCCTGTAAGGAACTTGTAAATTTGGTTGTCTTTTACAGTTTTCTTGTAATGATTGGAATCACCAGTAGATTTCCATTCGTGCATGTTGAACAAATCCAGATATTTCCACAACCCTTTTGAAACAGTAGAAGTATTTGAAAAGTAAATCACCGACTTGCCTAATATCACCAGTTTCAAGGTTGACTCAAAAACTTGAGATTGATTGCGCAAATATCACTGGTGTCCTCTTTCATAGAATTGACTAGCCATGGAATTGTAGAGTCTGTTTGTTAGCAGCTTAATGAGCTTAATGGGACTCGCAACTTATTCGGTCAGCTATACTATACATGACTGTTTGGTAGTGGCTTAATGCTATAGAAAGTGGCTTATTCAGTAAGCTTGTAGGAGGGAGCTTTATGCAGAAAGCCAAGTTTTTCCAAACCTACCCCTCTAATTAAAAAACACGCTCCATATATGAAAAAAAAACCTTCCCAATATATACACATAGATTAATCCTCAATTCCTCACAGACAACTTTATCCATACAGGACTTAATGGGAAAACCAACCAAACCTCTCCTTAGAATCCTATGTAGTTCGAAGGGCACTTTCGGCTTGAGTTTTCTTGTCCCCGGCGATATACCCTATGTTGTCCTATTTGCAGATATACATCTTGAGTGATTGAGACCAACAAAGGAAGTTATCACCATTTAGAAATTAGGTGCTTTTTCATGGGGATGACAGTGGTAGGTCTTGATTGACTTGAGTATTACTTCAGACATGCACCAGAAAGAAGAGAGGACGAGGTTTATGACTAGAGAAACACGTTATAGAGAGAGATTCAGATACCAATTTAGAAAATAGATGAAAGAATGCATCTCACTACTGCAGAAACGGGTTCTCAATTTGATTCTAGTTTGAAGGCTGAATCAGGGCCTGTTCATTTGCAGCTTAGTGAACTTAATAAGACCCGCAGCTTATTCGGTCAGGTATAAATGACTGTTTGGTAGTGGCTTAATGATATGGGAAGTGACTTATTCAGTAAGCTTCAAGGAGGGAGCTTTATGCAGACAGCAAAGTTTAATCCAAACTTTCCCCTTCTAGTTACAAATCACGCTCCTTCAATCTATGAAAGTACCCTCCCAAATGAAAATCTACCCAATCTATACAGACAGATTAATCCACACGGGCAGCTTTATCCATACATGAGGATGGAAAACCGACCAAACAGTCCCTCAGTCAGAAATATATTCCTCAAAATCATTCTAGAATCGAAGCATAGTCAATCTAGGAATCCTTTTTAACCATATCTCCAACATTATTCAGTTCCGTAAATTATCCACCTTATGTACTTATTTGCATGCAGGGTTTATTAGAATCAGAGAAACAAAGAGCTGATGAATGTGAAAAGAAGTACACCAAAGCCCTGGAATCAAGTGAAATTAAGCAGCTAAAGTTGGAAGAAACTGAAAGACAAGTACTTCAACTTCAGGAAGCTTTGAATAGGTAATATTACTGCAGCATCCATCACAAAGATATATATATATATATATATATATATAGATACATACATACATACATACATACACACATACTCATGTAAGTAGTTGTGACTTTCTTTCTGTATTACGCAATCGTTTCTTTTAAATGCTTTTAATAATTTTATTTTAAAAGCACTGGGAAAAAGCGAACTAGTTAGTTTTGGTTCATCAATGAATGATACATGCACATGCTTTAAAGATATGAACCCGATAGTGCTTAGTTATGCCTAGTCAAGCTATTCTTCTAGAATTTATACCAAGTTTACCTGCATTTAAGGTGAATATATATAATGATCCTATATTTCTTCTGTTTCTTAGGTTTGATGAGGACCATCTATTGAACTCCATAGTAAAGCCTCAAAATTTCACATCCTTAGTTTTGGAAAATGTAGGGTCGCATACAATTATTCCAAGACTTCTGAGATTCTAGAAAGAACATTTTTCTTTTTTTTCCTATTAGTATAGCATTAATAAATGTAATATTCACCTTACACTAGTTTTACTAACCATCTTTAAAAGAGTAATGGTACCTGGGTTCTTGGATGGTGAATGTTAGAGAGGAACTTTTGGTACACTTTTATATCATCTTTTGTCACAAAATATATACTCGATAGTTGGGTTGTCAAATAGGGAGATGGGATGTGGTGGAATATCCCATCTGCCTAGGGTTTGATTCCAGTCTTACAAAACAATTGTGACCACTGAGTTTATCAGGGGTTGATTTCTTGCGGTCACAATTTGTCAAGATTAGTCTAGGAATAGCCTGGGATACCCTTCCAAAAAAAGAAGTTAAGATGAGACATGGGAGAAAGAAAAGAGGTTAGGATGAGATAAACTAATTCAGATCCTTTTCGTTACCCTTATATAGATATACAATGAATACCCAGAAAAAAGTTTATTGTAATCTGATATGTCATTTAACTAATGCCACATGTATCTAGTGTGCCTCAGGATGATATACAGCATGTCAGACCAATTTTCGGAGCTAAAAAGTATGTTGTATGCTTCATCCAGTTCGAGTATAACTTCAGGATTCATTGTTAGAGATGCTTTTGGCGATGATACATCTACCTCTTCCGATATTACATCCACCGATTCTGATTTCACTTTCCCAGCTCCCAATTCTACTACTACTCCAACTCCAACTCCAGAGACCGTCTCTCCTCTCAGTCCTGGTGCTTTTCAGATGATAGTTCAGGATCTTTCTGTGGCTGAAAAACCAGGTCAGTCTAGTTTTCTATCGAGTTTCTTCTTTGCGCTTAAATCTTTTTTTCTTTCAATCGTTTAAGGACCGGGCATTATGACCCACAAAGTTGTGTCAAATCATTCCTTGGTTGGTTACATGTCAGTTTTGTTTAATCAGGAAAACTCAAAAGAAACTGTATTATATATTTCTTTTTTTCTCGATGGTTGCTTTGTGCAGGATCTGAAAACTGGGAAAGTGACCGGGAGGGGGCCTTCGATGACTTCTTCTGATGGAACTTGCCTTTTCAATTTGTTATATCTCGTTTTCTTCTTATTAGATGATATAGTTTGACTGAGTGTGGATTTTTAGCATTACCTATAGGTATCTTTTCTGACTTCCCAACTATAGATCATTACTTCTATTGCATATAGAATTGGATTTTACTAGGTTTTAGTTGATTGTCATTGTATAGCTCACAATTTATTTAATTTTACATTTAAAGTTTTATACAAGATTTCTTGACCTTTTCGACTTCATGCTTTATTTGTATTTATACATGATTCTGTGAAAAAGAGATACCATATGACGTGTTAATTTATCTAAGTTCCCATTATTTTGGAGGTACAACATCTTATCCTTAATTATATAAAGCACATGGTAAAACACAAAGGTAGCCATAGGCACACAGAACATGGCAGAAATTAATCTGAACATGCCTGCTAACTAAAGTCGCAAGTATTATCATCTAATTTAGGAGGATCGTGTGCCCAAGAAATTGTTAGTTTTCATAAACAATGCACTATTCTAATAATGATGCTTCTTAGCAGCTAAATTTTCTTAATTTATATTGGGAGAAAATTTTGACATTGTGTTTGAAGTTGGCGACTGCTTCCAAGAACAGGGCCTTCTACTACTAACTGGTTGGGGTAGACTTTGGGGCTGTTTGGTTGGTTTTCCATTAAGTACTGTATGGATAAAGTTGTCTGTGTGGATTAATCTGTCTGTATAGATTGAGAAGGTTTTTGTTTGGGAGGGTTTTCTCATAGATGGAAGGAGTGTGTTTTTTTAATTTGGGAGGGACAGGCTTAGAAAAAACTTGGCTTTTTGCATAAAGCTCCCTCCTACACGTTTACTGAATAAGTCACTCGTTATATCATTAAGCCACTATCAAACAGTCATGTGTAGCTAACCGAATAAGCTGGGAGTCCCGTTAAACCTCAAACTCTCTTTCACATTGAGTGATTATGCTAACTGTTTGATATAAAACGAGTGTTCACTCAAAATAGAGTCTTCCAATCATGCATATTGTATATGACTTCATTCGCATTCAGCTATTGGATTTCTAACATGAACCCATTAAGCTGAACATGGTCTTTTTCAATTTGTATGCCATGTTGTTTCTGTTAGACTTGCTTATGGTAGCTATTTGGTGTCCAAAAATTTTGTTTTTCGTTCAGCTATTCTCTTTAGTCCTTATCATGAAATTTGGTTGTCGTTATAAGTGTACCTCCAAGGAAGAAAGATATATTGCCCCTCCCACACCAGTACCAGTAGAAGGGCCCGCATAAAGCAGCAGCATCTGATTCACCTTCATCAGCTTGTTATCTCCAGTCTCTAACCTCTGGTAAGACTCCAATTTCTAGCTTCTGATATATTCAGCCCAAAAGTTTTGATATTCTTATGAACTCATTTTGCCAGTTGTCATTCTTCCGATCTATTGTTTCCTTCTTATTTGTCTTAATCCACCGTTAGATTATTGTTTTGGGACCCAGATGAAGTTGTGGATAGATAGAAAAAAAGAAAGGGAAGGGTTGAAACAGTATAAGGGGCTGTTTGGTTGGTTTTCCATTAAGTCATGTATGGTAAAAGTTGTCTGTGTGGATTAATCTGTCTGTACAGACTGAGAAGGTTTTTGTTTGGGAGAGCTTTTTCATAGATGGAAGGAGCATGTTTTTTTTATTGGAAGGAGCTGGTTTGAGAAAAACTTGGCTTTCTGCATAAAGCCCCTCTTAGAAGCTTACTGAATAAGCCACTTTCTATATCATTAAGCCACTACCAAACTTGTGAGTCCTGTTAAGCTCATTAAGCTGCTAACAAACAGGCCTTAACTTGACGTTCAAGTGGTATTATTAGCTAATATTCTAAATGAGAATGTAGATCCGCTTGCCTTATGATTGATGCAAATTCTGCTAGTACGAATAAATGATCACTATATGTAAACTAGAGATGGAAAAAAAAAACTTTCCTATCTGTATAGAGCTTCCCCCCTAGAAGCTTACTGATTAACTCACTTTCTATATCATTAAGCCACTACCAAACAGTCATGTATAGCTGACCGAATAAGTTGCGAGTCTCATTAAGCTGTTAACAGACAACTACATGTATAGCTGACCGAATAACATTCATGATAAAAATGCATGATAACATTTGAAAATCATGAAATTTATGATGAATAATATTCTTGATTATTCATCATGAATAAGTCATGAAATAGTTGGCTCTTGGGTTCTCAAGATATCTATGTTTTTCATTTGATCTTTTCTCTACTACAAGTAGCCACACACACACACACAAAATATATATATATATATATATAGGGGTGGGTTCAAATGAGAACTCAAATTTGGTTGTGAACGTGAGGACAAATGAGAGCACGACACGTGTCATATTCAGACTGAATAATCAAAGAACTATTCAGACTGAATATAGTATTTATTCGGTCTGAATAATGCTTATTCAAACTGAATGTGATTATGCAAACTGAATGATCTACATTCAGACACGTGTTGCGCTCTCATTTGTCCTCACGTTCACAACCAAATTTGAGTTCGAATTTGAACTTTCCTCTATATGTGTGTGTGTGTGCAATTATTAGTTATCTGAACATGTATATATATATGGTTAAATTCACATGCACACAACATAGTTTCTACAGTAGAAGCAGAAATGCACACATAATTGGTGTTGTGGAATCAAGTGTAATGTAGAATGTGACGTTTGAGCATTATATATATATATATATATAAATATGTTTTTAACTTTACATGTTGGTATTTGAAAGTCTTGTCTTCAGCATTTTGTAGGAAATAGTTTTCAATAAGTGATCATGATCATGGACAAGATGGTAAATTGAGCTGAATTGAATTTAAATCACATGATCTTACAATCAAGAATCAGGGTGCAATTTTCTTTTTGTCTATCATACTAGAACCCTGAATTCATTTATGTTGTCAAACAATGCCTGCATTTACAATCTTTTGGTTGTCGTTTTAGTTTCTAGTCCATATATATATATATATATATATATATAGAGAGAGAGAGAGAGAGAGAGATAGGGAGGGAGGTTATGGGGAAAACGCAAAAAAAAAGAGAAAACTGAAGAACATAGATTCTCAGATTCATGGATTACAAAAAATACATGGGCCATAACAACAAGATAATATATTAACATCCTTGATTTCTTGACTTAATAAATTAAGATCAGCCACATCTAAGAATTCACCGAATAAAAAGATTAAATATTAGTGAAGGTTGCAAATGATTGCAAATGTACACAAATAGTTGGATTAAATATTTAGTGAAGATTGCAAATGATTGCAAATGTACACAAATAGTTGGATTAAATATTTAGTGAAGATATTTAAGTGGACTCTTTATCTGCAATTATACAAACATTTTTGCTCTCTAGATAAGGAGTTAATCAATCATATAAGACTTTATAAGTAGTAGATAGATCATCAGAAGGTGGTTTTTTTCGTTCTCAGGAACCAATGTGAACACTGCAGTCCCCATACATTGGAACGGGAAGACGAATGAAAATAAGCCGGAAGCAAATTCAGAGCTTTTCAGACATCTAGGATGCTTAATGGGGGACACGATAGGAGCAGATTCTTGATTGATCAACTAATTAGATAATCAGAGCAGTATCTAACTCAAATTCAGACATGTATTATTGGAGTAAGCTGTACATGAGTGTTGGAATAGAATGAATTCTAGTGTCCATTTTTTCAATTCCTCTTTGTGTACTTTCATGGTTTTATCAATTTTTATAGAATCAGGATTACTTTTATATATTTGACCATCATATGATCTTGCCTTAAATTGCTTCCATGTCCTTTGCTTTACAATATATATATATATATATATATATCTTATTTTGAATGGGTTATTTAGGAGAATAACTTTCTGAAAGATTTTTTAAAATACGTAACCGTCTGACAAGATTTTGAGGCATTCTTGTGTTAGGAAGAGACGTTCGCTGTCAGAATGTCACGCATTTAAGAATATATATATATATATGTGTGTGTGTGTGTGTGTGTGTGTGTGTGTGTGTGTCAGCAGGCTTTAAATGCTCAAAAGAAAAACAAGAGTCATCGAGATCATACTCAGGTGTAAGATTTTAAATTTTTTGTTGGTCTTGAAGATATCATCTAATACTTACATCCTCTTCTTTCTTCCTTTATATTTATTGTTGAACAATTTCGGAGAACGGGAAACACAAAAGCTTATGTGGTAAGTTGAAAGATTTTCAAATTAATATATATGGTTTATGTACAAGTTTATAAATATGTTTTACAGGGTTATTTAGCTAAATGACCTACTGACAAGTGTGTTTTTTTTTAATCCAAGACCTTCAGACAGGTTTCTAGACATTCTTGTGTATGAAAGTGACATTCTTCTGTTAAGCAGCAACATATCAGTTTGGGATGAACTCAAGCTCATGAGGCAAGTTATCGAGTTCTCGGTTCTATTCTTTATTTTTTTTATGGGAACTTTCTATTAGCACTATGGGTTATCTAGGTGAATAACATTTTGACACATCTTTTTAATGCATATGACCTTTTGTCATATTTTGAGGCATTCTTCTGTTAGACAGAGGAATTCTTAAATTTGTAATAAGATCATATATTTAAACAAAATCTGTCAGAAGATTATACTCCTAAATAATGTTTCGCACTATAGTGGACATCTGATAAAAGAAGTAGAAACAACTTATACATCAATATGATTTTGGGAGGATTCGAAAGCCTTTCACCACATAAATAGTTTTTTTTGTCCCTAGGTGGAAGAAAAACTGAAAAACTAGACAGATGGGACAGGATAGGTAAATTACAAAACTACCATGTCGAATTAAAACCTTCCACAATTCTTTCACCTGTCTACCACATTCTCGCAAATCCAGTCCTGTCTTGTCCACGTACCAAACGCATCCAGAATTAGAGAGTCGAGAATGGGTAATTAACTTTATTTATTTATTTTTTCCCTTTTTTCATGTATTTATTTATGTTTCTATGAACCGTTCTTTTGGTTCCTAAATGTATTTTTTCTATTGATTATAAAATCTTTGCTGTCCTATAGAAGGAAATACCGAACTGATGCAAGTCTCAGTTTGATGATGCAATGTATTGATCCAGCATTGCTACAATACTTGCATTTCTGGGCTACAAAATTGTATCTTATAATTCCAAAAAATCCCAATGTTTTGTGGTGATTATAGTATTTATCTCAGTTGGTTGGGTCAGGTTCAAGTGAAACGTCAAAAAAAGAGAAAACTGAAGAATGTCCTGGGAGCCCTCCATCCGGACGGCATACTGGTAATTTGTAACATGCATTTCTGCATATGCACTAATGCATATATATGCATTGGTGCATTGAAAAAATCTTGACGGTATGCATTAATGCATACTGTTAATTTGTAACATGCATTTGTGCATATGTATGCATTGATGCATAGGAAAAAAACAGCTTCAATGGTTTGTATGCGTTAGTGTATACCGTCCAGATGGAGGGCTTTCAGTTTTCTCTTTTTTTAGTGTGTTCCCTTGAACCTCCCTCTATCTCAGTTTATGCCAAATATTCCAATAAAACTAGAAATATATGTAACTCATGTGTATAAGTCAGTAGTCCATATAATTGTAGATTCAGTAGTTCATGATCTCTAACAATTTGTTTATGTTATGATGTTGCTAGAATCACCACAAGAAACAGTTACCTACAATTCTTGAAAATATTACCAAAAAAAACTCATAAATATAAAAGGGGAATATATAAAATAGAATAGTTGTTTTTTAACAGTTGACACTTGACTACCATAAAAGGTATTAACTAGATTCTTGTATTATTTCTACGTGTATGTCAATTTTATTTCAAAGTAAACTTAGATCAACTAAATTTGTTATTTCACGTATATGCAATCTTGTGAATATTTAAACGAGGACATCTTTATTTTACGAAAACGTAAGAACATGCTTAATATACTATATATATATATATATGTGTGTGTGTGTGTGTGTGTGTGTGTGAGAGAGAGAGAGAGAGAGAGGGGTACTTGGCTCCCGACTTAGGTTGCGTCAAAGGTTGTCTACGTCTCTGATTTTATATCACATGTGATGGAATACAGTATCATCTGTGTGATTGACTACGATAAAAAGGTATCTTGTGTTTTTTGTAAATGAATGTATGTATTATCATTAATTTGAATGCTTATATATGGACTAAACATCTCCAACAGATTATTCAAAATGGAAAATTAAAATTCAAAATTTTTAAAGAAAATTTATATTCATCTTCAACAGTTTCTTCATTTTGGGGATTACGATATGTTGATATGAATTATGTTATTAAAATATTTAATATCTTAAAATTTATTACTTTCTTCTATATATACATCTAATTTCAAGGATTCTCGTTGGTAGGAAAAATAAAATATAATTTCTATTTTATAGGTAATCATTTTTGAAAAGTTTACAAATTAAGAGAACTTCACCTCTCTTCTACTTCCATCATTTTAAAGAAGGTTTTGAGAAATTTGTTGGAATAAAATTTTCAAAATCTCTATTTAATTTAAAGAATTAATACTTTGAAGATACTCAATGAGAAGAAAAAACACCATGACTATTCCACAAACAAGATCCTAATAATTGGGTTAACTTTTATGTTAATAAAAAGATTTGTTTTTCAATTAAATACCTAAAAGTTGTTTGCTTTAAAAATATATGAATGACGATATCGAATTGCAAGCATATAAAGTCCGAATTATTTGGATATGGTATCCAGTTTTTTATAAGACGAAACATGATTTAGGGTGGAGCTAGGAAATTATTTTAGGATCAACCTAAAAAACAATGTAAATAACATTTTAGGTTCCGACTTTAGCAAAACCCTTAAAAAAATATATGTTTTTTTTGTTAGATATTTTATCAAATTTGGTTGCGAACATGTTGATAAAGTAAAGTGCGAAACGTGTCTCATTCAGTCTGAATAATGAAGATGAAGTTCGTACAGAGATTGACTGAATAACACTACATTCGGTCTGAAGATCTCCCTTAATTATTCAAACTGAATATGATACGTGTCACGCTCTCCTTTATCTTTATATTTGCAACCAAATTTGAGTTCTCATTTGAACCCGCCCCTAAGATATGTTTACAAATATGAATAGATAAACATTTATATATAACAAAAAATCTTTAAAAATAATAATAATTCATGTTTACTATGCAAGCAAAAACCATAAAATAAATGTTTGTTGATCTGGTACAATTTATAACATTTTCGGTAACTGTACCGGATATTGTCTGATTTATCCACACATGGACTTACAGTTTTATAATGCATATGATAGAGGAGGTATTTAGTCCCTTATAAGATAACATTTGTTCTCCTTTTCAACCGATGTTAGATTCTATAATATATATATACACCTCGTTAGGGAGTCCGACATCCTCGTTAACACACCAGTTCAATTCCCGACTCTAATTAATACCATCTGTATAACATCAAATATTAGGAGATTCTATTGTTTGGGTTCCTGAATTCGAAGAATTAGCATATAAACTAGACAAGACAAAAGTTGGATCATGTGTATCAAAAGAAGTCTCTCTTTTTCAGGGCATATTAGTTACACCCTTACATCATCAACCTTTGTTTCTTTACCTTCACCATAAATCGATATTGCTTTCATCTATATCTTTCATTACATATGTTAAATTCTCTCTCTCTCTCTCTCTCTCTCTATATCTCTCTCTCTCTCTAGATCTCTCTCTCTTCACACAAGTATCTTCTTGTGTAGTGTCAAATGGATCACAAGTTCAAAAGCAAATGGGAAAGCAACAACTTAATCTTTGATCATAAAGATTATAACAATGCGTATGATGAAATTTCATGGCATCAAAGAAACTTTATGTGCAACTTTTGTAAGAAAGAGTACAACTCTGCACAAGCTCTTGGTGGTCACATGAATGTTCACAGAAGGGATAGGGCCAGACTCAGACTCTCTTCACCCTCTCATCATGATGATCATCATCCCCCAAACCCTAACCCTAACCCTAGCCCTAACCCTAACCCTAATTTCTCATTACCACCGTCATCATCATCGTCGTCTTCAATGCGATGTTTACCTTACAAGACTTGCTACCATTCTTGTCTTTTCCCTCTCTCTTCTTCACCATCTTCAACCACGAGCAAAGAAGGTAAACAAGAGATGATGATGTTCCCACTCGTACCACATTCGGCAAGGAATTTTCTTGGAGATATGAAAAAGAATGTCAATTACATGGAGGGGTATGTGGGAAATGTTGGTAATAATGGAGGTTTCAATGGGAATTCTTGTGTTGATCAAGAAAGTGAGTTTAGGGTTTGGAAGAAAAAAGAAAGTTTTGGGGTGGAAATGGAGATGGGTTTGCTTAAAGATGGAAAGATTGGGATGGACTTGGATTTGGAACTTCGACTCGGCCGATCGGAATCCATTTGATCATATTTAGTAATTAGGGTTTATGTGTGTTCATCAATATATTAGCTATATATTTAGGGTATGTCAAATTTGGGTTTAATTGTCTTTAATTACATATCTAGTTTTTCTTGTTGTTCTTCATTGTATTCATTTACCTTACATGATCCATCTCTTTGGTAGCCATGGGAATTAATGGAGGATATATTAAAGTGAAGTTTAATTAATTAGTTCCTTAAATTATGTTCCATAGTAATAAAAAATGACTGATTCACCCTTATATGTGTTTATCTATTCATGTGACTGATGGTATGAATGAGACGTGAAAATTTATGATAAATATATTTTTCTAGCTAGTATGTATATTGTTCTAAAATCTTCTATAAAAGTAATTACGTTAATTTACCACGTATATCTTTTCTATATTGTAAAAAAATTACTTCATTTTCTTAAAAGATCTCTTAAAGTTCCAATTTATATAACTTATAATAGAACTTAAAACTTTACGTTTGAACTTTATAAAAGGTAATTGATAATCGACCTATAAACACATTAATACGGGATAAACATTGAGCTTAACAAATATGGCATATCAATACTCCATAAAGTTTTAAAATTTTCCATTCTTGATTTATAATAAAATTTTATATCTTAGTGTATACCAACATATGTACTAATGTCTAATGGGTACAACACAGCTAAGTTTTGTACTAACATTTACATATGAAATTAATTATTGAAGTATATGTTTCACATTTTTATATATGAAATTAATCATGATATAACATGTACAAACTAACAAAATAAAAGGAAGAAGGAAACTATTTTAAGTGAAGCTAATGATGATAATTAATGTCAGCATAGTGATCAGTTGCATATATGCTTCTTGAGACAAATATATATTAGCGACTCAATCAAACATTCAAACGATCTAATTATATAGAACAAGAGCAAAAGAAATTATGCCTTCAATTGTTTCCTTATATAAGTATGATCATGGTTTGTACGGTTTATAAAAATTCCATGTTTTCTATTTTGGCATATATACATACATATATATATATATGTAGGTTCAAATGAGAACTCAAATTTTGTTGTGAACATAGGACAAAGAAGAGCGCGATATACATATCATATAGGAAAATATTCAGATTGAATGTAGCATTATTCAGTCTGAATGTAATATTATTCTGTCTGAATAATGTATGAACTTCGTCTTCATTGTTCATTTTGAATCCCCTTGGGACACGTGTGATGCTCTTCTTTGTCCTCATGTTCGCAACCAAATTTGAGTTTGTATTTGACATTTCCCCTCTCTCTCTATCTATATATATATATCACTACTAAAATGGAAGACTTCCACTTACGGCTATTTTCCTGAGAAATTTGTCGCTAAAGGGTGATTCGTCAGAAAACCGTCACAAAAGTTGGTGGTTAATTATTTGTTGGTGGGTAAATCAAATCAGTGACAGATTATCCAGAAATTCCTGGTAATCCGTTGGTATTTTCTTGAAAATATCGGATTTCACCGGAACCATTAATATTTCATGGGTGATCAAGGAAATTTCTCGTGGGTGAAAGTCATTTTTTGTAGTGTATATTATTGATATTATATGCATATCTGAAAAGCAAAATGAAGGTGATGTACATGTACAAGGTATGGGCTCAAATATATACGGTGAAGTTAAATGTTTGATAATGACAATTAAATTAATCTTTTTATGGGTCTGTTTGTGTGTGTATTTCAGTGAAATTAATGTAGCAAATTACTAAATATAATATGCATTGAGTCAATGGAAGAGTAGCATACGTAGCTAGCTAGGGAATAAGAAACATAAGTGTCTAAGCATTGATATATACACATTATATATATATACTTACTGAGATCAAGATTATATGATGGCATATCTTTTTCATGGAAACGAACAAGTTAAAGACTCTTCATGGGATGTCGTTGAAGGCTATTTATGTCAAACCCTCTGTCAACAAATTACATCATATCTGTCCCCTTCCTCATCCATCTCTCTCTCTCTCTCTCTCTCTCTCTCTCTCTATATATATATATATATATATTATATAAAGCTGGTTTCCAGTGAGAAAGAGAGTTAAGATAAGAAACGTAAGAAGAGATCTTTACCCTTGGATACACATTTAGATGAGATGCACTGAAATGAGGTGCACCGAGATGCACCAAATCAACTACCTTCTAAAGCACAATTCATGGTTCGCTGAGATTAAAGTGATCAAGGGTTCAGATCTCTTCTTACGCTTCTTATCTTAACTCTCCTTCTCACACGATCGTATGTCTATATATATATATATTGTGTCTATAGAATAATTAAAAGAGTATAGTAAGAAATGTAAAGGGTATAATTCATTTGAAGGAGAACAAAAAGAAAGTAAAGAAGCAGTATTAGCAGTAGGGTGATGATGGTTCCAACACATGCATGGATACACCTTTTGCTTGTTCCCAACAAATGTTATATATTTAGGGTTTATGTCAGTCAGTTTCATGATGTCTTTTTCCTTAACTAGTAAACCAGACATCTTGTATCAGTTTCATCATACATGCTTCAAACCCTCCCAATATGCTCACCATTCATTCAATTCATTCTCTTTCTCTTTCTCTTTCTTTCTCTCTCTCTAGGGTTAGCTAGGGTTTAGGGTTAATTAGGGTTAGGGTTTAGGGTTAGTGAGGTCCCCATATAACAGGTGAAAATCAAAGGGTATGAAAGAGGAAGGGTTTTGGGAAGTAGAGACAATAGAGAATTGAAGTATGGGAATATAAAGGAGGAGGTTTTTAATTATTGGTTAGATGTCACCACTCACCACCATCTCTATATAATTTCCTTTCCTTCATCCAAAATTATTGGGATAATATATATATATATATATATATATGGAAACAGAGAAATTTAATTAGTAGTTAAACATCACATCTTTTTCTTTATTACACCCAAACCTTTGTAAACCCATAAGATTTTATGGTATTATTCATTTCCAATATTCAATTCTTCACGAACACGGTTGTTCTATTTTTTAAGGTAAATTATATACCTTAATACATTCAACATGTGCTCTTATGTGTTGGATTCGTTTGGTTTTAAATTAAATGCAACATAGCTATCATATATATCATTGAATGGTTCCGTTTAAAAACAACCCCTTTCATGGTGGCATATAATTAAAGAACATTACTACAATAAACAAATATTAAAATGAAAAAAAAAAAACATATTATCGTTGAATAAGGTTTTTACGATAACAATAACTAAATAATTGAGCACGAAAACGGCTAAATCATATTTGTTTTGACATAAACATCACATGTAAATCATATGTGATTCACGTAACTTTACGGTATATATAGGTCGCTTGTTCACTCTTTTATTGACTGTACTCTGTAATTACATGTGAATTGTGAAATCACATGTAATTTGACTGTTTTCTTGTTCTCTTAATTTAACACTATTTCCATTTGTAACATCCATTCCATAGATATAAAAAAATAATCTATCCCAGTTTGTTCCCGTTTAGGTTATCTTTAAAAAAATAATAACATGACTTTTCTTGATTAGTGGAAAGAAGAGGGCAGTTTGGCACATATCAGACTCAAAACAAATAGGTAAAACCCAAAAAAAAAGTATAAAAGCTTCATCTCAAATGAGTAAAACAAGTGTAATTAATATGTTTCTAAATCTTTCGGGTATAAAATAATAATAAAAAATACATGTTGTAATTTTGCTCTCTGAGTTACTAAATAGAAAATAATAATAGTTAATATATTAGGAACGCATCAACATAAAAGCACCAGTGGTCTAGTGGTAGAATAGTACCCTGCCACGGTACAGACCCGGGTTCGATTCCCGGCTGGTGCATTATTTTTTAATTAAATCTTCTGAGTAAAATTACATCTTCAGTCCTTATGGTTTGTGATCTGCTACTTTTCGTCCTTGTGATCTACATATATTGTTGTTTTCGTCCTTGTTATTTATATAACTTTTTTTTCGGTCCCTCGTACTTAAAGGTAAGGATGGTTTCAAAGATAAAAATAACAATGAATTGTAAATTATAGGGACGAAAACCCTAATCTCAAAACCACAAGGATGAAATTCATAAACGTTATCAAACCATAAGGACGAAAACCCTAATCTCAAAACCATAAGGATGAAAGTCATAAACGTTATCAAACCATAGGGACAAAAAACGTAATTTACTCTAAACTTTTTAGGACTATATTTCGTTTTATTTAAAAGAATTTTTCCAACAAAAATGGAGTAAAAACTATCAAACTCTTTTTAAGTTTTAACTGAATAGTTGTTTGCCAAAATGTGTTTTAGGTAAGTGCTTACCATAAACTACCTTTATCATCTAAGTGAAATAATTATGCCAACCTAGTAAATAAAATAATAATGTTGACCAAGTAGATACTTGATCAACACAATCACTTTCATTAATTTTTAGGTAAATTAGTTGATGCTAACCAGATAGGTGCTCGTTCATCATCATTAATTAGATCAGTATGTAGCTAAGAGCATCTTTAATAACTACTTTAAAATAGTGAAAATCACTATTTTATTCTCTAAACTCCTCCAACAACTTCTCTGTCTCATTCTCTAAAATAGAGATGTATGAGAAAATCTTTAAATATAGAGATTTCTCTAGAACACCAACGAGAGGAGAGAAAAATGAGTTTTTAATTCATTCTACCAATGATAGTTAAATTAATATCATTTTATATATATATATATATATATAGAGAGAGAGAGAGGGAAGTTAAAATATAAACCAGTTGAAGGGTACAAACTATACAAACTAATTCAAATCAATATAAAAATGAATTTTTTTCATGATTTTTTTTCAACAAATGTTATAATTTAAGATATTATTACACATATGTTTGTTTCATAATGTAAAAATTTCAAATATATTTGTTTTTATAAGTTGAAAGTTTCTCATATATTTTTTTATGAAAAAGTTTCACATGTATTTATTTCATGATGTAAAAGTTTCACATGTAATTTTTCACAAAGTGAAACAAACATATGTGCAATAATATCTTAAATCATAGCATTTAATGAAAAAAATCATGAAAAAAATTATATTCTATATTGATTTGAACAAGTTTGTGTAGTTTGTACTTTTCAACTGGTTTGTATTTGAACCAGCCTTTATATATATATATATAAAGTGCATTAGGATTATAAAATCATAAAATATTTAAATAATATAATCAATAATGAAATCTCTAAAATAGAGAATCTGTTAAAGTTGATTGCAATTTATTTTAAAGATTTTAATGTTTATTTCTCAATTTTAAAGAAATTATAGAGAAGCTGTTAGAGATGCTCTAAACTAGTTGATGTTGACCGAATTAAAATCCGGCTAACACCATATAAACACAAACACAATCTAGAAATTGTACCATTAAGCCATAAAAAAATCAAATAATTGCAGAAATACAAACTACGGAGATCATGAAAGAGATAACCGATAGCGGAAAACACAAGTATACAAATCACGATTTTTTTTTTAATCCGGCACACGAAACTCTATTTCATCAAGATTTCTTTACATAAAGAACCACATATCATCATAAGAGCATTCATCGGTAGGTTTTTGGAACATGGTTCAACCGATCATCGAATTACCTAGTGAGATAGTATATGACTAGGAAACCCACCACAAACGAGGCCACAAGCGTAAACATCCTCCGGCTTGATTTTGTCTCAAATACCTGACGATCGACACATTTTTATAGTAAGTCGCTAAATAACATGAAAGACTGCTTTATAGGACTTCAATTTATAAGATTAAACAATTTTGTGTCCTATGTAAAAGGTGTTACAATAAGATGACAGTACATTTTTGAAATAAAACGTCTTATCAGTTTTTTATATAATATTATTTGAAAAGGTGTCATAGAAAAGCTGATAAGACACTTTATTCAAAAGTGTTGTAAAAACCTTGTTAGGATGTCCAATAACGTTCTGACATCCTATTGTAACACCTTTATATAAAACGCATAATTGTTTGGTCCGATAAACTTAAATCTATATAAAACAGTTTATTAGGACATTTACACGTATTTGAATATAAATCTGTCTATTAGGACATTTAGACATATTTGAATATAAATCAGTCTATTAGGACATTCAGTGGTTATTTGGTTGGTTTTCCATTAAGTCCTATATGGGAAAATATGTCTGTGTGGGTTAATCTGTCCACAGATTGAGAAGGGTTTGGAGGAAAACTTGGCTTTCTGCATAAAGCTCCCTCCAAGAAGATTACTAAATAAGCCACTTTTTGTATTATTAAACCACTACCAAACAGTCATGTACAGCTGACTGAATAAGCTGTGAGTCCCATCAAGCTCATTGCGCTGCTACTAATAAACAAGCCCTTAAGACATATTTGGCTATAAAGCAGTATATTAGGACATTTAGAGATATTTGGCATCCTATAAGCCGAGTTTGTTGAATAGAGGGAAAGAAACTAAAGGACAAAATTATGGCAGTTGAATGATGCATACCATCTTGAATTTATCCATGGTCCCAGAGAGGATACCTCTTGATGAATCCATATCGTTGCCCTAATGAGAAAAACAAATACTAGTATCAATCGACCAATAAAAATACAGATAAAACCAAAGGGCCTTTGGCCTAGCGGTATCATTAGCCGTTACTTCACCAAAAGTGAGGAGGGTGTGTGAGTTTATTTGTTGCATTTTCCGTATATAAATATTATATACTTCAAAAAAAATACAGATAAAAGAGTTTATAATTGCAGAGCATCATACGTACCATTCTATCCAGCATACGGTTATGACCCTCCACTTCTTCATGGATATCTCCCGTCAACTGTAGACATAATCAACATTAATTTTACTTCTGAAAAATCTTGAATTTGTGTCAACCCATGTTTATGATATATTCACTAGCAGTACAAAATTAAAAACTAAACAATTATACTTGAATTGAACAATTTTTTCAACAGGATCAAAATTGAATAAGAAGCATATGATAACTGAATGCAACATTCAAGTGCATGAACAAACTAGCCATCAGAAGGTGAAATGCTTCCATACAAACAAAAAATGCCGATTGTACAGATCAGGTCACTTTAGCAATACGGGAGGCTTTTTGAGGAAATTGTATATTGATCGGTTCGGATTAGTATTTTCTTGATAAGTGTTAATCTCGGGATGCATTTCTATATATTATGTTAACTATTCTTCTGATGTAGAATGGAATGAGTATATAGAGTTTAAAGAACCATAATTCTGCTCTTAATCGAAGTAATCACCATGCAAAAGACTATTATTGTTTTTTTTCTTTACGAAGTTATTGTTTCCATAGGATCCAGGGCAAAGTTGCTAAAGATCTTTCCATATATTGAATCCTAAAAAGGGGCAAAACATCTTGACTATTATTTTTCTATACTTGTCTGACCAATGCCATAAGAACTTACTCTTTTCAGCATAAGAACTCTGTCTTGCAGCCCATCCATTGCTCTTTCATTCTCATGTTCATCTATCTCATGGGAGGAGTAAGAAAAAGAGGCCCTAATACCACCATCTTCAATTTCATCAAATAGAGCAGATCTGTTTCCACGGAAGTCCCTGCATTGAAAGGATGCTAGTAAACAAGCTACGATGAAATTAACATCCAGGTTAAGACCAATACATAACTAAATTGAACTATATAAGATCAAATTGATGCCAAAAGTATAAATGTACACATAAAATGAACTTCTATCACAGTTAATAGAACATCATTGAGACTGGAACCATGTCTTAGGCAAACAAACAAAAAAACGGGTGAACAATTGAACCTTCTCTGCCAAAGAGTGGCCACCTATGCATATTTTTTTATTTGATGTGGATATCGAACAAGAAAGGAGGCTTGCAGACAGCTTTATACATTGTATTGTAATGCCAGCAAATAATATTGCACATTTGCAGACAAGAAATTATGAGATGTGAAGTGTGGACATGTGGTGCTGATAACAAATCGCAACGTGTCAAATTTACATGAATGATGCAAATGCTTCTTGGCTCTTCCAGGTGAGGATCATTGTTCTGCTAACCCACTGGAAGCAATAGAAAATGCTTTCAAACATTATATGACAAGGAGTCAAAAAACCGTAAAAAGATTCCTACATCTCCTGCTTCATGATGAGAAGTTCAAAGAATTGACCCTTTTAGAATAAGGGCAACAAAGCATTGCTAATTCTACATATTCTATACCATATTTGATATTTCACCAAACAGGGAGGCTCTGCAATTTGGCGCTAATGCGTGTCCAATTCAGGAAATGTGTCTTTCAGCTTCTTGTCCCTGATGCCCAATGAGATTTCACTCACCATTGTCATCATATTCATGCGTCCTAGAACAGTCTGTCAATCACATCAACTTCAGTGACTGCACCAATATCAAGCTTCAAGCCTTTGTCTTCTTATCCAAAATCCAAATGATAAGTTTTGGATTCTAATGATGCTTTGTTTTCCCTTGCTTTTTTTTCATATTCGCAAAGGAGGTTAGATATATTGGCAGGTCTGACTCATTGGTATGAGTCAGATTCAGCATCTAGATAAATCAATGTGGCACAATTCACCTTCTAAATGTTTGAAAACTGTAATCAGCTAAAGCTTGGAACACATGTATAAGACCCATCTTGTCTAAAAATCAATTGAGAAATAGAGTTTAACTATTTAAGTGAGGACCATTCCGAGATCCCCCCAACCCCCTTCAGTCAATCTTCTCAAAACTACTCTTAGATCCACAGAACTCAAGAGAGATCATTCTTAAGAACACCACTTAAATACAAGTTTATACCAAACTATGCTAGGTTTTTTCACCACTTTATGAAATCTCCCAACCTCCTTCCTAAAGTTCCACACTATCTTCACGTGCTAAACCACACCAATAAGCAACACAAAATGCCAAAAAGAGGAAGCATAGGTGAGCCTAACATTTCTAAGGTCTTAAAGTATTCCAAGTAACTCGAGAATATTAGCAAACCTCATCACAGACATCACTCTACAAAGAAGCAATATAACACCCAAGGATGATAATGTAAGCAAAGACGATTTTCATAGAAATCAAATACAATCATGTTTACTTTATGTATCGAGTCACATAACTAGATCTACAAACACAATCCTACCATTCGCGAACCGATAACTTAGTGATCTAAGCAGCAAATCATACAAACATGCAAATTAACATCGAATCAATAAACAGATAACAAATCAGAAGAAAAACCTTCGAGTATTCATAGCTAAACGATGTCAGATCGGTGGACGCAACCGTCAGTGTTTATGATTCTGCAAAAAATCACACAAATCTTCAATTATCTTCGTTAGGGTTTAATCGTAAACAATCACAAACAAAACTCAAAATTATCATCATAAATCGAACAACAAACACAGATCTCCGGTAACATTGATCGAGCCGGAAGTTGAAATCAATTAAAATCAAAATCAAAATCAAAATCAAAGAGGAGTGATCGGTTGCTTACCTGTTGGGGAAAACTGGAAGAACCACCATCCACCGTTATGAAAAAACAATATGAATAATATATTTGGGCCTTTAAATTGTTTATTTTTATATTTATCTTATTTATTATATTTGTGAAACTTATGGAATATTTTTCAGTTCTATATACAATATAATTGTTGGATTTGGATTACATTTTATTTTTAGTTTAATTTTTTTAATTAGTATCTTTTTAGCTAATTGTATTTAAATGTTTACATTTTTTTATCAAAAATATATCTTATTATTTTAGTATAATCTTTTTGATCATATTTACTCAGAAAAAATTTAGAAATAAATTACACAAAGTGTCGAGAAACCAATCAACCTGACTAGACTTAACCAGTTATCTAATTTGGGTCTCACCCAACTATTTTGCCATCTACAGTAACTTAATTACGAAGGTTTTTAATTTTTTTCTTTTATGTCAAGATAATTTGATTTAGATGAAACAGATTCGTCGTTGACGTGATTATAAGTAAATATGGAATTACCTAAGAGTTAATAACTTTGATTAAATGATTTTTTTAATCTTGAAATCATAGTAATTAGTTTGAAATACATAGCCAAATACACATTATGTTGATTTCGATGCACAAGAGGTTATACCCTCGACAAATACACTAAACCGAGAATTCAAAAGTTAACTAAATCCAATTACAAAATCATAAAACAGAAGTTTTGTGTTATTGTATATTTTAATAATAAATATAGTTTTTATGTATTAAGATAAAACAAATAAATAGGAATAGGAATCCAATGTAGATGAGAAGTTAGATTGTGATAGATCCTTGTTAGCTATAGAAATCGTAACATATTCAAATGACTAAACTGAAACTCATATTCAAGGGGTCAATGGGGTCAGTTTTTGTTGTATAGTTTTTTTTAATGTTGGGGGTGGGGTTGGTTAAAGCACTCAATTCATAATTGGCGAATTCATAGGTTCAATTTCTACTGGATGCACGCCAATGGGACCCTTCAATAAGTCTATTGAAATTAGCTCCGATGTTGGCTCAAAGTCGGCCATGTTCTTCATCTCCATGACAATTAGTAACTACAGTATAAATGTTTACATGAATTAATGATGATTTACACAAATCACATTTGGATTAGAAGTATCCGAGTATTTAGCCTATCAAGAATAAAAGTTTAAACATCACCAAATGTAGAAAGTTGTTATGTTTATTTATTATGCAAATATTATATATTTTTAGAAAAACCAATGGTAATTACTCGTACAAACTGTGACATATTTTCATATGGTAGATGTTATGGGTGGACCTACAGTGGTTCACACAGTGGCACGGGCTACCGTATTATATCTTCATCGAATGATAGATTTTTTGGATTTGTTAACGGTGCAATCGTATCGTTTTAGGGGTGCTCTTAAATAATTTAAAGTTGAACTTATGACACAAATAGAGCAGCTGACGTAGTGGGTTTTCCCAACTGAGTTAAAACTCCTTAGTCTTTATAGAGATGATCCCAGGTTCGATCCCTGCTTGATGCAAATAATTAAAAAATTTAGGTAGTAACTCTATTTAACATTTAATAACATACAAAATACTTTATTAATTTCGTACTTAATAAACACTCTATTAATTTTCCCAAAAGTATTTTTAATTTATTTTTAGTTGTTAAAGATCATCAATATCAAATACTAAAACCGGGAAACAAAAAACTCTTGAAATCAACCAAGAAACCCAAAAAAGTCTCTCGAAATCGATAAAAAAAACCTTTAAAAATCTCCCGAAACAGTAGAATTAGGTTAAAAACACATCGAAAGATACTGATCGTTAGTGAAAACATAAAGACACGGATAAAAAACCGTATCTTTATAATTATTTTTTATCTACATTGTATGGTACCACAGTATCAAAAAAATCTAGGTCTCTGACTTCAAGTACCTAATGCAAACAAAACACCATTTTGCTTCTTGAGTAACAATATGAAACTCGGATTGAATTTTTTTTTTTTTTTTGATGAAAGATGGTGTCGGTTCATAAAAACTAGTCTAAAAGCTCACAAGGGGCCCAACCTAGAAAGTCCATGTCATGAATGGCACAAGATTTCACTGGGACACTTTATATGGAGTTATGGACAAACTAGAGATGGTTAAAAATCAATTATGAGTCAATCAGTCATGATCCTGACCAAAATTCTGGTTCAGGTCAATTAAAAAAAAATATTTTTAAATCTTCTCACATATTATTAATTACAATTCCTCAAATTTAACATTGTTACTTGAAAAATCTTAAAAAAAAAACATAAAAAATATATATTAAAAACTTGAAAAAAAAATACATGAACTTGTATTGTAATTAGTAAATTCTTTAAAAGGTTTGAAATTTTTTTTGAAAGGTATCCGAGGCTATGTCTGGACTAATTCCGGCAAATTATGATTGCAATACATCATCACTGATAAACTCAATGACCACAATTGTTGTGTATGTCTGTATTTGAATCATGTGCAGATGGGATATTCCACCACATCTCCCAGAGTCTCAACCAGTACGCCATAACCCTTATGGTTAAAAGGTTGAAATTTTGGTTTTATACATTACTGATCCTGATCTTATGTCGTGGCCTTGAACTTTGGAGTTCAGTAAAAAAAATTAACCAGTCCCAATCAATATCATGCTATAACCGAGCCTAATTTGTTTCATCTTCTGGAAACAACATATCTCATGTGTGTTTTAAGACATACCATCAAACTAACATGAAAATTTTAAATTGGTTTATTTAAAAATAAATACTGCTCTTTAATAACATAATTTTTTTATAATTATATTTAATATATTAATTATTTATTTAATATTTTAACTCAACCCAGTTCTATCTCATATTAAAAAAATTATTTGTTTTAACTTGTTATCTAACGACGAATCTCATTTTAATATATTAATCTATTTATTTAACACAAATATCATTGTGGGCCTATACGCTATTGGGCTTGAAGCCCATAAGAAAGTGAGTGTGTTACGTGATCATAAGTATATATTCATTGATAAATAGTTAAATACTCTCATTGACAATATACAGATTATAAAATTAATTATCTGGTTGGTTCTCAAATTATTTATGGTTCTCAGGTGAACCCTCTCTTATAAAGATAATTGTAAAATAATGTAATTATGCATTACTTTAATAAGTTTATTGTAACTAATTATTTCATTATAATTTTTTAATGGTTAGGTTCCGGTGAGAATGAAAGTTACGGTGAGAAAGGTTCTCCACCTTTGAATCAATCATAACTGAAGATTAATATTAATGAGATATACCAGATCAATTTCCGTGAAAACGCAAATCATGAAGCAGGATGAGATTAAAAGTGATCAATAGTCAGATTATTTTTTATGCTTATCATCTTAACTCCACTTCTCATACGATTTTTCATCTAATTCTTAGAATTCTAAATTCTGAACATAACCTTAACGACCCTGCAACTAAATAGCTTGAAAATGGCCCACAAATTTAATACTGAAAAGATTCTATCATAAATTTAAGTCCAAATATGTAATAAACAACAATCAAATCCAATCGAGAAACATATTTAGGATAATAATACAAACAAATATCTGATTTCTTCATTTTATAATAACGTTTTATGAAATGATCGAAAAAACTATATATACAAAGAACCAATACATTATAAACCATTCAGTCATAGAAATTTTGAAATTATCAATTAAAATTAATGCACTATAAATCTAGTCAAACAAGACCAAGATTAAGCCAAAAAAGGTCTCATTTAAGAAGACCCCTTTTCAATTTCCAAGCTTTCAAACCTCAATGAATTGTTTTTGGTTAGTCAAAGACTCACTTAACCCACTTTAGATTGGAACCCATTTTTTAATACCTCTTCTTTGACCAATTTTTTAATACTTGTGAACCTTTATTAAGGTATTTAATTAGGAAACTGATAGATTTTTGTATATATATAAGATAGTTTTATAATATCTGTTTTTGGGGCTATTTATCAAACATTTTCCGGTAAAAGATTATTAGTAAAATTTAACACTGTTACTTGCTTATCGAATAAGATTTTAATCCATTAAAATAGCATCATATGCAACAATCTATTCGATAAGCGCTAACCATGGTAAGAGTTGGCGCTCTCACTTACCGTGTAAGACTTTTGGTTCATGCGTCGCTCTTACTGGATAACATTTTTGGTTCTCACTCTGTCATCCGGTAAGATAACGGAACTTGGTAAGTGTTTTACCCGGATAAGCGTTTAGTAAACGACCCTTATTAAATTGAATGGTTTTGTAGGGGGTGAGTTTTATTTAGGTAGTATTTAACAGTGACATCTTTTAGTCAGTGTAAGTGGTTACCAAGTCACATAAACTTACCGGATAAATATGGTATATTGGTAATGACCATGAATCTTACCTGGTAAGAGTGAGACAGTGACCAAGAGTCGTACCCAGTAAGTGAGGGTGACAACTCTTACCACGGTAAGCGCTTACCGGGTAAATTATTGCATACAATGATGTTTTTGTGGAGTAAAATCTTACTCGGTAAGTAAATGATAGTGTTGAATTTTACCGTGTAAGTATTTGGTAATAGATCCTACCAAAACTTATCCAGGTAAGTGCTTACTAGCAAAATTCAGCACTATCACTTACTTAGCGGGTAAGATTTTAGTCTACCAAAATCATATCGTATGCAACAATTTACCCGGTAAGCGCTAACCGTGGTAAGAGTTGTCGCTCTCAGTTGCCGGGTAATACTTTCGGTCATTACCTTTGCTCTTACTGCTCTTATCGGGTAAGATTCTAATTCTTAATCCTTACGATATTTATCCGATAAGATAATATGACTTGGTAAGCGTTTATTCGAATAAGTTTGATAAACGGCCCCTCAATGTTTTTATCTTTAAACTGTATCATGTCTTATTAGCATGTTTACGTTTTCCACCTTAAGTAAAATTTAATGTCTTTTTATTATTAATTAAATGATATCGTTAAAGTATATATGTTATGCTTTTTTTTCCTTCAATATAAATACAACGTTTTATTTAATACATAATTTAACAAGAGTAGATGATCAATAATCTATTTTAACAACAATTCAAGTAATAAATTGCATGAATTAAAATCAACATTGTCATTTTTTGTAACGATACAAATAAAAAAAAAAATAAGTTTAAATTTAAAACATATCTAGTTAGCTGATGGTTCTTGGTTCCGACTTGAGATCATGTAAGAGTGAGACCAAACTGTTTTTGTAAGACCACTTAAATAACACTAAACTTTCACAGCAAATCACGGTGAATGTAAACATTCACAGTGTTTTTACGGTGAAGGCTTAAAGTTTTTTTTTACCTTCATAATGTTCTGTTGTGAAGTTTCAGTGTTATTTTATTGTCTCACAAGTCTCATAAAAACAGATTGGTCTCACGTGAACCCAACCTTCAATGGTCATAAATATCTTTCAATCATGTTTAGTTTTGAATTTAATTGTCTCAATCGGATAATTTCCTGGTACTAGGTTCTCCATTCACGAAGAAAATGTTGTTGAAATAAACAGCAATTCACGTCATATAGGGGAACTTGTTGCACTACTATATCTGTCCTATTTGTAACGGTCAGATGGTAATATTCCTCTTAAGGATCTCGACATTATCTGTTAACTATTGCTTCACGATATTATGTTGTCTTACAAGTCATGACTACAAAAAATTTGATCAATTGGGAAAAATGATTAAATTAAAGAAAATGAAAAAAAAACAATAACAACAACCAATGAGATCAAAAGTAAAATGTCTAAATTACCCGTTATGTAAGGGGCAAGTTAAGCAACAAACACAAGTCATTTAACGGTTTTAAGATTAAGGACCAAAAATGTAATAAAAAGTAAAGAGTTAAAAACTATCGGTATAATTAATACATTTGAGGGACTAAATATAAAATTCAGGTAAACCAGTGGGACCAATAACGTCATTCAATAAAATATGAAGGTGGGGTTACGTACACGTGTTAAAAGTGTGGAAACGACAAAGAGCAGCAGTTCCCAGGTGCGGCGTTCGGCGGAAAAATATTTATTTAAACATCCTTCTAAAATCAAACTATCACCAAATGGACCCACCATACTTTCAATTACGCACGACCACTCCATTATCTTCCTATTTTCTTTTTTCTAATTAAAAAACAACTATCTTTTTGGATCTTATTTAGTAAAATAAATTTTTTTCCCAATTAAATTAACAAGATTTCAAATAAAATATTTATCAAAAAAATTATTTGATATAACAAAGTTTCAATTTAACTAGCTGTAACACCCCTAAAGTCCAAAGCAATGGGCTGACCCAATAACTTCAAATCCAACTTAAAACCATGGTGGAAGTTATTGGTAGTCCATCACTTGAGACTTATAAGGAGTTTCCAAATCTCATTTTCTACCAATGTGGGATGAGTTGTTACAAACTCCCCCACTTAAACTCCTGACGTCCTCGTCAGGTCTGCCCAGAATCTTTTCTCCTTGTCATCGGCGATGTGGGATTTGCCTAAGATGTTACAACCACCCCCTCTCGAGGACTCATCATACCCGATGAGGTTTGCCCCACCATCCCGATGGTATAAAAATCGGCTCTGATACCATTTGTAACACCCCTAAAGTTCAAAGCAATAGGCTGACCCAATAACTTCAAATCCAACTTAAAACCATGATGGAAGTTGGATTTGAAGCTTATAAGGAGCAAAAATATCATAAAGTAAACAATTTTAATGCAAATTATTCTTTTGACCAATCTATGAATTTCTTCGTTTACAAGTCTTGTGATACAATTATGTATGTATTTAAAAGGGTTGTTATTCATATCCTTTTTTAGTTTATATATTATGCTATTTCTTACTTCCTATCTGATATCACTGAATGGTTAATGAATAAATACAATATAATTAAATGAACAACAATGTAATTTAATTTGATTTTTTTAATCCGTAATAAAATTTAAATTTTAAAAACAATTATAAATACCATTTTTACATTTTTATAAATTAACGTTACAAAACCGTAAAAAATTTATCAGCATGTTATATGTATTGTTGTTAAAAATTACAAAATGATCATTTCTATAACGTATAGTGATTTTAGTAACCGTTATAAAAGTTTGATGAACACGTTAAAACATAATGATATGTACATTGTTATTTATATATTGTAATCTGACCTTGACCGAATATCAAAATCAAACGTACACTATGTTATTTCCAAGATGGTAAGTATGAAATATGCTCATCGTTGTTTATGTTTATACATCATTATATATATATATATAATTGATATTAATTTATTTTTATTTCACGATTCTATAAAAAAAATTCATGTATCATCATGTTCATATGATATGAATTATTTTTAAACTAAAACTTTAAATACCAAATAAACAATATTTTATTCTTACATTTGAAATATTTTTTAAGAAAAAGATCAATAATTGCATTAAAAAAGGTATGTTCTCAATTGAAAAATATTTAGATTTTAACCATAGAAAATTAAACAATAATAACGATACAAGTTTTCGTAAAAGAAACATTAGGTATGTAAATATAACACGTAAATAAAACAAAAACAGCTTCAAATAATTATAGTCTTTTAACATATAATTCAGTTAACAAAGAAATTTGGTGAATTTACCCAAACTTCAACAAATTATAACTTCAAAACCAAAATTGAAGCCACTTGAATTCACAATTATAGGTCAACAAAAAATTCATGGCAATGTAAACAATAAGCCATTTCCAAAACTTTTTTGTTTAATGCCTTGATTTTAAATCTCCTTGAAGCCTACGTATTTTTTGCATTTTTGTATTTTTAACTTAAATTGTATAGGTTCAGAATTGTCAATATCAATTACTGATCATTTTAGATACAAAGTTTCAATATTTTAATATTATTTTTGGTATGTTTGTAAAACAAAAAATATATATAAAAAGTTTCACATTTTAAAACGAATATATATATGAAACAATCACCTTGTAAAACAAATATATGTTAATCAATATATTAAATATTATATTTATATGAAAAAGTTTATGTTAAATGAAACCTTAAGCTAGAAGTTCTTAAGAATCTTACTAATTTTTGAGTTCTCAAATGATTAAACTTATATATATATATATATATATATATATATAGAGAGAGAGAGAGAGAGGGAAGTTCAAATATAAACTCATATTTACGTACAAACTATACAAACTGGTTCAAATTAATATAAAAATAAATTTTTTCATGATTTTTTTTCATCAAATGCTATGATTTAAGATATTATTACACATATGTTTGTTTCACAATGTAAAAAAGTTCACATGTATTTGTTTCCATAAGTTGAAAGTTTCTCATATATTTTTTATGAAAAAGTTTCACATGTTTTTGTTTCATAATGTAAAACTTTCCACATGTAATTTTTTCACAAGATGAAACAAACATATGTGCAATAATATTGATTTGAACCATAGCATTTGATGAAAAAAAATCATGATAAAAAATTATTTTTATATTGATTTGAACCAGTTTGTATAGTTTGTACATAAATATGAGTTTATATTTGACCATCCCTCTATATATATATATATAGGGAGAGGTTCAAATAAGAATTTTGGATTTTTAAAGAAATAAAGAAATCATTTTGGATCACATATGATGTGGGGTCCACAAATAAAAAATCATATATGATTTTAATGGTGGGTCCCATTGAAATCATATATGATTTTTTATTAGTGGGCCCCACATTATTTGTGGTCCAAAATGAATTCCTTTGTTTCTTTAAATTGATAGTGTTCTCGTATAATCTCTCCCCTATATATATATATATATATATAGGGGAGGGATCATGCAAGAACACTACCAATCTAAAGGAACTAATTTGGGACCACATATGATGTGGGGCCCACAAATAAAAAATCATTTATGATTTTATGATTTTTTTTCTAAAAAATCATAAATGATTTTTTATTTGTGGGCCCCACATCATATGTGGTCCAAAATAGGTCATTTGTTCTTTTAAAAACCAAAGTTCTCATTTGAACCTCTCCCTATATATATATATATATATCGTTGGGGTTCCGATGAGAAAGTGAGTTAATGTGAGAACCGTAATAAGAGATCTCCATCATTGGATGCATATTAAGATGAGATGCATTGGATCAATCTCTATATCAAACACAATTCAATAGTGAGTTAGAAATTAAAGGTCATTAAGAGTCCAGATTCTTTCTTACGCTTGTCATCTTAACTCTACTTCTCACACTATCTTTATATATATATATATATATATATAGAGAGAGAGAGGAAAGTCAAATGAAAACTCGTTTTTTAATGCGAACGAGAGGACAAAAGAGCGCGCGACATGTGTCACATTCAATATGAATAACGAATGACATTCAATATGAATAACGAAGATGAAGTTGATACATTATTCATAATGAATGATATAACATTTGGTATGAATAACTCTTGTGCGCAAGGGACACGTGTCATACTCTCATTTGTCCTCACGTGCACAAGAAAGATGATTTTTCTTTTTAACCCGCCCCTATAGATGTAAATATATCACTCTCTTCGTTCCAAATAAGTGTTCACATTCAAAGCAACATAGCACAGTAAAGCGTTCACATTCAAAACAACACAGCACAATTATTAAACCTTTTGAATATAAGCATTTATTTTGTAACATATACAAATAAAAATATGGACATCTATTTTGGAACAACCGGAGTAAAAATTGGTATTGAAAATTATAATATTTTTCATCTCATAATAGATGTGGCTTAGGATCGTGTGAGAAGTATAGTTAATGTGAAAAACGTAAGAAGATATATGAACCTTTGATCACTTTTATTCTCATACATCCATTAATTGGGCTTTAAAAGGAAGTTGATCTGATCCACCTCGGTACACCTCATCTCAGTGCATATATCCCATCTTAATGTGCATCCATGGGTAGAGATATCTTCTTACTCTTCTTATCTTAACTCTTCCTCTTATCTATTTTTTACAATACAAAAGGTCGATCCTTGTTTACCAACCACACATTGTCTAACCAAATCAATAATACCGGGTCGGGTTCTTCTCCTACCCGTATCGAATAGAACACGCTGAGCCAAATCTTCTTCCAGAATCCAACCCTAATAGACACTACTAGACAAGTGAGTATTTTCAACGGAAAACATCGTTGAAAATTTTCTACGAATTTTAGATGGATTATTGACAAAACATAAATTTTCTACGAATTTTCAACGAATTTCCGTTGAAAATCTCTCACAATATGCATTTTCAACCAAAAAAATTTCAACGGAATGTCTCGTCAAAAAAAAATTGGTTGAAAATGCATGTTTGTATGTTTGTGAAAGATTTTCAACGGAAATTCGTTGAAAATTCGTAGAAAATTTATGTTCTTTCAATAATCCCTTGAAAATACTCAATTTTCTAGTAGTGAGATGTAGGGGTCTGATTATTAACAACTTAATTAGTTTAACGAGACGCGACTTATTCGGTCAACTATTAATGATTGTTTGATAGTGATTTAATGATATAGAAAATGACTTATTCACTAAAATTTTTGGTGAGAGTTTTATGTACAAAACTAAGTTTATTGCAATCATGTCCCTTCGAATTAAAACACACACTTATTTCATCTATTAAAAACTCATTCAAATAAAAATCTTTTTTAAATTAATTAGCATAGACATTTTTATCTAATGTAAAACTTAGGGGTTGTTTGGCAGTTGCTGAATGGTTTGATACAGAATGATTAAGTGGTCAGAATGATTGAAAGGATCTTATGATGTAGTGCAAAATGAAATATAATTGTTTGGTAATTGTTCAAGATGTAATTAGGGATCTTAATGGTTAAGGGAGATCCATGATACAAAATGATTCAGAGGGTTTTGGAGTCATTAAGAGACAAACTAATTTTTTGCCAAACATGATTCACCTATTAACGATTCAGAGGCTGCCTCTTAATGGAACTGTTAAGAGGTAAACAAGGGGGAGGCTGGCACCCCTAAGGTGTGCTTATGGCACCCCTAAAGATGAATGTCATCCTCACATAAATACATTAAATTTCGTGTACACATCTATAAAATGCATTACATTCCCCGTAAACAAAGAGCCCCTTAATGGAAACCAATCAAATAAAATAAGGAGAGTAATTTTGATTTGATATGAGTCAAAGTCAAAGAAGATTTAAGAATGGTATTGAATTATAAAGAGCCAATACAAAGGTATGAAAGCATATTAAATACACTTGTGTTAATTAAATAAAATTAAAGCACATTAAAAGAAAGCGATTTCCAAATTTGCAATAAGCCATTACTACTTGTCTCTTTACAACCCTACATTCAGACCTTCTTTGTCTCCCTTTTCCTTCCTTTAAAAAACCCTCTTTTTTCACCATTTTCTAGTCCCCCCGTGTGCCCCCCATCTTCTTCTACTTCTTCTTTTCTTCCTCCATTCAGACTTCAATTAAGATCCTTTAATTTCATGGCGACTGTTGCAGGAACTACTGGTTCTCCTTGTGGTGCATGCAAGTTTCTTAGAAGAAAATGTACTGCTGAATGCATCTTTGCACCTTATTTCTGCTCTGAACAAGGCCCGGCTCGGTTTGCCGCCATTCATAAGGTGTTCGGTGCTAGCAATGTTTCTAAATTGCTGCATCATGTGCCCGTGGCTGACCGTTGTGAGACGGTGGTCACAATTGCTTATGAAGCTCAAGCTAGGATCAGAGATCCTGTTTATGGATGTGTTTCACATATATTTGCGTTACAACAACAGGTATATATACATATATATATATATATATATAGCGTGTCACAAGTACTCCCTCTTCAAAATGAATATTCATTATGAATAACATATTCATAATGAATATGGAAGTGTTTATTCATTATAAATCACATATTCATGATGAACACATACATATTCCTGATGATTATTAGGTTCTTAACGGAACCTACCCTGTATATGCGCGCGCGTGTGTGTATATATATATATATATATATGATAACTGTAAATTCTTCATTTATCTTTAATTGTGAGTTAGCTCAGCTCAACTGACAAATAAAGGCCAGTCTCATAGGTCGTTAGTTCGATTTTGTTATATTTAGGGTTTTGTGGGATTAGTCGAGTTACACACAAGCTAACCCTGACAATATCCATGGTTAATTAACAAAAGAATATACAAATTCTTGATTACCTCATTCATGAACCATGATTCCTTTTTGAGGACCAATTTAATTAATGAATGATATACATATATATATATATACAGGTTGCATGTTTACAAGCACAATTGATGCAAGTAAAAGCTCAAATGGTAGCACAAGGGTACATGGATTCAAGAAATCTTGAAAACCAATGGTCTGCAAACATGGCTGCAGCAGGAGCAATGGCTTATCAGAATTACATGAATGTTAGTACTGAAAATTTTATGAACTGCAACAACATATCACCACAAAGTTCAATGGAATCCATTGATCACAAAAGTGAAGGGAATATGGGGATGCAAGAGATTCAAAGTAGAGATGATGATCATCATGGCTTTTCATTTCAATCTGCAGTTTACAATAACAGAAAGAGACTTTCTGAAAGTGATTTGGGTGAGCTTCAAGAACTTGCTGTTAGAATGATGAGGAACTGATATATATATATATATATATATGGCGCCTAGCTAGCTACAGTTTGATCTTGTGATCATATATATATGATGTTTGCAATCAATATATGTATATAGAGTTAAGTTAGAGATGAATTAGAAATTAAAGAGTAGAAAACTTGGATAAGCTTCTTGATCCACTGATCATGGTGAAAACAGCTAAATTTGACAACTTGGTGGACTTTACTTGGCTCTTTTGGATCTTGATGATTTCTAGTTATCATGATGAGTTTGAATTAATCTACCAATGATTTAAGTTGCATTTAAAAAACATGTATTTTAAATTAAATGATATACATACTTTAAAATACAATATATACGGGGCATTATTGATAAAAGATAAAATTATATATATTAACATCATTTTTTATTTATATATAATCTGGGTAAGTGTTTACAGTCTCAAGAGTCATCATTTTTACTTACCTTATCGGGTAATATTTTTTGTTACTAAAATGGATTGTTTGTAAGTGCATCTTTCCCTAAAAACGCTAGTTGGGTAAAAGTCTCGTCTCTGACTTACTTGAAAGATTTTCAGTCTAGTAAGATAAGCGACACCCAATAAATATTTACATGTTAAACATTAACTTGGTAGATGACTCCCTTAGTAGTAATTATTAATGAATATGTACTTAGAATTTTCTTAACTAGCCCTTATATTTTACAAAGAACATGTTAATGAGTGTTTAGTTTGACTGAATGTTTTTTTTAAGGATTTAGATTTCATAGAAGAATTTAAAATTTTGATGTGTTTGGTTTATAAAATTTAAAATAGAATTAAATTCAATTTAGTTACTTGTATATATATATATATACATAAATAGATAATAAATAATTAAATTATCTTTTTATAATTGATCATTACAAAACTAATATTTTTAACATATATTAAAATATTATTATAAACAAACACACGAAATGATGTGAAATATCAAATTATATTCCTGTAAGGTTTCTAAATTCAGTATGTAGATAAGTAAATTCTATTGAAATTAGTTTCAAACTTTCATTTAAACCAAACATGAAATTATTATAAAATTTAACTTTAAATTTTACAAACCGAACCAATCCTGAAGATAATAAAAGTATGATTTTAGTAATCAATTTACTACCGAAAATAAATATAAATATTAAACTAAGAGGAGCAAAAAACCAAGTTGACTTTTTGAGGGGGAAACCCTTGAATTTTGGGTCGTCTTGAAATTTCATCCTCCATCGGATCCTACGTTGGAATGAATAAAATATGAAAAAAATAAATTATTTCATCTCTACTTTTTTTAAATTATACATCGTAACGATATAGATTGCAATTAAATCGAGGTTGTATATAATTTTAAATAAAATATTTTAATCAAAAATCAAGACTTTTTGTCTATTAAAAAATGGTTTTATAGTTATGATCATTCATTTAATTAAAATATTGTTTTTTAGAAGATAAAATAATTCAAAACAATTTTTTTTCTTCTAAATTCCCTAATTCTTTTAAATAATATAATAGTCGGAGATGCTAGAAAATTCTTGGAGTAAGAAAGTTACATATTTTATTTATTTATTGTTGGAATGTTGAAATTTAGCATAAATTATTGTACCCATATATGTTTATAGAAATGGTTAATGTTTGACTTTTACGGGTTCTATAGGTAATTTTACATTCATGTGTTTCTAAAACCTCAAACTACACAATAAAGAAATTTTATGTTAAATAAGCTTTTGATGTATGTAACTCACTTGACAAAAATATAAGATGATTTTGTCTAAATATATAATAATAGAGTAATTAAATGTCCATACGATTATTTAATTTATCTAAAACAGTACCTTTAATTAAATTAATTTTTGTCAAATTAAAGGATTATGATCATAAAAACATTTGTTTATTAAATAGAAATTAATTTTGATTCTAAAAATTCAACCGACTGTTTTTATATTATAGCAACAAAAAATATATTTTTTTGGGGTGTGTAGTTGGGGGGTAACTGAAATTGGCACCATGACATATGGAAACTAAAATTATTGATGGTATCTGATTTAGTATAATGGAATGAGTCATCAAAATCTTACAAAGGTTGAACTTTTTATTGAGATATACACAAACAAAAAATCATGAAAAGTTTAAGAATAATTGCAAAAAAATCGTTTTGTTGGTTACTAGCTAGGTGTAGTAAGAGTGTATAACATCTCAGACCAACCATACCAGATATTGTCTGATTTGTCCACACACTTGGACTCACGGTTTTAAAACGCGTCTGATAGAGGAGGTTTCCAAGTCCCTTATAAGACAACTTTTGTTCTCATCCCCAACTAATGTATGATGTTACAATCCACCCCCTTGGGAGCCCAACGTCCTCGCTGGCACATTAGTCCGGTTCTGATACCATCTATAACATCCCAAACCAACCGTACCAGATATTGTCCCTTTATCCACACACTTGAACTCACGGTTTTAAAATGCGTCTGATACAGGAGGTTTCCAAGTCCCTTATAAGACAACTTTTGTTTCTCCCCAACCAATGTGGGATGTTACAGAGTGTTAAAAATCCTTTAATGTGGACAATCCACCCGATCAATTGTATCAAGATTTTGTAATGCTTTTGCTTCTCCCATGCTAGCTACTTGTTAACGGTAATAAAATAGTCTCTGTTTCCAAAAAGAAAAAAACAGAGTTTGTCCTGCAACTATATGGTAGTTATCGATCGGTCCCTCAAACGAAATAATTGTAAAGGTGGTAAATGGTAGTTTCTATTTTGTTACTGAGGAGATCCTTGTCTCTAACTCCCCTAGATGTATGTCTGTTAAAGCCTTCATGTAAGAAGCATTTTAGTCCATTTTGATTGATTTTTTTAAATATAAGTCCGTAAAACATTTTATAAAAACAAACTCCCTTATCGCCCTTTCATTCTTTTCCAACACTTCTCTGGCCTCCTTTGCTATAACGTTGCACCTATTCCCCTTTCTGAGTTTATCACCTTCTCAGCAATGACCGAATAACAACGACCCCACCACTGTGATATTTGTTATAAACATAATTCGTTTTTCGGGGGGGGAGGGGGGTGGTTTATACAAGAGCACAAGATTCAAGTGTGCGCGTACGTACACACATACATAGATGAGACATTCATTTGAGAATCCATGTAATTGTGATAAACTTGAGAACTAGTGTATAATATGTATTTTGTATTTTTTTTCTCCACTTAAATATTAGGATTTACAAAATTAATCAACATATAATTATTTTACAGTATGCTAGTTTTACATGTATTTACTTTACAACGTGAATTTTTTTAACTTACAACTGAATTTTTATTTGGACGGAAAGTAAAAAAGAATTAACAAACATATAAATGGTCCTACATGTCTTGTGTTTAAGGGGCTAACAAGTAGGTTCACCTAATGTAACCTCTTGTTAACCTTTTTAAGTTATTACAACACCAAATATATAGACAAAATGTCCCCTTGATTGAATGCACATCATTGGTTTACTACCTTTATTTTATTTTTTTATTTTATTTTATAACCCCAATTATTTTCACTTAATTATTTATTATTTTATGTTACCTTTAATAATAATATTCGACAACTTATAACACGCATAATTTCCATTTCTTTATTTTATTCTTACACGAGTGCATAAAGTGTATATTCATCTCGATTTTCTCATAAAAAATGTTCGTTTGTATGATTAATTAAGATGTTGTTTAAAGTTTTATGTTTTACAAAGTGACAGTGGAATTGTTTGATGTTTGATTTTAAAAACTACGAAAATCTTCGTTCGTGGATTAACTAAGTGTACATGTATGTTGTAGTTTATTATTATATGATCACGACACATGTCACATATCAATACTGCCAGCAAGTATGTAAACCTATAGGATCGTACAGAAATAATGAGTTTGCCTCTATTTTTAGAAACCTCATGAATTAAATCATTTTGATTGTTAAAATAATTATTCATGGAGGATAATTGTGAAAAG
This sequence comes from Silybum marianum, assembly GCA_036898165.1. Taxonomy (NCBI): domain Eukaryota; kingdom Viridiplantae; phylum Streptophyta; class Magnoliopsida; order Asterales; family Asteraceae; genus Silybum; species Silybum marianum. The sequence goes on from CM072530.1 coordinate 1,837,694, forward strand.
AAAACGTGTTAAATGTAATTATGATAATTACATGGTGCTATTTGTAAATGTATATAATTATATTAAAATTCAAAATAATTATATAAATATTATAAACATAACCATTTGAGTTGTACATCTATAACTTTAGAGCATATAAAAGCATCTCCAACAACAATTTTTAAAATAGAGAAAATGAGAAAAATGAAGATTTTTAACTAAAACTATGCTCCAACAATATCTTTAAATGTTTCTTCAAAATGGATAAAACATGAGAGAAAGTGTGTTTTTATCCATATTTGGAGACTACTCAAAAATGATTATCAATATCTAAAAAATAATATTTTATTCATTCTCTACTTTTTGACCAATAATATAAAAGTTAGTTTAAAAGTTTTTATATATATTGAATATTTTAATAATATAATTAATGTTGAATTCTTCAAAATGGAGATGAATGCAATTTTTTTAGAGATTTTGATTTTTATGTCTCCATTTTGGAATTTTTTTTGAGATGCTCTAAATAAGGTGATAACCTAAAGATAAAAAATATTGATTCTTTTAGATTTTAGCCATTAGTAAAGATAGAAAGAAAACCCTTTCTTTATTTCTGTTAAATAAACATATATTAGATCTATGGTTTTGGTCTAGTACCTGATAGAGGTCAGAAACGTGTTCCTGTGTAGACTACCAATAGGGAAAATCTATTTTGATTTCTAATTGTTTCGTCAGTATCATTCACGGATTTGAAAGATTCGTTTTAAATTGTCATTGGATCTGACTTTAAGTTTTTTTTTAAGTTCGAAATTATTTATAGCTTAAAGTAATTTTACGTTGCGTTTAATGGTTGCAACATCGTTTTAAAACCCAACATATATAATTAATAAATGTGTAACAAATATTACGTTTTTTAAATCGATAAATTAGATTTTTTGATCTACAAAAACTGACATGTAACCGGTTATATCGATAAATTAACTTGACGACATATCGATATTTTTGCCTTTTTTTTCTTTATTTTAATCATCTTCTCCATAAGGAAGAATAAAAAAAAAGTTGAAACCCTACATAAAAAACCTTAAATCAAATTTAATTCAAGAATCATCCCATGAAGGTTGATCTTTGAATATGATTGCATTTGATGGTTTTGATTGCACCCTTTTTGGTTTCTTGCTTGGTCGAACCCACAAAACAGAACCCACATGCAAATCTTGATTTATGTTTTAATTAATTAGATTTAGGTTATAATTTATGTATTAATTTGAGATATTTGATTAATAGTCTGCTTTATGTTTTGATGTGAAGTTTTTTATTTTGCTTTCAGGGTTTGTTTTTAATTTTCTTAAATGAAGGTGATGATAAAGATTCATAATAATTAAAGTCTTGATATTCTTCATGAAAGATGAAAAATATAAAGATTAAAATAAAAAAGATGAATATTCAATCAAATGATTTAATCATTCAAAATCAAAAAATTATTTGTGAACTTTTCCTCTTATTTTACAACATTAACATGTTTATACATAGGTCCCTCAAATACAAGTAAAGATTTTTAGGTATATAATCTTGAATAAAATTATAATAAAAATCCTTGACTTTCTAGGGGTATGAAGCCAATTTTTTAAATAGGCTAGAAGATGATTAATATAATTAAAAATTCATTTAAGATCATATCTTTAAAATGACTATCTGGTTAATCAATTTTAGAAATTTTAGGAATTTATTTGTTCAAATAAAAACCTAATTACAAAAAATGGAAAATGGAGTTGGGATTTTGTGAATAAAAATCACATGTCTCGTGTTTAATGTTAATTCATGTCCTTTAATCACATGAATACATATCATTAGAGAAAATGTAAACCGGACTAAAATAAATTTAAAAACATATAAAAATTGATATATCTTTATTTCATTGATTATATAGGAATGAGACTTGATTTTGAGATTACATATTTATAAGCCAAACTCATACAACCATTGTGAAACTATTTGGATGTATGAAAAAGAAAGAATTGTTAAATGTTCACATTTAACAAATAAGGGCTAAATGGGCTTTGTTTTTGTGTGGGTTGGGCTAAAAAAACACAAATAAAGACCATTTTTAAACTTTTAACACAAAAATGAGATATATAATATATAACTCATGCTCTTTCTTGCCATGTGATTATTTGAGAAGTGAAAGTTAATATGAGAAATGTAATAACGGATTTTGACCCTCGATCATTTTTAATCTTAAACTCATCTATGAGTCGCGTTTGATACACGGATTGATTTGATGCATCTCAGTATATCTCATCTCCATACATCACATCGTAATGTGCATCCAATAGTAGAGATTCCACTAGTAAACGAAAGACTTTTACCTACTGACTTTTCCTTGGAAAATCTGTCGCTAAAGAGTGATTTCTCACAAAACCGTCACAAAAGTTGGTGACTAAATTGCCGGTGGGTAAGTCAAATCAGTGACAGATTACCCAGGGATTCTCTGGGAGATCCGTTGATATTTTCTCGGAAAACATCTAATCATTGGTGTTTTCAATGGGTAATCACCAACAGAAATTTCTCTGGATAATTTTTATGGGTAAAAGTCATTTGTTTTGTAGTGTTCATTCTTACTATTCTCATCATAACTCCACTTTTTACCGAAATCCAACTAATGTGTACATACATAATCGAGAAATTAATCATTTCAACTTCTAGAAGCCAAATAATATACACAAAAATAGCTACAGACATGCCCCCAATTTTCAAACTTTTCAGCTGCAAGTAGAAAGTGGGTGGTCTTCTAAGCCTTTTTTTTTTACTTTTCGATATTTGTGTTGTAATGTTATTTTATATCATAAAATTTAATTAATTTTAACTCATGTTTAAACTAGATAGAACTCTTTCATATGAGAAATCGGACACTGGTTTTTGACTTTACAATAATAATACAAGAATGGTGTCACGAAATGAGGCAACCACGAGTCCACGACTCGGTTGAGACTAAATAAGCAATGGGAAACGATAATTGTAATAAAGTTAAACACGGTACTTATAACAAGTCGTTGGTGAATAGACTTCAATATGGGAGTCGTATATAATAAACTCAATCAGTTTTAGATCTCATCTAACGACTGATATGTAAAGTGTTTTTTAGTTTTTCATTTATTTGAGGTTTTCCTTTGAACCCCCTCTCTCTCTCTCTACATATATATATATATATAAATAAAAGATGCAAAGGAAATGTACCTGATTCTATTCATTTTTAGGAGTGGTGGAGTCATTTAGGAGTCAATGTGGGTTTTTTTTTTCCGGGTGGGTGTGGGGGTAGACGACCATCGTCGACTTCAAAAAAGTCTCTTGAAATTAACCAAAAAAGCAAAAAAAACTTTTGAAATTAATCAAAAAAGTCGTTCGAAATCGACAAAACACTAAAAAAATTCGTCAAAATCAACCAAAAACTTCAAAAAACCCTTGAATCGGTGTAATTAGGGTAAAAACACGTCGGACGACTTTACACACCCCGCTAGGCAAAAATCATGGATCTATCACTGTTAGTAGGCATTTTAATTTATTTAGATCCTTTGATCTTTTCTATGCTAAAATGACAATAATCTCTTGTATATTCTAGTGATTGATGGAATAACGAGAAATATAAGACCTGTGATTGCATTGAAAACCTAATATTTAGATAACCACGCATCAAACTGTGATAAGAGTAAATCGCAAATTGTATATTGGTACAAACTATATATAAGGTTCAGATAAGAAAGACGGTTAATTTGCGAGAAGATGAGAAGTTTCAAGTCACATGTAATCACGTGTGATACAAACATGTTGTGTTGACCGGTCATAGCAGACAACTTTTCCAATGACCTTAACTGTTCGCATTTACCAAGTCGTCCACATCCCTTTTAGACATGTTTATCACATGTCATTTTACTGCGTAATCACATATGATCTTGAAACTTCTCAGTTTCTTGCCTTTTCAGTAATTTTTTTTGAAAGGCATGCCTTTTCAGTAATTGACCGACTTCTCTCACATGATCCTGCCCCCCTCTCTCTATATATACACATATGTGTGTGTGTGTATATATATATATATATATATGAACATTTCTAGGGTTTTCAATTCTATGGCCTAATTCAATTAATCTTACGTAAATTAACTAATAGCTATGCAGCAAAATGGCATGGCTCTAAGAGAATTGATGATCATAACAATACAAAATTGACAATCTTGATGAAATCACTCATTGAAATATTGAATTAATTGATTTTGGCAAGAGGTATATATGATCCCAAGATGATCTTGCATGATTTTTTCTCTAGTGATCAAATTAATAGTGACTATAACCAAAAGCAACAGATTGAAGGTCTTCACTATGATCTCTAAAACCCCATTGTTGCTGGTGGCTGCTGCTGTTTACTTGCATATCCAAAGAATCAATGGAGTAACTCGAACCTTCTTCAAAGCTAGAAAACGAACAATCTTCTTCTTTCGGGAATGAGTTCTCGTAGTTTTCCGCCATGGATTTGAAGTTCATGACGTGATCTTGATTCATCGAGTTTGGATCAAATTGAGGCATATTCATACATGAATTCTGATTATCTGACTGTTGAAACCAGTTCTTGAAATCTTGTGTTTGTGGGTAAGAAGAAGTATGTCTCCCATTTGTGGGATTATCTGAATTAGACATTGATGAAACCCCATGAAGCCTTTGAGATGCTTGTTCCTTTAAAGAAGCTAATTGTGTTTGTAAACTAACTACCTGTAATCAAAAAACAAGAATTAGAATAATCAGATTTAACCATATATATATACATACATATATAGGGTTGGGATTCTTGTGAAACCAGTTAACGTGAGACCCCTGATCCTACAAAATAACACTAAATTCAATGTATAACACTGTGAAAGTACAAAAAAAAACACCGAAACTTCACAACAAAACACTGTTTACCTTCAGAATGTTTTTGTTGTGACGGTTCAGTAATCTCAAAAAACATGCTGGTCTCACATGGTTTCAAGTTTACACATAAAAGAAATCAAGATTAGGGTTTTCAGATGGGAATAGCTAAAAACCTGTTGTTGTTCAAAAAATTCAGAGCATAACACTGTGAAGGTACAAAAAATAATGAAACTTCACAGCACAACATTGTTAATATTTACAATCACAATGTTTTTGTTGTGACGGTTCAGTGGTCTCACACACAGGTCACACAAAAACACGCTGGTCTCACATGATTTCAAATCTATATATAAAAGGAATCAAGATTAGGGTTTTCAGATGGGAATAGTTAAAAACCTGCTGTTGTAATGCAAAAATATGTGAAACACAGCCATAAATGGGATCTTGAAGCCTTGCTTGAGCTTCATAAGCTATGGTAACAGCAGCTTCGGATCGATCACCAACAGGAAGATGAGCAAGAAGCTTAGAGACATTACTTGCACCAAAAACCCTATGAATGGCTGCAAAATGGGTAGCTCCTTGTTCATGGCAGAAATAAGGAGCAAAAACACAACCTCTGATACATTTTCTTCTCAAGAACTTGCAAGCACCACATGGAGATCCAGAGCCTGTCATGATCTTAATTCAATCTTCTTCTTCTTCTTCTCTTTTCTGAAAAATTGAAGTTTTTGATGAATGATGATGATGATGATGATGATGATGTAATTAAAAGGGTTTGTGTTTGTTTTGATGTTGGTGAAAGAAATATGATCACCGTGTTTATATATACAAAAGGAAGAGAGGGATGGATGGTATTGTGATGTATAATTTAATTGCAAATGGTTCCCTTTATGGCCTACAGTTTTATTTGTTTTTAGTTTTTATGGAAATAAACATATTATATATATATATATATATATAAAATAAATGTTTTTTTTTCAATAGTTAACCCCACAACCAAACCCCTTTAATTAATTCCCATTTTATATATAATTTTCTTAATTTTGAGATTCCATTTTAACCCTTAAAGGACAAAAGAGGACAACACCAAGCTAGCAACCCCCAACCTTCTTCTCTCCTCTTCTAATTATTTGATGATTGGATCCTTCTAAAATCTAATCCATCCATCCATGCCATACATAGATATATGCATTCAACATACATACACATATACATACACATATGTATGTATATACGTACATACGTATACAGTTTGTGTCAAATGAATTAACAAAATGTATATGTATTTTCTTATTCAAGAACTTGCAAAAATATTGTCCATTTGAATTTAGTCATTCTATCTTTATATATATATATATAGAGAGAGAGAGAGAGAGAGAGAGAAGTTCAAATGAGAACGTGAGGACAAATGAGAACACAACACGTGTCTGAATGTAGATTATTCAGACTGAATAATTAAAGAAATATTCAGACCGAATACTATATTCGGTCTGAATATTTTTTTGATTATTCGGTCTGAATATGACATGTGTCACACTCTCATTTGTCCTCACGTTCACAACCAAATTTGAGTTCTCATTAGAACCCGACCCTATATATATAATAATATTATATATTCAGACATGTGTCGTGCTCTTATTTGTTCTCACGTTCATAGCCAAATTTAAGTTCTCATTTGAACTGGCCCCTATATAATATATGGGTTCTGGTAAGAACAACTCTTTTATGAGAATATGAGAAAATGTAAAGGTACATGTCCATTTATATTGTATAGATGTTTTTCGTGAGACCTGTGAATACTCTTATATTTTGAGGGTTACATGTTACATTCACACAATATAATGTAACATTTCAATAATTTTTTGAAGGTCATGTTTATAAGGTTAGAACCTTCACACAATATAATGTAATATTCACATAAAGATGATATCTTCAATTTCATTGAACTTCTCACCAAAATGAAATTCATCACATGATGATCTTGACACTATATATATATATATCTATATACATACATATATATATAGGGAGGTTTAAGGAAATTTTTTAAATAAATAAAAGAAACTAGAAAACATCTTATCAATCGTTAGATCAGTTGATCTGATAAATGTGACTAAATGAATGGTTAGAACAATTTCTTTTACTATACTAATATCTACACACAATTCTTTATATATAATTGAAATGAAAATATTATATTTTTTAACTTAATTAATAAGAAAAGTAATGTAACTTTTTAAAATGGAAGAAGTGTTATATAGTATATATATATGTGTATATATATATAGAAGATATATATTATACTTGATTGCATACATTTCAATAATTCAATAGCAGTAGACATGTGCAGCACAGAGAGAAATCCATTTGATAGATTTGATTCCTAGGACCATCTGATCAGGTGTCCTGATTAATCATAGAACTCATATACAAATGATGCACTAAAATTTGAGGGAATATATATATCTGTAGTTTCATTAAATTTATTATTATTGCAATATACAACTATAACCAACACGTATGAATAAAGATAATAAAAGTATGTTATAGGAATCTAAACATATAAATCTTGATTTGAAAGACATTTTAATTTGCTGCAACTGACTATATATACATTTAATTGTAGTGTTTATATATTAATTTCTTTAAATTTAAATTATTATAGTGTATATATATATATTAGGGTTTAGGGGGGTTTCAAATTAGAACTCAAATTTGGTTGTGAACGTGAGGATAAACGAGAGTGCGACACGTGTCCCGTTCAAAGAAATATTCAGACTGAATATAGTATTTATTCAGTCTGAATAATGTTTATTCAGTCTGAATATTTCTTTGTATATTCAGTCTGAATAATATATATTCAGACACGTGTAGCACTCTCATTTGTCCTCACGTACACAACCAAATTTGAGTTCGTATTTGAACTTTCGTCTTAGGGTTTATACACCGTAATCTAAAAATAGACTTAAAGATGTAGACTAAGATGTATATGGTAATACCTTTTCACATATTTTTAAGGTCGTCCAATATGGGCATGGATCGATGAAACCCATTTAAAAAAGATTAAATTAAAGAAAGGGAAAAAAGATCTCTCTTTAAATAGATTTTTTAATTGTTTCAGGTCACCCTTGTCGAGTTTATGCTGTATTCATTGTTAAAATAATATTTAAAACTCCAATAATTTATCATTAATCATTTGCTACACTTTAATCTGTCACCAATATATACCCACCAACATTATTATACATATATGTATATTTGGGTGTGGATATATGTGTGTGCATTTATATATATGGGTATGTATATATAGGGGCAAGTTTAAATGCGAATTTAAATTTGGTTGTGAACGTGAGGATAAAGGAGAACGTGACACGTGTCTCATTCAATCTCGTATAGGCATTTTGGACGCTACTATTGAAATACCCCTTCTAGCTATATTTTCTGTTACTCCACCCATTTCATAAAGGATTCGACATGGTTTAACAACAACTACCTAATATTCGGGAGAGCCTTTACCTGAACCCATACATGTTTCTGCGGGTGTTACTGTAACTGGTTTATCTGGAAATATACGGACCCATAATTTTCCACCAGGACGTGCATTTCGTGTCATTGCTCGTCGACATGTTGTGTTATTCATACTGAATAATATATGGATTTCATCTTCGTTATTCATACCGAATGTCCTTTATTAATCAGACTGAATGGAACACGTGTCACAATCTTCTTTGTCCTCATATTCATAACTAAATTTGAGTTTGCATTTGAACTTTCCTCTCTCTCTCTCTCTCTCTCTATATATATATATATATATTGTTAAATAAGGTTATCGATCACTTTGGGATGAAACATAATCGTTGATATAGAAGAAACCTCTTTTATTTGAAGTTCCTTTTCTTGGCGTTTTATGGGGGTGTTTGTTTGGGCTTATCAAAAACAACTTATGTTTTTCACAATAAGTGCTTATCAACTTATGTGGTACCACATCGGAGTTTTAAAAAAAGTGTTTGGATTAGCTTCTGGCGATTCCACACCGGAATAAGTCAATAAGTTTTTTAGTGTTTGACAAAAAAATGCTTATACATGCAAAATGGTAAAATAGATCCTAATAAGTCATAAGTCATTTTTGATAAATCAGAATGTTTTGACTTATGGAAAACTCCTTTTCAACGGTGGGGAACCGGTATAAGCTGTTTTTTTGCCCATCCAAACACTAAAATTAGCTTTTCACCGGTTCCACACCGGTATAAGTTAATAAGTTGTTTTGATAAGCCCAAACAAACACCTCATGTATATAATTCGTTTAATGGACTGTTTGTTGATAGATTTGTGGTATCTGTTAGGATTTATTAATTTTTGGGATGGGATCAATTAATTTTTTTTTTCTGGAAAGCATTATATATCTCTCTTACAGATTAGTTCCATGGAAGGATAGCTTTCATGTCATGTGTACTTGTTGGCCACTTTAATTGGCCAGAAAGAGAGTTAGTGAGTCATCTTGGAGACACATAGAATTAATTAAGTAACTAATGGTGGTATTATTATAATAAATAATAAATCAACTTTATAGACAATAATGTAAGTGAGGAGAGGGGTTTCAACTAATCTTTTCAACTTTAAAATAATGTAAGTGAGTGTTTGTATATGTAAATATCTTTAACGTATATAACTCAGTTGATAAAGAAATAGTATAACTTTGTCCAGTACAAGATAAGTTCCAAGTTCAATTCTGGACCCTTCAATTCGTTAGTCTCAGTCGTTGAGTGAACTGAAAATGTCTCTCACATTGATGTTTTATTATAAAATGTAAAATATGAGTTAATTTATTCGATATTGTGAATGTAGCATAAGAAATTCATCATAATAAAGTTTTCCTTTTAATGAATCTCTAATTAATAAGGTTTTCTTGATTGTAAACTTGTGATTGTGAGTGGTTATTTATTCATATAAATAAAAGGTTTGGTTGTACTTTGGATTTAAAATAAAGAAGAAAACATTGTTGCTAAATGCATATTCATTTACATCAAATCCATGTTAAAATCACTTATTTAAAGTATTAAAATTAAGATATCTTAATGTTGATATATTTCGTGGTAAGATTAATTTACTCGATGCATGAACTTTACCCCAAATGTGGTTTGAAATTAACACCACCATCTTGTAAAAAAGATTTTTGGTCTTTTTTCTATACTATATACTTTAGTTTTATTTTTTTTAAAGACATTAACATTTATTAAGAAAAAACCAGCAAATAAATTACAATAGAAAAGGGAGCCTACTGCAAGGCATAGTAACCCACCAAATGTCCAAATCAAATAAATGGACAGAAAATAACGAGAAGCTAAAAAATCAAGAAAATTGCATAAAGAACATAACCAAAATAAATCCAGTGGCGAAAAACTAGGAGCTCATTTGAAGGTTTCATATGAAGATCGACAATTTCAACAGTCCCAAAAGATAAAATATACTTTTATTAATTCTTGATAGCCAATGACGTGTAGCTCAGTTGGTTAAGGAACGAGAAGATGTTTGCTCCAATAGATACCGTTGGTCTTGGGTTTGATCCCAAACCCCCTTGCAATCGCCTTGCTACTGAGTGAGTCAGGTATGCCCCTCACATTGGGAATTGACAACCTGTATGGACCGGTTTACGTGTCCAAAAATTACACGTTTTTGCTCCAATTAATTCTTGATCATTAGACATTTTTTTCGATTTGAATATATAGCAAGTTAATTTGGTTCTTTATTTATTCAATCAAGAATAGCTACATTGATCATAAATTTTTTTTTTATATTATACTTCCTCTGTCTAAAAGATTACAATATTAATTTTGAATTTGATTTGTTCAAAAGATGCAAATGTTAATCTTTTTTTGAAGCTAGAAATTTCGTTAATTTGCAATCTTTTATTCTTCAACTAACTTTGATTTACAAAATATTAATAAGATTGGTTTTGGTTCATAATCCTCTTAACTTCGTCTGTGATAATGTTTGGTAAACGCAATGAGTAAGTGTTAGAATAAGACATGTTGGTGCATAATAAATCATGAAGAGACAAACGGGAAAATGATTTTCTAATTATTGCAACTTCATTTCATATAATAAGTAGTTAATTATAATGACTCTGATTATATTTAATTGTTAAATAATCAGATTAATTTGGATAATCAGTTTGATATATATCAAATATTACAACAAAACAAATTATCAAAACTATAATTAAAATAACTTATCTAAATCTTATTTGGTTATTTCATTTATATTAACACAATTTGTTAAACACTCGATGATATAAGAAAATAATTATTACGATTTCAACTAGTGTAAATAATTCCTTGAATGCAACACATTTTTTTCCACATATAGTTGTTTTATTATAATAATAATAATAATAATAATTAATATCACATAAAATCAATATTTGAAACAAACATCCAAATACCCTTGAAATATCACATATTCATTAAAAGAAGAAACAAACAATTTTAATGAGAAAATATGTATTTAAATTAATATATTACTAAATTATTCATTAATTAATTGTTGGTTAAGAGACAAACAAACATAGCTTTGTTGTGATCCACTTTAATCAAAAGGGTATATTATCTTTTGTTAATATTTGCCAAAAATTTAATTAAAAATAAATTAGGGGTTTTGTTTGGATGAAGACAGCCTAACACCACCTCAACTCCATCATCATTGTCCCACTTCCGTACCATTTACCCAACTCACCATACTTCATTCTCTATATATGTATTACAATTACAATAATACAACATTCATATATATGTAAATGTATATATACATATAAATGTATAAACTAATTAATAAAGAAAGACAAATTATCCTTCAAAAAACATGGTGAAATCTTGTGTTGTTTTGCAATCAAACTACTTTTATATATGCTTCCTAGCTCCTTATAGGATATCTAATTTGATTATTACCATGTATATTTGAATTATTGATCGGTATCATTTATGTATTTTAAACATGCTCGTGAAATTTCCGTGAAGGTTCTTAAACACTGGAACATGAAATTTTGAGAATCATTGATTATTGATTAAATAACTTATTATCGACTAGTTCTATCATAATTTATTCTTTATTTTAGCTCAATTTCTCGTTATTGATGATTTTCATTTTAATTTATTAAATATGGAGTTGGATTATGCATTAATCTTTTCTTAATTTATAAGCAATGAATTTTTTTTTTGAACTGCAAGAAAGCAATTTATTAAACAAACTTGCAAGGAGCTAGAGGAATACAAGAAGAAACCGCATTCAAGGGATTACAAAGCTAACTCGCCCAGCTAAGGAACTTGCATACTTTGGATCTACATCTAATCCACTCAAAAGCTAAGAATTGAATGTCGTTACAAATTTCCTTTTCCTTTTTCATACTTTCTTGAAACGTTTTGTTGTTCCGATTGATTCCAAATGGTCCAAAAATAAGCCACCGTGATCACCTTCCTCGCCTCTTTATGAAAATTGTTCCCCGACTTAGAGCCGATCGCCGTCCAGATTCCGGAGATAGAGGATTCACTTCTCGGCCACCAATCCACACCCGTCGAGATATATAGGAAGGGAGCAACTATCTTCATCGACGAGCATTGCGGAAGGACGTGATCTAGATTTTCTGCCTTCGCGTACACATTGTACACTCTTCCGATTGAAGGCTAATTACACCCCGTTTTATGAGGTTGTCTTTCATAGCTAGGCGATTGCAAAGAGTCCTCCACAAGTGAATATTTGCTTTGCTGGGGGACCCATTTTATCCATTCCGTTTCCGATTCCGCTGACGGGAACGAGATACTGTCGATTAGCTTTCAAAGGGAGCTGACCGTGAAGTTATTAGATACTCGTTCATCGATGTACTTCTAATAATTCAATATAAATAATATACAAATATAATATTTGAATCAAAAAAGTTATCTCAATTTTATCATGAATAAATTTGATCAAGTGAACCCAAGTGGATAACATTTATGCATTCTAAATATATATAAATACAAGTATATATGGGGTTTTTTAAGAAGTCGTTAATTTGTGATATTCGTGGTATCCGGTTTAAAGGATAAAAAAATTATTTGAAAAAATAAATCTAATATAGATCAAAAACATCTCTTCTCTTTCCTATTTTTTCTCTCATATTTTCTCTCTTCACTCTCATTTCTCCATAATATGTATGTACATATATAATTGAATATGAATTCAAAGTGAATACATTATGAACGCTTTTATTTAAAAAGGCTATTGTAATTTATGAACACATTATTCTAAATCTACGAGATTTGGTATTATAGTGAACATAGACCAAATCTAAACATACCACTTGTGAACATCTTAGTAAAAATTTATTAAGTTTGTTCACAATGTGTTCATCTATATGCACGATGTGTATGTTAATACAGATATAGTAGAGAGAAAGAGATAAATATGGAATTGTTTTAAAAAAATGTTTTTATTTTTATTAAATAAATAACAATGATTATCTTTTTAATTATTTCATTATTTAATAGCATTAATTAACTATTTTAAATTAATGGCTTAGAACGGATCTCTTAAATTTCATATATTTTGAATTTCTCAAATAATTAAGCTAATATATATAAGATTGTGTCAACAAATTAATACGTCATAAGAAAAACTTGTTGGATCTATATCTTTTACTCGTCGAGGAGAGAATATATATATATATATATATATATTGTTTATCATCTAGAAAACAAAAAAAAATTCATATGTTCTGAAAAACTGTAATGGTTTTTTAGTAAGATTTTATGTATCTAGTGATCAATTTAATAATCATGTGAAGAAGTGTACATGCGTGCAACATCCGAAAATATGTTTAGTAAAGTTCAAGCAAGTTCAACAATGAAAAAGTAGTAAGGTATGATTCAGATTTTAGGGACTTTTTGACGGTTGTCGAATGGTTTGATGTAGAATGATTAAGTGGCTCTTATGATATAGTGCAAAATAAAATATATTTGTTTGGTAATTGTTCAGGATGTAATTAGAACTCTTAATGGTTAAGTAAGGACCATGATACAAATTATTCAAAGGGTTTTGAAACTATTAAGAGGCATATTTATTTTTTTGCCAAACATGATTCATCTTTTACCGATTCAAATGTTGTCTCTTAATGAAACTGGTAAAAGGTAAACAAACGGCTCCTAACTCGTGGTTTAGAGTATGATTAGTGGCACAAGATGATTTAACATTGCTTAGCATTGAAACGGAACAAAAACATATAAGCCTTAGGCCATTTATTTATCAATAATACAGATTTTAATGCTAGAAAGGTGATTAGTGAGTTAAAACATGAATTAATAGATGATATATATGTTATTTACCAGAAGGATAAACATGCCGAAAACTGCATGCTAGCATCAATGTTCTAAAAAAACTCGCCGCACAGCCGCCATGGCACCAAGGCTTGTGTCTTACGCCATGTTAAGCCCGTGGCATGGGCTAACGCAATTTTTGTAATTCGATATTTGATTTTTCTTCACGTTTTTAATGTTGTATCTGCTAGTTTTTAATATATAACTTAATTTAACTTGCTTATTACTATTAACTCATTGAGTACCAATACAAACCATATGTTTTTTATATATAATATTGTATATGAATTTGAAATTTGACATCATAAGTCACACCTTGAAAACGTCATGGCTCGCCGTGGCTCCTATGGCTTGAGGCTTGGACTCGCCGCCACACCACGCCTCACGTCATTTAGAACCTTGGTTAGCATAGTTAAAATTCAAAAGGAATGAAGAAAACCTAGTTAGAAATGAGTGACTAGCTTGAAAAGGCTAACACTTCATGCAAGTCGAATTTCAGCATACTGCAAACGAGTGTACGCAACTTTCAAAGTTGCATAGGCAAAATCGAGTTAGAACCGGGTGACTTGTAAGCAAATTGAGAACTCGCCAGCTTGTCGTGTATTAATTTAAGTCGACTTAGAAACTCTTGGTTACAGTCTTTGTCCTACTTTTTCTTGTTGCAAAAGAAAATTTATTCAAGATCTCTAAAACTCTATCTTCTTCATTTAAAAAATATGTATGAGGTATTTTAAGATGCCGTTTATCCAACACTTACCTTACCAACAAAAGTCACCACCTTTATTTACCTTACGAAATAATATTTTCAACCATCAAAATTGATTGTTGGTAAACGTCATTCACACGGTAAACGCTTACTGGGTAAAAGTTCTTTTCTCTTGTTTACCGGGTAAGATTATTGATCATTGCTATACCTCTTACCAGGTAAGATTATTGATCATTGTTATATCTCTTACCAGGTAAAATTTTCGGTTCTTGTTATATTCACTTGTAAATGTTTACTCAGTAAGTGTTTGGTAAACAACTCCCAAGTGTATCATATTATTTTATACTTATTTGAATAATTTACATTTTTATCTAGACCAAATTAATATAATTTTAAATAGGAAAATTAATTAAAATAGTCATTTTGACTACATGGTTTCACCTCTTAACCATTTCTCTTCAAAAATTACCAAAATGCCAATTGATCTGCAATTTGCGGAGGGTCAAAATGTAAATAAAAAAAAGTTTTTGAACCAGATTTGCAATTACAGAGACCAAATATGTAATAGGATTAGGTATGCAAAAACAGGTTCCCTATGGGTGTAAACGATTCGAGCTTTTAACGAGCTACTCGAGCTCGGGCTTAATAATTCTCGAGCTCGAGCCGATCTCGTACACAAAATAGAACTCGTTTAACTTAACGAGCCGGACTTTATTACATTAATGTTCGACTCGGCTCGTTCGAAAACTCGATTATGTTTTCGAGTCGAGTCGATCCGAGCCATTTAAGCATATTCTTTTTCGATCAAAACATGGTCATATATTTATTAATCATACAATAAAAATATAAAATATATCAAGCTCAAGTCGATAAACGATCTAATCAGTCGCAAGTTCGAACCCATAAACGAGCATCGAGTTCGAACTTGATAACTCAAAAAATATTCGAGCTTGAGGTCGAACCCTAGATTGAAAAGTTAATCGAGCTCGAGTCGAGTTCGAGCCCAGTATTTATTTTTTGAGCCCGGCTTGATTAACCTACTACTCGACTCGGCTCAACTCATTTACACCTCTCACAAATTTATTTATTTGGTCCCTGTAATTACAGAGTTGGTTCAAAAACTTTTTGTTACACTTCAACCCTCACAAATTGCAGAAAATGACTATAAGGTAAAACCACAAATCAAACGACTATTTTAATTAATTTGTCTTTTTAATATTTAAATTAAGAATTTTATTAAAAATATATAATAATTAGTTTGCGTTGAGCATGCCGCTAGAGTGGGGCCGGGAAACAGGTACTTTGAGGGGGACATGCCGCACGAGTGGAACATCATCAATGCAACTTTACCACCCGCACGAGGCCCATTTTTCTTTTAAATCATAATATTTTCTTTTTTTAAGTATTACTTTATAATTATTTATTAAATGTATAAATTTCATATATCAAAATTAAAATTGTTATATTTAACTACATCTTTCGTATCAAAATAAATGTCTACCATAAAAGATGAAAGTGTTAAAAATATATAATTATTATATTTTTTATATAATAAAAAAACTATTTTACCCTTAATTATAAAAGGAGAAATGTTTTCCATATAATAATAAAGTACAAATTTAATTTTAAAATTAGACACTTATTTTTGAAAAAAACTTAAAATAGAAATGTAGATACCTATTTTGAGACGGATAAGTAATTGTTATGAATCACAAATAAAAGAGCTAACTTTTATAATGATGAAAACCATCAATGAAAATTCAAGGATTGTTTAGTTGAGCAGGGAAATAAAAAATATAATAAAATATTTAGTTTTTAGAGAATAAGTCTATTATATTATATTATACCAAACAATTTTTTTTAATTTTCGATTTATTAGTTATTGTTTAATATATCTAACCAAATACACCCTCAATATTATTCATTACCAGTAACTTAAAAATTTAAAGGGAAAAAATTTATAAAAATGGATGATGAAATTTTACAATTGTCACACTTAAACACTTCTTTTTCTCGTTGAGCTAGAACCAAAACCCATCATGAAAGACATGATCCAGTGTTGTCAATCGACATTTTAACCTTTACATTATAAGTTTTAAGTCTTTTGAAATTCATAAGACATAAGACATGAGTTTACTATTCTTTAAAAAAAATATTGATTATAAATTCTAGTATAACTCACGTTGCAATGTCTTAAACACAACGTTTAGACGAATTGAGGATCAAAAAGAGAAAAAAAACAACCCACGTTTTATAATCAATAACTGATATACAGAACACGTCTCTTAATTTATATTGCTAACAGATGAAATGTACGTAAAATGACAAAATAAAAATCAACTTTTGTTGTAACAGAAACAAAATTTTGGTTGTGCTTCTGAACTTACATTTATCTAGTATTTAATGGTGACTAGTGAACAAATATACACGTTGAGGTATCAAAAAATGCTAAATAATTTAATAAAATTCCAACTAACTAAATAAATATCACTATTTTCAATATATATATATATATTTATTTATAATTACAAGTAACAACCCCAAAATGCTTCGTCCATAAGAAACCCTAATAATAATTTTATTTGTACATGTGATCTCAATATAAATGATTTATATCAGTCTTCTAAAATTTCCGCCTCGACAACAGCCTCGTAACATTCCCCTATAATACTACATTTAATGATATTACAAATAGGCTACAATTTTTTTTTTTATATTTAAGGGGATCACATATCAATATAAACCAGATTCACATTCAAGCTCTAATTTTATTTTTATTGCAACAAGTCAATTGAGAGGTAGCCCGTGCACCCGGTCCTTTTATATATATATATATATATATATATATATTTGTGCCTATATATACACATACACGTACAAGAACATGTTCAAACATAACAGTAAATATTTTAGGAACACGAAAATCAATTATTCATGATGAATATTCTAAAATATCATGAATAATTAACATACATAATATTCATATATATATTTTAGAATTATTCATCTTGAAAAATTAATGAAATAACGCACGCACACATAGACACACATAGGAGCAAGTTCAAATGAAAACTGAGTTTTGGTTGCGAACATGAGAATAAAAAAGAGCGTGACACGTGTCATCGGCGTCCACGGGTTATTAATACTGAACGTATTATGATCTTGTGTTACTCGTACTGAATGTTGTATCATATGAACTTCACATTCGTTATTCATACTGAATATGGACGTTGATGACACGTGTCACGTTCTCCTTTGTTCTCACGTTTGCGTTTAAACTTTCTTCTCTCTCTCTCTCTCTCTCTATATATATATATATGTGTGTGTGTGTGTGAGAGAGAGAGAGAGATACGTAATAGTCTATATATAGTTGTAAAATTATTGAATGTTATTCTTATCATCATCAAATCAAATATCGAACTTTCTACACCATAAAAATATATCCATAGATGGTTATACAAGATATGATTGAGCATTTATCGTTATAGTTTTCATGATCACATGACATCATAATCAACCAATTCCCAAAAAACCAAACAAATTTTAAATAAATTAAAACATATAGACAAAGAGTATGCGCATAGGTCACTTATGTCCCTTAGGATCGGGTTCACTCAACACAAAATAAGCAAATATGTGTATTATGCCTACATGAGACGTGGACATATCCATCCAGACGACTGGTCAAAGTCCCACCCCTCATTTGCACGTGGGACCATCACACGTGTGTGATCGTTACTTGTGTTCTAGAAAAGCTATATTATAATGAATTTATATATATATATATATATATATACATAATTGCTACAGTTAAGAATGTTTTTTTTTTATAATGAAAATATAGTTGGGAAATCATGTTGCATGTGACTCTTGGGTTTCATTGTACACGGAACATGATTTTGCCAATCTTTTAGAATCACTTGTTCGTATCTATAAATGTATAAATGTATTATATAAATCGTAGGTGCTAAATATTATAACCGTGTATCTATATACCAATTGATGGATTATCTATAGGCCCTTCTTTTAACAACTTAATTTATGAAATCATGAGATTTAATTTAGACTACAAAAATCAGTTTAAAAAATCCAATTTAATTTAAAAAATCTCTCCTCTATTCTCGTTCCAACCTCTAAAACATACACACACAATTAAATTTAGACGCAAGTTAAAACACCTTTTTTAAATATCTATTATATTATGAACACTAACTAAAATAACAAAAACTAAAACATTGTTTGGAAAAAATAAGGTGACTTATAAGTCACCTTATAAGCTACCTTATTTTCTAGGTACATGTTTGGCAAACTTATAAGGTAGCTTATTGATAAGTTAGGAATTGTTTGGCAAAAAATAAGCTAGCTTATAAGCTGACTTATAAGCTAGCTTATTTTCTGAGTAATCGTTTGGATGCACATAAGCTAGCTTATAAGTCAGCTTATAAGCTAGCTTATCGATAAGCTACTTGGAGTAGCTTATGAGGAGCTTTTTGACACTTTTTCCAATTATACCCCTAATTAATATTATTTATTTATTTTCAACATGCCTTTTTTGGTCATTTCACATGCTTATAAGCTAGTTTTTGCCAAACATAACTTATTCATCAGCTAGCTTATCAGCTACCAGCTAGCTTATAAGTCATCAACTACCTTATAAGTCATACGTTAGCTTATCAGTCATAAGTTGGCTTATCAGCTAGTTTGCCAAACATAGCCTTAGTTGGGAGTGACTTATTGAACTTTTTATCATTTTCTTCCGATTATACCTCTGATTAATATTAATTAATATTATTTTGAAGCTACTTTTTGGTCATTTTACATGTTTATAAGCTACTTTTTGTCAAACGTGACTTATTCATCAGCTACCTTATAAATTATCAGTTACCTTATCAGTCACCATCAGCTACCTCATCAGTCATAAGCTACCTTTGCCAAAACATAGCCTAAATCTAAATATATCAGTTATAAACATATTGCAAATTTTTTTAAAGGTTGTTTTCATTATGTTCAGAGTATGTTTACCTTATGTATATATTTAATTGTGAATGTGAATGTGTGTAAGTTACATGAGGGAGGAGAGAAGAGTAATATATATTTATCAAAGGATTAAGCTCATATCAAGTGTGATGTATTTGATTTGTTTGACTTGGTTTAATTTATATACATAACATGTTACCATTTATCAAAATAGGGTTCTTTCATACCGAAGGTGATTGTTTACGAGTTTGAGCCATATGCAGGTCAAGTCTAACATGTTTTTTTGTCCAACGGATCTAATATAACAAACTTAAAACCCATTTTTCTGGGTTGGATAACCTTGCTCATACTCACACCTAGAAAAGGTCAGACTTGCCCACGAGTTAAAGACCTAAAAAATCTTTTACGTTTTGGAAAAGGAATACTTATATAAAATCATTCTACACACTTAATCTTTTCCCAACTCAAAATAAAATGTAAAAACATAATAATATACATAATTTAAAAAAAATAGTTTCACAAAATAAGAGAAAACATTCCTCTCCAATGATTTATCAATCTCGAAAGTCCAAATTATCCAACAACCAAATACTTCACCACCAAATATTTGAATATCAAAACGTAGTCTAAGAGCATCTCCAACAACTTCTGTATAATTTCTTTAAAATAGATAATCAAAATTCAAAATCTCTAAAAAATATTACATTCAACTCCAACAGCTTTTCTATTTTGAAGATTACATCATTCATTATATTAATAAAATATTATATATTTCTAATAAAATATTATTTCTCTCATCTAAACATTTAACTCCAATATTTTTATTGGTGGAAGATAATAAAATAATATATCTCTCTCAAAGTAATCATTTTTAGGGATATCTCCAAATTTGGAGATTTTTGTACCCTCTCTCATACTTTCTCTATTTTGGAGAAAGTTTTAGGGATGCTGTTTGAGCAAAAAATTGCTTAAAATCCCTATTTTCTCTATTTTAGAGAAACTGTTGGAGATGCTCTAACATGCTAGATTTAGGCCTTGTTTGTTTTTTCACTTTAAGCTCTTAATCACCACTTATGTCTGATTCGTTTAGAGGTTTCATAACCATTTCAGAACTGAAATCAGATTTTAGAGTTCAGCACCTCTTAAAAAACAAACGCCACCTTAGTGTACATACTTGGAAGACGGTTCGTACTCACTGGAGGAATCCAATCGGAAGTCAGTCAAATGGGCTACTAAAGTCTTTTTCCTAATAAACAAGTAATAAAATTTTAACTATATAAAAATATTAATTAATTATATAAAACATAAGGGACCCGTCCAATTTTCAAAGAAAAAAATGGTTGTTCAAACTCGTTTTTTTAACAATTGGGGTCTAGCAGACTGTATTGTCCATAAACAACTTAATTTCATACCTAACCGAATCAAATGTGTTTGAAATCTAGAACTTCTAAAGCACACATGCAAGTCACAATCATAGATTACATATGCAATTCCTAAAGAATCCAAAGCCAATCGTGACGAATCGACATTTTTGTATTAAAAATAGCATAGAAAAAATACAGTTTTTGGCAAAAAGACAAAGGAAACAAAGGATATTTTTCTAAGAGCTACTTAATAAATAGAATTGGTTAGTATGTTAACCAATAATTGAAGA
The DNA here is from genome assembly GCA_036898165.1 of Silybum marianum. Classification (NCBI taxonomy): domain Eukaryota; kingdom Viridiplantae; phylum Streptophyta; class Magnoliopsida; order Asterales; family Asteraceae; genus Silybum; species Silybum marianum. Next base: position 1,859,249 of record CM072530.1, read on the forward strand.
CTGATAATAAGTTAAATTGGGTTTAAAGAGAATCCACTAATTGCATTTCTATTTACAAGGTGTGTAGTTTGAATGGTAGGCAATTGTTCAAAGTTCAAAGTCCAAACCATAAAATAAGGATTATTAGTTTAAGTTATATAATCTATTCTTTCTAATCATATGACAATAACACTTTTGTAGCTGTCGATTCACAAGACTTCGATGAAAATATTGTATCCCTATAATGTTGATTATCTTATACATGGTATCTGGTAATGACTCATTCCATTGTATCAAACCAAATACAGGAAATGATTTTTCATTTCCAGATATATATATATATATATATATGTATATATAGATATATATGTATGTGTATATATATATATGTATGTATGTATATATATATGTATGTATATGTATGTATGTATGTATGTATATATATATATGTATGTATGTATATATATATATGTATGTATGTATATATGTATATATGTATGTATGTATGTAGATATGATCATCTCTAACGTGGACATCAAATCTTACGTCAAAAATAGCCAATTTGACACCAAATCACTCCAATGGGAACATCAGATCTTATGCCAAATTTGGCTGTGGCATGGAGGTTCACCTACGATGACTTAACACCATTTGTAGTCGCATTGGGGGATTAGTCAGTAGGCATAAGCTGACTTTGATACTCAAAGTTACCCAAAAAAAAGATCTTACATCAAATTTAGTGTAATAAATAGTAACACACCAAATCTGATGGATTATTCGTTTGCCCCAGTGAGAATGATAGGAAAAAAAAGGGGAAATAAAATAACCACTCTCTCTAACCAAATTCAATTTTTAGCCATATTTTCAATCACATTCCCATTTTTAGCCAGAGTTACACAAACACTTGTGCGTTGGTGTGTTTTCAAATTAAAAAGATCTTTACGCAAATTAGCATAAGGATTCCCATGTACGTGAAGCATATGTGTAAACTCCAGCTACAATTGGAATTTGATTGAAAAAGGACTAAAAAGTGAATTTGGTTGAAGGAATCGCCTATTTTGATCAATTTCCCAAAACATATCTAAAATCTTTCATTTTGATATAAGATTTGGTGTTACCCGTTAGAGTATATTTATTGTTTACAACAAAATTTACACCATTTTTTTTGTGGATTTGGTGTAAAATTTGGTATTCTCATTGGAGAGGACCTAAAAGGAAAATCTAATCACACTCTATTCCCCATCAGTAGTCCAATCCAAAGTCCTGCTCCTTCAGCTACCCCTATAGCTGAAGGAGCAGGACTTTGGACTGTTGATAGTAAATGAATTGGAAGCCACAGGAAAGTAGTCTCAATCATTTACAGGTGTAATCCAAACTAGAGAAAGACTATTATTCCTAATGACTTTTGGTCCAAAAGACCAAGACGCGTATACTTGTTTGAATTTTGCTTAATAATCTTATTTCCAGATTAAGGAATGTTTTGACCAGATTTTAGCATTTTGCGTTTTGGAAGCATTCTCCTAAAAACTGGAACTTTGTTCTCCTATATTACTCCTCAAAACTAGGGGTCTTAATGAGTCAGAACTTTTAACAAGCTCTCGAGCTGAGCTTAATGATTATCGAGCTCGAGTCAATCTCGAACACACACCAAAACGCGTTTAACTTAACAAGCCGACCTCCATAACACTAATGTTCAACTTGGCTTGCTAGAAAGTTCGATTAAGTTTTTCAAATCGACTTGAGCCGAGCCATTCGAGCACTTACTTTTTCGAGCCAATAAGTGAGCTAATCGACCTTGAGTGCGAGCGAGTATCAAGCTCGAACATTGGAAAAATATTCGAGCTCAAGCCTGGTAATATTTTTTTTCGAGTCAAAGCTCGAACAACCTGCAACTCGACTTGACTCGGCTCGTTAGAAGCCCTACTTGAAACTACAGTAATTAGCTATATGATTACCATTTAATAAGTAATTAGCTAGACTGCTAGAGTAACTTCTATTATTGATCGACAAGAAAATCTTATGGTTCGACATTAATAACAATAAAGAATCGATTGATAAAAATAATAGAGAAAATGGAGTTTTTGTTCTCTATATTCCTCCAGTCCGTTCCTTATCTTGTTCTCTAAAATGGAGAAACCTAGATAAAGCTCCAAACATAGAACTCTCTAAAACTCTCTAGTGTGGAGGGAGAAATGTTACTTTAATATCTCCCACCAATTAGATTTATTTATTAGTTTTTTATATAAAGTTTTTTTTAGATGTATTGGGATGATAAAATTATAGTATGTTTTTTAATAATACAGTTGATGTTGAAATTCTCTATTAAAATAGAGGATCTGTTGGAGTTGAATATAATTCTTTTTAGAGATTTTGACTTTTGGTTCTCTATTTTTAAAGAAATTATAAAGAACCTAGCTCTTATTGCAATTTTCAACTACTAAATCTGATTGTTGGTCATGTTTGCTCCTAATTTCGAAATAAGTAACGAATGTTGCACCAAAAATCCTCTTTTTTCCTATGAACTTACACTTTTGCACAAGTAAGGGGTTCTTCATGGGAATAATCATTCTACTCTTTGAGATAGAGGTCAGGTCTACCTACAGTCGAACATCTCACCCCCACCCCCACCCCCCCCGGAGCGGACCCTACTTTCAAATGGGATTTACTGGGTTGGTTTAGTTTGGTTTTAATGTCTAACATACCCGTTTTTTTCACATTATATCGCAAACTAAACAGATTTGATGTCTAATTGGCACAACAAGCTAAACAAATGTGTCGTAAATATGTTGTCTTGTTTCAAACCTTACATGCAAGAGAGTTGGCATATCACTAGATACAGAATTAGATCAGTTCAATATAACCACATATACAAGATAAAATGTAATATTTACTACATATGCATATATACCCAAAAGAAAAAAAATGAATGTGATTGGCATGTGAGAAAGAAAGGGCCTTTTAGGATACAACTATTAAGGGGCATCTCAACTTTTTCTTGTATTTGCATCAAAAAGGGAGTACATTGCTGGCTTACTTTAGAATATATTGAGATACCATTTAATTATAATTACAACATTTTCTTTCAGCTGTCTCATATACTAGTCTAATAGTAAAGTGATGGCAGTACGGAGGGGGAAAAGAGGTCACAGGACAATGTAAGTTATGGAACATGGCCTGGCCCCCAAAAGTTATACATGTTTTAGCCTTAACCCAATTATATATATATATATATATATAGAGAGAGAGAGAGAGAGGGGAAAGTTCAAATACAAACTCAAATTTGGCTGTGAACGTGAGGACAAATGAGAGCGCGACATGTGTCATATTCAGTCTGAATAATACTACATCACGTCTGAATATTTTCCTTCATTATTCAGTCTGAATATGACACGTGTCGCGCTATCATTTGTCCTCACGTTCACAACCAAATTTGAGTTCTCATTCGAACCTGCCCCTACATATATATATATATATATATATACCATTAGCGCAATTATAATTAGGCTCTACTCTTTTAGCCAATTTGGCAATTCCATACTTCGGCTTTTGAAGAATGATTCTATTCAAGTAATTCCATATATTACTTTATCATTTTAAGACATTTTTTTATTGTTTTAATTTGTAAGGCTTTTAATACAGTATATGGTATGAACTTTCATATTTTGTTCTACTTATTACTCGTCGATGATCTATATTGTAATTGGAACAGACATTCATTGAAACAGTCATCATCCAATTAACAAAGTTTTTAAATTTTACATGGCTGGGTAGGTCTGGGCTTAATTTAATTGACCCAATCTTAACATGTAAGCCTGTTGCTATAAGTCTATAAACCACCCATCAAGACCCAGAATTTATGTTTGTTTTTATGACTAAATGGTTCTACAAATCTTATGAGAATAAATATGTACACTAAATTACAGAAAGAAAAAAAAAACATGTAAAAATATGACAACACTTTAGATTTTTTTTCGGCATTTAATATTTTTCATTTTATGGGTTACATTGAAGTGACCCATCGAATGAAAAATAGAGAATGAAGGAAAACAAACCTTATTTTTTTGGATTTGTTTGATTTTGAGGCCCGGGAATTCCTTTGAGGACGTCCCTTAAAGCATAGTAATGGCTATCACACTTGTGGTCTGCAATCAAGTTGTTTGATAGTAGTATTCTTTGAAAATGTTCACCTTTATGTCTCTTCCAAAGTGTGAAGAAATTGACTCGATTGCCATTGTGTTTTTCTTCCTTCCGTTTCAGAAAATAAACCGTACCCGGAACAAAGAGTTCCTCCGGGGGAACCGTTAGATCGTGTTTTTCCTCTTTAACTTCATCGGCTTTTGTTTCATCTGGTTTGGAGATCATAGGGGTACTACTTGGTTCCACAATCGAATCTTTTCTATCAGGAATATCTGTTAGGGTAGATCAAAAAATTAATGGAGTCATACTTTTTGATCGAATGTTATTTAATGGAAGTCAACAACTCGAACAACATAAGTTTCGTGAGAGATGAAAAAAAAATGCAAAAATCTAAATTTCATAAGAGGGTGTAAAAATGCTAATAACTGGTCTTACGGAGAAATATAAGGTATTCTAGTTGTTAGCTGAAATACTAGTTGGTTAATAAGCCAGCTGTTTCTGATAAGCTAACCAATAAACTAGTCATGTTTGGTAAAAACTAGTTGATAAGCTATATGACAATGTAAAATGACCTTAAAAGAGGATATGTTAAGAAATTAATTGAAAAAATATAAGCTAGTTTAGGTCATTTTACATTGTCATCTTAGGGGCTGTTTGGTTGGTTTTGCATTAAGTCCTGTATGGATAAAGTTGTCTGTGTGTATTAATGTGTCTGTATAGATTGAGAAGATTATTGTCTGGGAGGGTTTTTTTCATAGATGGAATGAACATGTTTTTATTTGGGACGGGCAGGTTTGGAAAAAACTTGGCTTTCTGCATAAAGCTCCCCTAGGAGCTTACTAATAAGCAACTTTCTTAAGCCACTACGAAACAGCCATCTATAGCTGACCAAATGTGACTCCCATTAAGCCTATTAAGCTGCTAATAAACAAGAAATACCCGGAGTACCAAAACAATGAAAAAAGAATAAGTTCAAGGTCAAATGCGACATTTGCAAACATATAGAAATAAACTGTGTACCACATAGCATAAAATAGACGACAATTAAATACAACTGAAAGGTGGTTTCTTGGAGAAAATTATAGCCCATAATTGTCAACTATCTCTACATTATTAAACATGTTTGTTTCAGAATATTAGCACGCAGGGCCGTCTATTGGCATGTTAAATATGAGTTTTTAAACAGGGCCCCCAAATAGAGCTTACCATAGGTTTGAAAGCTTCTGACCATAGCTTTGTAAAATAACCATCTTATTTAAAAAATTAAATATATATATATATATATGAAAATTCAAATGCGAACTCAAATTTGGTTTAGAACTTGAGGACAAATGAGAGCGCGACACGTGTCTGAATGTAGATTATTCAGACCGAATAAATACTTTTATTCGGTCTGAATATTTCTTTGATTATTCAGTCTGAATATGACACGTGTCGCGCTCTCATTTGTCCTCACGTTCACAACCAAATTTGAGTTCTCATTTGAACCCGCCCCTATATATATATATATATATAAAACACACAGAAATCTCCTGCATGCAGGATAGAGCTTACCAATAAATTTTGTCTGGCTTCCAAACTTGGTATAATCAGCTAGCTTCCTAGCTACATCTTGTACGGAAGATACAACCTGCTTTGCATTGGTAACTAAATCTAAAACACTTCTCCAGTCCTCCTTCTCAAAGATGGTTTTCCTGAGAAGATCAAATGCTAGATTAAAACCAAATATCATCATAACGAAATTTACTATTTTTGTCCTAATCTTGTCATCCCCATCAATTATCAGTAGAAAACCTTACATATCATTTGTGGGCAAAAGGTGAGATTGTCTGCAAGAAAGGACTGTCTTCTTTCTACGTGTGGGTTCCCTTTTGAAGGGTTTGCGACTTTAGGAAATTTGTCGTAACTAAACCACTTCCTGATTTTAAATGATATATAGATAAATAAATATGCTTCTAGCTTTATGTTGCAAGGATATTAAGGTAAATCTTGGCCAAATTTGTATTCATAAGCCCTTAGGTTACTTTTTTTAAATTTTCAATTATGTAAACACAAGCAACATGTGAGACCAACGTTTTGAATTTTTGCTACGTTAGAGAGAATCTGCTAGAATTCTTACAAATAGAGATGTGCTATTTGCCATGCCAGTTAAGTTTTATTAGAAAAAGTCTAGTGGCAAGATGTTACTTACCAATCAGTCCGAAGAATTTCATTCCTTAATCTCATCAGAGTAGCTACACTTAGCCTTGGGATTATATCATCCTGCATATCAGGAACCAAGGGTGAAAAAAACAGAAATTTAAATCGACATTAATACAAAAAAAGTTAATTGCCATATATATATATATATATATATACACTTTAGCAATCTACAAACTTCAGTAAGGGTTTAAAACATGAATGCTCGAATAATACACCAACCTGCATACAAACAGTTGTGACAAAATCAGAGCAGTTATCCGCAAGGTCTCTAGAAACACAAGGTGGTGTGCCATATCCAACGGCTGTAACAATCTCAGGACTAAAACCCAACTCCTCCCTTGTCTTTTTGCGAAGTATTATAGCTAGCAGAGAAGCAATCGCACCTCCAAGTGAATGGCCCACCAGCCTTAACCTAAATCCCTGTAGATAGATGAGTCTTACCACAATACAAAGAGGGCGTGTTTGGTACACTGGCCAGAACAAGACAGAACAGGAATCACTGTACCACGTTTGGCAGGACTTCTATGTGGAACAGACAGAAACAAAGTGGAAGAAACTTATATTTTACCAATATATCCTCAAAATAAAACCTAATTCTCTTATAAAACATCAAATACGCCTCCCTCTTTACATTTTATTCCTTCCTTAAATTTTATTTATTGTATTTTATGTTATTTAAACTTTCACTTTACTATTCTCAAAATATTATTTTTACACGGTTTCTATATTCTGGTTATTTATCTAATTTATTAAATATTAATAATAATAATAATAAAATAATAGAAAATGTATAAAATAAAAAACGAAAACTACATAAACTTTTTTACTTTGGTGTCATTTCAATTGTCTTGACGAAAGCTTTCTAATTATATATTTTGTTATAAAAAATATTTATTCTATTATGATTTAATAAATGACATAAATTAATCAAAGTATATGAAATATATAAACAACTCATTAAAGGGTAAACTGGTCAGATTATCTATTATGTCATGTCCAGTTTTGTCTTTTTGATCCTGTCTGGATACCAAATGCACCCAGATGGAGCAAGAGGTAAAACAAAGCCAAAAATATTACTGCCATTATCAATAAATAAAAAGGAAGAATTCACCACCTCATGCTTCTCAAGGTACTTCTTAATGGTTCCTAACTCATGAGTGAGATACCAACGAGCAGCCTCATCAGTGCCAAAATGAGTTGAATAGCCTTCAACGTTGACTTCTTTATCGCTCGAAGAGACAATGTCAGTGATAAGATCATAGACAGTATGTGTTCCACGAATTCCAAAAATCACAAGTTTATTGCGTATATCAACCCCAATGTAGTATCCTGGTCGTAGCATACTAGAATTTTTCACAAATTTCACAATGTTGCTTTCTCGTAGCATGCTATATTTGGCCAGGCTAGCAGCACTATCCCTATATGCCCCCTTTGCTAATTCTACATTGTATATAAGATCCTGGATCTATAGAAAAAAAGTAAAGATCGAGTAAGAATTATGTGAAGGGAACTGCTTGAAGATATGTTTTATGCTTCAAATTGATCGGATGTTGGCATATAGTTTTGTAAATTGCAAGGTTTCCAATTAATTACCACTGTGTCGGAGGAAATCTTTACACCTTTAACACCCTCAAATGGATTTGTAGATGCTTGTTGAAGGTAAATAAGGTATAAACCGATTGTGAGATCACTCAAGCTCCAATCTTGGACTCCAAGTTTACTTCGTTGAATGCTTGCAAGGATTTCTGCAAGTGAGCGACTACTGGGTGGAATTTTGTTGTCATTTCCATTTCCTGTGAAATAGAAGACATAATTAATGACTGCAAGTTTTCGATAGACTGCAAAAAAGCATAAGAGTGCTGACAAAAACCCCAGGAACAAATTGAAGTTAAAAATTCAAAATCAAATCCCATGACTTCCCCCCCCCCCCCCTCCTCGAGATATAAAAGAAACATATAATGTAGCCAAAACAACCTCTTAAGCTTTTAACAGATGATATATATATATATATAAACAACGCTCAAAATGGCATGAGGCGTGGCGTGGCAGCTAGATCAAGCCTCAAGCCTTACCCGCCACAGTAAGGAGGCAGCGTTTTTCAAGGCGTGACATAGGCAGTAAATTTATATGTCATATATAAAATTATATATATATATACATATATGTTTTCTATATATTATTTAACCTATTAAGAAATTAAAAGAGTTACATTCATATTAGAAGAAGAAAAATCATATAGATTATTTATTATAAAAATAGTCTTTGATTAAATATAAATAGAACTTACAAAGATAATTTTGTAACTTCGTTTTAATCGTGAGTCTATAACGTTTATGAATTCTTGAAACTGTGAGTGATGTGATTAGATAAATAAATAAAAGTGCATAATCTAAAGTTAAAAATGTAAAAACACAAAAGCTAAAAAATTAAAAATTAAAATTGAAAAAAAGTCACGTCTTGTAAAAAAAACCGCGCTCATGGGCCATTTCGTAACGGCAAAGACGCGTCTTGCACCATGGCGCGCCTTTTTGAACATTGTATACAAACCACCTTGGTCCAATAAACCGTACAGACTTATATGATCTCTGTAGTTGTAAAGCAAATAAAAAGACATATTGGAGATACAATGGATTAGATAAAAACTGAACTACAACAGACACGATGTTTTTTAACAAACCTGTGGGCAGAGGCCATTTACACAATTGCAGGGCTGGTTCAAGTGCTTTTGTGAGCCAATCAAGCTCTAACTTCCACTTGTTGTTGGCTGCATCATCTTCATCAGAACTGTATTTGCTAACCCCGGAGCTCGACTCCATTTGGTTATCTTGTTGAGATATAGGTGATACAGTTGCATCCTTTGCACCTTTTGTGTTAGGATTTTCTACCTTTGACCATTGTGATTGATAACGGCTAAGTGCATTATATACATACCGATGATACAATTCCCTTTTCCTTATCAAATTGAAACTCAAATCTGCATCACCAATATGGAATGAGACGAACAAATTACAAAGTTGAAATTATGAGCGTAAAATCAATATTTTTAGTCTTTCGCAACAGAGTTATGCATGCCTGCAGAAAATAATTCCTTCATTTTCATGAGTAATTTGGTTCAAGTAAATATTTGTATCTAAAGAACATCATGGCAATCATTAGTTTGCCCTCAAACTCACCATTTTTGCATTTTTTTTTCAAAGAGAGAACGTATTTATAGCTACTCGCATGCTTTTTTTTCTAGAAAAACAACTTGTAAGTTTGATGGTGGCAGCTATAGCCTATATATCTTCCTTTGTCTAAATTCTGAACTCACTCCACCCACCAACAGGAAGGATCCCAATTTCGCATTCTATGCTCTAGCAAATCATCATCCTTGAAGAATATCATGATTGAGATTTTAACATTTTAGGAAAGGGTAGTGCTATATGCACCCCTCTTTATGTCAATATTAGGTCAAACTATACATTGGAAATGTAAAAAGTATTGACCTTGATATATGTGGGGAGGAAAAATTAATAGTTAGAAGTGCATTTAGCAATGTAGAGGGGTGCATTTAGCCCATCCCTTTAGCAAGACTTGAACTTCACATCTTTAAAATAATTTAGAAGTTCACCATGATTAGGTTTTTCTCTTGAGCAAATCTTAACCCTCCATTCCAAAAATCATAGTTATTGATCTTTGAAAGTTATATCACATACCATCACCTTAAACTGATACATAAATTAGTATTTTTAGCACCAAAATTGTTCATACTCCTCCCACCCAAATCTTTTTGAATGTTAGCTTTATCTCAAAATACATGAGACAATGACTGGTTAGCCTCTAATCCAGTCACTTTTTTGTATTTTCTGTAACTAATGTGTTTCATTTGAATATCATCTTCAATTTCAAAAAAAAAGATGTTCATGATAATGAATAGTCACTTTCAGTAAGCCAAACTGTTCTATTCAAATTGCTCTTTCATCGAACTCTACATTAAATAAAACACTTCAATTATAAATATCTATTGGAACACATGTTCAGAAGATGTCCGATAACAATTTGCACTCGTTCCTTTTGAACAAAATACTCATAACAATTCTCAGAAGCTTAAACCTCAAGTTTAATTGGACGAAGGGTGCAAATTGGATCAATCACTAGCTCGAGAAACCAATCAACCATTAGTCCATTACCGTATAATTCATCATAAACCGCACCTCATCCGTATCAGAAAAAAAAGTTCATCAAATAATTATAAAACAACGACTCATACAATGCAATTTAAAGCAGAATCCAATCAATAAACGCGTAGGGTTCATAATGAAAATTATCAGACCATAAGAAACTAGTAATAGTACATGTATTGGAGCAAAAACAAAGGTCAAATTAGAAGAAATGCGTACCTATGTTAAGCAACAAGCGCTTCATGAATTTGCTAGCGGCCATTGATGATGGTTACAGAAAGCAATAGGGGAGCTTCAGTTTCAGGAGGTGGGATTTGTCTGAAAAAAGAACCGACTTACGGTATGAACGGGTCAAGTACTTTTGCTGGATTTGGTTTGACCCATAAAAAATGGGCCGATCCAATTGATTGGGCTGGACTCAAGATAACCAACCCGATTCCGACCGAATGAGATCCATATTTTTAGGGCTTTTGTTTCTTTCTTTGCGTAAACTACGATTTTCATCCCTGTGATTTGTTTATGATTGCGAATTTAGTCCCTGTATTTTTTAAATTTCGGTTTGCGTCCCTGTAAGTTGTATATGATTGCTTTTTTCGTCCCTTAGGGATGAGGCAGCTCATGATGATTGGTCAATTAGAACTTTAAAACCAAAACATTTGGTTCTGCCGTTGATATGTATTATGGAAGAACGCAACTTCGATCAAACTAAATTATATGGTAATTTTTTTAAAACTCATTAAATTATGATAATTTTAAATTTTTGGTTTATCATGTGTTATTTTATATGATCTTTTTTTCATCTAATATTATAATTTAGAATATAGATTGACATATATTTTTTTTTACATATTGTGTTTGTTTCACGTTTATTTATTTTACAATGTGCATTCTTTAGCATGTATGTAAAACAAAAATTACATGTAGAAAGATTCACATTTTGAACCACATATATATATATATATATAAATTAAACATATTGTTAAAACAAATATATGTTCATTAATACACTATATGTTAGTCTTAAATAAAATTGTGTGAAACAACACCTTAAGATAAAAATTTACGTTTATCAGAACATATGAAGTATTCAAATGATTAAACCCTTAGGATTGGATTCATGTGAGACCAGGTTGTTTTTCGTGAGACCTTAAGACCACAAAATAACACTTAAACTTCACATCAAAACATCATGAAGGTATGAAAAAGATCAAACATTTACAACAAAACATTGTGAAGGTTTACCTTCACAAGGTTTTGCTATGAATGTTTAATGTTTATTTATGTGATCTTATTGGTCTAACGAAAATAGGCTGGTCTCACATGATCCCAAGTCCTCAAGAGAGCATCTCCAACGGTGTTCTTATAACAAATTAACTTTTTGTAATTTTGTTTGCATCATCATATCCACATCATCAAATTAAGAACTTACGTAAAACTTTACAATAATAGTCTTATTAGAGCCCATTTTGTAGGTTCCATATATTTTTCAAGATCAATAACAATTATAAAGTCGATAAAATATATCAAAAAAACTAACAAAAATGTCACTCTCTACTAAATTAAATGATGTGAGGTTCTTATAAGAACTTTCTATAATAGTGGTTTTTCTAAAAACTTACATTTTTTGCTTATAAAACCTTACATTGAAGATGCATTTATTAAGTAAGATAATTGGTATTTGTTATCTGACATAGGATCGTGTGAGAAGTAGAGTTAAGGTGGGAAACGTAAGAAAAAATCTGAGTCATTTATCACTTTTAATCTCATATCCGTCAATGAATTGCGCCTTAGAAGGGAGTTGATTCGGTGCATCTCATTCTAATGTGCATCCAATGGTGGAGATCCGTTCTTACGCTTCTCACCATAACTTTTTTTCTCACCGGAACCCAATCATTTGTTATTTTCACTCAATAAAGTAATTGAATCGGTCGCACTTACTAAGGTAAGCATTTAGTGAACGGCCTCTAAATCACAAGGGACTGGAATTGTAATTAAGATATACTTGCGTACCAATTGTGCAATATACAAAACTTATATCTGAATCGCGTGTCTATAAAACCAAACCGTCTTTTAGGGTTTTATACATCAAGAGCACGTCGCTTCTACTCATAGCCGCATGTTCTTAGAACAAATGGAGATTGAAGATGAATTTAATCGTATTTTAGTTTCTTCTATTCATTGTTCATTGATTCGAAGCTATCGATAACCATGAATCATGGAACGATAGGTAATTGCTTTCAACGATAATTGTTTTGCTTTTTGTTTTTTGAACCTTTTTTGAGAGATTGAAATGATGATCAAATTTTTGTTTGACTGTCGATATGATGGCAACAATGTATTAGCTCTATCTGATCTTTGTAGATTTAATATTGTTATCAAATTTGAGTTTTTTTTAAAAAAGCTTTTGAGATATGATTATTTTTTTGTTGATTGAATCGGAGAATGAAGTGATGATCAATAGATTCCCTATTGGTTTGATTGCCAGTATGATGGCGAAATTTGTATTAGTCTTTCTGATCATTCTTCTTTCAATTCTGGTTTTATTTAGTATCTCGAACATCTTCATAGAAGAATACTGAGCTCAACGATTAGGTTAGGGTTTATGTTCGTCGATTTTTATGCTTTTTTGGCTGTTTTTGATTTTATATGTGAAATTTCTTTCTGAATTTTAGGAAATTTTAGAAATTTGGAATATATAATCCTTTTACAATGTATTAGCTCTATCTTATCTTTTCTCGATTTAATTCTGTAATGAAATCGAGTTTTTTTAAGCTTTTGAGATATGAAAATGGAGATTTGTTCGTTGATTGAATCAGAGAATGAAGTGATGATGAATAGATTCCCTATTGGTTTGATTTGCCAGTATGATGGCTAAAATTCGTATTAGTCTTTCTGATCATTCTCTTTCCAAATCTGATTTTATTTACCTTTTTTTGGTATCATATAACTTTTGAAATGATTTTGGTGGAAAAAAACAGCCATAAAACATCCATCAAGATGATAATTTTCTTTCCTAATTTTAAATCTTGTTTCCAGTTTTATTGTTTAATTTTGGGGATAAAAGAAGCAGATGATGAAAAAACTTGATAATATTTGGGCTGATTCAAACCATGAGGCTCCAAAATCGAGCTTTTTAAAACTGATGCTCTAAAATGAACCCCCATATTTTCTATTTTCATATTTGATTTGTTACTTGATTTTGTTTAACTTTGTATATTTTAATTGAAGCATATTTTATTTTATTATTATTAATAAAAAAAAGTTTCGATAAAAATAATTTGAAACGGAAGGGAGAGAAATGGTCTCGAAGATGGAGAAATAAAATTGTACTTATGCTTTAAGAATTTGTAACATAATTGTTAATGGACTAAAATGCCCTTATGACCTTACTTAATTAATTAATGGATCTTTTGGTGGCCGAAAAGTGAACCCATTAACATCTCAATTTTAACCATACACTAAAAAATATAAACATCAAAAATTTATTGGCCTAAGGTTTTGCCTGTTGTTAAAATGTTCATATTAAAAGAAGAAAAATCTTAACAGATAATTATTTTAAAAATAGTTTTACAAAGGTAATTTTAATAATTTTATAACTCTCTTTTAATCGTTAGTTCATGACGTTTATTATTTTGCGAAATAGTGAATGATGTGATTTGATAAATCTAAAAGAGAAATTCAAAACTAAAAGTGTAAAAATACAGAAAACATAAAACAATCATGTCATAAAAATTATAGGTTGTTTTGTAACGACAGAAACATGTCTTACGCCATATTGTTTCATGACGTGCCTTTTTGAACACTAACTTATAAATTGAATAAAAAAAAAGTCTTAGGGTATCAAAAATAAAATAATAATATTTTAAAAAAATCAGGGTGGTCTCGGGTTGGACCTTCTCTTTTGACTAAAACTATAACCGGTACCAGGCTAGGCCGAGCCCATTTGGCCATCTCTAGATATGACTCCATTTTTATGAGCAACTTTGCCAGGAAAGATTTTTTATTTTTACTATGTTCATCCGGTAAAATGTTTATCTAAAGAACCGTTAACCAAATGTTTTCTTTCTTGCTTACTAAAAATCCATTTTAATGGCTGAAAATGTAATTCGATAAGTGATAATAGTGACTTTTACCAATAAGTGCTCATTTGGACATTTGATAAACAACCCCTAAGAGAGACCTAAAGTTGAAGGCAATCCCGACTATCAGATTCCATAGACAAAAGATGAGGCACGTTACAAACACGAAAAAACTAAAAAAGAATAATAAGAACAATAACAAAAAAAGAACGAGCAACAAGAATTCTTTTAGAAATATTATTAGCAAAAACGCGTAAAATGACGTTTAAGTTTTTGTCTTCGATTGTAATATCTGAACAAGTAACCAAAGTATATCCATACGATGAACGTTTCTGTTATTCTGTCCCTACAAACGTTATCAATCAATTAAAACACAACAAAAAAACATATAACCAGACGTAAAATGCATTAAAATACAACAAATTTTATTTTACTTCTTACTTAGTATCGATACCATAGAGTTTCAAAATTTTCTATTTTGTACATATTTTTTACCAATAACTTGCTAATCTTGTAAAACCTGATAGCATGGACACCCAATTTATTAAAGGTTTATGACAAAATGGACGATAAACTTTGACATTCTTGTCATAAAATGTTACTTCCTCCGTCCCAAAATAAATGTCCACAATGAAAATGACACATAGTTTAAAAAAATGTAATTATTACACTTTTTAATTAACAAAATGACAATTTTACCCTTAATTATATAGGAGAAGTTTCATTCACCTTATAAGGGTAAGATGGAAAAGTAGACATTTACTTTTGAAAGTATACACTTATTTTGAAACAAAAACTAAAATAATACTGTAGACATTTATCTTGGAACAGAGGGAGTAAAAAAATTTGTTTAGATTAAATAGAAAACTTTGGGATGGATGGAGTAAAAAAAATCTTTGTTACACTAAATAAAAAACAAAACAAACGTCGTTATATTTTGATGATTTTTCCCAATCAACGATAAGCAATTCAGATTATGTTTTAAGACATGTATTTTTAGAATAATACCTCGACAACGAAGCACATCCAGATTTTATCCCCGTCGGGTTCCGTTACGCCTTTCAAAATCGTGAGACCCAAGCTCCTAATGGCTTCGGCTATCTCGAGAAAATGAACGCCTTCTTCACACATCATCTACAAAACGAAATTTTTCCATTTTTAGTTCTCGTTACCAAAATCACAAATGTTTTAAATTTGTACCACCATGGCACCACCGATTGCCGCCATACCTCCACCAGCATTTGGCCGTTGGTACCAATGTTTTCTACGGTCACCGGACAAACTTTTAAGTGATTTCCGACCTCCATTGCCCAACTCGACCCTTGCTCGTGAATCGAAGATCCTCTTACGCCCGTTTCCTTCCCAAGCAACTACAAAAATGCTAATCGGGTCAGCATACCGTACGCCAAAAAGCCTAGCGACCCAAGCCCAAATGTAAACCAAGGGACTGTTTGGTTTGATGGAATATTTTTTTTAGGGATTTGGATTTCAGGAATTGAATTCCATTCTTTGTATAAAAATAATTAAGTTGCCTTTTGTTAAATACCAAATACGCCCAATTCATAGAATTTCGTAAGATTTGTATATAATAATATTTTAAAATATATTAAAAACATTTGTTTTGTAATAATCAATTAATAAAAACATAACTTAATTATTTATAATATGTTTCTATATGTTCTTATAAAAACATCAATAGGTAGGGTCACCATGGCAACCAGAGACCAAATTGTCATTTTTTAAAGTTGGTAGGGGGGGGGGGGGCGCCATAGAGTCCAGGGGCCTGTCATTTTTGAAAGTTCAGGGGCTAGGGTTGCCATGGCAACCTCCCTTCTTGGCGACCCTGGTGGCTATTTTGTCAATTTTTGGAAGAAAATGGCTAGGAGACGAAAAAGTTGCTATTTCACAAAAATTCCCTTTTATAATTTATTTATAAAAAAGAAAATTCAAAATCCTTCAAAACCATTCCATCAAACCGAACGTATACAAAAACCATAGGAGATGCTCTAACTTTACATATTGGACAAAAAAACGAAAATTGTACCTTTGATTCAGCATATTTATCGATTTTGTCGGCATGTTTAGTAACACATTGCATGAATAGCATGTGATTTATCGTTCGTTCCAAAAGCGAATCGATGCTGCACTGTGCCATAATAACAACCCATTTCAGTATATGCTTAAAGTTCCAAAAACAGCAAAAAAACAACAAACTTCGGTTTAATTCCTATTTTCCCCCAAATTAAAGTTTAAAATTTCCTATTTTATGCCCATTTTAAAAAAAAAAAATTGTTACACTAAATTGGAACTACGACAAAAATGAACCAAAAGGCTATTAATACTATGTGAAAGAAAGTTACCTTCGATCCATTAGGCACGAGCTCACGGAGTTCCTTAATACGGTCCTGAATAAGTTGCCGATCCCGTGGCCGAGGCCGACCACTTTCACCCGGTCGAGCCCGTTTCTTTCCGCCGTTAACCGGTTCTTGTGACCTCGGCTCACTACACCTACTATGGCTAGCCGACGAGAACCCAAGCGACGAACCGTAAGTTTCGGTGGTGCTCGTCAGCATGTCGTCTTTCACAAGAAACGGACTTTCAAACGAGTAACATCCCGAACCGCTAGTTTGCATATCGTTTAAAACCGGTTCCGGCTCGACCCACTTCACCGGGTTACTAAACTCACTATCGGTTTGGCAAACATTAGCCACGACCGCTTCTAGAAGGTTCTCCGGCCCCGAATTTGGCGCCAAATGATTGCTGCCGCTCGTTGCCGCCATCTCGTTGGCAGTCTGCCAAACGGGATTCTCGGTTTGTTCATAAAAAGCGGGTCCTAAAGCTTCGTATAACTCACATCCGGCGGGAAACTTAAAAGACGTTTTTAAGGCGTTTATGGTGTCGGTTTCGGTTTGTGATTCTAGATTTTCGTCTGAGGTTATTAACATTTGGGGATTCAAAGAAACGGTATCTTTATAGGAACTAGTATTGGTAGGTATACATCCCGTTAAAGAAGTTTGTAGCTCGAGAAAGATCTCTCGGATGTGGTTCACGAGCTTCAAATCCTCGGAAATCTGCTCATTTCGGATGAATGGAAAACGAGGTGTCAAAGATTTTAAGTGGATATATCTAAGGGTGAGCGTAACCGGGTACCCGACCAAATTTCATGGAACCGAAACCGGTACCAGCGGTTCCTGGAATTGGAACCGTTGGGAACCAGTTCCGGTACCGGGTACCCGGTTTCATTTTTTAATTTTTTTTACATTGCATACGATAAAAATGTTATTTGAAATCTATTATAAACTACAAAGTACCAACTTAAAGTAATAAATACAACAAATGATCAAAATTAATCCGATAAAAATGTAATTTTAAGTCTATTATAAACATATATAACTAATCTAACTCTAAACTAAAAGGTAATATAACTTTATTGATAAATATATAAAATAATTTTTATTTAAAAAACGGTTTAAAAAAATGAGAAATATTAAAAATGGGAGTGTATGGATTGATTCGGATTAATATGGAATCATTACCACACGCTCAGGGCCCATTCCTTTTTTTTGCCTTCATAAGTAAAAATAGCGAAATCCGGAACCGGAAGCAATCACATCGGTTCCGGTTTCGGAACCGACAGTTCCAGAGCGGTTCTGGTTCCAAAGGCGGGTACCCAGTTCGGATGCTCACCCCTAGGTGAAGACAATGATATCAAGATTCAACACTTGTGTTGATAACGATACCAAAATGAAGGTTTTGAAAGTACGCTACATAAAATAGGAATCAGACCAAAAGTACGTTACATAAAATAAGAATCAGATCAAAGTACATTGTATTTTCATAAAATGGTGAAGACCCCGGTTTATAAATAAAAGTTTTCAAGTGACGAGATTTGTAAAAAAGGTTTTTTTTAAAGGTTGTGAGGATAGGAAATAACGAAATTGAAAAGAGGAAATCTTCTTACATTCTTTAACGAGCCAAGTTGTACGACTCCATGAGGAACAACGGCCACAACAACGATCGTCTGCATATCAAGAAACCATCGATTTATTTTATAAAAAATATTCTTGACTCGATTATTTCATACCCTTGTGACCAATATGAAAGTAATATAGCATCAAAAACCAAAGGATCATTGGCCTAGCAATATCTGGATTATCCATATATATATATAATTATAAATATATATATATATATAGAGAGAGAGAGAGACAAAGGTTCAGGGAAAAACTCTAAATAAATAAAAAACTTGAAAACACAGTATCTACCTGTTAAAATAGATGATATAATCGGTGTGATTAGATGGGCGGTCAACAATATTTTTTAAATTAAAAAACATCACTCGCACTATTTTTTATTCGAAAAAAGACGCAAAAACAAACACAAAATTCAAGCGAAATAAATTACACCAAAAAAAAAAAAAACTATTTTTCTCGTGAATTTTACATCCGTATTTTCATGGCTTTCCGGTTTTCCATTTCTGTAGCGTTTTCTCCTGACCCTATAAATTATATATATATATGTATGTATGTATGGCGGATTCAAATGAGAACTCAAATTTGGTTGTGAACGTGATGACAAATGAAAGCGCGACACGTGTCATATTCAGACTGAATATAGTATTTATTCGGTTTGAATAATGCTTATTCAGTCTGAATGTAGCATTATTCAGACTAACTAAATACTATATTCAGTCTGAATAATCTACATTCAGCCACGTGTCCCGCTCTCATTTGTTCTCACGTTCACAACCAAATTTAAGTTCGTATTTGAACTTTCCTCTCTCTCTCTCTATATATATATATATACATAAAATATACTTCAAAAAAATATAGTATCAGAACAATTATGACCAAAAAAAGGAAGGGTCAAGCGGGGTTCTTTACGAAAATAACCACTCTATCCATTGGGGTAAATGACAGGTCTACATAAATCTCACCCCAGACAGTATTTTCAAGCGGGATATATTGCATTAGTTTGCTTTGGTTTTATGAATTTACTAATTATGTTCATATGGGAACGTTAATCGTGAAAATAGATGACATACCCTAATCCCGGCTGCAAACTGAGTTTTCCATCCATCATAATCCTAAAAAAAAAACAAAAAATTTCAATACAAAATGTGACGTATAATCCATCCATCACGAGGCCAAAAGACTACTACAAAAACGTTATATAAAGATAACATGTTTCTGGTACCTCAAAGGACGAGCAGGGATCGTTAACAATTTGGTCTCCAGAAATCCACAAATGTTTATCCGTAACCACAACTTGACCAACGATTCTGCCAAACGAAAAATATTAGTAAAAAATGGAGGAATTAAACATAATAAGCGGAAAACCATAGGAAGAGATTTAACTATTTTATTTTTTTTTATTTTTTTTCAGATAAAAAAGGTTAACTCGGAGATTTTTCAAAGTGAAATACGGGAATTTAGATGGCATTTGGTTCAGAATAATGTTTTTTCGCGAATGGAATCTGTCAAAAGAATCGGAATTTGAAAGAACCAGAATGGAATGGAATTTAATCAGGTTTGACCATGCGTTTGGTTGACCGGAATTACTCCCTTTGTCCCAAAATAAGTGTCACTTCGTTCCAATTCTAACCTTAATTATGAAACGGAGAAATTCATTACTCCCTCTATTAATGAGGGTAAAATCGTCATTTACTTGATCCAAAAGTGTAATCCTTACATATTCGATATTCCTAAAACAATATGCCTTTTTCATTGTGAACATTTATTTTGGGACGAAGGGAATCTTTTGAAGGAATTGGAATCTATCTGTTTCGTTTGCAGAATGTAGCTTCGGAATTGAAACGAAATAATGACAAATGACCAAAATACCCTTTTCAATGTATTATAAGACATACCCTTCCCCAAGAGAATATCTTTGAAACGACATCTTTGCAACGGCTAGGTCAAGAAGTTCTTGCGAATAGTGCTCATCCGCCAAATTATCAAACCGTTTACTCCCTGAAGGATCATTTTTGTCATAATAAACATCTTCGCAAGTCAACATCCTACAAAGAAGTTCATAATCACGGGTAATAGTGAACAACCTAAAGGCGTATTTATTATTATTATCTTTAAACACAAATGGTACGTCTTAAATTCAATCCCGAAACTTTAGTACTTTTATTTTTATAGTCAACCCTATAAATCCCACATCAGAAATGCGAGAATGTGTGGACCCCATTAGATTACTTTCCAAAAAAGCCCCTGAGGACAAAAAATTATGAAATTTCCTATTTTTTGACCTATTTTGACCGGTAACCTGCTGATCTTGTAAAATGGATGTCAAGTTTATTGTCCACTTTGTCGTCATCAAATGTTACAAGATCAACAGATTACCGGTCAAAAATGGGTACAAAATAGAAAACTTTGAAACTTCGTTACATCAATTGAGATACGTTAAATAGGAACTAAACTAAACTTTGTTGCATTTTGCACTGAAAACAAAATGCAATCACTACATACGATCCTAGGGTCCATCTCAAGATTCAAGAGTCTAATCATTCTACATATCTCGCAGCAAATATATATATATATATGTATGTATATATATGTATGTATATATAGGGGAAAGTTCAAATGCGAACTCAAATTTGGTTGTGAACGTGAGACAAATGAGAGTGTGACACGTGTCATATTCAGACCGAATATTGAAAGAAAATATTCAAACCGAATGTAGTGTTATTCGGTCTGAATATGACACGTGTCGCGCTCTCATTTGTTGTCACGTTCACAACCAAATTTGAGTTCGCATTTAAATTTCCTCTCTCTCTCTCTCTCTCTCTCTATATATATATATATATATATGAACATAAACGATCGGTATATAAGATCCTAAGGCCAATTCACTAATCAAACAGCCAGTTCTGAGATATCTACAATCAAGAATCCAAACCATATATATCAAACCTATTGAAACCAAAAAAACAATAACATATAGCAATTATACGAAAGAATACAAGTAACAAACAAGTAAAAAAGAAATCTTACATTCGAGCTCGAGAATTGAGTTTCCAAAAGACAGCATAATTCCAATCAGTGTTAACACAAAAAGTCTTGAGTGCTTGGTGTAATGCACTACTAACCCCCATCTTTCTTCTTACCAAATGAACACTTTTCTAAACCAACAACTTCCTACTATAACTTCACCCCCCCCCCCCCCCCCCAAAAAAAAAAAAAAAAACCCAAAAACCAAATATGCCCACTAAATCCCACTCGAAAGCCAATTCTTCGGTGAAAATGTACACAGACCTGACCTCTACCCAAAAAGGTAGAACAATTGTTTCTTGAGTGAGATGTATGCAGACCTGAACCTCTGCCCCAAAAGATCCTGAACTATTGACCTCACTATACCCCAAAGGGTAAAGCGGCTGTTTTTTTGGATCTTATCCAAAAAGTAAAACAGTTGTTTTCGTGAAGACCCACAGACTAATATCACCACCAAACTAATGAGTTTATGAGACTGAAATCCCCAAAAATTGAAAACCTAAAAGTTTATTTTTTTTCTTTTACCCTTTTCAGAACCCTAGCTGCCTCTGTAAGAGCCTCTGCCTGCCTGTTTTCTCCGTAGCCCTGCTCGCCGTTTTATTGGTGGCTCCACTGTGAGAAGAAGCAAACAATCTAATCCCATTATCTTTCCCCCCAAATTACTTGAAACCCTAAACCCCAAAAATGAAACTTTTACAAATCTCTTCACAAATTCACAAACTTATTGGGTATTCAGAAGATTCATCTTTACAGAATTCAAGAAACCCTCCATTTGAATTCAAGAAAATCTTTAAAATGGCAATCAAGAAACTTAAAAAATGGAACTTTTTTTGTGGATCTTATGATCAACCCTCAATTTCCCCCAATTTCTTGGAAACCCTAAACCCCAAAAAGAAACTTACAATCTCTTCAAAAAATTCACAAAGTTATAAGATGGGTATTCAGAAGATTGATGTTTGAAGAATTCAAGAAACCCTCCATTTGAATTCAAGAAAACTTTAAAAATAAAATGGCAATCAAGAAACTATAAAACAGGACCCTTTTTGTGGATCTTATGATCAAAACCCTTTTAAAAGAATTTAACTGATATCAAACGACATCGATGAAGGGAATATAAAAACTGAATCTTTTTGCACTTCTTAGCATTAAATTTGGCTTGTTTTTTTTATAAAGATGATGAAAGATTTGATCTTTATACACACAGAAAGAAAGTAATAATAAGGATTAATATTTGTGTTGGGGAGTTTCAAATCAAACTTATGCTTATAAACAGATAGCGGCTGTTCTTTGTCTCAATCAACTTTAATAACCCACCCTCCAACTTCTAAAAAGTTAACAATTGGCACAAATACTTAAAACCATATTGACCCCTTTAATGGCAGGTTTTAAAGAACATTTTCAACAATTATGTGTTATCTTATATGTGTTATTTAAAGGGAAAAAATTAGAGATATGAGAAAAGATTGATTTAACAATCATGTTAAATTTTCTATTAAATTTTAAACTTTATGGGTGCGTTTAGTTAGTGAAAACTGTTTTCATTTTTTTAGAAAACGTTTTCAGAAAATGGAGTTGAGTTTTCATTCTCAATTTTCTATGAAAATGTTAGAAAACGCGTTTAGTTGAAATGGTGAAGTTTTCATTTTTCATTTTTATAAAATTAGAAAACGCGTTTGGTTGTGCATTTTCTACCGCTTTTTCATTTTCCATTTTTCATTTATTCCAAATTAGAAAGTGTGTATGTGTGTGTGTGCGCGCAAAAGCGTGTGTGTGTGTGTGTGAAAGTGTGTGTGTGTGTGTGTGTGCGCGTGCAAGTGTTTAAGTGTAAGTGTGTGTGTGTGTGCGCACGCGCACGCGCACGTGCAAGTGTTTAAGTGTAAGTGTGTTTGTGCGTGTGTGTGTGTGTGTGAATGTAGAAAATTATTTAGAAAATAAAAAATTGGAAAAGTGATAAACGTAATTTTCTAAATTGAATGTAATTTTAGAAAATGAGAATTTTCGTTTTCTTGGATTTTTTTTGAAAACTGAACGAACTAAACGGTTTTTTCAAATTTTCATTTTCTCTGAAAAATTTTCCTAGGAAACAAGAAAATATTCTACAACTAAACGCACCCTATATTTTTTTTTAAAATAGAAAAAAATGGTAGATAATGTAGAAATCTCTAAATTTGAAAGAAGAGATAAAATATATAGCATACCTGTTGGAGATGCTCAAACACCTCCAACAACTATGTTATTTTATAAATTTATGATAGGAAAAGTTTGTTCCAAAAGCTATATTAAACTTTCATCTAAATTAGAGAAAAATAAAAGAGAGTTATTGGAGATACTTAAGCACAAAAAAAATCATCTATATTATTGAGTTACTATATAACAACTTTGGTTTTCACCTTAAATTTTGTATGTATAATATTTTATTAGTTTTTTAATTGATTTAGAAAAATCAGAAAAAATACTAATGGTAAAAACAAAGCATATGGGACCCATTAAAAAATCGGTTCCTACAAGTCACTTTATTGTTTACTTTATGGAAGTTATTAATTTAGTGAGTTCACAATGTTGTCGCAATAAAAACTGTTCTTATAAGTCATTATATCAAAGATGCCTAAAGGTGCGTTTGATACAGAAGACATGATAATACAAAAACTGTTGTCCCATGTTTGGCGATACATTAAATAGGACAAACATTAAAAATGAATAAAAACAAGACTGATAAATTACTAAACTACAGTTAAACTAAAACATTAAAGTTTTCCAAGAATGATGAAACATTGAAACACATACAATGTGTGTTTGTGTGTACAAAATCTTTTGGTTCTATACACTTATTATATTTGTGATGTATGGAGTGGCTCTTTATAGATAGAATCATTCTTATGGCAAACAACATGATGTCTTTTGTTAGAAAAATGCTTCCTATTTCCCATCACCTTTCTTACTCATCCTTTCACACAAAAACCTATTCACCAATGATTTTTATAGCTAAAAGTTATGACAACTACAAAACACCTCAATTACTAAGGGTTAATAGCTCAATAGTAATTAGGTTAAATGGTAGATTTGGGTTATTTACAAATCATAATATTTTTGAAGGTCAAGAGTTCAAGTTCACGAAAAATGAAAGTTGTATGACTTTTATTGTATATAAGTATCATATATACTTCGTTAACAGAACAACTTAACTGACCTTCTTTAATTACATGTTTCAATTGTGTTATCGATTTTTTTTTATCAAATTAGTTATGAAAAGATATCTCATGTTCAACTTTTCATCTGATTGTAACTGTATTTAAACATTTTCATCTGATCAACAAAATACGATGGACACATTTATATGGGTTATGAACCAGGTAAAAACTAAAAGACTTAATTGTAAATTGCTTTAATTTGAGGGTTCTTTTGTTATTTTGTTCTATATTTGGTTTTATACTCATCAATCACAAAAGAAACCAAACATCATAAAAATGAAATTTGATAGAAAAAGGGGGAAATCAAATGATAGTTGTCGGAATTTTCATTAAAATTATTAAAACTTGTCTAAAAATATGCCAAAATGTCAATTCTCAATTTGAGCATGAGATTAGAAAAATGTTTTAATGTTCCTATTTTGCTAACAATAATCATATTTTATGTAATAATTTAATTTAATTGGACCCAAAAACACTTAAACTTATTTCCATTTTGCATCCATTAAAAAATTATCAATTTTGAAATTCAAATTTATTCAAAATTAGTTTAAATAAATTTATTCAAAAAAAAAATTCATCTGTACCCCCACAAATTATAAAATAACATTAAAAATAAGATTAATTTGAAAATGTTTTAACACTTGGATTTTGTTTTGCCCTTTTACTGTTTATTCTTCCGTTTTGATTTAAAGATAAGTTAATATAAACTATGACATCTTATGTAGCAATAAATAATTATTTTGAATGAAAATAAATTATAGAAAATTAAAAGTCAATTATTTATAAACTTAATGAAAAAAATTAAGGATTGGATGGCATGGTTAGTGATGCTAATGATGATGGACCATTTTTATGTTTATATATAAAAAAGATGTAGTTGAAATATAATTGCAATCATAAAGTATAATGATGCCATGCTTTTTATTATTATCTTTCTGTAATTTTTAATTATTCTGGTCATGTTACTGTTGAATATTTTGTTATAATTTATGCCATGTTGATTGATTGTTACGTATCATTTGCTTTGTATGATATAATCCGATCTTAAATGATACTATCCATGAATATATAATATTTTTACTAAATCTGATTTGAGTTGTGGTTTTTAGATACAAATTTCTGATTGGATCCTTTTGTTCTTGTACAAGGTTTTTTTAAAGCTGAATCGGGAAATTAGATATGAAGAAGTGAGGCTTCCCCGTGCGTTTGATGACGTGTCTGTGAAGATTTGACCATGTTCTACAATTTCACAACCTTTTTAGAAGAACGGAACCTCAAAGTTATTTAGGCTATGTTTGGCAAAAATAAACTAGTTTATAAGCTAGTTTATTTTCAGTATACATGTTTGGCAAACCATAAGCTAGTTTATTGAAACGTTACTTGGAGTAGCGTTTTGGGAGTTTATTGTCATTTTTTTCCATTATAACTCTCATTAATATTAATTATTATTATTTTTTCCAATATGCCCTTTGGTCATTTTACATTCTTATACGCTAGTTTTGCCAAACATGATTTTTTTACTCAGCTAGCTTATCAACTACCGGCTAGCTTATAAGCTACCAGCTAGCTTATCGGCTACCCGCTAGCTTATCAGCTAGTTGTCAAACATAACCTTAATATAAAGAAAAAATCACGGGATTATCAGTGTAACATTCATCTTACAAAACTTTGTAGGGTTAACTCAATTAGCACTAAGGTTTGGGCCTTTGGGGATTCTTCAGAGGGTTATTGGTCCGACTCCTGCAAGGTCACTAGCGATTTTTCTGGTTGTTCTCCAGGACCCCTGGAATTATTCAAGGTGCCAGTGCCACAAACAAGCTGGACGAGACACCCATGGTTAACAAAAAAAACATCCATCTTACAAAGCTCTAGATTTATAAATCATCCTTGATTGATGGAGAATTTTTTTTTAAGAAAGGGTATCTGAGACATTTGTCTAGACTAATCCCTCAAAATTTTAAGACTGTTAAAGCATGCAACCCTGAGATAATTCCCCAGTGGCCACAAGTTGTTTGAGCCTGGATTCGAACCTGAGGTAGATGGGTTGTCTAGCCTCATCCCCCACAAGCTTTAACCAGTACGCCACAAGTCTTGTTGTTTTGATGGAGAATTTTGCTTGCTAGAATTTGAACCTTTTGTCAATCTACAATTCTACATAAGGTTTGATAGTAACACCTTGTTAGATTGGTCATTCTTATTTCTTACAAACAAACGGTGTTGTTCATTTAGTTTATACAAATGATATCCTGAAGAAAATTGTAATTTTTTTAGTATACACTCGAAGATATTTGTATCAACAATTTATACCCAGATCAAACAGATTTGTACTGTTTTTCAAATCAAGGGATTACCTATGTCCAAATTATAAATACATAAGATAAAACTAAAACCTCAACCAATGAACCGAAAACAACATAGGCCATTTGTTGGAACATTTGCCTTACACAAAATTATCGAATTTGACATAAAATCACTCTAATAGGAACATTGAATCTTACACTAAATTTGGTGTAACAAATAATAACACATCAAATTTGGTATAACACTATTCATTTACATCAAATTTTACATCAATAAAAAAATATATAAAAACAAATATAACTAAAATCTTACATTTTGATGTTACCTATTAGAATAGATTTATTATTTACACCAAATTTTATATAAGTTTTTATGAACTTTGTATTATCCATTAAAGATACCCAAATAAAATAAAAGATTCTTGCTTGCAAAAGTAAAATATTATTGATTTGTATATGGTTAGGCTAAGTTGGGGAACCCAAATCATAAAAAGTAGATTTTGAGCATAGCTTTTGAGTAACATGTAATCTTGGGAGGGTGACTATTGAGTCTCCATAGTTATGAGTGGTGTTTGATTCTCTTTTTTTTCTTCTTTCAAATAAGTCAATATGGATGGCTTCAAAAGCATCTCAAAATTAATATAACTACTTCTTTCATTTTTGTTTTAGTGTAAATCTATATATATATATATATTAAAGGAACAATCTCAAGGTATGATGTGGCATAATGTTGTAGTAGAAATTGAGGCTATGAATTTTCTCAAAATTTTGATTTTCTAAATTGTTTGATATGTAAATGACTTATTTACCCCTAAATGAAATATGTGTGTTTTATTATTAGACTTGGTTTTTTAGTAATTTCACATTCATGTGTTTAACCTATGACTATTCATTTGCTCTTTTCATTAAATCATTTTTAATTCTCTCTTTATTGAAACCCTTGGAATGCATTTTGTATGGATGTATAAGAGGCAAGAGATGTTTGAGGAATAAACATGGAAGAGGTGCTTTCAAGAGTGGGTATATCAAAGAATTCTCAATCAAGAAGAAGAATATCTTCAATCACAATAACATCCCAAATACGTAACTACTACCGTCTTCAAGAAAGGTAAGATTTTTAAATTCAGTCAAGAAGTTCATGTAATCTTTTTGTTATGTAGAAGTCCGTTTAATCTTTTTGTTATGTAGAGGTTCGTTTAATTTTTTTGTTATGGAGAAGTTCATGTAATCTTTTTGTTATGTAGAAGTTCATTTAATCTTTTTTTTTATCATGGAGAAGTTCATGTAATCTTTTTGTTATTTACTATTCGAATGTCATTGATTAAATGTATATAAAGGAGTACAATTAAATGTCACAATGCTACATTTTGTTTCATTACACTTAAAGTACAAACTGAAAGATTTCGACAATAGATACCACTCTTTGTGGAAGTTTATGGCTACGGTTTTTTTTCTCAATATTGAATTACTTATTTAAGCTTTTTAGACATGAAATTGATTTCGATTATGGAGTTATAACAATATGATCACCCAATTCATGACTTTCGTTCCCTCTATAATTTGGAGGGAGGTGAATTGATGTTCATCGAATGAGAGAAAATTAATGAAAAAGTTAGTCGTTAGAAAAATAAGACATTATAGTGAATTTGTATGTATATTAAATGATGAACCACCAATAATGTTCTTTTCTATTATTTTACAACACTCTGTATTTCTATTTACATAACAGTTAACGATATATCTAATCAATAAGTTTAAAAAACTCATTATGTAAATGAAATTTTCTCTCAATATGTAACTTTTATATACGCGATACTGAATATAATAATATTTATATTTTATTTATATAATAATAAACTGATTATAACGAATATAAATAAATAAAATGAAAATAACGATTAATCAGATCACCATAATAATATTTTTTTAGTTTACATGTAAAAAAAATCCTTATTGCAATCAATATACATAAATGCAACACTTATGATAATTGAATACAATATAAGTTTTTTTATTTACATAACAATTAATGATATAACTAATCAATAAATTTAAAAACTCATTATGTAAATGAAATTGCTTTCAATATGTAAAATTTTATTTACGTGATACTGAATATAATAATATTTATATTTATATGTACATAATAATAAACTGATTATAACGAATCTAAATAAATAAAATAAAGATAACGATTAATCAGGTCAATATAATAATACTTTTTAGTTTAAATGTAAAACCCCTTATTGCAATCAATATACATAAATGCAATAGTTATGATAACTGAATAAACGTTATGGTTAATTATTATAACACGTAATCTTTGTTTTTTTTTTGTATAAATAAGTAACATAAACGTTAATGTTAATAAAAAAATCATTTCACAACTTTATTTTTAACAAAATTATATACAAAGGCAACGTTCATTCATATGATTTGTTAATAATTTCAGTTTTCGTCCCTATGGTTTGTGATTTATTTCTACTTTTGTACCTTAATCAATTTTTGTTGAAAGTACAAGGGCCAAAACAGTAAAAAAAGATAACCACAAGAACCGAAATAACAATAAATTGTAAATCTTAAGAATAAAAATAGGAAAGATTACAAACCATAGAGACGATAACAACAATTTCTAAACCACATGGAAGGAAATTGCAATTTTTAACAAACCATAGGGACAAAAAACACATAATTTACTCTTACATATAATCCATTAGTTAAATTATAATTTTTATGATATAGATAGAATTTTTATTTAGCAACTAACAATTTTAACAACTTTTTAACTACATTCGTGAGATTATATCAATCTAACGGTTTGGATGGAATTTTCGTGTCTTTTATTTTCATAGTTCATATAGAGGTTCATTCGTTAAGAAATTATACAAAGAGTAGAAGTTTTGGAAACCAAGAGGAAAACCAATATATAATAAAAAACTCACAATTTTTTTCCATCAGATGTTATAATTTAAGATATTGTTTCACATATATTTGTGTACAATAAAACATATATTATATGTAAACAAAAAACGTTGATTTACTAAACAAAATTCATCCGATGAAACAAATAAGTGAACATTTGTTTTTTTAGTTCACAAATAATATTTTTTTTTATGAACACAAATATATGTGAAACAAATATCTTAAATTGTAACATTTGATAAAAAATTTATTTTATATTGGTTTTCCGCTTGATTTTCGAAGTTTCTACTCTTCGTGTGTGTGTGTGTGTATATATATATATATATTAAAGAAGAACATAAGATCTTGAGCACGGCACGTGAGGATTAAGTATTCTTAAATGACGGTTGAGTTTTAATTATCCACGTCGGCGAGAGGTTGAAATAATGGAATAAAGGGTGTATAAAATAGCTTAAGGCGAGTTATGTATTTGTGGCAAATTATAGAGTTGATATTAATTATACATTTTTTAAAACTAATTACTATATTAACTCAATGTGATCCGCCTTGCGTGTTGATCAACTAATTTGTATTATATTTATTCAATACTAATAATATGGTTGTGGGGCATATCGTTTGAGTTTTAAATAATATAATATAAAACTATTTGTGGTGTATCACAAATTCGTAGTAATAACAAACGAATAAGAATATATGCAAATTAACAACTATTAATGTGTTTATTTTTCATATTATATTTCATTAATTGTGAAATGAGAAATTACGCTTGATTTTAACTTTGTTTAATACTCCAATAAAAAAATTATCATCACCCGTGCAAAGCACGAGCCCAACACTAGTTATATGTGTATCTACTACCCTAGTGGCCACTACTACTCTTTATTTCATATCAAAAGAAAATTAGATGATCGCAATATGTCATGTTCAGTACTGAAAAGTTAAAAAAGAATCGATACGTACTGATCTACATGTTTCAAAAGCATCTCACAATTCATTTAACTACTTCCATTTTCGTTTTAGTATACTTATATGTGTAATCTACTACTTTAGAGGCCATTACTCTTCTTTTTTCATATCAAAGAAAATCAGATGACCACAGTATATCTAGTCAAGTACTGGAAAGTGAAAAAAGTTATACTAATCCATATATTTGGATGCCATCAATTGAGTCACACCCACCCGGAAGGAGAAGATTTGCTTGGTGTGAATGTGTAGAACACCCAACTTAATTAGTTAAAACACAAATAAAATAATTATCAGAAGAAATGTGTTATAACAACGTTCTTGATATTGATTCTAATTTGTTACCATTCGATTCCAAGTTTGAAAATAAATGAGACACTTTAAGAGAGTACTTTAGACATTTTGATGTCAATTTCAACGCTTTCATGACCAAGGATAAAATAATTCAACATGGTTCATAGTAGTTGTATCTTTATCATAGCAAATAGACAAAAACATCATATTCATCAAGTCCATAATAATTTTTCTCAAATGACCAAGAAAACCTGTCTAATAGGTGGATCTCTCGTCACATATTCATTGATGTTATTATAATTTAAAACGTTTTACGTTCTTTCGATCTGAATTAATCACAGATACTCAACAAACCATGGTGCTATTGACCAAAAGCATCATATTTTTCAAGTCACTCATTATAACCCCACAAAAAATCCAAGTCTAAAAGGTATCCAATGACACAATATTTATATTGAATTTGGTACCAAGTCAAAATCAATCGAAACAAAACTAGTGAATCCCGCATGAAGTAAGATTCAAAAAGATTATTTTTATATTGATTTCTACGAGTTTTCATTCTTTAAAAAGTGTCTAAATGAACGTCTTTCTATATAAAGGCCCGTTCATTTAGATTTTTTTTTTAAACATAGAAACTCGTGGAAACCAATATAAAATAATTTTTTCAATCAAATATTAAGATTTAAGATATTGTTTCACATATGTTGTTCATATGAAAACAAATATTATATGTAAAAAAACGTTGGTTCACTTTTACATATGAAACAAAATTCATATGGTAAAACAAATAAGTGAACCAATGTTTTTTTTCACTTGTAATATTTTTTTCATATGAACATAAACATATGTGAAACAATATCTTAAATCATCACATTTAATGAAAAAATATTATTTTTATATTGGTTTCCACGAGTTTTTACCCTTTAAAAGTTTGTAAATGAACATCTATACATGCCACCGACATTAGAATGCTATTGGGAACTAGATGTCTAAAAGGTATCTAGTGACACAATATTCATATTGAATTTGGTACCAAGTGAGGAGTAGGTCATGCAGATGAAAGAATTGTGAAAGGTTTTAAGGTTTTAATTTGACATAAGTAATTTAATAATATACCAGTTTTGTCTCATCTCCTTAATTTTTGTTCTAGCTAGTGCGACAAAAAAGATCATTTTGTCTCACTCAATCCTATCTTGACCCAATTTAATGTCACGTTAAACGTGGGACAAGTTTTTTTTCTATCATATCTCGTTCAAGGAGGTTGCTTTTGATGCATTTTGGCCTTCTGCCAAGTATCTTATCGTCTTGCTATTAGGAGAATAACTAGAAATTTGAGTCAGAAGGATTCCATTTCTTTTTGAAGTATATAATATATTTATATACCACAAATACACAAGCACACTCCTCACATTTGGTAAGGTCTGAATCCTTGACCTTCTAGGAGATCAGGTTCTTTCGGCAACCTAGTAACCCATGTATCACTGGGCCAATAACCCTTTGGTAATTTCATAAGGTTTGAACCCTTGACCTTTTACGAGGTTGTGTTCTACACCAGTAACCTAGGTACCACTGGGCCAATGACCCTTTGGTGATTTCATAAAGTTTGAACCCTTGAGCTTCTAGGAGGTTGGATTCTATCGGTAACCTAAGTACCACTAGCCAATGACCCTTGTGATTTCATACGGCTTGAACCCTTGACCTTCTAGGAGGTTGGGTTCTATCAATAACCTAAGTACCACTAGCCAATGACCCTTGTGATTTCATAAGGCTTGAACCCTTGACCTTCTAGGAGGCTGGGTTCTACCACTGAGCAACGACCCTTTAATGATTTCATAAGGTTTAAACCGTTGACCTTCTAAAAGGCCAGTAACCCCAGGTACCACCAGGCCAATGACCCTTAGATGATTTCATAACGTTTGAACCCTTGACCTTCTAGGAAGCTAGATTCTACGAGTAACCCAAGTACCACAAGGCCAAAGACCCTTTGGTGATTTTATAAAGTTTGAACTCTTGACTTTCTAGAAGGCTGGGTTCTGCTAGTAACCCAGGTACCACTAGACCATTAACCACTTCATGATTTCATAAGGTTTGACCACTTGACCTTCTAGGAGGCTGGGTTCTACCAATAACCCAGATACAGACCAACGACCCTATGGTGAATATCATGTTGCTATCAAAAAGCAAGCAACAAAGAAAAAGATAACAACTTACTTAATACTCTAAAAAGCAATAAGAAACCAGAAGTTGTCACTATTTGAACATATCACCTGCCTGAAAAAAAAAGAACCATACAAAAAAGATCAAACAAAAGTTATAACAAGTTATAAAAATCCTTTTTTAGGAATCTTCTCCTATAGATTCCAAATTGTATAAAACAATAGACTTAAAAAAGACCTTTAAAGATTATTCATTCATATGACCTAATAAATAAATATAAAAAAAGAACTAAATATTTTTTTTAAATATGTTGTACACACTTGTTTAAAAAAGCCAATTAACGGTGATATTTCCGAGCCAAATGAAGAGCGGAAATTGAGCTAAAGCAATGAAGAGCAAAAGATAATGATGCCTGCTAGAATCGAAACTTCTAACCTCGGAAAAAAGGACTCGTTTCATCGTCTTCACCAAGAAGATCCCCATACATAAACACGTCCACGGAATCAAGAAGTAGTACGAATAAGACATTATGATTTTTCCGAAAACCGCAAGGCATAATCCGGTGAAACCGTACCCAGCGTAAGCAACGATATCCAGTAACGGTGCCTCTGCACCGCCTAATGAAAATAACGACATTTTTAGTAGTGAAACCTGTAGAAACCAACCAACTAACCCTTTCATGAAAAGCCAGTTTACAGCTTCTGGACTAAACCTGCAAATCATAAGTAATTTGAGTGATGAATATATATTGTTGTTATAACAAGTGGCTTATTCATTAAGCTTCTAAGGGGAATCTTTATGCAGAAAGCCAAGTTTTTTTTTCCAAACATGCTCCTTCCATCTATGAAAAAAGTCTCCCAAACAAAAATCTTCCCAATTTATACAGACTGATTAATCCACACAAACAGATTTATCTATACAGGACTTATTAGGGCTGTTTGGTTGATTTTCTATTAAGTCCTGTATGGATATATATGTCTTTGTGGGTTAATCTGTCTGTATAGATTGAAAAAGTTTTTGTTTGGGAGAGGCTTTTTTTATAGATGGAAGGAGCGTGCCTTTAATTGGGAGGGGTAGCTTTGGAAAAAACTTGGCTTTCTGTATAAAGCTCCCCCTAGAAGCTTATTGAATAAGCCACTACCAAACAGTCATTTATAGCTGACCGAATAAGTTATGAGTCCTATTAAGCTCATTAAGCTGCTAACAAACAGACCCTTAATGGAAAACCAACCAAAAATCCCCTTAATGATATAAACCCAAAAGATTCTGTTGCTTTGGATAAAATACAAACAGCAGTGTTTATAAGCAACAGCTAGCAGTATTTTCATGTATAAATAAATCTAAGGGTTGTTTGTTTTGCTCTTAACGAAATTCTTTCTAGATTAAATAGAATTGAATTACTAACACAGCTCGAAATGTAAACGTGATGTATGTTTTGAATATTATTACCATCAAAGACATACTGAATCTTAATCATAAAGATCATAAAATGTAATATGGTATGTTTAATATGTGGCAATAAACTAAAGATAACTATGAAAGAACTATATTATAAGCTTAAACTTCTACTCAAATAAAAAAGGATATGAAGTCTTTTTACCAAATAATGAATTTTTAAAGCTAATGCTACAATCAAAATACTGGGGGAATAGTAGTAGGTGACTGACCAAACCAAAGATGTTTAGGGCATAGCTTAACGAACTTAATAATACTCGCAGCTTATTTGGTCAGCTATACATGACTGTTTGGTAGTGGCTTAATGATATAGTAAATAGCTTATTCCATAAGCTTCTGGGGAGGAGCTTTATGCAGAAAGCCAAGTTTTTCTAAACATGTCACTCCTAATTAAAAAAACAAACTCTTTCCATCTATGAATAAACTTTCTCAATCTACACAGACAGCTTTATCCATACAGGACTTAACCAAAACCCAACCAAACAACCCCCTTACACTTGCACAGACATGGGTTATTTAAGAGAATAACCTTCCGACACATTTTTTTAAATGCATGACCTTCTTATAGATTTCAGGGGTTCTTGTGTTAGGAAGAGGCATTTTTCTGTTAGGCAGAGGCGTTCTTAAATCTGTCATAAGGTCTATATATATATATATACACACACACACACACACACACAGAGAGAGAGAGAGAGAGACATGCATACACATATAAACAAGGTAGGCTGATACTTACTTCCCTTGCAGACCCAATGAGAATCCCGCAAGAACAACATAAGTACCGAAAGCCATTAGTGGAATATAAAGATCTGGAGCATTAATATCGTAAACCGGGGGCTTATATGATAGCCTACCACCAACTGGTTCTGTGATTCTTGTCCAATGACCCTGGTCGATAAACAAAAGTAAGCACCTAAATCATTGTTTTTGCCCAAAAAATGATCATTTTGAACAAGTAAAGGACAAATCCAAGAGAAAATACTATTAACACAAACGAGCACTTACCCTGTGTAGAAATGGGAAAAGAACAACCTTCAATTTATTCCTCACATAATGGTCATTGACTTGGAAGTAGTATTGTGGATCAGAAAAGTACCTACTAATCTGTGATCAATGAAAAATGTACATCAACCCTGAAAGTTTGCAGCCATATCAAATTTATGATCACATTCTGGGAAATATATATATATATATATATATATTTCAAACAAGAGGAGCTCATTTGTCTATATATATATATATATATATATATATATATTTCAAACAAGAGGAGCTCATTTGTCTAGCCTGAAGCTTCGGTTAAAAATACTCGTTTGTAATTAAACATAAAGCTTTTTCAATGACTTTTCTAAGCCTCCTTCAGTTTTCACTTGTAAAACAACAAAAAGGGGTGTGTACAAGGTTCTGGCTTAGGGGTAACTTATTTTTGCCACTTAACATACAAACGATATAACATTGCATGTCACCATTGCATAAAAGGAAGACAAAATGCTACAGTTGCAAATTTTGTAGTAAAACTCCGGTACATATTTACAGACCAGTAATGATTTGAAAGACAACCACAAGGATTGTGGCATAGTGGTTGAGGTCTGGGGGATGTGATGGAACATCCCATCTATCCAGAGTTTGATTCCAAGCGTACACAACAATTGTGGCCACTGAGTTTATCAGTGCTGATTTCTTACGGCCACAATTTTCTGGGATTAGTCCAGGCATAGCCTGGGACACCCTTCCAAAGTTATTTCGAAACATGCCCCTCTTAATTAGAAAACACTCATGCCATCTATGAAAAAACCATCCCAAACAAAAACTTTTTCTATCTATACGGACAAATTAATTCACACAGAGAACTTTATCCATACAAAACTCAATGGAAATTGGTTACTTTTGTGTCACCTTTCTGTACCCTTGGGTAAATAACATTAAAAAACACTCAAAGGCAAGGATGCACGACCTAAAATAATCAAATCATGGAACCTTAATGATTTGTTTATCTCATGATTTTATGATACTTACATTACTTTGCACATACTCGGAGCTTGAACCTAGGATTTTTTCTCCATAAGCACCAAGTCCACCTCTAATAAGCCCCGAGCTGGCACCATAAAATGCATTGCCAAAAGGAACTGGTTGAGCACTCGATGGTGTTCTTGCCGACCCGGGCTGGTTTCCAAGATTATCATACATATTAAAGGACCTGAAAATGAGAACGTCTCGTTGAGTTAGTGGTTACATCATGAAGAAGAATATGGAAGAAATTGTGTAACATATGAACTTCTGACAGAAATTAAATACATATAGGGGTTAAGGTCGACCGGTAACTCTTTAAAAACTTGATTTTCTAAAATTTTAAAGATGAGTCATACGCATTCATGTGTGTTCTTTTGGTTCATTCACTTTCTCAGAACTCATACATATGTGAAATTGCACTATAACAACACTCTAATTTTCACTTTCTTTGAGTGTAATGAAATATTAGATCAGTTGTGACCATGTTGATATAAACCCGTGGAAGCTCCATAATGTAACAACTGCATTTCTCTGAGACTACCAATAATACAACACTTAGATTCTAAAACAAAACGAAAAACACATAGAACAATACTGCAGCTTGAGTCAACCTTCTCTTATGAAAAGCTTTATCTACTTCTAGCTTTCACATTATTATTCTTGTAGACATAGAAATTATCTTTAATTCTCATCCCATATTTCTTTTAGTTTAATTTTT
This sequence comes from Silybum marianum, assembly GCA_036898165.1. Classification (NCBI taxonomy): domain Eukaryota; kingdom Viridiplantae; phylum Streptophyta; class Magnoliopsida; order Asterales; family Asteraceae; genus Silybum; species Silybum marianum. The sequence goes on from CM072530.1 coordinate 1,896,811, forward strand.
GACATTATGGACACTTTTGAATTTTCAGATTACTCTTCGAATTGTAGAAATAGTAATAGACCAATACTAAAGTTTTCAACCATCCAAAATAACACAAAATCATGCAAATGTGGGTTCATAAACCCATTGATCCCAAAAGTTCAAATGTCTCTCTAGTTTTGCAATGTGCTTGAGATCTTTATTCTAAATATTTAACATGATCACAACTGATCTAATATTTCATTACGTTCAAAAATCAAAACTAGAATTGAAAAGGGAACAATGGACATTCATAATATCTTTGAACGGATGGTTCATATCCTTCAGGCTCCTCACTCCTCATCAACATATTGCAACTTTAAAGAGCTATATTCCTTAAAAACAATACACCAACTGATCTAATATTTCATTACAATTCAAAACTAGAATTGAAAAGGGAACAATGGACATTCACAATATCTATGAACTGGTGGTTCATATCCTTCAGGCTCCTCACTCCTCATCAACTTATTGCGACTTTAAATAACAACATTCAATCTAGATAATCGTCTACTTAAAAACAATACACCAACTGAAAAATGTTTCAAAAACTCAAAAATTAACACAATAACAGCACCAGGAAGATCATCAAACTTATTTCCACACTAAATTATCAACTGTGAAAGGCAAAACAAAGAAGAACAGTAACACTAGAGTGAAAATGAAAGACCAATCGAAGAAAGTGAGAATTAGAGTGTTGTTAAAGTGCAATTTCACATACATATGAGTTTGTGTGTGTGTGACTGAGAAATTTAACGAACCAAAAGAACACACATGAATCTGTGAGAACCAAACGGAGAGAAATCGCATACCGGAATGGCGGAATCTTTTCGGTTCCCCCCTGCAATGCGACGAAGGAGACGAGGAGCAGATCTGATCAAATTTGGGGATTCAAATGGCTTTTGGTGCAAGATTTGTAATTAGCCTATAAAACGGGGGCAAAAATGGAAATACTGACATATTTATATTTATTGCACATGAAATCGGAAGATGTTACTATTAGCACCCTTTACTTTTGAAACATACAATTTAACCCCTATAACTTTTTGATAGGAATTAAGTAGTCCCTATACTTCATCCAATTTATATAACAAAACATTAACCTCCGTAATAAGTTTCAGATATGTCACTATAATACAATAAAACCGAAATATTAAACTATATCAACGGGTAAACTTAAGGGATTGTTTGGTTGTTTAATTTAAACTTACAAAATTAGTCTGATATGCATGTAAATTGATCTGAAATTTTAATGTTATCAGAAAAATGTCAAGTAATCTTCTATATGAGTGTTGTTTATACCAATACCAACTAATTATTTATATTTTTTTCTAGAATCATAATTTTTTATCTTGGTTTTATGATAAAAAAAATTCAAAACAAGATAATTAATAATAAAAAAATTGAACCACTATTATAAATTATAAACTTGATTTTGATGTCTAACCAAATAAAACGTATATTTTTTCCTTAAACAAAAATCTTGAAAATAAAAAATAAATAGCTTAAATGTATTAAAAGGTTCTCTAGAATTTTTAAAATAGAGAATTAATTTTTCTCTAAAAATTTCTTTATTTTAGAAATTTTAATATCTATTATTTAAAATATTCTATAATTTTAATATATTTTTAAATCATGCAAAATAATAATAATCCAATCTCATTACCAACTATTAATTATAAAGCTCCTATTTTTTCAAAAAAAAAAAAAATAGATGAGTTTGACCGAGCTTTCGAAGAACAAATATAAAAAAAGGTAAAAAAGATCTCCTTACTTTAAATCATAGAAAGTTCTTTAAACTCAAAGTTTCCTTTAACCAAAAAAAATTTAAGAGCAAACTTGAAAATAAAATCTTATTTTTTTCATTTTAGAAAATTCGTTCTAGATGATTTTTATCATATAAATTATAGAACACAAGTATTATATTAAATTATTAACTTAAATCCGTACAATAATCATCTCCATAAATCTCTTTTAAAAAATACAATTATTTGTTGATGAACATGAACTGAAGTTGATATCTCATCATTTTCGTCTCGATCAAACGTTCGATTGTAACACAAATCTTAATATATGTAAATATGCTTAATTGTGGTCCATTATTTATAGGACCACAACATTTATAACGATAAAAAAACCAATTATAATATAATGTTACGATATTGAAGTTTACAATATTTTCATTATAAATATTTACAAATAATGTATCTATCATTCATACAATAAAAAATATGGAGGTTCTTATTTCAAACTGGTCTAACATTCAATCTTTGCCGGAAAGCTACATTTTCCCACCGGAACGAAGGCCAGGAACCCACGAAATTCCGGCAAGCAACGAGATTCCGATCATCGATCTTGAAAGAATCAAGGGCCCTAAACGATCCAGCATCATTCAGCAAATTATAACAGCGAGCCAAGATTTCGGACTCTTTCAGGTGATCAAATTTCTAATATTTATATACGATATATATTTATGAATCTAATTAATTGGTCGATCGATTTGTGCAAAATAGGTGATCAATCATGGCGTTTCGAGAGACTTAACGGACCGAACTATGGACGTTTTCCGAGAGTTCTTTGCGGCACCTGCTGAATTCAAAGCGAGATTCTATTCAAACGACTTGAACTCGAGCTGTCGGCTTTATACGAGCACGTTAAACTATGAAAACGAAGAGGTTCATTACTGGAGAGATAACTTAACCCATCGGTGTCATCCGATTGAAGATCATATCGATCATTGGCCCGATAACCCGCTCCATTATCGGTAACGAAATCTTATATATATATATATATAATATATATATATATATATATATAGAGAGAGAGAGAGAGAGAAAGAGAGAGGAAAGTTCAAATGAGAACTCAAATATGGTTGTGAACGTGAGGACAAATGAGAGCGCGACACGTGTCTGAATGTAAATTATTCAGGCCGAATAATCAAATAAATATTCAGACCGAATAAAACTGAATATAGTATTTATTCGGTCTGAATAAGAGACCGAATAAGAATTATTCAGACCGAATAAAAACTATATTCAGTTTTATTCGGTATGAATGTTTCTTGATTATTCAGTCTGAATATGGTACGTGTCGCACTCTCATTAATCCTCACGTTCACAACCAAATTTGAGTTCTCATTTAAACCCGCCTATATATATATATAGAGGAAAGTTCAAATGTAAACTCATTTTTGGTTGTGAACGTGAGGACGAATCTCAGCCACTTATCCGGTCAATAAAGGCGGCTTTGACCTGGTTCCCCTCATTTAATAATCTCCACCCTCCCATGAATCGCGTCAATCCTCCGTGATCGCGTCCACCATAACCGAAAATGTGTGGCTGAGATTCGTCCTCACGTTCACAACCAAAAATGAGTTCACATTTGAACCTAACCCTATATATATATATATATATATATATATATAAACACGAAAAGCCCACAATTCTTTTACGGTTATCAACTGAATTTAATTAGCTAAAAAAAACTGCAGGAAAATCGTTGGGGAGTACTCGATTGAATCGAGGAAGTTTCTATTAACGATGTTGGAGTTAATTGGTGATGGAATCGGACTCGAAAAGGGGTATTTCGAAGATGAAATGAGCAAGAATCAATTGGTATCGGTGAACTATCACATTCCGTGCCCTGATCCGAGTTTAACGCTCGGAATGCCGGAGCATTGTGACCCGAATCTTATTAGCATGCTTCAACAAGGAGATGTTTGTGGACTTCAATCTCTAAAAGATGGTCAATGGATCGGGGTTGAGCCTCTTCCCGGTGCTTTCGTTGTCATTCCGGGCCTCCAGTTACGGGTACGTTATTCTGTGAGAATATATGAAACCCCGTTAGATTTCTCTCCAAAAGAACCCTTGAGGAGATAATAGAGGTTCCAAAATGTGTGAATATGTGGAACTTCATTAAATTAATTCCCAAAAGAGAGATTGAGGAGAGAATGGAGGTTCCAACATATATCTGAGAATATATGAAACCCTAACATATTACTCTCCAAAGAGCTCTTGGGTAGATAATGGAGGTTCCAACATATATTTGAGAATATGTGGAACCCATCAGATTTCTTTCCAAAAGAGCTCTTGGGTAGATAATGGAGGTTCCAACATATATTTGAGAATATGTGGAACCCATCAGATTTCTTTCCAAAAGAGCCTTTGAGGAGATAATGGGGGTTCCAACATATATCTAAAAAAAATATTTGGACTCCCATCATATTTCTTTCCAAAAGAGCTTTGGAGAAGATAATAGAGGTTCTAACATATATCTAAAATATATTTGGAACCCCAACCGGTTACTTGCCAAAAGGGCTTTTAAGCAGATCATGGAGGTTCCAACATATATCTGATAATACGTGGAACCCCATCAGATTACTTTTTAAAAGAGTTGTTGATGAGATAATAGAAGTTCCAACATTTATCGCATCAAAACTAATCAAGGTGCTAAATTTGATCATAGGTTATAAGCAACGGGAAGCTATCAAGTGCGGTGCACCGAGTGGTTACTGATTCAAAGCAATCACGAACCACCATCGGGACCTTTCTAACTCCTTCAAACGACATCTTGATACAGCCTGCGGATGGTGCAATCGGTTCCCTAGTGCCAGTGTATCGGGGTTATACGTACAAAGAGTTTTTTAATGCCTTCACCAGAAACAATTGTGAGGCCGAATCGGCCCTCCGATGTTTTAAGCTATGAGCACGATCAAGGCTTTATGTTCCGTGTGGTTTTTTTAAGTCTTTTTTAAATGATCGGTTTGAACCATTTAATGTTTATATGTATTCGGATCATGAAATTGCAAAGTAATAAAATGTGTGCCGTGTGTTAAACTTTAACGATCTGTATGATCACTAACAGATGGCCTCCGGGTTTTTTTTTACTTTTTGCTACTTACATATATTACTATAATATTCACAATGCATAAGTCATTAGAAGAATTTTTAATTTTTGCCACACCGGCTTTGATTTCCATTAACATTTTTTAACAAAAACATATTTTACAAAAAAATTCCAATGGAAAAACATTTTCAAAAGTTTTTTTCATCGATTATATTATGATTTATCATCATCTATTTACAATGTTTTATAAACGTCCTTCATTTAACTTGTCGTTTTAAAGTCTAAGTCGAATTTTATGAAGTTTGTATTTTATTAAAAAGAGTAAACAATAAAACTCATTGATACAAAAATATAATGACGATGACACAAAATAACCAATTCGTAAAAAAAATGGAAGACGATAGATATATTATGTGATTTTTAGATTATTTAGATATTCCATCTTGGTGTCATTTTAATCGTTTTGACTAAATATTTTTAATAATATATTTTTTTATAATATACGATATATTATATGTTTTTAATAAACTAGATACATTAAACGAAAATAATAAAAGCTAAAAAAAGTAAATAGAGTAAATTACACTTTGGTCCTTATGGTTGTATACTTACTTCAAATTTCGTCCTTCTTTTGAAATACTTGTAACTTTGGTCATTGTAGTTGCCATTTTGCTTCACTTTTGGTCCGTGAGACTAATTTATGTTAAGTAGGTTAGTTAATTCAAGGGGTATTTTCGTCTTTTTGGTATTTTTACATTTCTCAATTCAAAAAATAAATAAATATATATACACCTCAACCAAAAAAAAGAATCCGAAAAAATCTTTTGAAACTAACCAAAATATCCCGAAAAAAGTCTCCTTAAAAAAACACCTTGTTGCAGTGGTAAAAATATTGGCTCATCAGTGTAAATATTACTCCTATAAAAAAGGTCTATTAAAGAGCATAATCTTCTAAAAGAAACTAGAATTAACAATAAGATTTGGAAACTACTTGACCAGTTGATTATTAATACTTTAATCTTTATGTTTGCAATGTAGATTAGCATTAATAAAAAATCTATTACTAATGGGTTCTTTTAGAAAAGCTTTTATATTTAAGTATTTTGATTACTGAAAACCCCTGAAAAAATCACAAAAATAATTTTAATAATATTAATTTTAGTACGCTAAAGTAGGATCATGATTTGTGCCTACAGATTTATAATTATCTTATTAATCGACAAATCATGGTTTCGACTTTCGACTAGCTTATATGAATCTTTATTTTCTTACTAAATTATAACTAAGAACATTTCCAACAACTTTTTATAATTTTTCTATAATAAAGAATTAAAAGTAAAAATCTCTAAAATGAATTACAATCAACTCCAACTTATTCTCTATTTTAGAGATTTTATCATTGATTATATTATTTAAATATTTTATCATTTTAGGATCCCAATACAATTTAGAGAAAAATATAAATAAAATTATATTTATTTAATTCTAATTGGTGGAATGAATAAAAAACTCATTTCTCTCTCCTCTATTTGGAGATTTAGATAAATCTCTGTATTTGGAGATTTTTCCATGAATCTCTATTTTAGATAATGGGATAGAGAAGCTCTTGGAGAGGTTTAGAGAACAAAAATGTGATTTTCTCTATTTTAGAGATGTTGTTGGAGATGCTCTAACACACATCAATTTTCATACCCGAAATCTAGATCTGAACTTCATATATCCAACATCTATATGTTTAACTGACAAATCTGCATAAAAGATTAGCCTGACTCCTATGTTTCCTCTTTCGTATAGCACAGATAAAAATATGGCAGTAATAACCTCAGAGTCTAAATCCGCAATTGTGAAACGATTAAAATGCAGGGTGCGATGTGTGACATGCTTTCAAAGAGGCCGACGTTTGAAACTATGACTTCAAAATTAGATTGGTTTCAGTAATACAAAATAAAAGGACATTTAAATCACCTATTTCAATTATACGTTTAAACCTATTTATTCCTTTGAGAACACTGAAACCAAAATTTCGAACAAATTAATGCCCTTTAAACCTCTTATTCTATCTTATATTCGTACTAATCACTTCTAAACACAAAATGCTACTGATTCATGAACTATCGGTTCATTAACTTGTTGATAAACCCGCTTGAGTTAGATTTATTATACAACTTCTTCTATTTTTAAGACAGTATATATAAACTTTACCGTTTGATTAAATTTGTATGTAAAATTGAGAACGTCCAAAAACAACATATCAAACATAACGTATATTTCATTCATTACCAAATGCACCCGTACTGAATCCTACTAAATTTAATAAAAAAACAACCGTTTAAATCGCACTTAATTAAAAACATGTATTTTAGACGTAAATGTCATCCAAAACGCATCTCTTTAAACAAATTTTTTAAATGTTCGTCGCATAAATCCCATGCATTTTTACCCTAAAACCGCATAAACCCGTATTTTAGTATTCTTACATTCTCAACATTTTTTTTTATCGTTCTCATTTAGACCCTCATCTGTTTTGGATCATCTAGTTGGAGAATCCTTTCCAAGAAGATCTTCCAACAATTTATCATCCAAATACTCCAACTCGATCAGTGGCTCTGATCGCCGTCCATTGCCGTTTCTCGACGATAAAATCGAAGATGATGATGACGACATTGATGATGGGTTTAAAGGCAATGGCGGCATTAATGAAGAAGAGTTACCGGAGGTTGATGGCGGCAGGTCGGCGGTGGAGGAGTTAACATTCCGGTAATGGCCGTCGTTAGGGAAGTTAAGAATAGCTTGATGACCTCTTAATGCGTAAGCGGCTCTATCGTAAGCCCTAGCGGCTTCCTCCGCCGTATCAAACGTTCCGAGCCACGATCGTGCGCCGTTTCTGGTGGGATCACGTATCTCCGCCGCGTAGCGCCCCCATGGCCGCCGTCGGATTCCTCTGTACTTGTTCTCTCTTCTTGCTCTTTCACCACCACCGCCACCGGTAGTGCTACTTCCGGCGGTAGGATCTTGAGTTGCATCCATGGCGGATATGAATTAATTGAAATAACCCATAAGATTCTTTTTTTACTTGGATTCTTGCCGTTATACGTTTGTGGATTTTGATTTCGTATAAATATGAAGGAGATTATATATATATCCGAAAAGAATATTATTGATTATTATGGGTCGTATGTGGTGGGTTGAATTCTGATTCAAACGTTTGACAGCAACCACCGGCCGTCATTGCTGTGAAGCTTCGTGAAAACATGATACCAACAACTTGGTGGTGCACGTGGGGGATACCTTAGAATAATCTACAACTATAAATAAATGTATATATATATAGAGAGAGAGAGAGAGAACTTCAACTGTGAACACAAATTTAGTTACAAGTATAAGGATAAAGTAAAAAGCGAAATGTATCATGTTTACACGTAATAATGAAAGAAAATATTCAGACCGAATAACATTACATTCAACCTGAATAACACTATATTCAGTCAATATTTTTCTTCATTATTCAGACTGGATATGACACGTGTCGCACTCTAATTTGTTCTTATGTTCACAACTAAATTTGAGTTCGCACTTGATTTTCCTCTCTTCGTCTCTCTCTCTCTCTCTCTCTCTCTCTCTCTCTCTCTCTCTATATATATATATATATGAACGTAGGACAAATGAGAGCGGGACACGTGTCTGAACATAGATTATTCAGACTGAATATACAAAGAAATATTCAGACTGAATATAGTATTTATTCGGTCTGAACATTTCTTTGTATATTCAGTCTGAACATTTCTTTGTATATTCAGTCTGAATATTTCTTTGAATGAGACATGTGTCGCACTCTCATTTGTCCTCACGTTCACAACCAAATATATATAGGGGATGGATCATACAAGAACGCCTTCCTTTTAAAGAAACAAATGAACACTTTGTGGACCACATATGATGTGGGTCCCATACATTAAAAAAATCATATATGATTCAATGGGGCCCACCATTGAATCAAATATGATTTTTTAATGTGTAAGACCCACATCATATATGGTCCACAATGTGTTCCTTTAAATTTACAAAGTTCTCATTTGAAGCTCCCTCTATATATAAATATATATATTATATAGAGAAAGAAAGGGTCAGGGGAAACCTTCCACTACGTATGCAATAATCTATTATGTAATTGTTAATCGGGCAATAGTCGTGACGCTTGCTCATCAGGTAAAACCTTCAGTGTTTGCTATCGCTCTTACTATATAGACGTTTAATTGATAAACTGCTCCTAAAGTGAACAAGTTGAAAAGAGGTAGTGAAGGGTTCAAGTAACATGGGAAAGTGGAATACTTGATTGAAAGTAAAAGTATACGTAGTGGAAGGTTTTTAAATTTGGTAGACCGATTTATAAGCTTTTATATCATTAGGAGAAAGTGGTACCGGTTATAGAGTAAAATGGTATGACTTAATCCAATTAAATAATAGAAAATGATTTCAAAAAGAAATTTAAAATGTTAGAGAAAGAAATCTAATGTAACAAAATCAAAAAGCTTTGAACAGGTTCCTGAGTGGAAATAGGGACTGATCCAGAAAGTTTTTTATACGGTGACATTATATAATATAGATAAAAGATAATTAGAATAAACACGGTTTTTATCGACCTGTCTTCGTGTTTTTATCAACCTTCAATATCATTCGATGCGTTTTAAGCCTAATTTTACCGTTTGAATAGATGTTTAAAGTTTTTTGCTTGATTTGAAATAGTTTTTTAGCTTTTTTATCGATTTCGGTGGAATTTTTCGGGGTTTTTTTGCTTCATGCAAAGTAATCAACTAAAAGACTAATCAAGTAATGTAAATTGCAAAATACCAAGGCTAGTAAAATGTAATGTATACCTTATGAGAAATCAAAAAACAGAGCAAGTGACTGAGTGAGTTGATCGAATCAAATACTCAAGTCCATGAAAATGTACTTTTTCTATTTTAGAAAAACTGTTATTGAATATAATTAGTGTTATGAATAGTAAAATACAAAATCTAATGGAACATTATTCACCAACATTATTTTTATTATGATTTCAAAAATTTCAAAATGGTCCTATCATTTTAAGATTTTTGTATATTTGCTTTATTTAATTGTCTAATAATGTATACTAAATTGGAATCATATTGGCTTTTATGTTTTAGATTTAATTTTAATGTATTCAACAAATTGTAAAACATTAATTCTTTTTAATAATTTAGAGTACAATACATATCGTAATTTGATATTTTAGACGAAGAAGATGCACGAGAAAAGTATGTTAATTTTAATAGACAAGTATTTTAATTTCATGCATGTGATGAAAATGTAACCTTTTATTAATCTAATGGAATTATGTTATGGAAAAGTAAATTCGAAAATAGTTATAAGATATACTTTTATTTAAATAACATGAAAATAAAATTTTGGTGAAAAATATAAAATATACCGGGGGGGATTATCAATATAAATCTCTCCAATAAAATTCATTTTTAGGCACTTTTTAATTGAATTTTGGTTTTAGTTAGAGTTTACATTGACGTCTTTAGATGTTAAAAAAAAGGGTTAAATATCTTTATGCAAATTTGCTTAAGGATCCATCTTCACATAAGGATCATCATTAGCATAAAATAACTATAATTTTTAAGTTTAAAAACAGGCTTAATGTAAATACGTAAGACATTTATATAAACTATAGGGTACACAGAGACGGAATACGATAGGGATGTAGGAGGCCATGGCTCCTGCGTTTTATCCTTTAAATACTAGATATTAGAAATATTATCAATGTATTGCGTTTAGCTCGGGTGGTTATGTGTATATGGTCCTTGTATATGTGGTCATATGTTCTATTTTTCTGTCATACAATTTTTTTATAATGAATTGAGTCTATCAATGAAGATGTTTTGTTGGGTTCGGTCTCCTTAATTAGAAGGTCTGTGTTCCGCCCTGGATACAACGAGAAATTGGTTTCACAAACTGTTAAAAATGAATTTGGTTAGAAAAATCGAGTATTTTTGATAAATTTTGCAAATGTAAATATAATCGCTAAAAAAATGTAATAAAAAATTGTTTACCAAAAATAGAAAGCCTTTGATTCGGTGGTTGGGATACAAATGCAATGGAGGTAAGAGTTTTAATTAATGAATTAAAATTGGAATGAGTCAGTCAAGTGGTCATTGTCGGCGGCCGATGTTTTCCGGTTACCCAAATGCTACCCGCAAAAATAATGTTAAACTGATACTATTCGTTTATTAAAATAAACATTTCGATTTAATTGGTTTCAAAATAAATTTTATATTTTTGAAAATAAGTGTATTTTATTTTCAATTATATAAATCAATTATGAGCAACGTTCTAAATAACGTGAGGTATGACGTGACTGTGAGGTCAAACTTTAAGTCTTATAAGCCATGGCGAGCCATGACGTTTTTTTAAGGCGTGTCTTATAGGGACAAATTTGTATATCATATATAATATTATGCATATATAAACCTTTGTTTTCTACTATTAGTATATAAGTTAACGATATTAAGCATTTTAATTTATGCTATATATCAAAAACAGAAAAATAAGACACTAAAACGGTAAGAAAAATTAAATATAATGTTATAAAAATCACGCATTAAATCATGGCGTGCTACAGACATAACGTGGCGGCGGACACAAGTCTTAGACCACGGCGTGCCATGCAGAGGCGGAACACAATAGGGGCCTAGGGGGGCCATGGCCCCTGCGTTTTATCCCTTAAATACTAGATATTATAAATATTATCAATGAATTTTGCTTAGCTCAGGTGGTTATGTGTATATGGCCCCTGTATATGTGGTCATAGGTTATATTCTTCTGTCACACAGTTTTTTTATAATGAGTTGAGCTTATCAATGAAGATGTTTTGTTGGATTCGGCCCCCTTAATTAGAAGGCTTGTGTTCCGTCCCTGGTGCCATGGCGGCTGTCGCGACAAGTTTTTTAGAACATTGATTTATGAGATGATTTTTTTTTTTGTTATTTCTATCATTAGAACTTAGAAGTAAGCTTATTATTTATTTGGTTAAATTTCTTAATAATTGCATTTATTTTGAAAGGAAATTAATTAAAATAGTAATAGGTTCGTAAAAAATCAGGTACATAATTACGAAGAGATGAAAAATGTAAAAAGGTTTTTGAACTAAGTTCACAATTTGAAAGACCATAATTGTAAATTTGGGATCAGGTTCGCAAAAACACATCCGTAATTGTGGATATGTTTTCCAAATTTTAAATATTTAGTATAAGTAATTGTAGACTTAGTTTAGAAACTTTTATTTTCTACGCTTTCACCATTCCGCAATTACGGATCTAACTTTTTGCGGACATACGGCTATTTTGATAATTTTGGAAGATAAATGACTAAAAGATAAAACAAACCCGAAAAATTGAATATTTTAATTAATTTATTTATTTTAAAATAGAAGGATTATATAATTTTTTTGAATAACTACACATATGGTCCTTGTAGTTTGTCGAAAATAACACTTTTCGTTTCTACAGTTTCGAAATTAAAAGTTGACAGAACATCCGGATTTGGTCTCTCTTTCTTGCAGTCGTTAAAAAATATTGTTAAATAAGGGACATTTTCGTTTTTTATCTATTTTTTGTTTTTCGTCAAATCCAAATCGATTTTTTGATTTGGTTCCTGTAGTTTTTTATTGGGTAAATGTAACATCTTAAGCCAATCATATCAGATATTGTTTATTTTGTCCACACACTTAGAATCAAGATTTTAAAGCGCGGTTGATAAATGAGGTATTCAGTCCTTTATAAGACGACATTTATTTTTCTACCCAATCAATATGAGATATTACAGTAAAGAAAAAAAATCGAAAAAATAATAAAAAATTCTCTCGTTTTAATAATTTTTCTATAATAACTATTAAGAAGAAAGATTAAATCAGAAACTACATAAATGAAAAGTGGTATTTTTAACAAACCACATGGAACAAATTTATAATTTAATCTATTTTTTATTATCACAAGCAATGGTTTTATGATGTTTATTTTTTATTTATGTATTATTGTATTTCAATAAAAAGTCAACAGAAACATGAAGACTGGTCAAATGTTTCTCCCACAACTGGATGAATGTATTAAGACTTGGGAACATTTCCTTGACCACTTTTGCCTTTTTCTCCTTTTTAAATAAATAAATATAAAAACGACAAAGAATAAATATATAAATTTATACATACTAAAAATGATACATGCTTTTTTAATAAATATATGTTGTTAGTACGAGAATGATTTATGATTAAGCAAATATACTTAAAAGTATCTTAAATTTTTAAACATTTTTATAATATATATATATATATATATATATATGTGGTTGGGTTTTTGGTAAGAAAGAAAGTTATGGTGAAAAGTGTAAGAAGGGATTTCCACTCTTTGATGTACATTAGGATGGGGTGCACTGAGATTAGGTGCACCAAGATGTACCGGATCAACTCCCTTCTAGGGCGCAATTCATGAGTGGGTATGAGATTAAACGTGATCAAGGGTTCATATCTTTTCTTACACTTTTCACCTTAACTCTTCTTCTCACACGATTCTATGGCTATATATAACGGAATGTAGGATCATGTCAGAAGTCGAGTTAATGTGAGAAACGCAAGAAATGATATGGACTATTGATCACTTGTAATATCAAACTCACTCATCAACTTATGCTTTATAGGGGTTCATCCGGTGCATCTCATCCTAACGTGCATCTAACGGTTGAGATTATTTCTTACGTTTCTCACATTAACTATCTTTCTCACTGAAACTCAACCATATTTACCAGTGAATGGTTTTAAAAATATTCATTTTAATATTACAATTTTTTTATTGATCATGCATATCTGGGTCGGTTTGCATGTACCTCGATTAATCTCAAAGACTCTGGAGAATAGGCATGAAAACCCTTTGTGGTTTCGTAATATATGAACTAGTAAGTACTTAATTAATATATATTATAATTGTTAAGTACTTAATTAATATATGTATATTAGACCAACCTATAATTGGTTTTTATTCATAATTGTATCACAAACTCCACGGTAATTTAATTTCTTATTTACATGAAGCTTCAACTTTTATGTTCTATTATGGAGTCTGTTAACTATATTGTAAAATGATGTATCAAAGTTTCAACCTGACCAACTCAATCTAATCCAACCCGCATTGTTTATACAACATTGTTTTATATATGGATTTTCAGAACTGCTTTGTATGTGAAAAAAAGTGAAAAAACGTTTATATATAAAAACACACACATGTACATACTTCTACACACATACAAGAGCAAACCATATGAAAAAAATGTTATTTACAATTTAAAATTAAATTAATTGATTGGTTTATATTGATTTTTATGGGTTTGTAACAAGTTTATATTTGTAACATTAATACATAATTTGCAAATGCATTAGATTTCTATTTCTTTTTATTGCATAAGTATATAATTGTACGTATATGAACATAACAAATTATAAAGCGTTTGTTTGGTTTGCGGGATCTGATAGATTTTGAAGAGATTTGGATTTAAATTCCATTTCATTTTTTTTCTTCAAAGAAAAGTTTGAACTGGAAATCCACAACTGACGAATCATTTAAAAGATTTCAATTGTTTATTCGCATATCTAATCTGTTCTTTTATCAAATATGCTCTATCTCTCCATCACTTCCAAACAAACGAATATTTATATAAAAAAAGTAGTTCAAACCAAACACAATAAAAATTCCAGATTCTTCGAATTCCAAATATTTCCATAAAGTCCTTTCTCAAAATTTTCCTCAAACCAAACGGACCCTAAAAATTAAAATACAAACATGTGTGTTCATATGTTTATCTTTTTTTTATTAACCTGGATATCCAACCCGTTATATGAGTCGACTAATCTCAGAGCAACCACCCGTTCCACAGGTAACCCGTAGTCACAGCATTTGAACCTCCGTGGCCAAAATGAGATTTTTATTCCTTCATATATTTATCTTATAGGGTTGGTTTTTCATTAATTTTTGTACAAAAGAAGTTGTCTGTGTGAAGTAGTATGTCTATATAGATCAAGAACGGTTTTTTAGAAAGATTTTTTCATAGATGAAATAAACAGGTTTTTAATAGGAATAGACAAGTTCAGAAAAAAAAGATTTTTTTTGGCTTTTTACATAAATCCCCCTCTAAAATCTTAATGAATAAATTATTTTCTATATCATTAGAATCCTAACGAACCCTCTTGGTTTTCAAATAATCCACGATATTAATTAATTGAAATGGGCCAACCATTTGAGGTTAATAAGCACCTTCATCATTTCAAGGCCCAAATAAACGTACGGAAACACACCATATACGGCCCAAATAAACTCCCACAATTAAATCAACAATTTAAAATTCTAAATTATTTTTATATATATTTCTAAAAAGGTATAAAACATTAAATATAAAAAATGTAGATTTCGATTTATAATGTTTTCTTTCTTCATTTTCTTCAATCAACCAAATAAATAACAAATTAATTGAGATTTTTTAAAGTTTCATCCCAAATTTTATTTTCCTAAAAACAAAAATTCATAAAATCAATTTATAAAAATTCAATTTTCTTTATAATTAAATCTGGATTATGTTATATTGTATAAATACACTTCTAACCTATAATAGACGTACGTGACCAAAATATTTTATATTAGAAGGAAATAAAGATCACGTTATTTTTATATTTTAAAATAAGTAAATAGCCTTGATTATTAAAAAATGCCAAATGTAAATAATATTTGGAAAATATAAAAACAAAATCGACTACTATCACACGATGCCGGAATATTCCTTTGCAAACATGGTTCACTCAAAACATCAATAATTGATTTTTAAGTATTTTATTTGTTCGATATTTTAATATTTATACTAGAAGAGTACTCGTGTAATACAGCGAGATCCATTTTAATTTTAAAGTTGTATTTTATTTATTGTCTTTGTCAATGTTATAATACGATTTTATTAGTTTTGAAAAAATAGATTTTATTTTGTAAACTTTCTTTATTTCGGATTTTTTTAAAAATTATAATATAGGTTTAATAAGAAAATTAACCAAAATAACCAAAATAATACCATTTTTGAAATTTTAAGTAATTATGCTTTAATCAATTATACTAACTGCATAATAATATGTTTTTAAGAGTTTTTGCCAAATGCTTTATAATATAGTATAGATTAGTACAATAAAAATGGATTTTTAAGTCATACAAAAATTTCAAGTTTCTTATTAGACAGCTTGATAAGATTTAATTTGTATTATCAAAAAATAAAGTGTTTTCTGTAAAAACGTTGTAATAAGTTTATAAAACATTTTTAGACATTTTAACAAGTTTTATAGAACATTTTTATTTAGGTATAGCTATTTCATAACTCATTATTTTTATAGATGGATATATTTTATTATATTTTTAGATAAAATGGTAAAACGAGATATATCCTATATGAAACAAGAAATAACGATGTAGCGATTGATTCGATTCCACATGAGTAACAAAAATTAAAACTAATTTTTAACGATTCAAATAACATTAGTATTATCGTTTTTTTTTATATTAAATATCAAAGTCCAGCTTGATGTAATTATCGTTTATCTTTTAAGGCACTGATAATTATTATTTTTGTATTTACAGTACATGTTGGTTGCTATCATTTTTATGCAATTGCTATTTTTTTTTGGAAAAACGTGGTTGAATTTTATCGTTGCTAACTGAATTGTATTTTTGCTTAAAATATAGAAACCGTCAACATTCTAATTTTTTTTAAAGACGCTTGAAGTTGTTAGTTTCTGGTTGATTATTATAAGTTGACTACTACCAACGTTAGTGTTTTTTCTAACAAGCGGAGTTAGTTGCATGCTATTTATAAATCTATCCCGTTTAACATTCAAATTAAAATTCCAAATCAGCGAGCTCACAATCTGTATACTTTCATTTCACTATGTTCAATTCCTTACATAACAATCTCATTCACTAACGAATATTCTTCGTCCAAAAACATATAACAAAACAACAAATTCCTATTTCTTAGAAACAACCAATTTCAAATCTATTGTTATTTACGAGCACAATTTCAATTCCGCCATCATAAAAGCGAAATTCCTTTTGAGTGAATTACTGAATCCTAATCCATAAAAAGTCAAATCGAAAAATACCTTTCAACCTTTACAGTTTATTAGTCACCTTATCACTTATAGATGAAAACAAATAAATTATTAGATACATTGCACTTTGTTTCACTAATTATTGCTTTAGTCTTAATCATATAGCTAATTAATCCTAAAGTGATGGTTAGGGTTAGGTTTCACCCATTTCTTGGAAGGTACTAATTTTGTCATGTTTCATAATTTAAGGGTAAGTTTTGAAAGTTTCTAAAAAAAGTAAGGTCACAATTTTCCAATGGGCCACCAAAGTCTAATCATATGGTTAGAAGTAGACACATTCATGCATCTTCAATGTTTTTATTATTTTTATATATGCCCTTTCACTTTCACACAATTGCAACTTGCTTTCAAACTTTGAATAATCGTTCGGTTATATTGGGCAAAACAGATAAAAAAATAATTAAAGGATTCGTAATTTTATGGTTATGTACAAAAAGTAAAATGTTTTGCTAACCGCATACGGGTGAATCAGGGCGGATTTTCCAAAGGTCAAGTAGTGTCCCGTGCCATTGGTGAACTTGTTCTTCCTCATGTAAAGGTTATTACTGCCCTTAATGGTGAAACACTATGATTTGCTTTGTTATATCATCTACTTATATTTAAACTTTTCAATTAACCACGACAAGACAGTTGTGTCTGCTACACGGTTGTGAACACAAGTTCAATGTGTGTTATAACAGAAAAAAAATCTTGACTTGGCTCTGTCTTGATTTATCACGTTTTTTGTTTGACAAATTGCAATAAAAGCAGTATTTAGTATGTTCATTTTTAATTTTGTCGTTGAACATTATTTTTTGTTGTTGTTAGAATCATTCTACTTTTCAAGTTTTAATAATTTGGTTAGTTTGACGAAAAAACAATAACATGATGATGAACTTCGGCGGTTCTTAGCTTATCAATAGTTTTTAGAATGGATTGATGGTTGGAATAAATTTGGTAACAATCTTATGAAATTATGAATGAAAAAAAAACGTGTTGTTATATACTTATATACATGTTGTCTTATTTTTCATGAAATCAGTAAAATTATCATTACAGTTTTTTGATTTTTTCTTTCTGTAATCAAATAAAGATAATATTTATCGATTACATGTCATTAAGTTCTAATGTTTTTCCCTACAATCAAATACGACCACTTTTTTAGCATTAATGTTAAAACAATGGAAATTTAATGACATTAGATTGATTTTGTTTGGTTTTCATTATAATAAGTCACATTTCAAGCAGTTTTAAAATAATAGTACTATTAAAATTTAAATTTCATATAATATAATTATGCATTATTATGTGTTTGACTTTTAAAACTTAAATAAAATACTTAACGTACGTGGATTCGTCAATTATGTGGTGTTATGGATCGAATTTTCTTAGAAACATGTGTTTTATGCAAATTTGGATACATAAACGTTCTATTTAGATCTAAAAGTTGAAGATGCCATTTTCTGAAATTCGAAACCGACTCAGAACATGACTAGTCTTTGTCTTGAACTGGAGATGCTTTAAAACATGACACTTATACTTTTTATCAGAGAATATAAGCACATGGACAGTTCATACAGTGTAAGAAAACATCGAATCACCCATAAAAGAAGCAAACCAAGTTACCAAAGGAAAAAACACAAGCCATACGTGTTGCTATATTTGAATGATGTTGTACGTTCCTAAAAATTAAACAAATTATGACAACAAATTAAGTGTTATGGTCTAGTCTTTTAGATAAAAAGGACGATATAAATATCATCCTCTATTTTTATTTCTAATAGTTTTTAATCAGTTGTTTGACATGTTTAACTCTTTTTATAGTTTTTACTAATAATTAGTTCTTCAATTAAGCAGTTAAAAAAAATAAAAGAGGCATTATTCAACATTCTGTCATGCATTTTTAGTAATTGGATTTTCTAAGCCAGGGTATCATTTTTTCTAGTTTTAGTTCACATTTTTTTCATATTTGACAAAATGGTCGGGTCAGTTATGCTAAGATACTCAAAACGGGTCCCGGACACCTGGTCAAATAAATAATTCTTTTTGTTTATATCAAATAAATGAATAATTTAAAAAGTTTTTGTTTTGAAGATCTAACTATCTATAATTTTTAAAACTTTATATAAATAGTGCATCGTATATTTTGATGCAACTACAAAAATAAAAATATATTATTAACTTTGTAAATAATCTTTTTGAGAAACAAATTCAGAGTATAGAGTCAAAATAAAGCTTTTAAAAGAAGTTTTTTTTTTAAATAAAAACTAAAACAAAATTTAACACATTCTCTAAAATAAAAAAAAGTGCAGAACTTTTACGAAATTTTTTAAAATTTCTTTACTGGAGAGTGAATTTTTCTAAATTTGAAAATTTTCTCAATAATGATTACCTTGAGAATATATTTTTGTTAGAGTTTCGATAGTTTCTTTAATTTTCTTTTAAAACGAAAAAAAATCAAAAATAAAAAAAAGTTTACATTAAACGATAACCAAAATTTTGATTTCAAATATTACAGTATTAATTATATTATTAAAATATTTTACATTCTAAATAAAATATTTTTATTTAAACATATAATATTTATATCAACGAGAAAATAATAAAAAGAAATTTCTCTCTTTTAATAAACATTTTTTTTTCAAAACTATTCAAACTTAGAAAAATTATCATTCTTTTACTTTCTCCGTTTTATTAAAAGATTAAAGATAATATGTTGGACCAAGAATTTGTAATTAAAAGACCCCTCAAAATATCCATATTTCTCTATTTTAGATAATTTATTGAAAATGCCTTTCTATTTACACTTCTCACTAATAATAAATCTTAAATTTAAATGTTTAAAATATATAAAGATGTGTTTTTCAGAAGTGAAGTTATGGTGATAAGATTAACAAGAGATCTCTGTCTTGGATGCACATTAATGAGATGCACTGGATGAATTTCCATTTCAAATGCGATTTATGACTGAGTTTGAGATTAAAAGTTATCAAGAGTCAAAATTCTTTCTTATGTTTCTCACATTAACTTAACTTCTCAGTTAGCTAAGGAAGATGGCAATTATACCCAAATATAATACATATCTCATGTTTAACTCTTTTTCCTTCTTCAATCAGTCTCAGTTGTTGAATTAGCTAAAAAAACATATTTTTTATTAATGTCTTTTAAAACAAGTTTTTTATGAAATTTGTTGGGATTCTTGAGATTCAACTTTTATCAAGTATTGTAATTTTTAAAATTAAAAACTATTAAAATTATTTGTAAATTTTTTTAGGATGCTCCAAGAATATACAAACCCAATTGTTTTGTAGGTTATTTGTTTTCACAAAGGGAGTGAAAACTGAAAAGGATGAACAGTGAAGGGCAAATTAGGAATTTGCGAAAGACGGCTGCCCCTGGCCCACTTTGAACATGAACGGATATTATTTAATATAATGAAAAAAATCATATATTATAATAGAATTAACAGTCGGTTTCAATTCAAGGTCAAACACTAGACCATCGCCCTCATCCTACTATTATAGTCATCACCTCACCAAATCAATTCCAGATTCGCTCTAATCATCATTAATAATTTAATATGAGGTTTGTTAATGACACCCTCTAAATAGAATGTGTATAAAATTTTATGTATTTTAGTAGGGTTTTGATATAGACATGTGTGAGTAAGAATTCATTTTTTAGGGGTGTTATTAGCCAACTTTAAAGATAATGCAAAATTTAAATGATTTGAAATTCAAACACGAAAGAAACTGGGTGGTTTTTGAAAACCGAAATGAGTTCACTTTGGGTTTGATTGTTGGCCTCTACACCTATTCGAACATCCGATATATATATATATATATATATATATATATATATATATATATATATATATAGAGAGAGAGAGAGAGAGAGGAAAGTTTAAATGAGAACTTTGTAAACATATGATTGGGTCCCACATAATATTAAATCATTTATGATTTAATATAATTTAATATTAAATCAGAAATGATTTAATATTATGTGGGACTCACATCATATGTGGTCCACAAAGTGTTTCTTTATTCTTTTAAAAAAAAGTGGTTCTCGTATGATCCCTCCCCTATATATATATATGTATATATAGAGTTAGGTTCAAATGTGAACTCATTTTTGGTTGTGAACGTGAGGACGAATCTCAGCCACACATCTTCGGTTATGGTGGACGCGATCACGGAGGATTGACGCGATTCATGGAAGAGTGGAGATTATTAAAGGAAGGGAACCGGGTCAAAGCCGTCTTTATTGACCGGATAAGTGGCTGAGATTCGTCCTCACATTCACAACCAAAAATGAGTTCACATTTGAACTTTCCTCTCTCTCTCTCTCTCTCTCTATATATATATATATATATATATATATATATGGGAGGGATCAAAAGAGAACCACTTCCCCTTAAAGGAACAAATTGTGGACCACATATGATGTGGATCCCATATATTATTAAATCATTTAGACCTACATCATATTTGATTCACAAGTGTCCATTTGTTCTTTAAAAATGCAAATTTCTCATTTGAACTTTCTTATCTCTCTCTTTCTCTTTCTCTCTCTCTCTCTCTCTCTCTCTCTCTCTATATATATATATATATATATATATATATATAAGGGATGGATCATACGAGAACCACCCCTTTTAAAAAAAATAAAGAAACACTTTGTGTACCACATATAATATCAAATCATTTCTGATTTAATATTAAATAATATTAAATCAGAAATGATTTGATATTATGTGGAACCGCATCACATGTGGTTTACAAGGTGTTCTTTATTCTTTTAAATTTACAAAGTTATCATTTGAACCTTCCTCTCTCTTTCTCTCTCTCTACATATATATATATATATATATATATATTCTCTCTTTTTCTCTCTCTCTACATATATATATATATACAGAGAGAGAGAGAAAGGAAAATTAGAATGTGAACTTAAATTTGATTACGAACATGAATATAAAGAAGAACATGACACGTGTCTATAATTCAGTCTGAATAATGAATGGCATTCAGAGTGAATAATGAAGATGAAGTTCATACATTATTCGGATTGAATAACACTACATTCAGTCTGAATTTTTCTCTTCATTATTCAGTCTGAATGTGACACGTGTCGCGCTCTCATTTTTCTTACGTTGACAATCAAATTTGAGTTCTCATTTGAACCCGTCCATATATATATATATAGAGAGAGAGAGAGAGAAAGAGGGAGAGAGAGAGAGAGAGATAGGTGGGTAGGTAGGTAAGAGGAAAACCTCAAATATATGTTTATGCCTTCAAAAACCAAAAAAACAAAAAACTACAAAAACAAAACCGAGGTTGTCCACTAACAACAATCATTAGGGACATACATGTTACTATAAATTATGAGTTTGTTCCTATTCAAATATGTATCATACTAAAAACGTCTTAATAGTTTAGCAATTAAAGGGTTGTTTGTTTATTTCTTAATAGTTCCATTAAGAGATAACGTCTAAATTGCTAAAAGATGATCCTGTTTGACAAATTTGTTTTTGCTTCTTAATAGTTCTAAAACCCTTAAAATGATTTTGTATCTTGGGTCTCCGGTAACCATTCAACACCCTAATTCCATTATGAACGATTGTGAACAGCTTAGCTTACAGCACAGCGTGTTCGCCACCACACTGGCTGGCCCCTCATTAGCACGCCAACGAACGACGCGTCTCCATACCCTGACTGTTGGTATCGGGGGGAAGTTTGCTTTCAAAATCCAATTAAAAAGCTAGCTTCTTCCATACCTCCAGGGGTGGTGAGCGGAGTGAGGAAGGCCCTCGTTAACGACAATATGGATTTTGTGTTCATACAATTATATTTTATTTTACACTATATCGTAGAAGCTTATTAATCATTTTGATCACTTAATCATCATACACCAAATCATTCAGTAAACGTTAATCTAATCCTTCGCCACTCATACTGCTCACAACAACCGCATGCACAAATACTCTTCTCCGCTATGAAGACCAATCTCGTATTGAATTTCTGTGATAATCAAACGAAAAAATGATTATAACTTTATATACTTTTGAAATGTGTATATACATCCAAACAAATAAAGATAATAAACCAAATATATCTTGATGGACTTGATACTATGAATCCATATATGTATTGATGAAAAGAAGTCAAGTTGCAAAAGAGGATTATGACTTCAATATGCACGAGGTAGCTCTATTTATTTATTATTATAAATTTATTTTGAATAAGTGAACAATAAATAATTTCTTGAGCCATTTTATAAAAGTGTCAAATGTATAATATACTAATATAACTGTTTTAACTTTCTATTTTAATCTATATGATTTTTGCTAATTTCTATGTGCTGTTTGCTAATTCAAAATATGTGTATATATCACTGGTTTTGTTCATGGTATTTTTATTGTTTTATTTACTGATGAATATATACTTTCTAATGGGTTTGCAATTGTATTTTACTATATATCCAAATAATTTTAATGGTATTCACATACATGTTGGAAATTTTTTAAGGTTTTAATCCTTTTTTCTGTAAACCAACGTACTGATGATGTTGTCGGATCTGAAAGTTATAACTAAATATGCACTTTTATTCAAATTTTACTGGAAATGTACAATAATAAGTTATTATCTGATTTCTTAAAAAGAAACAACCTATATACATTTTCATAATAAATTATTATCTGATTTCTTAAAAAGAAACAACCTATACAGAAGACAACTTAAATAGGTGGAAAAAGTTATCAATTGTTCATAATGTATATTCAAATGCTTATGACGTTATTGTATTATTGTTGTATTATTATTGTATTATTATTTTAATAATTTTTAAATTCATATTTGATAAGTAAATTATAAAAATTTATCAATAAACGAAAAAAGTTTTCATATCAATTTAACTTGACCTATCATCTATAACCTATACTGAAATTTTACTATTCTAATCAGATGCGTAAACCATTCCGTCCATCCATTTTACAAACCATAAAACCGTTAACATTAGTCGACATTGTAAAATGACTTGTTATTTTTATCAAACAATTATTTTTAAATGTTCTTGTTTTTTTAAAAAGAATTTTTTTCGCACAAATCAAAATCATTTTTTTTTTAAATTATGTGAATTAGAAAAATAATAGTTAAATAATGCCACTCAATATTAGTTCTCAACGAGAAAGCAATGTAATTAAATGTTCACATTTATTAGTAGTGTTTCCACTGTTCTTGGATATCATTGTCAACTTTCCCGAAATCACGGGGAAAGCGTTATAGAGGATTGAAAATAAGGTCCATGTTAACACCTGTATACACTAGATACCACTAGAATTTTAGAAGTTGCAAAATAAGAGGAAAAAATGTCGAATAATAAAAGTTAAGGTCAAAAACGTAAACACTGGTTTGTATTTTTGATCACTTTTAATCACATTCTTATCTTATGAATTACAAATCTCTCAAGGTTGGATTTGGTGCATCTTATTAGTGTTAATCTTTAATTAGAATTGATCTAATTGTTGATATATTTTCTTACCATTTTCAGCATAGCTGTTATTTTCATCGGAACTTAACTCAGTAAAATAAACAAATATATGTTTTTTCAAACAAATTTTGGTAAAAAGTTGATTGTTGTCAAACATAAACGCCTCCACGTGAAACTGGCATTCAAAACACCAAAGGGCCTCTGGCCTAGCGGTACCGGGGTTTTTACATCATTCTCAAGGTCTCGGGTTCGAGCTTTGGGACTGATGGTTTTCCTAAAAATGGTAGAGGGGTGGGGTTTATCCCCTAAGGTGAAGGTTCAGGTCCCGCATACTACCCATATGGATGTCACTGTGGGTCCGAATCACTAACTACTAACTTGCCGTTCAAAAAAAAAACACCAATGTAATTATGTAAGGGGACATTTATTGGCTGATTTCGTATTTGATTATAAGAAAACAAATATAGAAATATTTTTCTCAAAATTATTTGGTTTTTTGGTTAATTCTTTATTTTTCATATGTGAGCTTCAGTGTTCAAGTATTTTGTTGCATTTTTTTTTTCAGAAACATAATAAATCTAAAATTAAAAACCAAGAAAATAACATTAATGATATTCAAACTCCGGTTTAAAGTGGAAGAAAAGTCTTGCAAATCAAATCTATCAATCAAAACTTGTGTACTCATTTTAGTTTCAATATATATATATATATATAGTGACACACAACAAATTGATATACCGACACTTTTCACGACCTATAATTTTTACACTATGAGGGAGGAATGGAGTGATGGACCATGCCACCACATGCACCACGTGGATCCATCCATGTACTGGACACTAAAGAGGTGTTTGGTTCACAGAATGGAATTTAATGGAATTGGAATCCATCAAAGAATTTTGACTTTGAAGGAAGTAAAATGAAATTTGACCACACGTTTGGTTGATAGGAATTGGAATGAAATCTCGGAAAAATAATAGAAATATGCATTTATCAGGGGTGAGGGTGACAATTGTGACGACCGTCACGACATTAGTGGTGTGGTGGTGGGTGGGGGTGGGGTGGGTGGCGGTAGCGGTAGCGGTGGTGGCAGAGACGGCAGCGGTGGTGGCGGATATGTTGCCGACGAGGGTGGTGCGGGTGGGGCGGGGAGAGGGTGGTGGTTAAATTTCTTTTTTTCTTTCAAAATGAAAATTTTAGATTATTTTACATTTGTCACGAAATTGAATTCATAATCCTTCATATATGCTAAAGAATAATCAAATCCTTCGATCGTGGAATCCGATGGAATTTAATCAATTCATTCCATGAACCAAAAATCATTAAGGAATTTGGTCAAAAGAATTTGTCATTATAATTCCATCAAATTCAATTGAATTCCGCAAACCAAACAACCCCTAAGACTAACGAGGGAGCATAGGATCGAATACGGGCAGGGGCGGATGTAGAGGGATAAAAGGGGGGTCACAGGACTCCAATGAAACAGTTAAACAAAATTATATAGGTTAAAAAAAATAAAAAATACTACATTTAGCCTTAGTTCCTCTCAGTGAAATTTTCTAAGGGACCCCATCTTACTGCCGATTGACAAAAACAGTAAAAAAGTTTTTTGAAATCAATAAAAAAAACCCGAAAAAATCCATCGAAATCGATAAAAACACTAATAAAATCCCTCAAAATGGTCAAAAACACTAAAAAAATCCGTTGAAATCAACTAAAAAGCTTTAAAAATCTTTCGAAACATGTCAGGTGACTTTATGCGCCTTTAGTCTATTTTAATGGGACCCCAGTAGACAAAAATTCTGGATTCATCATTGAATACAGAGTTGTAGTGTATTTAAACAAAGTCGCTCCACCCGTTTTACCAACTGAGTTACAAGTCAAAAGCATGTCTTTCAACTATTTACAATTATATAATTTTTTGCATTCATTAGTTGAAATGTAACAAAAATTGAGAACTTTAATGGTGCTGATACTATGATTTATCAAATATCATAGTCAGAAAAGCAAAAAAGGTAATAGTGGCATATCAAAAGTTTATATTTGAGTTTTAATGGGTAAGAGTAACGAAGCATATAAGAAAAAAATGTAATTATAAATCTTAAAAAATCAAAAATTATTTTTTATCATATTAGGGTAATTATTTTGTGCTAATATTGAATATAACTTATACTTTGGACATCTGACAAAATGTGCAGACGAGATTGAGTTTTGAAACAACAACATTTTTTGTCATTCGATCGGTACTACAAATAAATATTGATAATACATACAAATACAAAATTATATGATCAAAATAACGGTACTACTCTTGTTTCAAAATTTCCACAATAAAAAATCCACATTGTTATCAAAGTATTTCATTATTATACTTATTAAATTAACTAAATAACAAATTTATCCTTAATAATAGATGGAACAATGAATTTTTCATCTCATAATAATGATAAAATTTAAAATTGTTCACTTATTTTAAGATAAACTAAAATACAAATGTGGATATCTACTTAAGGAAATACATTTTTGGAAACTATATATAGAACTACTTCATCATTTTTAGGTAAGTTTAAACTTTTTATGGTTTTGATGAATACAGTAGCACATATAAATATAAATTGAGCCTCTGGCGTGTAGCTCAGTTGGCAAAAGGGTGGGATGACTTTACCCAAATACATAACAGGTTATGGGTTCGATCAACTCCCCCCCGGCGCGGCTAGCCTCAGCCGCTGAGCGAGTCTCAAATTTTCCACAATAAAAGATCCACATTGTTATTAAAGTATTTCATTATTATACTCCCAGCCCCCCCCCCCTCCCGCGCGCTAGCCTCAGCCGCTGAGTGAGTCTTAAATTCTCCCTCACATTGGTGTCCTTGGAGGCAGGTTCCGTGTTTTTCAGTTAGAGTTGCCGGTAATCAACTTTTTGTCCAAATAAATATAAATTGATAAATGAATTTTAGATGAATGGACCAACACGGTCAATTTACCTCACAAACAATTTGAATGCTATTTAAAAAAAAACATTTATTGATATTCTCGATAGATCATAGTCGCATCCCAGCATCGTCATTGTTACCAGTAAATGTTGAAATGTTGACATTGAAGTCCTGTTTTGAAAAAAACAAGATTAACATGAGAAAAAAACGAAAACATAACCGATCGAATATCGATTGATAAAATAAAAAGTAAAGGCAAATTTCAGTACGTTGGAATTGGGTGTTCATTGATGTAAATAAAGGAATATGCTTACGAATTTTCAAGAAAGTGAAAATTTTGATGACTATTTGTAATTTTTGTTACATGTTCTTTAAAACGATGTTATAATCGATGATATGATGTGCCAACGGTTAAAAAAATATGAAGGTGATTGTGATATTTTTTTAGGGTGCAAATTAATAGATCGATGGTTTATGGAATAATAATCAATTTTATGAAATGTGGATATCTATTTAGAGAATTAAGGAATACAATTTTGGAAACTATAGACCCACTTCTTCATCATTTTTAGGTAAATTTCAGCATTATTATTTTAAAAAATACAGAATAACGAATATAAATGTAACTTGATAAACAAATTTTAGATGAATGGACCAAAATCGTCACATTACCTCACAAACAATTTGAACCCCATCTAGAAAAATAATTATTGATATTCTCGATAAATCATAGTCTAAACCGCAAACCAATATGAGCAGTAAAATAGTCGCATCCCAACATTTTCATTGATACTAGTAAGGGTTGAAATGTTGATAATGAAGTCCAATTAAAAAAAACAGATTAACATAAAAAAACGAAAATATAACTGATCGATTGATAAAAGAAAAGTAAAGGCGAAATGCAGTACGTTGGATGTTCATTTTGACGTAAATAAAGGAATATGCTTACGAATTTTCAAGAAAGGGAGAATTTTGACGAGTATTTGTAATTTTTGTCACGTGCTTTTTAGAACGATATTATACCTGGATATAATTTGTCTGAGGTTAAATATGAAGGTGGTTGTGGATGATTTTCTTTTTGGAGGGTGAAAATTAATTACTCGATCATTTTCTTTTTGGAGGGTGAAAATTAAATTAAAGAAGCGTGTTTTTGATTGAAAGACCATGTTTAGAATTTTTTTTTTTGAAGTTCTGCATAAAGATCCTCTTAAAATTGATTGAATAAGTCGTTTCTCTATCATTAATTCACTTTTAAACTATCAGGTATATTGTCCAAATAAGTTGGGAGTTTCATTAAGTTAATAATAAACAAACCTTAAACCTTTTAAAACTTTTTGTATATCTCGAAAAAAAATCTGATTATTTAGTTGATAATTAAGATTATTGTTTAAACATAAACAATATAAACACTCCATCCCCTTCTTTTCACAGAAGAGTCTAGAAATGTGAATAAAATCGAATAGACAAGGACGCTCCTTTCATCCTAGCTTCTTACGTCATTTAGTTACAATATAACTTTTATTTTTTTAACTGATTTTATAGAATTGTTGGATAATTTATGTTATTACATAAAGACGAAAGAATGACATCCCAATTAATCTAAACAACACAAATAAATGTATTATCACATGAATTTAGCTTGGTTCATGAGAAGTGTTTTTGCACCCTTAAGGTGAATCAAATGTATGCAAAGTCATGCAATATCATTTTTGCCAAATACCACTGTTTCAAATAATTTTTTTAAGTTTATTCTATTGAATTCATGGAACTTTTTTTTCGTTTTTTATTGATTTCGAACAACTCTTTTTGGTTGATTTCGAACAACTCTTTTTGAATTTTGGTTGGTGTTTCTAATATTATATAGCATTCCATAATATCTTTCAAAATTTAGCAGGCGAACCACAAGGTTTGTGGCGTACTGGTTAAGACTTGTGGGGGATGAAGCTAGATGACCCATCTACCTCAGGTTCGAATCCAAACGTAAACAATTTGTGGCCACTGAGAAATTATCTCAGGGATGCATGCTTTAACAGTCTTAAAATTGTCAGGAATTAGTCTAGACAAATGCCTAGAATACCCTTTTAAAAATTTAACAAGTACACCTTTCCTATTCTTAAAAAAGTTACATATAAAAATAGTTTGAACAAATATATATCTAAACTCCTTTTGGGGAATAATAAGTCCGTCCCTGTTTATGATACATGTAATAGAAAATTTCTGATTTTTTGTAATTTTGCCACCTAAAGATAAAACCATGATATCATAAGAAAAGGAAAATGAACATTAACCGTTAAAATGATAACTAAACTAAAAAGTCCAACCCATGAATAGTATTCTTAAAGATGAGATAATTTAAATAATTAAAAAAAAAACAAAACCTAAAATCTATGATAGATAATTTTAGGGGGTAGATTTGAAAAAAGATGAAGAGTTTGGTGTCACAATCATGAATTGTGGAAAATTGCGTGTAGTAGTAGGAGTGGTGGACTTTTCCCTAAATTTCTTCAAGACTTTGAAGGTTGTCAAGGTATTCATGTCACTACTCACTAAAAGATACATGCATCTAAACCATTTTTTTTATTTTCACTGCTACATCTTATTTTTTTTTTGGAAACGCACTGCTACATCTTATTAAATTATGTTTTTTAAAACATATATTTTGTATTTATCAGATTAATTAATTTATGATAAATTAATGTGTATTAATATTCAAGTGGTAACACAAAAACATAATGTTGGAACAATTTTATGGTGGTACGTTATTATGTTGGATAAATAAGGACTTTTTTTCAGTAGTTTAATGAGAATCATAGTTTATTCAGTTGGATCAAAAAATTAATATACTTTGATTAAATTTCAAAAAATAACAACATACTTATCTTTTTTTTTTTTCGGAAAAGGTATCTTAGACATTTGTCTAGACTAATTTCTGACAATTTTAAGACTGCTAAAGCATGCAACTCTGAGATAATTCCTCAGTGGCCGCAAGTTGATTGCGCCTGGATTCGAACTTGGGGTAGATGGGTTATCTAGCATCATCTCACAAGTCTTAACCAGTACGCCACAAGTCTTGTGGTTAACATATTTATCTTTGTGGTTAACAGACTTATCTTCATCATCAATTTGGGAACTAGGTTTCAAAAATTCGTTACTAACACCCCACTACTTTCAAAATTTGATTGTTTGGGGTAATTTTGATAAAACATACTCTAAAATGTTAAAGTGACAAATTGGTTGTTTCATTAATTATCTTATAACAATTTTCGAAAATGCATTCAACGACCAAATTTGAAATATATTGAACATGTGTCTTGGTTATAAATCCTCATTGTGATCATCACTGTTGATCGGTTTATAGGTTTTTATGAGTAATTACACACTACATAAAATAATTATACCATATAAAATGCTTTTTACGGTATTCTTTTTGAACATTCATGATCAAATATATATATATATATATGTGTGTGTGTGTGTGTGTGTGCGCGCGCATTGATCTTCTGCTCTTTATCAAAATTTCAAGCCTTAGTGGCACATTGTTATTAGATACCGGATAATGTGTTCCGTAAAAACCGGAATAAAAATTATATATAATTGTTTAAAATCTACACGATACCGAATTTATATTACCCGTGAATTATGTAAACGAGCAGATATAAACGGTCAAATCATGACGTTGAAATTAAAGATCACGATAATAATTATGACCGATTAAAATGTATTTAAATATAAAAAAAACTTTGAATTTAGACTATTATTAGTTTTCGTGTTACTTCTACTGTCCTTTTTGCCTTAAATTTCATGTGTTTCTACTCCTTTTTGCTGCCACCTTTGATCATTTTTCAAAATAGCATCAACCCCGAAGCTTCGAAATAACAATTGACCTTTCTTTTTTCAGAAAATAACCAAAAGGAAAACGTTAGTTTTTATTCTGTAAGATATATTTTTATATTGATGGTAAATAGTTTGTGATAATGTTAATTAAAAGGTTTTTATAAGTTTAATGAGATACTGGTATGTTTATATGTTAGGTTTTGGTTTTAATAATATTTAAAAAAATATATAAATGATGCCTATTACTTTATATGTATTATGTATATGTAAAAATTTCAAATTTCGGATCTATTAAAATAGGTTTTATAATAATCTTCATTGAAATAACATGATTGATGGATAAAATTTTGTGTTCAAATAAAAATTTAATAATATTATATAATAACTTACTTAATGTATAATATAATATTTTTATTAAAGTTATTTAATATACTTTAACCTAATATATTGTTATTATAAAATAAATGCATATGCTATAATTCATATTGAAAATAATGGATAAAAAATTAACGGTCGATAGAAATAATGATAAAGCATCATGAAGGTTTTGGTTCACTAATTTTAAAAACTTATTAATTTGTGAGATTATTGATATTCAATTTAAACCATAAAAAATAATTGAAAAAAATCCAATATAAACTAAAAATTCCCTTCGTATTCACTCTTCTATTTTTCCCCTCCTCCCCCTCTCTCTCTCTCTCTCTCTCTCTCTCTCTCTCTCTCTCTCTCTCTCTCTCTCTCTCTCTCTCTCTTATCTCCATAAAATACATGTACAAATAAATTAAATATGAAAAGTAAACATACAGTGAACACTCTATTAGAAATATTATTATACGTTGTGCTAAATCTAAGAGATTTGTGAATATTATAAAAACAAATTAAATCAATAAACTAAAATCTAAACATATAACTGGTGAACATAATGTTAATATTGTGAACAACATAGTAAAAATTATTAAGGTTATTTACAATGTGTTCACCTTAGATAAACAATGTGTTTGTTAACACGGAGATAAAAGGAAGAGATAAATATAGATTTTCTAAAACTATGCCTTTATTTTTATTTAATAAATAACAATAACAACAATTATCCTTTTAATTATGTCATTAACTAATAATATTAATTACTCTTAATTAATGGCTTTTAGGGTTCTCAAAATGGATTTAACATATATCATATATTTTAGGGTTCTCAAATAATTAAGCATATATATATATAGAGACGAGTTCAAATAAAAACTCATATTTGGTTGTGAACGTGTGAACAAATTAGAACACAACACGTGTCATATTCAGACATGAGTCACACTCCAATGTTTTAAAACCCGTTTCAACCCGGCCGGTTGAACCGGTTGGACAGGGACCCGGTGTAGTGACCGGGTTAATGCATATGACCGGCCCGTTTTAACCCGGCCGGGTTTTTTAAAAACCCGGTTAAACCGGTGGTAAACCCGGTTAACCCGTTTTTATATTAAAATTCAAAAAAAAAATGTCTGTTACGTGTGTTTTTTAATGTATTTTGATTGATGTAAAACTTGTTGTTTGTGTATTTTTAATGTTGGAACTTGTGGAAGTCAAATTATTACTTTATATATATATATATATATATATATGTATGTACACAGAAAAATGAAAAAAAATACAAGAGGTTAAGAGAATTATTGAAACCGGTTAACCCGGTGGTTGAACCGGTTAACCCGGTGGTTGAACCGGTTGAACCAGTTAACCTGGGACCCGATCACTACACCGGATCAACTAAAAACCTGTGTTTTAAAACATTATCACACTCTCATTTGTTTTTATGTTCACAACCAATTTTGAGTTCATATTTAAACTTTCTTCTTTTTTCCTCTCTCTTTATATAAAAGTTGTTGTAGATTATTTTTATAAAATATAAAAAGTTTTAAGAATCGTGCAATATATATTATTTATACTCTTTAAACTTTATATTATAAAAATTAAAAAAAAAACCTTTAATATTTTGATAAATTATTTCATAAACTAAAAACTAAATGTTTTATAATAATGTAGACCTTTGATGAATAAAAGTTTAATAATTTGATCATACATTTTTATTTTTTTAATCAATAAAGTAATAATAAAAAAAACAATATAATAAAGGAAATTAGTAAACAAATAGCAAGGTGACGTTAGAGTCCAACTTGCCAAATTTATCGTTTCCCA
Organism: Silybum marianum; assembly: GCA_036898165.1. Lineage (NCBI taxonomy): Eukaryota > Viridiplantae > Streptophyta > Magnoliopsida > Asterales > Asteraceae > Silybum > Silybum marianum. The sequence goes on from CM072530.1 coordinate 1,930,305, forward strand.
GTCCGCACTCAGATTGTCCAGCTAGGCCAAGGATTTTTGTCCACGTAAGCGCGCCTCCACAACCCGACAAGATAATTCACCTAATTCTATTGTTTAATTTATTAAAAAAAAGGTAAATTGATATTTTTTAGTATTACTATTTAATATTAATTTTTTATCACCCTGAGTTTTGATCAATTTAGAGGTCGTTTATCAAACGCTTACTCGGGTAAATGTTTACCAAGTCATATTACATTAACGGAAGAATAGACAAATACCATAAATCTTACCCCGTAAGAGTAAAGACAAGGAAAACAATGACCAATAATCTTACCGGGTAAGTGATTTCGACAACTCTTACCATGGTAAGCGCTTACCGGGTAAATTGTTGCACACGATGCCGTTTTGGTGGACTAAAATCTTACCCCGTAAGTAATTGATAGTGTTAAATTTTGTCGGTAAGCACTTACCCGGGTAAGATTTGGTAAACGGCCTCTTACTTACAAGTTACAGTCAATAAAAACTGTTTGTTTACTTTTTAACGGTATCATTAAGAGAGATTATTGTTTAGCAAAAAATAAGCCTGTTTTTTAATGGTTTCAAAACTAACTGAATCATTTTGTATATTGTTTCTTCATTAACCATTAAGAGCCTAATTACATCATGAACAATTAAGAAACAATTATATTTCATTTTACACTGTATCATAAGAGCCTTTCAATCATTCTGACCACTTAATCATTCTACACCATATCATTTAGCAACTGCCAAAATTCTCAAGTGGTCATGAATTAACTGAACTCATTACAAGCAAATCTCCATAACTACATGCAATAATAAGATCCGGGATATTTCGAATTAATGTAAAGAACATCAACAAAAAAACTTAAAAATATCTAGAAATTAACCAAAAAAACTTTAAAAAGTCTCTCAAAATAATGGAATTTAACTGAACACACGTCATATGACTTTACAGTATTTTAATACACCTTAAAAATACACCCGCTCTACAACAATTCTAAATCCACCACTTTCTTCATTCAGTAAAGACCTAGATTTTAAATAACGTGAGGCGTGACGTGGCGGCGAGGTCAAACCTTAAGCCTTGGAAGCCATGGCGAGCCATGACGTTTTTCAAGGCGTGTCGTATGGCGACAAATTTGTATATCATATATAGTATTATACATATATAAATCTTCGTTTTGCTACTATTAGTCAATAAGTTAATGATATTAAGCATTTTAAATTATGTTATATATTAAAAACGGAAAAATAAGACACGAAAACGATAAGAAAAATCAAATATGACGTTACAAAAATCACGCATCAGGCCATGACGTGTCACAGATATAACGTGACAGAGGGCACAAGTCTTAAGTCACGGCGTGTCATTACGGCTGTCGCGACGAGTTTTTAAAAACATTGGTAAAGACGCATAAATTAATTTAATTTGAGGATTTTTGAATTTAAAAATAATATGATTCTATCTAAATGCAGGGGAGAAGCATTTGTCACACAAAGGTAGTGATACAATAAATGCCGTCAAAACCTTGGTTTGACCCGCCGCCTTGCCTCATTTGACCCACGTGTTTTTTTAGTTTTCTACTTCCAGAACAACAGTCTTTGAAGACATCTATTTTTTTTAAACTTGTACATCATGTATCTAAATATGTACAGTACTATGTCTTTAGTAAAAATGTTTCTAGAAAACGCCAAACCTTTTATTAAATCGCCACCTCAGCATTATTAAGAAATTTATTCCCTTATTATTTTAAAATAAAAAAATAACCCCCCTCCAAATTCCATGAATCTTAGCGACAAATAAAACAAACTGTTTTATTCAAACAATTTTGTTTTTTTTTTGTTTAATGTTATTATATTGGTTGATATAAATAGAATATTTGTTATACATGATATAATAATAAATGTAACATTTTCGTTAATGTATCTTATATGTAATTTAGTTGGCGAATAAATGTTTTTTTATATCGGTATCTTTGAAGCTAGTCTTAGTCGATAAGTGAATCAAAAAAATGTTTTCTTACATTGGTGTTTTTAAACAGGGGTTACATTTGAGACCATTTCAGGTTGTCGGTATTCGAATTCTTTTAGCTCAAATAGCTTCTTTTAGCTCGGTATAAGAAAATTGTTTAAATAGACCGCTTTATAGGATTTAAGTTTGTGAAACCAAACAATTGTGCATTTTATATAAAAATGTTGCAATAAATTTAAATAAAATTTTAAAATTATTTATCAAAATTTTCATAACAATTTTAAAATATCAGTGTAATATTAGTTTTTTTCGGACACTTACATCTTCTCATATAACACTTGTTTTTATAAAACTTTTTTGTAAGTAATATCATATAACAAATTTAAAATGGCGTTTTATTTCAAAATTGGCTTATAGCACTCATTAAGATGTCCATAACGTTTTATCTCGTAATACTTTCTATATAACAAACAATTATATGATCATAAAACTTGAGTTCAGTAAAATAGTCTATTAAAATACCAAAACATTTTTGACATCATATAAATCCGTTTCATTGTAGTGCCTCCAATAGCCCTTTGGGGATCTTGAAATGGTGAGCACTAGGTTATACCAAAAATTATAACATTTTTAACTTATGTTTTTGATCAAATGGATGTTAGTATTTGTTTTCTGAAAGTAATTATTAAAATCTTAAGAATCTCAAATGGAAATTTAATTATTTCAATACTTATCTATGATTATATGATTCTAATGTCTTGTTTGGGTTTCTTGATTGGAATGGATTTGGAGATATTGGAAATTAAGTTTAATTCCAATCTCATTTTGATTGTAAGTATTTATGAAAATTTTCAGTGCCAAATTCCTCTGGTAGATATAAATCCTGCAAAACCATTCCATCAAACCACACACCTGCTATGAACATTCACAACAAATTTTCCAAAAAAAGAAAAGGTTAGGGGATAGAGCTACTATTTAGTTGGAACGAATTTTCTAAGATATAGAAAGTACGATAGAAATCCCAAAATTATCACGTGGAGAATATTTCAAAATAAATTTTGAAATCTTAATAATACTTAATATAATAATCTTCAAAATAAAAAATGTTCAAACGACAATCTTAACAGTTTATGAGAATAGTAAGTTGAGAGATCAGTTCTGACGTCGAACAGGTTGCCCCCCTAGGCGCGTATGATTCATCTCCTGCCCTTTATAGTCGTAATCGCTAGTACCTTGCTTCTCGCTGCGAAGGCTCCTCAGTGGAAGAGTAGAAGCGTTGGTCCCCTCGGTCAAGTTGCTTGGGAGAAAAGTAGTCCATGTACAAAATCATACATGATCTGGACGGGTGACCTTGGGCGAATTTAAGTCGCATGGGAAAAGTCTAAAGCTTTCAGTTAGTGCAAAATCGTATATGATTTTGTACATAAACAAACATTTATCTTATTTTTGTAAATATTAAGAGCATCTCCCAACAGTTATGCTAAAATAGAAAAAAGTGTAATTTTAACATTTTCATTGCTCCAACAGCTATGCTATTCTCTATGTTAAAATAGAAAAAAAAAAGAGGAGAGAGATTGTAAAAATATCTAAATTTAAAGAAATCTTTAAAACCCAATAGAAGAGAGAGAAAATAATATTTAATTATATTAAACCAATTAGAGTGTTTAGATAAAATGTATAGGAAAGAAATAACATTTTATTAATATAATTAATGTTAATATTGCTAAAATAGAGTAGCTGTTGGAGTTGGATGTAAATTTTATAGAGATTTTGACTTTTATTACTCTATTATATAAATTTTTTAGCATAGCGTTCTCATTTGAACCCATTATAAGTATATATATACACAAATCACAAGGCTTATGGCGTACTGGTTAAGGCTTGTGGGGGATGAGGCTAGATAACCCATCTACCTCAGGTTCGAATCCAAACGCAAACAACTTATGGCCACTAAAGAATTATCTCAGGGTTGCATGCTTTAGGAGTCATAAAATTGTCAAAGATTAGTTTAGACAAATGCCTAGGATACGTTTTCAAAAAAGTATATATATACACATATATTATTTTGTTTCTCTATTTTTTATTGATATTTAGAGAATTTATGTAGAAAACAAAACACTGAAAACTATAACTGTTTGCATAATTATTAAAGGATGTTATCATTTACACCCTAATTTATGTATTAAACTCTAATCTATATATATGTTATTCAATTAAAATTTATAAATAAATATGAGAGTTAAGATGCTACCAATTAAACTAAATAAATAAAATAGATTATGATGCATTTGGATAATAGAGTCGGGTGTAAAAGGAAAAATCTATTATTAAATCAAATTTTTATTAAACTTTTTGAAGAATATTCGTTAAATAACTAGCTTTAAAAAAAATAGTTAAATAACCGTTATTTTATTTAATAAAAATATTTTCTTATGGATCAAGAATTTCCAAGGGGTATAAAAACGGCAGCAGGACTCTGTTTTCTTCAGTCCATCACAAATTCACAACCATGGCGGAATTTTCTTCCATTCAACAATATTATCCCACCACCGACGACTACTCGCCGGAATCTTCCTACTACTCGCCGGAATCTTCCTACTCTTGGGATGAGCTTCTTTTCCAACACAATTCACTTCCCTTCAATCTTAACGATTCCGAAGATATGCTCCTCTTTGATATGATCGCCGCTAGCGGTGTCACATCCATGGCCGCCGATCAGTCGTCGGAATCCAACACCTCCACCGCCGGAGTTGTCAAAGAAGAAGAAGTCACTTCAGGATCACCGCCGGAAAAACCCCAGAAAGAAAAGTCTTACAGAGGGGTTAGACGGCGGCCGTGGGGGAAGTACGCGGCGGAGATACGTGATTCCACCCGCCACGGAGTTAGGGTTTGGTTGGGTACGTTCGATAGTGCGGAGGCGGCCGCCATGGCGTACGATCAAGCGGCATTCTCGATGAGAGGGTCAGCGGCGGTTTTGAATTTTCCGGCGGAGAGAGTGAAGGAGTCGTTAAAGGAAATGAATTACGGGTTCGAAGAAGGGTGTTCGCCGGTGGTGGCGCTCAAGAAACGCCACTCCCTGAGAAAAAAACCGGTTAGCCGGAAAAAGAAACAAGTGGTGGTTGGCGGTGGCGGTGGTGGTGGTGGCGCAAATTTTGAAAATAATATGTTGGTGTTTGAAGATTTGGGGGCAGATTATCTTGAACAACTTTTAACTTCTTCGGAAAGTAGTTCAACAATTTCTTGGTAAATTCGTAAATTCGACCCGACACTATTCAGTATTTCAGTATCTGGTATCTGATATCTGGTCAAGTGGTTGAGACATTTTCAAGATAATGCAGAAGCATCGGGCTAAAATATCTTAGTTGGAAACCGTTCCATCAGAGACGATTTTTCGAGTCTTTCAAGAAAATTCTTGATGGAAAGAGATAACGCCACATCTATATACTTCTGTTTTTTTTTCCCGTTTTATTGTACGAATATATCACTTCTGTATCTTTAGGTCTCTGTAAATCCCAAGTTTTGTTTCTTTTTTAAAATATACAGTAGTTTCGTTATGTCAACTTCAGTTACTTTCATGTGTCTTACGTTTGATAGAACAATTAAAAATATAGACAATATAAGAAACTTTATGGAACACCCCGAAATTGGTTGTTGCGTTATTAGGTGACATATTTGGTCATGTTTTAGGTTTCTTTTAGATGTACAAATCAAAAGGGTATGCCAAAAACCGAAGAATAAGAGCATTTTTCTATGTTTAAAATCGAAAAATATTAAATACTGTTGATGAATCAGGTGTGTAGGTATCAGATGTTTTATGTTTTTCGAAAATCATATTATAATCTTGTGATGACGTTATGCAAAATCTTTGCGACGTAATCTCACAACTTTATGCCGTTAGAAATTTCATCATTTTAAATGTGTTATCGGTTGATCTGTTTAAATATGATTATTTCTAGTTTTATTAAAATAGAATAAAACAAAAAGGAAATCATACCTAGTTGTCGTTCAATCTATGACTTGCAAGAATCTTAGGACGCACACATTTGGGTTGGTTGTGATTTTACCAAATTACCCCTTGTTTTGTTGTAATTAATGTACATAGGACAACTTTTTAAAACTTGAGAAAGGAGAAAATTGTAATTTCATTCATGGGTGTTTGGCGTTTTGAACAATTCCACTTTCATAAATCAAAAGATCATGTCCCCAAAAGGTTAACTAGATTTTGGAAAAGAAAATATTTATTTTATTAATTTAATGAACAATTGATTTAAAAAAAAAAGTATTTTAGGCATTTGTTTAAATTAATCTCCGACAATTTTAAGACTGCTAAAGCATGCAACGTTGAGATAATTTTCCAATGGCCACAATTTTACATATATGTTTGTTTCATAATGTAAAAGTTTCACATGTATATGGTTTCATAAGTTCATCTATTTGTTTTATAATGTAAAAGTTTAACAAATATTCTTTTCACATATAATTTTTTCACAAGATAAAACAAACATATGTAAATAACATCTTAAATCATAACATTTGATGAAAAAAATCATGAAAAAATTATTTTTATATACAATTTGTACGATTTTATAGGATTCATCCGGTTTGTAAATGAACCAACATATATATATATATATATATATATTATTAACACGTGTTAAATTGGGTGTTCATTGAATGTGCTCTATGTCTTTTTGGATGGATGAGGGTAAATCAATAATTATAATCCCATTATGCAAGTTGACATTAATTTATAATTGGGCCTATCTAATTACCCTATTGGGCCATTTAAAATTATTTTTTTACTTTTCTTTTAAATAATACAAAATTCAGTCCAAAGTAATATCAAGAAAGTTGGGTTCTGTTCATATTCAAAAGATTTTTTTTTTCTTTCCGTTAATGAAAATTTAATTTTATATTTTCTATATATATATTTTCTTAAAATAAAAATCTTATAATATTTGATAATGTTGGATATCTCTTTACATAAGATTTACAAACTATTTACAATAGAGCTATAGCGAAGAAGGCGATAAATATAGTATCAATATTATTCAGATGTGCTATCAGTTAAAATGAGTACAAAATAGAAAATTTTGTTATATTTATAGAGAGAAACTATTTTTGAGATTAAACAGTAATAAGACAAACTTAATTGCATTTTAATATATCTGATTTACAAGACATAAATCTTTTTTTTGATTCTTGTATTTTCAAATCAACCCCTAATATTTTATGCCCCACACAAAAATCAACTTCGTAGTCCCAAAAATTATTGAAGAGCTTGGAGGTTGTTAAATGTACAATTTAAAAGAATTATTTACCATTCATATATTTTCCTCGTAACGTACTAACATGATACTTATAAATTTGAATAATTTCTTTAGGCAAGCTTAACAAATTACCAAAAGAAACGCAAGTGATACAATACCATATGTTCCCTAGGGATGTAGTATTTCGCTAGAAGTTCCAATTACTGGTATAAAAAGAGTTGTACATAACTATATATGATATTAATCAAAATACTTAAGTTGTACAAAACCTAAATAGTCCGAAATACAAATCAGAATCCGAATCCGAATCCGAACCGAAGATAAGGTGTTTGTCCAAAACCCCAATACTCCAGAATCCAAAAATGCAAAACCCGACTAGGGGATATTTGGGCTCGGGTTGGGTTTGATATTTGACCACCCGCCCGCCTGAATACCCGAAATATATGTACATATATTTTAAATATTTTATAAATATATTTATTTATCCGATTATTTTATGAAAATCTTAAATTATAGTCGTTCAAAATGTTTTCTAATATCTAAATTTACTATCGATTTCATCAATATTTCAATCAATTGAATACATCATCAAAATGAATTAAATTTAGAGTAAACTACATACTTGGTCCCTAGGGTTTATTGGTTTTAACAGTCCGGGTCCCTAAAATGAAATATCTATGACTTGCATCCTTGTGGTTTCCATTTCATAACGTATTGGGTCCCTAAAACTAACTTTGTTAGACTTTTTCTGTTAAGTAGGTTAAGTAAGAGGGTCATTTTGGTCATTTTAAGTTTAGGGACCAAACATGTAATAAAAACCACAGGGACCAAACATGTAACTTACTCTATATATTATATATATATATATATATATAATTATTAATTAATAATATATAATATTTATATATTATATATAATTTATCACCATAATTTTCACAATTTTTTTTATAACATTGTTTTTTTTATTACAACAATATATTTTTAATTTTGTATTTTTATTATGGCATGATAGTTATATTTTTCTTTATTATAGCAACGTATATTCAAATTATTTTTTATTATGGCATTATAGTTACATTTTTCTTTATTATAACAATATATTTTTAAATTATTTTTTTATTATAGTATTATAGTTACATTTTTCTTAATTATAGAAATATGTATTCAAACTATTTTTTTTATAGTTACATTTTTCTTAAAACGTGTTTTACATTTTTTGAATAACTTCATCGCTTTCTCTCCCGATTATTTATATACCACCTATATTATGTTTTTCATCTATTTTTTAAGAATTCCTTTAAAAATGTATGAATTATTGGAAGGTAAAACGAGGAAACTATCTAAAAAATTGATGGTTCATTTTATCTATGCCACGTAATTTATTTAAAAATATATATATGTTTTTTAAGAAAAAAAAAACAATTGTATATGTTTAAAATATATGTTTCATTAAAATATGTAACTTTCATACAATTTAATAAAAAAATTAAAAGTACAATGGCTAAATACAAAACAATTTGAAAGTATATTGATATAATAAAGAAAAATATGTAACTATAATGACATAATAAAAAAATAGTTTGAATACATATTGCTATAGTTAAGAAAAATATAACTATAATACCATAATTAAAAAATAATTTAAAAATATATAGCTATAATAAACAAAAATATAACTATAATGCCATAATAAAAAAAATAATTTGAATATATTTTGCTATAATAAAGAAAAATGTAACTATCATGCCATAATAAAAATACAGAATTAAAAATATATTGTTGTAATAAAAAAAACAATGTTATAAAAAATTGTGAAAATTATGGTGATAAATTATATACAATATATATGTTATTAATTATTAATTATTAAGTATTAAGTATATATAAAATATATAGAGAGTAAGTTACATGTTTGGTCCCTATGGTTTTTATTACATGTTTGGTCCCTAAACTTAAAATGACCAAAATGTCCTTCTTACTTAACATACTTAACAGAAAAAGTCTAACAAAGTTAGTTTTAGGGACCCAATACGTTATAAAATGGAAACCACGAGGATGCAAGCCATAGATATTTCATTTTAGGGACCTAGACTGTTAAAACCAATAAACCTTAGGGACCAAGTATGTAGTTTACTCTTAAATTTATATACATAGCATTATAACCATACTCGAACCCGATTGATCTCAATCCGAACCTGAAGCAATCCGAAATCCTAAACCTAAAATTCAGGTCTTGGTTTCCATATCCGAAATCCGATACACACCCCTACAAATACCAACTTACAACTTTTCACCCTGACTAGAGTTTGAAACCGTTTTTCATATAGAGTAGAGATAGCCAAAAAATGATCTCGGACCGGGCCTAAATCGGTCTCGATATCAAACCGATCCCAATCCTGGTCCTCCGTCAATCCCGGGTCCATTTGGCCATATGTAGACTATAGAATAACATAACTTTAAGGGAAAAATCCATTTTATAAGTTAAAATTTTTAAAATAATAGTAGAAAGATTGATTTTGAAAGAGAAATTGATACGTTTTCAACACAATTTTGGTGTTAAAAAAAGAAAGTTATTACTATATGAAAATTTTATGGCTTAGGTATTTTTGATTTTCTGTTATCAATAATTCTACAAATGTTTTTTTTGGGAACAACGATATTTATTAAAAAACTAACAAGGTGCTAGAAGAACATTATAAAATGGAAATAGCAAGGAGGGGTCTTGAAGTCAACCAACCCAATTAATCTTACAATCACTACTTCTATGATGCACCCAATTATACGCGTTCGCAATTAATCTTACAATCACTACTTCTATGATGCACCTAGTTATACGCATTCGTTACAATATTATCCCTAAATGTGTTTAAGGTTTACTATAACCATATGAAAAACACGAACCAATTAACTATCACTTTTGCCAATAAAAAATTAATGATCATGAATAAACCCTTAAATCTCGACCGAAAAACAGATTTAAAAAATGTGTGATTTTACCATTTGACTATGTAAATAAGTATTATATATATATGTAAAAATATGTGACGGTTCACTCCTGGAACGTCAAATATAAAATTATATACATCTTTTTACCTAGATTTCATATATAATTTTTTGAAAGGTAAATTCTCATGTATTTAATTTTTAGCTTAATTTATTGTTTCATTAAATACATAGCTTTTGAAGTTAGTTGTTTGCATCTGAAGTTTTTGTGTTTTATTATAACTATTTAAAACTTAAAAAAAGGGTATTAGAAAATCCCCAAACTATGATATTATTTGAGTTATAAGTTGATACTCCCTTTTAGGGTTGTTCTCGGTGCGGTTTGGGTAAAATCGCAAACCGTACCGCATATACGGTTTGAGCATTTTTCTAAACCGTAAACCGCACCAAACCGCACCGTAAAATACGGTGCGGTTATGCGGTTTATACTTATCCCACTTTATGTTTACAATCCAATATTTATAAGTTTAAAAATTCATTATAAAATGAACGATAAAGTAACCGTAATTCAAGAAAATAAAGAGTTTCAATATATCCGATTCCCAAATACATATTGCATAATTAAAATATTCTAAGAAGTAAAATAAATAAATTCCGAACTAGATTGGAAATGTGAGTTGTGACGTGTCCAATTTATTTTTTAATATTGTCAATTGTCATAGATAAAACTAAAAGCGCAAAACACAAAGTACAAAAATATTACATAAATAAAAAATTATTCTATATATATGTATGTGCTATATATAAAATTTAAAATATATAAAACATGCGGTGCGGGGCGGTTTGAACCACGGTTTTATAGCTCAAAACCGCAAACCGCACCGCATAGTGCGGTTTGGTAAAAATGCAAACCACACCGTGAAGGTTCTAAACTGCGTTTTACGGTGAGGTGTGGTGCGGTGTGTGCAGTTTGTGCGGTTTGACGGTTTGGATGAACACCCCTACTCCTTTCGTTTCAATTTAAGTGTCTACATTTGTATTTATATTTGTCCTAAGATAAGTGTTTATTTTAAAAGTAAATAACAAAATTCTCAAATTTACCCTTAATCGATGAATAAATATTTAAAAGTTGTGGAGAGAGAAAAATTAAATAAAGGTAAATATGTTATTTGGTTTACCAAAAAGTATAATCATTATACATATCTAAAACTGTTTGTATTTTCAATTATTATCTATACTATATTATAAAGTATTTGGCCAAAAACTCTTAAAAACAACTTTTTAAGTTTTAGTTACTGCTATTTAATGATAATTATTTAATTTTCAAGATTATAAGTAAATTGTGCGTAACTCCAACCTATTAAAGTTTCATCTCTAAATTCGTTTAACTAACTACAGATAATTATGATCAACTATAGGATAAACATCTAATTTTAAATATAAAAAATCTAAAATATGATTAAAATAATCATTGACTTCTAACAAATAAAATAATTATATTATTAAACAAAAATAAATTATTTGATTATTAAACCCAAATTAAATTATGATAAAAAATTGAATTAAAGAAATTAAATAAAAAAAATGAACTTTTAATTGAAATACTAAATTTTTTTTCTCAAAACCACATAAAACCATTAGAATATCGATAGAAACAAAAATTAAAATGAAATTTAAAATCGAGATATATCTCACTGCATTACGCTAATACCCTTCTAGTCATAAAAAACATATTTGTTTATGTAATCTTAATATTACCATCAAATTCAAAAAAATCTAACCGTTAACTCTTTTTGAATCAATAAAATATTAAATAATAAACATATTTAATCTTCTGAATATTGGGATACTTATCATATAATCTTTAACAATCTTCCAAGCATATTTCGGGAGGTAGATCCAACTTTATTTTCGGATTGTTTGTTGAAGATATATAGGAATTCAACCCTCCTATAGATTCTTTACAAACCCTAGCTAATTACAACTCTTTCTCTAAGAACACTACAGGTTCGTATATATATCATTCACTGCATCAAATCAAATTGTGAAGTTTTGAATTTTGTTCATCGGTTTCGTGGCATATAGTATGTGTTTCAACTCAACGGGCGGCATCTAATCAAGTATGTAATTTGAACTTAGAACTTATAATGAAGTTAAATATCTTGAAGAAGGCGTCAATGACTTATTGGCAGGGCTGTTTACCAAACGCTTACAAGTATCGAGTGTTAGCACATAGCAAAGACCGATAATTTTACGAGGGACAAAGACTTTTTATCCGATAAACACTTACCGGGTAAAAGACACTTACCCAATAGGCCAATACCCACAATCTGTTTTGACGATGGTAAATATTTCCCAATAAGATCAACTGTTGTTGAAGTAAGCGTTTGGTAAACGGTTCTTATAGTTTTTTTTATATATATGAATTGTAGATGCATATTTGTGTTTGAAAGGTTTGATTGATTTCTTTCTTGTTAATAGTGATTTTTATGATAAAAATTGCGATTTCTTGAAAAAGAAAGAAAGAATGAATTTTTTTGATCGGTTACCATTGGTTTCCGACCGGTTTAGGCACACCGAGACAACCACGAATGGCCTAGAGTTCTTATCTGTCTTATTTTCAAGCTCTTATATAGTAATATTGAAGTTAACAATGTTAATTCAATTTAGAATGCATAAATAATTATTTTGGAGATAAAGATTGTATATTTGATTTGGGTTTTTAGAAATCTTGTTCTAATTAATTTATCTTAAAAATAATCAATATCTAACTTGTAATTTATGGGTTAATTTCTTAGTTGATCAGTTGGAAGAAATCAATAAATCCACTTTAAAGATGACATCTGGAAATTTACAAGTTCTTCATGCACTCGACGGCGCAAAAACCCAATGGTATCACTTCACGGCGGTCGTCATCGCCGGAATGGGGTTTTTCACCGATGCTTACGATCTCTTTTGCATCTCATTAGTCACCAAGATGCTCGGCCGGATTTACTATCACAAACCCGGTTCACTTAAACCGGGAAGTTTACCTCCAAATGTTTCCGCCACCGTCAACGGCGTTGCTCTTGTCGGAACCCTAGCCGGCCAACTGTTTTTCGGGTGGCTCGGCGATAAACTCGGCCGGAAAAAGGTCTACGGAATTACACTCATGTTAATGTGTCTTTGCTCTATTGCTTCCGGTTTATCGTTTGGAAGTAACCCTAAATTGGTTATGGCTACTCTTTGCTTTTTCCGGTTTTGGTTAGGGATCAGCGGTGATTGCCCGTTATCCGCCACCATCATGTCGGAATATTCGAATAAAAAACAAGAGGCGGGTTTATAGCGGCGGTTTTTGCGATGCAAGGGTTCGGGATTTTAGCAGGCGGGATGTTTGCGATTATCATATCGTCGGTTTTTGATTCGAGGTTTAAAGCGCCGCCATATGAGGTGGATCCGATAAGATCGACGGTCCCGGAGGCGGATTACGTGTGGCGGATAATTCTAATGGTCGGTGCTCTTCCAGCGTTAATAACATATTACTGGCGGATGAAGATGCCGGAAACCGCCCGTTATACCGCCTTGGTGGCAAAACAAGCGAATCAGGCGGCGGTGGATATGTCGAAGGTCTTGCAAATGGAGATTCCGGCCGAGGAACAAAAGGACGGTCCGGTGGCGGCAAAGGCGAAATCCGGTAACGATTTTGGGCTTTTCAGCAAGGAATTTCTCCGGCGACACGGGATACATTTGTTGGGAACTACTAGTACTTGGTTTTTACTAGATATCGCGTTTTATAGCCAAAATTTGTTCCAAAAAGATATCTTTTCCGCCATCGGGTGGATCCCGGAGGCGAAAAAGATGAACGCGATTCACGAAGTTTATAGAATCGCTAGAGCGCAAACCCTAATCGCGCTTTGTAGTACCGTTCCGGGATATTGGTTCACCGTGTTTCTAATCGATAAGATCGGACGTTTCACAATTCAGCTACCCGGATTCTCGATGATGACGATCTTTATGTTCGGATTAGCGTTTCCTTATAACCACTGGACACACCCCGAAAACAATATAAAATTTGTGGTGATGTATTCGTTAACGTTCTTTTTCGCCAATTTCGGGCCTAATGCCACCACGTTTGTGGTCCCGGCGGAGATTTTTCCGGCGAGGTTGAGATCGACTTGCCATGGGATCTCCGCCGCTTCCGGCAAACTTGGCGCCATTGTGGGTGCTTTTGGTTTCTTGTATTTGGCTCAGAATCAAGATCCGGCGAAGGCGGATGCCGGATATTCTTCCGGAATCGGAGTGAAGAACGCGTTGATCGTGTTGGGTGTGATCAATCTTTTAGGAACTTTGTGTACCACTACTAGAAAATTGAGTATTTTCAACGGAAATTAATTTTCAACGGAAAATGTCGTTGAAAATTTTCTACGAATTTTAGAGGATTATTGACAGAACATAAATTTTCTACGAATTTTCAACGAATTTCCGTTGAAAATCTCTCACAAACATATATGCATTTTCAACCAAAAAAATTTCAACGGAATGTCTTGTCAAAAAGTTTTTGGTTGAAAATGAATTTGGTGAGAGATTTTCAACGGAAATTCGTTGAAAATTCGTAGAAAGTTTATGTTTTGTCAATAATCCCTTTAAAATTCATAGAAAATTTTCAACGACATTTTCCGTTGAAAATACTCAATTTTCTAGTAGTGTACGTTAATGGTGCCGGAATCGAAAGATAAGTCGTTGGAGGAGATCTCCGGCGAGAATGAGGATAATTCCGACGATACACAGCCGAATTCGAGCCCTAATTAATTACTCAATTTTAGTTTGATTAACATTAGTTCATTGGTAGGATCAAGATTTGAGGTTTTATATATTCTTAATGAATGGTACATGTTTTTTGTTATGGATTTTGATCTACTATTTTCCATTTTAGGATTTTTTTTGGGTAAACATTGTAGAGTTATAAACGTTTACGAGTAAAAGTTACTATATTTTTCTTATAAGGTAATATTTATAACAATTAAAATGAATTATTGGTAAACGATTTTACCTGATAAAAGCTAAGAACATAAAAGTTTATTGAATTATGATGTAAAATTGTAGGTTTTTTTTCTATTACTCTTCATATAAAATTGTTAAATACCATATGAAATCCGATAAATGTTTGATAAATAAAAGTGATAAATTTGTTTGCTCTCATCGATTTTGAAGATTAGGGAAAGCGGTACTGAGTCTTCTTTCGTTGCAATTCCAAGATCTTTTTTACAAAAATAAACTTGTTTTGGAAAGAATGAAAATAGCGAGCTTTAGAAACGATTCATATATACGAAAATTCCTTACATACATTTCTCAAATTTGATAATGGTGAATTTAGAACCATTGCCTTCCTCAAAAAATGGTTTTTGCACAAATACAATTATAAAAACTGATGCGGGCATTGACGTAATAGACGAGATCCTGTTGTTCGTGAAGGCCCATGATCGGGCTAACAAAAAGGATGACATAATATGAGACTTTGTCTCATGCCTATAACTTTTGACACTTTTGTGTATTTCTCCAATTTTTACATTTTTCATTTGGACCATGGTCTTTTCTAGATCCATTTAGTTTTTTCGTTCTTATTTACATGTTTATTGTATAATTTGGATGGTCATTGATGGTAATTAAAAAATTCAATTATCTTTCCAAATTTGAGTTTACTGTGAATTCGATTTAAAATCCTCAGTATTCGTCGAATCAATGAATTTTAGAAGAGATTATTCCGTTACATTCACATAATCAACGGAATTACTCTTTACTTGATTTTATCCGCTGCATCAGAAACGATAGCTCAGACGTTTCTTATCCGTTAAAATGTATCGAGCCGTGTTTTTGTACATCACTATTCATTCAGATCATTGTTCAGATCATTCTTATCAAGATGATGATCATCATACAGACATAAAACACACTTGTAACTATGGCCATGAACACTCACTACTCATCTATACACATGTATTCCTTCTTACTTCCATGTGTTCTTCTTTTCATGCCATATTCTCTTACATGGCACTCTCCCCTTCAACCTTCTTTCACTATAAAACCCACACTTCACAACCTCCATTCGCCACATCATCATCAATGGCGATCAAAGCTTCTTTGCTTCTTGCTTTCTTCCTGCTCTTCGTTGGAACCCTAGCTCGCCAACAACAATACCAGCAAAACCAGTGCCAGATTAACAGAATCAATGCTCTTGAGCCTTACGATACTATCCAAGCTGAAGCTGGTGTGACTGAGTTCTGGGAACCCAATAACCAGCAGTTCCAATGTGCCGGTGTTGAGTTTATCCGACACCGGATTCAACCTGGTGGTCTTCTCTTGCCGTCCTATATCAACACCCCACTCTTGTCCTTCACTGAACAAGGTTCGGATTTAGTTTTTCTTTTATTAACTTCCAATTCAAGATTAAAAGAAATCGATGGATATATATATATATATTAATGGATTTTAATAAGTTTGTTGATCTTAATTAATTAATTTGCAGGAAAGGGTGTTCTAGGGGTTGTGTTGCCTGGATGTCCAGAAACCTACGAATCTTCTTCATCCCAACAACAACAACAGTTCTCCGATCCCAGCAAACAACATAGAGGATCATCATTGAACCAAGATAGTCATCAAAAGGTACAGAACTTGAACGAGGGTGATGTTGCTGCCATTCCCGCCGGAGCTGCTCACTGGATTTACAACGACGGTAACTCTGAACTTGTTGTAGTCGTCTTCTTCGACACTCAGAATGTCGCTAACCAGCTTGATCAAGACTACCATAGGGTATAATTTCATACATGCACTTATTAGTGATTAATTATTAAGTTAATTACCAAAATGGAACTAAAAGTTTTGAAGTTTCAATAACGTTTCAGAGATTCTTCCTCGCTGGAAATACTCAAGCTCAGAGCCAACAGGGACAGCGGCAACCAGGACGCCAAGGTCAAGGTCAAGGTCAACCAGGCGGCCACCAGGAGCATCCGTACCGCAACGCCGGCAACATCTTCAATGGTTTTGATGTTGAGTTCTTAGCAGAAGCATTTAATGTGGACAGAGAGACCGCTGAGAAGCTTCAGGGACAAAGAGACCAAAGGGGTTACATCGTCAGAGTCGAACAACAACTTCAAATCATCCGACCACCACAAAGCCGACAAGAAGAACAACAAGAACGACGTGAACGTAGTAGCAATGGTTTTGAAGAAACCATTTGCAGTTTAAAGCTAAAAGAGAACATCGACAACCCTTCCCATGTTGATTTCGTCAACCCAGAAGCCGGCCGGCTTTCAAACCTCAACAACTACAAATTCCCCATCCTCCGCCACCTCCAACTCAGCGCCGCCAGAGGAGAACTCTATAGAAATGCAATTGAGTCACCACGATGGATGTTAAACGCCCACAACCTCATCTACGTAACTCACGGCAGTCTAAGGGTACAGATCGTGAACAATGAAGGAGAATCGATGTTCAACGATGAGCTCCGAAAGGGACAAGTGGTGGTGATCCCACAGAACTATGCATCGATTAAGAGGGCGAGTGAAGAAGGAGCAAGATGGATCTCATTCAGAACCAATGAAAACGCCATAACGGAAAATCTCTCCGGTCGTGTGTCGGCAATCAGAAGCTTGCCGGTGGATGTGGTTGCCAACGCCTATCAGGTGTCTCGCGAAGATGCTCAAAAGTTGAAGTACAACCAGAAGCAAACTGCTTTGTTTTCCCCAAGCTCTTCAAGAGGCCAGTCGGCTTAAATGAAGTGCATGCATGGAATCCGTTTAGGGTTTCAAGAATAAGGTGTAATGTAACATAGAGAGTTGTATAATGTGCAACATGACTAATAAGTTTTCTTGGTCTCAAGTCTCAACAGGTTCTTAACTGGTATCCAGCCCTATAAATAATAATTATCCTATATATTACCTCAAATTATAATAAAAATTGTAATAGTGATAAACGGGGTCGATTCCGTAAGGATTGGTCGTGAAATATTATTAACGTCTACCTTTTACACATTGGGGGGGGGGGGGGGGGGGGGGGTGGATTGATATATACTAAATTAAACATATGAAATTAAAGAGAATAACTAATAATTAAAAACTAGCAACGAGTGTAAATCGTTGACCAGACTGTGTATCATAGACTTGTTTAAATAAAGAATCTTCTTATTTTATTTCAGAATGGCTGAATATAGACACACATCGATATACTGTTTGTCAAGTGAGAAGCTCAATGACTAATTTCTAAACGGTTAATTTAATCTAGTTACAAACGTATAGTTCAATTATCGGTTGCTTTAAGAATAGACAAACACTATTCCTAGCCAATGGTAGTACGCCGACCATTTAGACTAGATTAAGCAATCCTATACTACCATCAATCAATACAATTATCAATTGAAGTAATGATTACTACCAAGATAAAACTAAGAATAATTTTAGGATTCAAAGTTAAATTTAACAATAGACAATTAGGTTTAACAATATGCATGAGGGTACCTACTCAAATTGATTTACCCAACTATGAGAAACAATTAAATCAAAGTTTGCATAAACGGAAATCAAATGATATGAAAATATTCAACATGTCTCAACATAATCCGAGGCAAATGATTATAAACTCATTGCTCTAATGTAAAAGAATAACTAGAAAAGCACATTAGAATGATGCATCGAGATAAGATACACCGAGATGCACCAAATCAATTCCTGTATCAAGCGCGATTCATGGGTGAGTTTGAGATTAAAATTGATCAAGGGTCAAGATCTCTTCTTACGCTTTTCACCTAACTTCAATTCTCATGTAATCTCATGCCTATATACATTAAATGTATAATAATATAATATTGTATTTACTTACTTTTTTAATTGTAAAGTAAAGAATACTGAAGATGAAAATACTCCTTGAGTTAGCGGACCTAGTTAATAGAAGTTAGACTCATGGATCAAAAGTGAAGCAAAATGGCAACCATACTACCATAGTGACTAAAACTGTAATTATTTCAAAAGTGGGACAAAAGTTGAAGTATGTATACAACCACAGGGACGGAAAGTGTAACTTACTCTAAAGGTTTTATCGGTTGAGCTACCCTAACCATAAGATTCGGTGGTTACTGAGGATTGCAACCAAACTACTTTTGTAGGGTAATTGAGTTTCATTCTTGCGAACATACTCCCCAGGCGGGATACTTTGATTTAAATTCTTGAGCTTCACCATCATTGGTTTAAAAAATGCGTGCTTAAATGTACCGAGTATATCCTACCTAAAAATAAGATTTAGGGTACGATGTATGCATATCTTTTTCTATACCCCAAAGAGTTGAAAAGTTGTTTTCGAGAGAACAGAATAACAATTTGACAATTAAATAATTTAACTCTTTTTCGGGAAAATGGATCAACTATAAATTTCCCCTGTCAAGACTTGTAATAACTAGGTTTATTGAATTGTTGGATTTAAATATGAAGTTATATTTTTTCTGTTAAGTGTTATGAATTTATGAATTTTGTTGTTTTATTTTTTGGGGCTTAGATCTCGACCGCCTCGAGGCTTACGCCTCACGTACCTAAGAGGAAAATGCCTCGAGGCTCATTTATGTTTTTTAAAACACTATAAGTGGCTTAATGGAGACAAGTGAGGGGAATGGCTTGTATGACTAAGGGCCTGTTTGGAAGTGACTTAATGGGCTTAGTGAGCCCTTGAGATTATTCGCTAAGCTATTTAATGGTGTTTGGAAGGAGCTGAGCGAATAAGTATTTTAGGGTTACCCTTCTGCATTCAGCAACCACATTTCCAACCATACCCGTGTGAAAATCACGCTACATAACCTCTCAAACCATCCTCTCAAATACCCCCCACCTGAACAACGAAGATACCATATGTATCTCTTCTTCTCGTTGTTGCAACACACCCTCTGTATCTCTTCTTCTCGTCGTCGACATACCTCTTCTTCTCATCGTCAACCCGGTCTTTCTCCTTGTTGTTTCAAAGGGGCGTCTTCATTTGGGTTGTTTATTGTTTGTTGAGATTCAATCTTTTAATGTGTTCTCGAAGATGATAGGGGTTCTTGAAGACAAGATGATGTTCTATGCTTTATCTCATCCTCACCGACTTTCTTCATCTATTTCTAAAAGATGGGTTTTTTTATAGATTCAATTATTTGATATGATATGTTTTTGAAGAGAAATATATTTTTCAAGAAAAATATTTTTAATTCAATCTTTTGATTTTTATTTGATATTTGATCTTATGTGATAACCTATGTTTCAGATTCAATCTTTTGATTTTTATTTGATATTTGATCTTATGTGATAACCTATGTTTCAGATTCAATCTTTTGATTTTCTTTTTCTAGATTCGATCTTCTGTCATAACATGTAACAATGTTTGGAGATGAATAGAACTAAAATAAATAGAAGGATAAAGTAGTCATTTCACTATTCAGATAGGTTATTCAGCCCAACAAACAAACAACGATTTTATTTAACTCACACATCCAACTATATCCACACAACAACTTTATCCATACAAGACTTAATGGAAAACCAACCAAACAGCCCCTAAGTGAATATGTCGTCCAGACTATTAAGCTCGTTAAGTTATAAGTAAAGGGATAAAATACTTCAATCACCTTTTACCATATTTCATATTCTTCGGTTTTCTTCAAAAAAAGAATACCTAAATGACTATTTACAAATTCATAATCCTTGTGGTTCTTGTGAAAAGTGCTAGTTTTGATGTCAAATACGCAAATACGTGTATATTATAGCTATTCTTTGGAGCTTAATGAGTAAAAATGTGCACTAAAGAATATATCCAGAAGTCATATTCACCATAAACACAACAGAGCACGAACAAATTCATTCAGTCATTTCGTCGAATACCATCCATACAAATATGGGATGACAAGAAATCTACAACTACAAAAGAGTGAAATTCAACAGGCTTACAAGTTTCAAACCTAGTAAAATAAAACACTCAGAAATCTAAGCGAAAATCATAAAAGTTTCTATATAGATATCTGAATTACAGAAAAGGTGTTAGAAACGGCGGCATATAAAACTTACCGACAACATTTTCATGGATTAAACGAGTTCGGAAATGTTATGCTTCAAAATAGGGTGTTCACAAGAGATCGGACGTTGAGAGTTTTGAAGTTTATCGAATCCGATGGACGGTCACAAGGTGGTACCCGCCGACCGCTGCTTATGGTGGTTAAAAAGAAACCCCTTTTTGTAAGGAAATCTATTATCAAGGGGAATAATTGGAATTACCGTTTGTATCTTTTGGTTTTGGGCTCTTCTCCTTAAATCGTTAGAAAATAAAATGACAACTATTTTATAAAGGTTTAGGTCATATTTGATCATTAAAACAAACATATGGAAATCATATATATAGTGCATTTTGGTTAATTTATTATCCTCTCTCCAAATTCTAAGTAACCATTGATATGCATTTTGTCCTAACCTCTAATAAGTGTGGTAATATAGATCTTTAGCTTAGGTTTTTCTTTTTGGATCTATATAACCTGTAAGTTTGTAAAATCATATTCTATATGTTTGTGTTGTTTAGCTTCCATTATTTATATAGCTGAGAGATTATACGAGAAC
The DNA here is from genome assembly GCA_036898165.1 of Silybum marianum. NCBI lineage: Eukaryota > Viridiplantae > Streptophyta > Magnoliopsida > Asterales > Asteraceae > Silybum > Silybum marianum. Next base: position 1,952,087 of record CM072530.1, read on the forward strand.
CACCCATTTTTAAAGAAACACTTTGTGGATAATATATGACGTGGGTCCTACATAATATCAAATCATTTTTGATTTAATATGATTTAATATTAAATCATAACTGATTTAATATTATGTGGGACCCACATCATATGTGGTCCACAAGTTGTTTTTTATTCCTTTAAATTTACAAAGTTCTCATTTCAACCTTCCTCTATTTATATATATATATATATATATCTAATTTTTAAGAATTTGGCTTAAATGTTTTATAATATAACTAGAAGGATACTCGCGCAATGCAGCGAGATCCATTTTAATTTCAATGTTGTATTTTATTTTTTGTCTTTATCAATGTTATAATACAATTTTATTAGTTTTGAAAAAATAGATTTTATTTTTTGTAAACTTTCTTTATTTCAGATTTTTTTTAAAATTATAATATAGGTTTAATAAGAAAATTAACCAAAATAACCAAAATATTACCATTTTTGAATTTTAAGTAATTATGCTTTAATCAACTGTACTAACTGCATAATAATATGTTTTTAAGAGTTTTTATCAAATGCTTTATAATATAAGTATAGATGTAAATATAATTAAAAAATAAGATAAAAAAGGTAGGATATACACATATATTTATATGAATAGTTTTATTTTATTATTTTTGTAAGTTATAAAAACGAATCGAGTCGTGTTTTCATACTCCATACCATATGTGGATCATCGTTCAGGTTTATTCTTATCATCATCATCATCATCATGCACATCTATACAAACACACTTGTAACTGTACGTGGCCATGAACACTCACTACTCATCTGTACATATCTATTCCTTCTTCCTTCCATCTGTTCTTCTTTTCATGCCATAATCTCTTACATGGCACTCTCTCCTTTAATCTTCTTTCCACTATAAAACCCACACCTCACAACCTCAATTCGCCACACCATCTCATCATCTTCTTCATCAATGGCGATCAAAGCTTCTTTCCTTATTGCTTTCTTCCTGCTCTTCGCTGGAACCCTAGCTCGCCAACAACAATACCAGCAAAACCAGTGCCAGATTAACAGAATCAATGCTCTTGAGCCTTACGATACTATCCAAGCTGAAGCTGGTGTGACTGAGTTCTGGGAACCCAATAACCAGCAGTTCCAGTGTGCCGGTGTTGAGTTTATCCGACACCGGATTCAACCTGGTGGTCTTCTCTTGCCGTCCTATATCAACACCCCACTCTTGTCCTTCACTGAACAAGGTTCGGATTTAGTTTTCCTTTTATTATCTTTGAATTCAAGATTAAAAGAAATCGATGGATTTTAATTAGTTTGTTGATCTTAATTTGCATGCAGGTAAAGGTGTTCTAGGGGTTGTGTTGCCTGGATGTCCAGAAACCTACGAATCATCTTCCTCCCAACAACAACAACAACAGTTCTCCGATCCCAGCAAACAACGTAGAGGATCATCATTGAACCAAGATAGTCATCAAAAGGTTCAGAACTTGAACGAAGGTGATGTTGCCGCCATTCCCGCCGGAGCTGCTCACTGGATTTACAACGACGGTAACTCTGAACTTGTTGTAGTCGTCTTCTTCGACACTCAGAACGTCGCTAACCAGCTTGATCAATACCATAGGGTATAATTCCACACACATATATATATATATACATAATTAATTAATTATTAAGTTAATTGCTAAATTTAGAACTAAAAGATTCGAGGTTTCAATAATGTTTTCAGAGATTCTACCTCGCTGGAAATCCTCAAGCTCAGAGCCAACAGGGTCAAGGTCAGGGACAGCGGCAACCAGGACGCCAACAAGGTCAAGGTCAGGGTCAAGGTCAGGGACAGCGGCAACCAGGACGCCAACAAGGTCAAGGTCAGGGTCAAAGTCAAGGTCAGGGTCAAAGTCAAGGCCAACACCAACAAGAAAAGGGTCAGGGGCAACCAGGTCGCCACCAGGAGCAGCCGTACCGCAACGCCGGCAACATCTTCAACGGTTTCGACGTCGAGTTCTTAGTAGAAGCATTTAATGTGGACAGAGAGACTGCCGAGAGGCTTCAGGGACAAAGAGACCAAAGGGGTCACATCGTTAGAGTCGAACAACAACTTCAAATCATCCGACCACCACAAAGCCGACAAGAACAACAACAACATGGCCGTAGCAATGGTTTTGAAGAAACCATTTGCAGTTTAAAGCTAAAAGAGAACATCGACAATCCTTCCCATGTTGATTTCGTCAACCCAGAAGCCGGCCGGCTTTCAAACCTCAACAACTACAAATTCCCCATCCTCCGCCACCTCCAACTCAGTGCCGCTAGAGGCGAACTCTACCGGAATGCAATCGAGTCACCACGATGGATGTTAAACGCCCACAACCTCATCTACGTAACTCACGGCAGCCTAAGGGTACAGATCGTTAACAATGAAGGAGAATCGGTGTTCAACGATGAGCTCCGAAAGGGACAAGTGGTGGTGATCCCACAGAACTATGCATCGATCAAGAGGGCGAGTGAAGAAGGAGCAAGATGGATCTCATTCAGGACCAATGAAAATGCCATAACGGAAAATCTCTCCGGTCGTGTGTCGGCAATCAGAAGCTTGCCGGTAGATGTGGTTGCGAACGCGTATCAGGTATCTCGAGAAGATGCTCAAAAGCTCAAGTACAACCAGAAGCAAACCGCTTTGTTTTCTCCTAGCTCAAGGTCGTCAAAAAGCCAGGGTTGGAATGTTCTTCGTCTTAACTGAGTAATTAAGACTAGCTGAACAAGTGTACAACGTATGGTGTCTGTTTAGGGTTTGAAGAATAAGATGCAATGTAAAAGAGAGAGTTGTATAATATGCAAACAAGAGTAATAAAAGCTTTAATGTCCAATTTCATCTCATTTAGTAATTAAATTGAATTGATATTAATTATTAAATTACAATTAAATAAATAAAAGAAACACAATTCAAATACGTGTTTATTAAAACTAAAATATATTTTGCTAATTTGACAATCTGGTATTCATTAAAAAGGAGATCAGCTGTACAAATGTTAGTTTGCAATAACTACATGTATACTTTCACAATTTGGATTGAAACAATCTATATAACACTACTTTGAACTTTGAAGAGCGTTTCTACAAGTGTTTGTTTAATTTCAACAATTTTAATTACCATTCTTATTTAAACTTTCTGTTATTTATTAGTTTAATTGAATACTTATCAATTCTTTTAAATATGATTTACAATGAAATTTTAGCATTATGGCTCAAGAATTGGATTTTCACTTTTAAGCAAATTATAGTCCATTCAGAGGCACGTCTAAATCGTGTAGAGGTAGGATACTGTTTGGCAAAAAAAAAAGTTCCTCTGAAGTGGAACAAGAGCCTCTGGATGATACAGACCCTAACCCCAAGCTAAATGATTCAGACTTGTTATTTTCTCCAAAATACCCTTCTCTTTTTTTCAGCACCTCCACATCCCACGATTCTTCTCTCCCCTATGATTTCTCTCAAACCCTTCCACCACCGCCGACCGGCTGCTGCCCTTCGCCGACCGCCAACTGTTGCCCCGGGGATGGGTATTCATCACAGGGAAAAGGGAGGAGGATTTCAGATCTGGTTCAACCAGAGTTTTTGGATGTGGGAAGAACTTCGATCGAGGTTTTCATATTTGACGGGATGGAATCTCCGATAGGGGTTTTCAAGTCTGTTTTATGCGTCGTTGTCTTCTCCGGTGACCTTGTATCTTTTCCGGCGACCTCGTCATCTTCTCCAGCGAGCTTGTATCTTTTCCGGCGACCTCGTCATCTTCTCCAGCGAGCTTGTATATTTTCCGACGACCTCGTCATCTTCTCCAACGAGCTTGTATCTTTTCCGGCAACCTCTTCATCTTCTCTGGGCGAGTGCTTATCCTCCAGTAAGTTTGGTTTGGGTCTGAGAAGGAAGATGAAGTTTGATCCCGACATCTTTCAGTAAGTTTGATCTTGATATCAATAAGGAAGATGAAGTTTGATCTTGATATCAATAAGGAAGATGAAGTTTGATCTAGGATTTTGAATATGGGTTTGATACAAGTTTCTGGATATGGGTTTGTTTGATTTAAGTTTTTGAGTTTGGTGACTTTGGTTTGATTTAAGTTTTTTCTCGGTGTGTTTTGAATGAAGAAATGATATTTTTTCTTGGTGTTTTCGAATGAAGAAATGAAAGATTTTTTCTTGATGTTCTTGATTCAATGAAAAAAATTAGTTAAAAAAATGAAAGATTTGGTAACTGATGTTGATGATCCCTGTGTGTTTGGTTAAATTATACATAGGGTTAAAATGGTAATTTGTTCTCATTCAGACGGTCCATTCAGAGCAATTACCAAACAACCATTTTTCATTCTACACTATATTATACAGAGTCTTTATACCATCCAGACCTCTATACCATTCAGCTCTATAACATCCAGCAACTACCAAACAGCCCCTAAAACTTGCTCATAAATATCAACACAAAACACAAGGGAAAATAATGAACATTTAGTAAATGAAAGGGGTAAAGTTGCATATTTTCAAAAGTAGAGGGTAGAGTTGAGGCTGGATAAGTTGATAGCAAACAAGGGTGGTGCATCAATGGTTTTCAAAAGTTGAGGCTTGATAAGTTGCATCATCAAATTTTTTTAGAGACAACTTGTCTAGTTTTGTTCCATTCAGCCATAGTTGTATCAAACATCAGACATATACTTGTTCTGTCATATTCAACACTAGTCGTATCAAACACTAGACATATAGCTTGTCCAATCCAGTCATGCTATCGTGTTCTGTTTTGTCTAGGTCTGTCATGTCTTCTGATGTCTGCGTACCAAACGCCACCTGATTCAACAAGGGAAAATAATGGATATTTAGTAAATAGAGGGGGTAAAGTTGCATATTTTGAAAACTAGAGGGTAGAGTTGATACTTGATAGGAATGGATAAAATACCACCGGAGTTTGATCCCATAAGCACCGCTCCCGAATTGACCGGCGGCGAAATCTAGTCGAATTGTTGGTCGCCGGCTGCAGAGCTGCGCAATCTTCTCTTCGTGTACGCCATGAATTTAATGGTTCGTCCGCTATTTATCCAAAAATCTCTCTGTTGGATTCTTCCTTTTTTGTAAAATTTGGCGGTTCTTCCTATTTTGGTTGCAGGAGAAGATTGGACTGATGAAGAAACAACCGGAAAATCCGGTACCGGAAGTAGCTCCGGTGTCTGTGTCGTGGACTGAGACCTCCGACACCGTTTCTCGCCACTTCCAGTTTCAAATCGACGGCCAACTCTCCGTCAGTATTTTTCCATTTATTAATTGTTCAACAAATGCAACTAGAATTAGGGTTTGCTCGTTTTGTCATCTTATTAACTTCCCATCGCCTGCTTGAATTTAAAAATGTACTCAATGAGATAGAATGAGAGAATTGTTCATCACCAATGAAACCCCATTCAATTTTGAGAGTTATTCTTAATTTTCTATAATCGAAACAATTGGGGATTTCTGATTTAGGTGAAGATGCTCAATGATTCAAGACCAATTGTTCATAAAATGGCTGAATCTTTGGTTAACACCTTTTTGCCCTCTGGTTATCCATATAGGTGAGTTCATCAAACAGGTTCATATTGATTTCTCTGTCTGTAGACTTTTAATTGAATTTCAATTTCTTATGAAACTGAATCTATTGCAGTGTTAATGAAGGTTATCTTAGATACACACAGTTTCGAGCATTACAACATTTCTCCAGTGCAGCATTATCTGTGTTATCAACTCAGGTTCTCTTCTGATACTTACAATTATGTAATCACTGCAACAAAATCGGCTTTATAGATGCAAAATATATCTAAGTGCTGTTGTATAGGACTTAAGTTTATAGGATCAAACAACTGTGATGTAGAGCGGGTTGCGATGAAAATCGAAGAGCAAATTGATAAAAACAAACAGAAACAAAAGTGAGTTTCATGCGACTTATACCCGCATGAAACCCACTTTAGCCACTGTTGAATTTTGGTTTGTTTCCTTTTTTTTGGCGGCTGCACTTCGTGAATACCTTCCATATTACAATCCTTACTCATCCATGATACCATCATCTTTTCCTCTTCCAAATAGAAGTTTCCTAATTTAATTTATTCCTTTTCTTTTAATTTATCTTCAAGTTTCCATAGTTATTAGGATTGTTAATCTAGTAGTTATCTTTTCTTAATTTATTCTTAGTTTTAGATTATAAATAGGGTTGAGTTATATTTTGTTAAACACATTATCATTAATAATATTTCTTCTCTTTTGAGATTGCTTCGAGTTTTGTCAATCCGTTCCATATTTTCCGTTTGTAAGATCTATTTTCTTTGGATTCGACTTTTGTCAATCCGTTCCATATTTTCCGCTGCGTCAAACTGTGAGTATGCTAGCGGCGGACTGAGGATTTTTGCTGAGTGGGTGCAACTTTAAGGTGGATCAAAGGCCTGCAAAGTCGCCAATGTATTTTTAGCCGAATTCCACCACTTTTTTGGTTGGTTTTGAGGGACTTTTTCGCCTTTTGGTTGATTTTGAGAGACTTTTTCGGGTTTTGGTTCATTTGGAGGGGTACTTTTTGGCCTTTTGCCGTTTTGGTTGATTTTCCTTGTATTTTCCAATATCTTGGAGCTCCTCAGTTTAGCGGGTGCACCTTTTATATCCAAAACAAAATCTACTTGCAAAAATCGGTTGAGCGGGTGCACGGGATCGGCTAGGGCCTTCATGGGTCCCCCCTGGCGTATGCAACCTATCTAAAAGTGCTACAATAATTTGATAAGATGCTTGAGAAGTTCATTTACGACACTTGTTAAATAAAAATGTTATATTAGCTTTTCTACATGACACTTTTGAGAAGTGTACTAGGAACACATTTTTTTATAAGACACTTGTTTTTATAGAATATTTTTCAAGTAACGTAATATAAAAAGACTAATACGATGCTCTATTTCATAATTTTTCTAAAAAACTTGTTAGGTAGTCAAAAAATGTCCTATCAACTTATTGTAGGATGCACAATTGTTTTGTCTTATAAAGTTAAGTCGTATAAAACAGTCCATTAGAACATCTAGGGGATGTTTGGTTGGTTTTCCATTAAGTCCTATATGGATATAGCTGTCTGTATAGAATGCGAAGGTTTTTGTTTGGGAGAGGTTTTTCATTGATATAAGGAACATATTTTTTAATTGGGAAGGGTTGGTTTGGAAAAAACTTGGCTTTCTGCATAAAGCTCCCCCCTAGAAGCTTACTAAATAAGCCACTTTCTATATCATTAAGCCACTACCAAACAGTCATGTATAGCTGAGCGAATAAGCTGTGAGTCCCATTAAGCTCATTAAGTTTCTAACAAACAGACCCTTAGACCTTTGGCATTCTATAAAGCTATTTTGTTGTAGTGGGTTGCAAATTGGTTTTGATTGGAGTGATCATATGGATACGGTTTACTGATCTTAATACTTTTTGCAGTCGTTGTTGTTTGCTGCAGGATTAAGACATTCCCCAGCTCAAGCAACGGCAGTTAGTTGGGTGAGAAAGAGCTCTTAACAAATGTCAATCGTTCGGAAACCTTTAATTGATTATGATAGTGTCGAAACAGATACTTAAAGATGGTATGCAGCATGTGGGAAAGCTAATATGTAGCAATTTAGGTGCAAGAATGGATTCTGATCCCAAACGGTGGCGGATTTTTGGTTTGAACCATTCTTGCAAACACGTTATTTATTTATCTATTTATTTATTTACTTTTATCACCCAAATACTAACTTTTTATGGCGTTTTCCAACTTGTAGCTGATGTGTTTTACGACTTGGGCACCGGTTTGGAAGTTCTTTCACCATTATGTCCACAATTGTTTCTTGAAATGGCTGGACTTGGGAATTTTGCCAAGGTAAATTGGTGGTGAATGATTATGTAGTATTCACGATGAATAACATTAAATAATAAAGATATTATTCATCATGGATATCTTTTGTCATGACATTCATAATGAATATTTATCACGTTATTCATCATGAATACTATACAAAATAGATGGTTCCTGAGTTCTCAAAATATTTAAGGTTCCTAAATGAACCTATCCCTTTACACGATATATTGTAACTTTCTAATTCAGAGATAAAGGTAATGTGAAAGTTACAATCTTCAGACAATAATGTAAAGTATCTTCACCTGTTCTCATGAAAGTGGAAATTTCTTGCATGATTCCGGTCTTGATAATTATTACAATGATTACACATATCATTCGGCATAATTTGATAGGGAATGGCCACAGTTGCCGCAAGAGCGACAAGATTGCCGATTTATTCTTCATTTGCCAAAGAGGGCAATCTTAGTGATTTATATGCAAAAGGAGAGGCGATTTCAACCGTATTCAATGTTGCTGGTTTGGGAGCAGGGATTTTGTTAGTTTCTACGATTTGTTCATCGATGCAAGGAAAGGTAAAAATCTATTTTTACTTGCAAAAGAAACCGAATTACCTTTCCTTTCATGTTGTCAGAATATGTGGGACCGCATTAGATTAATGTCCAAAAGATCCCTTGAGTAGAGAAGGAAGTTTCCCACATATATTGAGGAGTTGTGAGAATATGTGGGACCTTATTAGATTACTGTCTAAAAGAGCCCTTAAGCAGAAAAGGAAGTTTCACACATATTGAGGAGCTGTTAGAATATGTGGGACCCCATTTAGATTACTGTCCAAAAAAGTCCTTGAGCAGAAAAGGAAATTTCCCGCATATATTGAGGAACTGTCAGAATATATGGGACCTTATTAGATTACTATCCAAAAGAGTCATCGAGTACAAAAAAAAGTTTCCCACATATATTGAGGAGTTGTCAGAATATGTGGGACCCAATTAGAAAACTGTCCAAAAGAACCTTTTGAGTAGAGAAGAAGTTTCCCACATATATTGAGGAGCTGTGAGAATATGTGGAACCGTATTAAATTACCGTCTAAAAGAGCCCTTAAGCAGAAAAGGAAGTTTCACACATATTGAGGAGCTGTTAGAATATGTGGGACCCCATTAGATTATTGTCCAAAAGAGTCCTTGAGGAGAGAAGGGAGATTTTCACATATACCCGGTAGAAATGGTCAAAGTCTAGCCAATATGGGACCTGACACCCACTTCTTTTTACCAGAAATTTTCGTATTTATATTTCTATAATCTAATGTTTACTCTTTCTTTACAGATGGTTGTCGGGCCTTTCCTTTCTGCAGTACATGTTTATTGTACATACGAAGAAATGCGAGCTGCTCCGGTCAACACATTAAATCCACAGCGAACTGCAATGATCATAGAAGATTTCTTAAAGGTTAGTAAAACGAACGTTATGCAGGTTTTGACAACTACAACGAAATCAGATGCCAAATATGTCCAAATATCCTAATATAGACTGTTTTATAGGACTAAAAAGTTATGTCCTACGTAAAGGTGTTACAGTAAGTTGAGAAAATGATTTTGGGTGTCCTAACAAGTTCTTTACGACACTGTTGAAATAAAATGTCATATTAGACTTTTTATATAACATTATTTGAAAAAAGTGTTTATAAAAACGACAATCCTATAAAAAGGCGTTCAATTGTTTATAGGACACTTCTCAAAAAGGTCATGAAAAAAGCTACACTAAAACAAAATCGAGTTTATAAGACACCAACAGTGTGTAATTGTCATAATAACTTTTGGACGTCTTAACAAAATTTAAGGACATTTTAGAAATAAAACATTGTATTAGCCATTTTGTAGGACACTTGATATGTCTTCTTATAAAGTATCTTTTTACTGGATACTTGTTTTTGTTTGAAACCTTTTCAAACAGTGTCCTATAAAATAACTAATAAAACTGAAAAAACAATCATTTCATTGTTCTCTAGTCATTGTTGGAAGATGTTTTATTTAAAAATGTCCTATAAACTTATTGCAACACTTTTAGATAGGACAATTTATCATTTGGTCCTATAAACTTGAGTCTTATAAAACAGTCTATTGGGACACTTATACATTTTTGGCGTCCTATAAACCCATTTTTGTTATAATGCTAATAGGACACCTTATTTTAAAACGTTAGGATCCCGAAAGCATCATATCAACTTATTTTAACACTTTTGCATAAGACACACAATTGTTTGGTCCTATAAACACAAGTCATATTTACATTTAGACATATTTGACGTTCTATAAAGCCGATTTTGTTGTAGAAGCCATCATTTTCGAAAGGGTTGATGAAATTGTTTGATTATTAGGATTTAGGGCGTGTTTGTTAGCAGCTTAATGAGCTTAATGAGACAACTTATTCAGTCAGTTATACATGACTCTTTGGTAGTGTCTTGATGATATAGAAAGTAGTTTATTTAGCTAGCTTCTAGGGAGGAGCTTTATGTGGAAAGCCAAGTTTTTTTTTTTCCAAACCTGCCCTTCCAATTAAAAAAAGTGCTTCTTGTGTTTATGAAAATACCTTCCCAAACAAAAACCTTCCCAATCTATAGAGATAAATTTATCCACACAGACAACTTTGCCCACACATGACTTAATGGAAAACGAACCAAACATCCCCTTAGACATATCTGATGTTCTATAAAGTCGATTTTGTTGTAAAAGCCATCATTGTCTGAATAGGTTAATGAAATTGTTTGGTTATTAGTCAAATATTGTAAAATATCATTCGATAATGACAATATAAAATGATCATCTGTATGATTCAGACAGGAAAGGTATCAAGTCCTGCAGACCTGAGGTACAAAGAAGATCTTCTGTTTCCAAGGAGAGTTATAAAAGAAGCTGGAAATGTGAAAGTGGGAAGAGATTTGCATAAGGCTATAAAGCCTTCAAAACTTGATCAATTTAAAGAAATCTTTCCAGATGAGAAATTTGTTTTGGGTTTCGGAAACCGGTGGACGGACATGGTGTTGGAGCAGAACGCTAGCGGTGAAGATGCGTTACGAGGGTGGCTGGTGGCGGCATTAGCTTCTCCGGTGGCGGCAAAACGGGAGGTGGAAATTGTAGAAGAGGCTTATGAGAAGATGAACACGATGATGCCTAGATTGCTGTCGGAATTACGGGCAAAAGGGTGGCATACGGATCGTTTCCTAGATGGAACCGGTAGCCGGTACGGTTTCTAGTCTTGAATATGTATTTTTTACACAAGATTTATGTTGTAATTACGTTGATATACGTATATGCATACTTTCAGATATATACGAATTTAATTGTTTGCCGTTTCTTCTGCTGTAAGAATGTCCACCTCTTTACCTGCTAGGCTAAAACAACCGATAAAAAACCAAATTCTCAAAAAGAAAAAAAAAAGATTACACTCGATTCTAACAACTTCTCCGTTTTGGAGATTACACCACTATTTATAGTATTAAAATATTCAATAAATTTAGTAAAATATTATTTCTTTCTCCTAAACATTTCCGATAGATTCTTTGAAATGGTGATTTTGAGTAAATTTTTGATCCAACAAATTTTCTAAAACTAACTCCAAAAATGTAGAAAGAATCAGAGTGAAATTATCCAAATTTGGAGAACTGCCAAAAATTATTACTTATAAAGGTATCTAACTGTATAAAGGTAGACATAATCCAAAGTTCTACATAATCCAAAGTTCTAGACATAATCTTATAATTCTCTTTTGTTGAAAAAACTCGATATTAAGAGTAACAACCTTTATTAAACTTTTATTAGTTTTGGATTATTATACAACTCTCTACGTTACATCTTATTCTTGAAACCCTAAACAGATTCCATGAATAGATAATTTTGTATCTAACTGTATAAAGGTAGACATAATTTTGTTTCAAAAATAGATAATTTTGTATCTAACTGTATAAAGGTAGACACAGATCTATGAATAGGAAAATGTTATGCATTAGCTTTTTGTTCCATTTCCCATGGAGTAAAATTCTCGTAGTTTATCAGATTCTGATATTATTGATCACATCAGTACGAGTCAATGGAATGGCTCCCTGGCCTCTGATATCCATATAAAGGACACGACTGAGATGTTTGAATTTTTCAAAACTCAATGGACATGCAAGAGAGAAATGCGATTCCCACTCGGGCCAAGACAGAACTTTGACTTGTTCAAATAACAATTAAGAGACAATTTTTTAATTTTAATTTCATAAATAAGAAACAATCATGGTAAATGTTTATCAGAAAAAAATAATATTTTTTATTATATTTATAAAATATTTTAGTAATTTAATCACTGTGGTAGAGTTAAATGTAATTTCTTAGAAACTTTTAGTTTTGATTTCTCCATTTTGAGTTTTGATCATTTATTTTGAAGAATCTGTTGGAGATGCAATGCCCACATGTAACATATAATTATAGCGTTTTTAGGGTGGCGAATTACTAAGTTATTTTTTTAGAGCATCTCTAACAGCATTGCTAAAATAGAAAAAAATGTGTTTTTTTCCTAAACATCTCCAATAGTTTTGCTATATGGGTTTCTATATTTGAGAAAACTTGAAATTTTCCTAAATTTAGAGAAATCTCTAAAAATTGACAGTGGAGAAAGAAATGAATATTTTATTAAATCCTATCAATAAGATTAATTTATTATCATTTTACATTAAAAAGTTTTTTTTAAAAAGTGTATTGGGATGATAAATTAAAAAAATATTATATTAATATAATTTGTATTAAAATTTATAGAGTAGAAAATCTGTTGAAAATTAATGTAAGTTTTTTTTAGAAATTTTAACTTTTAACTTTCTATTTTAGAAAACCTATTGGAGATACTCTTACCCAAAGTAGTCGATTTTGCAATATGACCACAAAAGTTTCCATACTTCACAAAAGAGTCCTAAATATTTTTATTTATTTTAATATGCATCAAAATGAAGGGACCTCTCCCTTCCTTTTATACATGGAAGTTGATGCTAATCAAAAACCTGCAACTAATACCATCTTTAATTTATTCTTAAAAACAACTTCAACCACTCAGACTAGCTACCATCTTCAAGCCTTCGACCACCAGCTGCCGCCGCCGGAGGACATCGAGCCGGGGATGAACACCATGGCTTCCTCCCTACTATACTTAAGTTTTTGTGCATCTTCTCTCGACATTTGGTACACATTTGTTATCACGTCCACCGGTAACCCCCTTATGGCGGAGATTTTTCCGGCCAAGGTGTTGACCATTGCATTGTCGTTGGTTCTGAAGGATATCCACTGACACCCTTGTTCGCCGGCTTGTTTCACCACCGCGAAATTCTGTGGCACCACCACCAGCTGCCGCTCGTTGATCATATCATCAAACACCGCTTGGCCCTGGTCGTCAACGATCTGCATCCTCATGTAACCTTTTGTAACGATGATTATGTTGTGGGCCTTCGTCATCCAGTATGGTGCCATTATAGCGTTCTGCAAAGAGTTTACGGGGGGTTTTAGTTGAAAATGGTGATAGAAATCATACTATCACTGCAACAAAATTGATTTTATAGGGCTGAACCAAAAAACATCATGTCTAAAAGTGTTGCAATAGGTTTATAGAACGTTTTTGGGAGTTTTAACAAATTTTTCAGAACGTTTTTAAAATAAAGTCTTATATTAATTAGCTATTTTATACGATATTATTTGAAAAACTATAAATACAAGTGTACTGTAAAAAGATGAGTTTATAGGACATTTCTCAACAGTGTTTTATAAATAAGATAATAAGACACTTTATTTTAAAAGTGTCAAAAAACTTGTTAAAACGCCTAAAATCGTACTATTAAGTATTAACCTATTGTAACTATAGGATGTTTTATAGTTAAAATAGTTATTAAGACATTTTATTTTAAAAATGTTCTTAAAAACTTGTTATAAAGCCTAAAAGCATTCTATAAATCTATTGTAACACTTTTAGATAAAATATTTTATATTTTAAAAACATCCTAAAAAGCTTGTTAAAACGCTTAAAAGAATTTTATAAATTATTGTAATTTTTAGATACGACGTTTTATAGCTTGGTCTTGTGAACGTAAGTTCTGTTCTATTAAAAATAAAGTGTCTATAAACCTAAAACCTACTGTAATTAATGCTTTTACACAGAACGATTTACAGTTTGGTCCAATAAACTTAAATTTTACAAAATATTAATTTCTATCAAACGTTTAGACATTCTAGGCGTCCTATAAAACCAATTTTGTTATAATATTTTGACCGACCATATATATATATTTGTTTGTATCAGTTTCAATTCTTACCGGGTGGAGAACACATTTCTGGGCTCCGAGTTGCAAAAGCTTAAGAATGGGGAACTTTAAGCTATTGAGATGGGTGCACCAACCGGCTTCTGGGTTGTAGAAATCGGTTCGTGAAGCATCATCGATGTTCTCTCTAATCTTCATCGAGCAAATGGTCTCATCGAAACCATTACGTCCTCCTTGTTGTTCTTCCATGCTCATCGGTGGTGGGATAACCTGAAGACCTCTTTCCACCATGACGATATGACCCCTTTGATCGAGTTGGCATTGGAGCATCTCGGCCGTCTCTCGGTCGACATTAAACGCGTTTGCGAGCATATCGACGTCAAATCCTTGGAAAATGTTGCCGGAAATCTCCTCCTCCTCCTCTTGTTGTTGTTGTTCCTTTTGTGGGTTTCCGGCGAGGTAAAATCTCTGCAAATAAGAAAGTTTTCCGGTGATCAACAATGGCGATGTGATGACTATATATTCTTGAAGCTTGATTGTTTAATGCACTACAATAAAATTGATTTTATAGGACGGTTAAAATGCGTTACCAGACTTCATTTATAAAGACCAATTAAACCAAAACACATCATATCTGAAAGTGTTACACTAGGTTTATAATATGTTTTTATGCATTTTAACAAACTTTTAGACAGTTTTAAAGAAAGTGTCGTATTAGCTAATTTATACGACAATATTTGAAAAAGATGTCATATAAAAAGATGGGTTAATATCGTACAACCAAATTGGGTGTATAGGACGTCAATGATTTATAAGCGTTCTAATAGACCGTTTATATATAGAACTTAATTTTTAGGACCAAAATATAAAGCATCTTATATAACGACGTTTTAACAAGTTTTTTAGGACACTTTTAGTACAAATGCCACATTTGCAATTTTATAGGACACTTTTGAGAAAGTATCCTATAAACTCGTATTTTTATAGGATGTTTGTTTTTATACGATACTTTTTCAAATAGTGTCCTCTAAAATTGCTAAGGAGACGTTTTGTATTAAAAGTGTCCTAAACAGTTTGTTAAGACATTCAAAAGCATCATATAAACTTAATATAAGACCTTTAGATAGAAATTTTATTTTCTAGTCCTAAAAATTAAGTTCTATTAAAAAAAATTATCGTCCTATAAACATGATTTTTTCTTATAGTGATAGGTCATTTTTCAAAAATGTCATATAAAATAGCTAATAGAACACCTTTATTTTAAAAATATTCTAAAACTTGTTACGTTCTATAATCTATGGTGATTTGATCTTACAAACCTAAATTTTATTAAATATTATGGTGATTTGATCTTACAAACCTAAATTTTATAAAATATTCTAGGACACATAGACAATCTTTATATGCTTCGCTATAAAGCTAATTTTGTTGTAGTGCTGGTTAATAAGTATATATCTTGCGCAAACAACTTGTGGCCATTGGGGAATTATCTCAGGGCTGCATGCTTTAGCGGTCTTAAAAATTGTCAGAGATTAGTCTAGACAAATGCTTAGGATACCCTTTCCAAAATAATAATAATAATAATAATAAGTATATATCCTTACTCTATAGTTTAGGTCGAGCTGGTTAGCAGTGTTGGTGGTGTCGAGCAAAACATAGACAATGAGTTCTTCTTGTCCGTCGTTGTACATCCAGTGTGCAGCTCCGGCAGGGATGGTGATGATGTCACCTTGCCGGAAGTTGTAGAGCTTCTGGTGGCGATCTTGGAACCCTCCAACTTGTTGCGATACTTCATACGTCTCCGAGCAACCGGGCATCATCAACCCCAGAACACCATAACCTATTACAAACAAAAAAACACTCATAAATTCTGGATCAAGCCGCTATATGTCTAAGCGTCCCAATATAATACTTTATAGAACTTAAGTTTATAGGATCACGTCGTATCTAAAAATGTTAAAATAGGTTTATAGGACGCTTTGGAGGCGTTTTAACAGGTTTTTAGGATGCTAATAAAATTTAAATGGTGTATTAGCTTTAGTTTATGAGATAATTTTAAGAAGTGTCTTATACCCGTATTTTTATAAAACACTTTTTCAAATAGTGTCATATTTAGAAGTATCTTAAAAATGTCAAAATTAGTGTTGTAAAATAACTAATAAGACATTTTATCTTAGAAATGTTGTAAAAAACTTGTTAAAACGTCAAAATAGTGTTGTATAAAATAAATACTTTCAGATACTTTATTTTAAAAACGTCATAAAACACCAAAAAAACCTATCGTAACACTTTTAAACATGACACTTTTAGTTAATTTGGTCCTATAAACAAAGTTGATCATATGAAGTATTTTACTAGGTCGACGCTTAGATACTTTAGCTATAAACCTAATAATATCGTTATTAACTTATCACTGCTAAAATGGAAGCCATTTTTCAGGGAAATCCGTCGCTAAAGGACGATCCGTCACAAAACCGTCACAAAAGTTGGTGACTAAATTGTTGGTGGGTAAATCAAACCAGTGACAGATTACCTCGGAAATTAATTCTTGGGTAATCCGTTAGTATTTTCTTGAAAACATTGGATTTCGTTGGAACTATTAGTATTTTTTGGGTGATTAGTGGTAATCACCACGGAAATTTCCAGGGCGTTTTTTTTGGGTGAAAGTCTTGTAGTTTATTATATATATATATATATACACACACACGATCGTTGAAGAAATAGCTAATTACCTTGTTCAACGTAGACTAGGATCGCGACATTTGTGTACGACGGCAAGAAAAGACCTTTCGGTTGGATGTGGTGGCGGACGACGTCCACTCCGGCACACTGGAATTGCTGGTTGTTAGAGTCGAATAACTCGGTGTAACCAGCTTGAGCTTGGATACGTTGATTGGGTTCAAGAGCATTGATTCTTTGAATTTCACACGCATTTTGCATTTGGAAAGCAAGGCAGCAGCCATGGAAGAACAGAAGGAAGGTTAAAGAAAGAGAGAGAAAGTTGCAGGAAGCCATGGCCATGGTGGTGACTAAGGATGGGTTTATGATTGAAGATGGTGGGTTGGGGGGGGGGTGTATATAAGGAGGAAGAGAGGTTGACACATAAGGAAATGGTGTCAGAAAAAATGGAGCCAAGTTGCAGGTTGCATGCCATGGAAGTTAACACCTAGCTCGATCAATTCAAGTGTGAGTGGGGTTCTGGTTTTGTTCATCAAACGGTGGCACCATCTTTTTTATGTGCATCACCCACAGGTTTTTATTTTCTTTTTTGAAATTAATGTAATCGAGTTATAAATTTGATCGATTTATATGTTTTTATTCATGAATATGTATAGAGTAAGGTTTAGGAAAAACTCGATAAGAAATGAAAAAAATGAGAAACACTATAATAATAATTTATTTGTTGTACGGTGTTTAGATGTGTATATAAGTAATTGAATATGTTTCTCTGTATGGGTGCATATTATGCACAAATAAATTCCTTACAAATATTATTTGTATTCACAAGGTGTTCAGCTTTTCATTTTTCACGTTTTTCCTTGAACCTGACATTATGTGCGTGTCTATAAAAAGTTAATTAGGGTTTCCGTTTTGGGGTTTCACATATAGAACTTTGGATTATGTCTACCGATTTCATGTATCTCAAATCTTTTCGTATTGTTTATATTTTGCTATATATGGAATTGATTTTTCTGGTTTACATAGGTTAACTGCTTTTCATACCCCAATCCAACATTTTCAGGTGAAAAGAAGGTTTTTTCCCTATTTGAGATAGATGAATCAATGGAACTTTGATCAAGGATAGCTTGGTCATTTTTCTTCATAAATATAATGTGACATTCAAAAATTCAAGAACACAAACATTCGATAAGGAAATTAAAAGTATATAAAAACATGATCAACCATTAAAGAAAATCAAGAAGATAAATAGGCATGCATTAGGGAATAAAAAATATGAACATATATTCAAAAACATCATCAACGAGCGTGTACATCAATTTTTTTTTGATTAACCTGGATATCCAACCAGTTATGCGAGCCGACTAATCTCATGGTGATTATCCGCTTTGCGGGTAGTCCGGAGTCACCGCATTGAACCTCCGTGGTCACAAGGGGATTTTTATTTTCTAATCCTCCCTGGATTCGAACTTGAGACCTCTTGGTACCTATGACTTTTGGAGTCCAAGCTCAAACCATTGAGACACCACCCTTGTGGTTAAAAATGTGTCTACCAGTACTTCTGTGTCTAATAATCTTTATACAGGGTTATGTTCTTCAAAATGTCTAGGGGTGTGTGGTGTTCTTCCTCGGTTGCTCATTTCACGTACTTCTAGGTCTACCCGACCCGGGGGATGCCAGTGGACACCTGTGCAACCATGAAAATTTTCCGAACATAATGTGATTTTGTTTATGGTCCTTAAAGATGTTATAATTTTGTATGGTTGTTTGCTACACTGCAACCACAAAATTATTCTTTTGGATCTTCCCCTCTTCCTCACCCCTTAATCATCACATTTTCTACCCCTTCATAAACCCATCACCAAAATTAAAAAAAGAAAAATTATTTGCAAAATACTACCATTTTCAAAATACATACAAAAACAATTGTGTTGCTTCATTTATAGCTTTTAAAGTCCGGTATTCATTTAATTCGAGAATCATATTGATTGATTTTAATGGATCTCCCTACTCGTATCAACATCACTAAGATGAGAGTGGACATCGTTTCCACTTCATGTCCGCTTTTTAGCTCCACCACAGACAGAATCGGTCTTGTTTTGATCGAGTGTTCGATAGCGTCGGAGTGTGGAGGTTCATTGAGAGACGGTGACAGATCTCACTCCCAACGGACAAATCGTTGGAATCGATGATCAATGGGTTCAATTTAGCTTGTAAGGAGAACCAAGCCAAGAAAGCTTTGGAAGCAAAAAAATTCATCAATTGTTACTTTTTGTGGTGTTTTTGGAACATGTGTGCTTTTGACAACCGTTTCCGCCTGAAAATATTCTCCATATGATCAGATTGTGGAGAAATTGTTCGTTTGGATATTGGTTAGGTGTAAAGGGAGTCACATGCAAAAATCCACGTATCATCTATTTAATTGTATATATCAAGAATTTGTAATGCGTTTGTACCTCGTTTGCTAGCTTCCTTCTTGCCAGCCGTAATAAAGTTTCACTTTCTGTTTTAATCTTATAATTCTCTTTTGTTGAAAAAACTCGATATTAAGAGTAACAACCTTTATTAAACTTTTATTAGTTTTGGATTATTATACAACTCTCTACGTTACATCTTATTCTTGAAACCCTAAACAGATTCCATGCATGCACTTCATTCAAGCCGACTACCACCACCCTTGGCCTTTTGAAGAGCTTGGGGAAAACAAAGCGGTTTGCTTCTGGTTGTACTTGAGCTTTTGAGCATCTTCTCGAGATACCTGATACGCGTTCGCAACCACATCTACCGGCAAGCTTCTGATTGCCGACACACGACCGGAGAGATTTTCCGTTATGGCATTTTCATTGGTCCTGAATGAGATCCATCTTGCTCCTTCTTCACTCGCCCTCTTGATCGATGCATAGTTCTGTGGGATCACCACCACTTGTCCCTTTCGGAGCTCATCGTTGAACACCGATTCTCCTTCATTGTTAACGATCTGTACCCTTAGGCTGCCGTGAGTTACGTAGATGAGGTTGTGGGCGTTTAACATCCATCGTGGTGACTCGATTGCATTCCGGTAGAGTTCGCCTCTAGCGGCACTGAGTTGGAGGTGGCGGAGGATGGGGAATTTGTAGTTGTTGAGGTTTGAAAGCCGGCCGGCTTCTGGGTTGACGAAATCAACATGGGAAGGATTGTCGATGTTCTCTTTTAGCTTTAAACTGCAAATGGTTTCTTCAAAACCATTGCTACGGCCATGTTGTTGTTGTTCTTGTCGGCTTTGTGGTGGTCGGATGATTTGAAGTTGTTGTTCGACTCTAACGATGTGACCCCTTTGGTCTCTTTGTCCCTGAAGCCTCTCGGCAGTCTCTCTGTCCACATTAAATGCTTCTACTAAGAACTCGACGTCGAAACCGTTGAAGATGTTGCCGGCGTTGCGGTACGGCTGCTCCTGGTGGCGACCTGGTTGCCCCTGACCCTTTTCTTGTTGGTGTTGGCCTTGACTTTGACCCTGACCTTGACTTTGACCCTGACCTTGACCTTGTTGGCGTCCTGGTTGCCGCTGTCCCTGACCTTGACCCTGACCTTGACCTTGTTGGCGTCCTGGTTGCCGCTGTCCCTGACCTTGACCCTGTTGGCTCTGAGCTTGAGGATTTCCAGCGAGGTAGAATCTCTGAAAACATTATTGAAACCTCGAATCTTTTAGTTCTAAATTTAGCAATTAACTTAATAATTAATTAATTATGTATATATATATATATGTGTGTGGAATTATACCCTATGGTATTGATCAAGCTGGTTAGCGACGTTCTGAGTGTCGAAGAAGACGACTACAACAAGTTCAGAGTTACCGTCGTTGTAAATCCAGTGAGCAGCTCCGGCGGGAATGGCGGCAACATCACCTTCGTTCAAGTTCTGAACCTTTTGATGACTATCTTGGTTCAATGATGATCCTCTACGTTGTTTGCTGGGATCGGAGAACTGTTGTTGTTGTTGTTGGGAGGAAGATGATTCGTAGGTTTCTGGACATCCAGGCAACACAACCCCTAGAACACCTTTACCTGCATGCAAATTAAGATCAACAAACTAATTAAAATCCATCGATTTCTTTTAATCTTGAATTCAAAGATAATAAAAGGAAAACTAAATCCGAACCTTGTTCAGTGAAGGACAAGAGTGGGGTGTTGATATAGGACGGCAAGAGAAGACCACCAGGTTGAATCCGGTGTCGGATAAACTCAACACCGGCACACTGGAACTGCTGGTTATTGGGTTCCCAGAACTCAGTCACACCAGCTTCAGCTTGGATAGTATCGTAAGGCTCAAGAGCATTGATTCTGTTAATCTGGCACTGGTTTTGCTGGTATTGTTGTTGGCGAGCTAGGGTTCCAGCGAAGAGCAGGAAGAAAGCAATAAGGAAAGAAGCTTTGATCGCCATTGATGAAGAAGATGATGAGATGGTGTGGCGAATTGAGGTTGTGAGGTGTGGGTTTTATAGTGGATAAGGGTGAAGGAGGGAGTGCCATGTAAGAGGTTGTGGCATGAAAAGAAGAACAGATGGAAGTAAGAAGGAATAGATATGTACAGATGAGTGTTCATGGCCAGATATACAAATGTGTTTGTATCTGTATGATGATCATCATGATAAGAACGATCTGAATGATGATTGAATGGGTTACAAAAACGCGACTCGATACGTTTTAGCAAATATACAAAAACTACCGAATGATCGTTTATGTAACAGTATCCACGTTATCACTAGAATTCGATTTCTTTAAAAGGTAATTAAGGGTCTAAATCTCACCATCAAATGCGAGTAATGTTACATACACTTCTAAAAACTGGATGAAAGTCATCCATCCTCAATTTTCGTATCTTATTTATCTCTACTAATCAATGGAATATATACATGAGATTCTCTGAATTTAGGATATGTTATTCTTATTAAAAACTTATGGAATAAGTAACATTACAAGTGGTTTATACTTTATATACGTTCTATTTTTCATGTAATTTAGAAACAAAAACTTCTTTATTGTTTGCAATTTATGTCTTTGTAATTAAATATTAGGTAAAAAAACAAACATACCCTTACCTGAGTCTTACCACGTGCGGGACTTAACAAGCCTCGTAACACACGTCGTTGGTGGATTTTTTTTTATTACTGTGGGTCATTTGCCAACCTTAAAAGTTTCAATTTTTTGTTTTTTTTAATATTCAAACTTTTTTTTTTATTGACGTATACTTCTTTCAATCTTTTGACCATAATAGGGTTGGACCCTGCATTACAACAAGAAATTTTATATTTTATAGTGTTATTTAAATGACCCAACTTCAAAAAATAATTGTTGGATCAGCCATTGGCAAGGACCATATACAAAACAAAATGCAAATATATTTATTCTATTAAAAACACTTATTTTATAGAGTAAACTACGATTTTCGTCCTTATGGTTTAGTGTTTATAATGATTTTCGTCCCTGTGGTTTAAAAACTGCTTTTTTCGTCCCTATGGTTTGCATTTCATTACGATTTTCGTCCTTCATATTAACAGAGTTAAAAAGAATCTGTTAAGTTAGGGGTAACAAGGTCTTTTTACCTTTTTTATTTTATATCTAATTGTATTATATATACTATTTTACATGGTTTAGATACACGGTACGAAAAAGTAAAGACTAAAAAGAAAAACCTAACCTAACACCACAAATCCCAAGACACCACCCCAAACCCACCTTCCTCCTTAACCACCTTCACCATTTTCTTTCAAACCACCTGCACATTTTGCAACTATTGGTATACAATTGAACTGACTTTGATGGCATCTACTAAACAACTCATCATCATCTTCACAGCCACTCATGGTTAAAATTGATAACAATATATTATACATTTTTACATTATTAATTTATATAACATATATATATATATACACACACACACACTACACGTGTGTAGAGCGAGTTCATTACCATCTCTGGCGACCAGCTTCATCGACCGTCGACTATTGTCCAGACAATGCCCCTTCCCCTCCATCCGGTGAACACCACCATAAGCTCCATCCGTAGGTGTCCAGACTATTGTCCATTTCCGTCAGCTGTGACCGGTCAGGTGAACTCCCTCCCCTTTTCCTCCTCCTCTCTCCGTATTCGCTGTGATGTCCTCTCTCTGTCAGCTATGACCGGTCGTCTAGCTCTCCGACTTCTCTGTGATGTCACCGTCTTGGCCTCCATTCTCTGCATTGTCGTTCATGTCATCTCCGTCGTCCGATCTTAATTTCAGAAAAGTATCAGATGTATGTCGTTTTATTCTTTTTCTTTCCCTACACATGTAGTGATACATTCTTAGCTAAAATGTATCAGATATATGCCGGGTTATGCTTTCCATAGAACGCATGGTTGCATTTGGCAAAATTCAAGTTTTTCTCCTTCCTGGAGCTCAGATAAACAAACCAAACATTCAAATCCGTCTTTCAAGTACTTTTTTTGAAATCGAATCGAATCATATGATGGGTATGGTTTTGAGGAAGGAGGCATCAAGGCGACGTCGCGAAACAGTGACTCCAAAGTGGAAGCAGATAACAAGGACGAGGAGAAGAAACAAGGCAATGATGGTGGCGATCAAAACTTTTCCGGTGGAATCCATGACAGTTGGATGATCCAATTATCTCTTTCCATTCACCGTTTGCTCCAACCGACTAGTTTACCACGATGTGTATTTATATGTGTGTATTGTGAGTTTTTAAAAAACCTCCGCAGGTTAATCGGCGGCAGGGAAGAAGTATATATGTGGATGTGCAGTGGGTGTGTTGTTTGTTGATGTGTGTGTAGAGGTGAAGGCTGGAAGAGTGGCTGTGGGGAAGGTGAAGGTAGAAGGTTGGCGATGGCCGGTGGACAGTGAGGCGGTGACCGGTCTGGTTTTGGGTCTGATGGGAAGAGACATGTGGGTTAGGGGGAGTGGGTCACTGGGTTGTGGAGTAGGTTAGCTTTTTTTAATAAATATTTTACGGGGTCGTTAGTTGTACACATTTAAAATAAGTTTTCTTCAATAAAATAATAGAAAAAATAAATAAAAGGTCAAATGACTAAAAAGTCCCTGAGTTAACGTATCTTTTTAACAGAATTTGTCTCAGGGACGAAAATCGAAAGTAATTGCAAACCACAGGGACGAAAAAATCAATTTTTAAACCATAGGGACAAAAGTCGTTATAAACACTAAACCACAGGGACGAAAATCGTAGTTTACTCTATTTTATAAATAGATCCTTTTGGAATTGCAACGAAAGAAGATTATTTTTTTCTGATCTTCAGAAAACGAAGTTCTCATAAATTAGTCTAAAAGAGACAATTTCATTAACATAAAAGTCAAGTCCTAAAGTTTTCGTTTCTTAGGGGGAAGACAATTTTAGTAGACACTTCAAAAGAAAGAAACATTAAATCTTTTGGGACTCGTAAAACTATATTTACAAAGCCATATTATCAAAAACTATTTTAAATAAACTGAAAAACTACAATAATTAACATATAAAACCTTGTAAATATATTCATGCTAAAATAACATTTTATTGATTGATTATACAATATTTTGGTGTCGCTAATTAAGTAGTTGATTTTTTAAATCAATTCTCAAAAAGGGGTTTTAAAAGAAATTTTGTAGCAATTCATGTTTCATACATAAAAAATAATATGTTTTCCAAATATTATTATAATGTTTTATAAAACAAAAACCCATATAAAATATTAGTTGACGGATCTAATTAATTTATTTGATTTTTATTTTTGCTTCAAATAAAAATGTGTCTTTGCATTAAGAAAAGAAGAAAACTAACCAATGAGTAAATAAGAAATAAAGTATAAAAGTAAAATGTGAATAAATAGTAATACTAATTTGTAAATGTGTTCAACTTTATTTTAAAGGTTCTAGGTTCGATCATACTTAGTGTAAACGAGTCAAACCAAGTTGAATAGTAGGTTAATCGAGTTGGACTAAAAAAAAATTGGGCTCAAGCTCAACTTGAGTTCAAATTAACTTTTCAATGTAAGGCTCGAACTCGAGGTCGAATATTTTTTGAGTTATCGAGCTCGAGCTTGATGCTCGTTTACGAGTTCGAACTTGCGATCAATTAGCTCGTTTATCAACTTGAGCTCGATAATTTTATATTTTTATTGTATGATTAATTAATATATGACATGTTTGGCTCGAAAAAGGGGTATGCTCGAGTAGCTCAGCTCGATTCGAAAAATTGAATCGATTTTTCGAACGAGCCGAGTCAAACATTAGTGTTATAAAGCTCGGATCATTTAGTTAAACGAGTTCTATTTTGTGTTCGAGAATATCAACTCTGGCTCGAGAAAATTATTAAACTCGAGCTCGAGAATTATTAAGCTCGATCTCGAGCTCGAGCTCGAGTAGCTCGTTAAAAGCTCAGATCGTTTACACCCCTAAACTTTTTTATCAAATTTACGGTAAAAAAAAATCCGATACTGGCCTTCCCAAGCTAATAGCTGATTGGGCTAGCTTGTGTTGCCCATGGGCCATGGCGGCCACCCTCATGGCTTATAGTCAGAGCCGACCCTCGATTGTAGTAGTCTTGCCATGAGATCTCTTGTCAAAATCAGGGTCAAGAATTGAATACTTCGATCATGTTGGGGCTGATCAACTTTTGTATGTTGATGGTGTTGGAATCTAAATGCAAGTCGTGGGAGGAGATGTTCGAAGAGAATGAGAATGAGACGAATGATTCACAAGCTTAATTCGAGCCATAATTTTCCATTGAATTAAGATTAGATCATTGGTATTTACAACCTTGTTACTTTATGAAATTTGACTCACATCAAGTTTTTTTGGGATGAAGATTATAGACATCATCTAATTAAATCATAAGTTTATCTAGGGATGAACACGGTTCGATTCGATTTTTGACCAAAACTGAACCGAAAACTTAACCGTTCGGTTTTTGGTTTTTTTTTGTCCGTTCGGTTTTAAAACCAAATGGTTAAAATGTGTTTGTTTTTGGTTCGGTTTTTAAAAAAATACAAACATTTCATATATGTTTAAAATTAAAATTACGTTTATATATATAATAAAAAATTAAAAACATTTCATAGTAATATATATATAGGGAAAGGTTCAAATGAGAACTTTGGGTTTTTAAAAGAACAAATGACCCATTTTAGACCACATAAGATGTGGGGCCCACAAATAAAAAATCATTTATGATTTTTTAGAAAAAAATCATAAAATCATAAATGATTTTTTATTTGTGGGTCCCATATCATATGCGTTAATTAAATTGGGCCTTCTTTGTTTCTTTAGATTGATAGTGTTCTTGCATGATCCCTCCCCTATATATATATATATATATATATATATATATATAACATACACAAATAATTCTTTTGAACTAATTATTACAATGAGAAGGTGATTGGATTGTATTTTGTTATTTACTTAATTATAATTTGGTAATTGATAAAATAAGATAAAATTGGGAAAAAAAACTAAATTTCAAAGCTTTTATTACTCTTGCTTGCATATTATACAACTCCCCGTGTCACATTATCTTATTCTTCAAAGTATAAACAGACTTCATGCATTCTATTCGTTTAAGCCAACGACCACCCTTGGCCTCTTGAAGAGCTTGGGGAAAACAAAGCGGTTTGCTTCTGGTTGTACTTCAACTTTTGGGCATCTTCTTGGCACAGCTGATATGAGTTCGCAACCACATCCACCGGCAAGCTTCTGATTGCCGACACACGACCGGAGAGGTTTTCCGTTATGGCGTTTTCATTGGTTCTGAATGAGATCCATCTTGCTCCTTCTTCACTCGCCCTCTTAATCGATGCATAGTTCTGTGGGATCACCACAACTTGTCCCTTTCGGAGCTCATCGTTGAACACCGATTCTCCTTCGTTGTTCACGATCTGTACCCTTAGGCTGCCGTGAGTTACGTAGATGAGGTTGTGGGCATTTAACATCCATCGTGGTGACTCAATTGCATTCCGGTAGAGTTCTCCTCTGGCGGCGCTGAGTTGGAGGTGGCGGAGGATGGGGAATTTGTAGTTGTTAAGGTTTGAAAGCCGGCCGGCTTCTGGGTTGACGAAATCGACATGGGAAGGGTTGTCGATGTTCTCTTTTAGCTTTAAACTGCAAATGGTTTCTTCAAAACCATTGCTACGGCCATGTTGTTGTTGTTCTTGTCGGCTTTGTGGTGGTCGGATGATTTGAAGTTGTTGTTTGACTCTAACGATGTGACCCCTTTGGTCTCTTTGTCCTTGAAGCTTCTCGGCGGTCTCTCTGTCCACATTAAATGCATCTGCTAAGAACTCGACATCAAAACCGTTGAAGATGTTGCCGGCGTTGCGGTACAGCTGCTCCTGGCGGCGGCCTGATTGACCCTGACCCTGACCCTGACCCTGACCCTGTTGGTGGTGGCCTGGTTGACCTTGACTTTGACCCTGACCTTGACCTTGTTGGCGTCCTGGTTGCCGCTGTCCCTGACCTTGACCCTGTTGGCTCTGAGCTTGAGTATTTCCAGCGAGGAAGAATCTCTAAAACATTATTGAAACCTCGAATTAGTTCCAAAATTCGAGAATTAACTTAATAATTAATTACTAACAAGTGTAGAAAGAGGTTCAAACAAAAACTTTAGGTATCAAAGAAAACAAGAAAACTTTTTTTCATGTACAAAATCACATATGATTTTGTACTAACATGAAAAAATGGACACGAGCAACTTTTGCCGCGAGTTAAGTCGCGGAAAAAGTCGCATCTAATCATACGTGATTTTGTA
Organism: Silybum marianum; assembly: GCA_036898165.1. Taxonomy (NCBI): domain Eukaryota; kingdom Viridiplantae; phylum Streptophyta; class Magnoliopsida; order Asterales; family Asteraceae; genus Silybum; species Silybum marianum. The sequence goes on from CM072530.1 coordinate 1,979,652, forward strand.
TATGAAAAAAGTTTTCTTTTATCTTAGATAGGTAGCGTTTTCGTTTGAACCTAGTGTATATATGTAAATATACCCTATGGTATTGATCAAGCTGGTTAGCGACGTTCTGAGTGTCGAAGAAGACGACTACAACAAGTTCAGAGTTACCGTCGTTATAAATCCAGTGAGCAGCTCCGGCGGGAATGGCGGCAACATCACCCTCGTTCAAGTTCTGAACCTTTTGATGACTATCTTGGTTCCAACGTTGTTGTTGTTGTTGTTGTTGTTGGGATGAAGAAGATTCGTAGGTTTCTGGACATCCAGGCAACACAACCCCTAGAACACCCTTTCCTGCATGCAAATTAAGATCAACAAACTAATTAAACCCATCGATTTCTTTTAATCTTATATTAGAAGTTAATAAAAGAAAAACTTAACCCGACCTTGTTCGGTGAAGGACAAGAGTGGGGTATTGACGTAGGACGGCAAGAGAAGACCACCAGGTTGAATCCGGTGTCGGATAAACTCAACACCGGCACACTGGAACTGCTGGTTATAGGGTTCCCAGAACTCAGTCACACCAGCTTCAGATTGGATAGTATCGTAAGGCTCGAGAGCGTTGATTCGGTTGATCTGGCACTGGTTTTGCTGGTATTGTTGTTGGCGAGCTAGGGTTCCGGCGGAGAGCAGAAAGAAAGCAAGAAGCAAAGAAGTTTTGATCGCCATTGATGATGGTGTGGCGAATGGAGGTTGTGAGGTGTGTGTTTTATAGTGAAAGAAGGTTGAAGGAGAGAGTGCCATGTAAGAGATTATGGCATGAAAAGAAGAACACATGAAAGTAAGAAGGAATACATGTGGACTGCAGGACAGATGAGTGTTCATGGCCAGAGATATATATATATAAATATATATATATATATATATGATGATGATCATCTTGATAAGAACGATCTGAATGATTGATTAAATGGGTTACGAAAACACGACTCGATACATTTTAGTAAATATAAAAAAACTACGAAGGGTCGTTTATGTAACAGTATCCACCTTATCAATACAATCCGTTTTTGAAAAACAATTAAGGGTTTAATAAATCTCACAAATTGTCAAATTCTGAGTTCTTTTAAACAAGAATCAGATCTTTATTAGATTCCTGATATAATCAATAGGATGATATCTTCACGTTATTGGATTTTGAGCAGTTCCTTTAGACCTGCCAAAATCCAAATAAACGATTTCTCCACAATCTGATCAAGGAGAGAATCTTTACGGAATGGGAAACCATCAAAAATACATTTGTTTCGCTAATACCACAAAATGTAGCAGCGGAAGAAAAAACTATAGAATAAGTAACTTTACAATTGGTTTGTACTTTACATACATTCTATTGTTCATGTAATTTAGAAGTTACAAAAACTTCTTTTTTTGTTTGCGTTCTTAGTTACTTTGAATATGTCTTCGATATTAACGTTCATTAAATAGTCATAATTTAAGTCATCTCATATGCTCATCAATCACGGGTGGGTATAAATATTAGGTTAAAAAACAAATATTCGTACCCTTACGTGCGTCTTACCATGTGGGGGACTTAATAAGATGGCGTTTGGTTCGTTGGAATCTGGCAGAATCTGATGGAATTGGAATGGTCAATTCCATTGACCGAATTTCATTCATGCGTTTGGTTCATTCTTTTAGTTTTGATAAGGAATTCAAATTCCACATATGGTGGAATGTAAATTTCCTTTAATTTTAGCAAGGAATTCCAATTCCTTCGTGTCATCTTTGAAGGAAAAAATCATTATTTGCTAATATTTACTCAATTTCATTTTATCCCATCATGATGATGGATGTCACTACCATCGCCGCCACCGTCACCATCACCACCACTGCCTGTCGCCGCCACGTGGTTACCACTATTGTTGTCATCGTCACCTCCAACACTGCCATTAGCATCGTTACCACTGTCTGCTTCACCAACACAACCACTGTCATCACCACCACATCTACCGCCGCCATCATCACTACCACTATCGTCTTCACCGCTACCTCCAACCTTGCCATCACCATCACCATCGTTACCGTTATCTCCTTCACCCCCACCACCACCGCGTTGCAACAACCACCACCGCCGCCACCATTGCCGCCGCCACTACCGCTGCCACCATTACTAATGTTGTCATCGTTGCCTCCAACACTGCCATTACATCGTTATCACTGTCTCCTTCACCAACACAACCACAATTGTTACTACCCCATCCACCACCACTACCGCCACCACTGTCATCACCATCGTCGCCCCACCGCCACCGCTACCGCCGCCGCCGCCACCACCACTGCCGCCACCACTACCACCACCGCCGCCACCACCGCCGCCGCCATTACCGCCAACACTACCGCCTCCACCCCACCACTAGTATTATATCCAACGAACAAGCCTACATATTCAAATTCCTTGAACAGATTCCATTCTAAATCCTGCCAACCAAACACATGGTCAAACATGATTAAATTAAATTCCAATTCCTTCATATTCCAATTCCTTTGACAGATTCCAATTATAACATATGTCATTCTGTGAACCAAACGCCACCTAAGTCTCATTTAACACACGCTGGCGGTATCCATAAAGTTTCAATTTTTTTTATTTTTTAACATTAAAACTTAGTTTTTCTTATTTGATATATATCTTTTTTTTACCCTAACATAATAGGGTTGGTTGGACCTTATATCGTGTTATTTAATTAAATCCCGGCCCCAACTTCAAACATTTCTGATTGGATCCACCATTGGCAAAGACCATATACAAATATATTTATTTTATAAAAAAACACTTATTCTATAAATAGATCTTCTTAAAGTTGCAACGAAAGAATACTACTTTCCCGCCGTTCTTCATGGTGGAGGAGAACGAAAACGAAGTTATCATTAATTAATCTAAAAGAAAGAATTTCATTAACATCAAGGGTCGAGCCTTAAGGTTTTTGTTTCTCATGGTGAAGACACTTTAAAAGGAAACACTAATTAATTTTTCGATAGTTGTAGAACTATATTTACAAAAAAGCAGGAAGAGTATTGTCCAAAACAATTTAAAGTAAAACTATATTTAACATATAGTAGAACTTAATAATATCTTTATTGATTGCTTATACAATATTTCGGTGTGGCTAAGTAGTAGATTTTTGAAATCAATTCTCAAAAAAAGGTTTTAAGAAGTCATTTTGTAGCAATTCATGCATGTCTCGTACATAAAAAATAATAAGTTCTTCAAATATTATCATGAGGTTTTATAAAACAAAAATCCACATAAAATAATATATAGTTGAAATATCTAGTAGTTAATTTATTTGGTTTTTATTTTTGCTTCAAATAAAAATGTGTTTTTGCATCAATAAGAGAAAACTAACCAGACAATTATAATTAATTGGTAAATATGTTCAACTCTATTATTAAGATCCTAGCTTCGATCCTACTCAGTGTAGCTTTTCTATTAAATTTACGGTAAAAAAATCTAGTAGTAGCCTTCCCAATTAATAGCTGACTGGGTCAGTGATGCATCAGGGGCTAGCTTGTGTGCCTATGGCGGTCACCCTCATGGCTTATAGTGGTCGGCCCTCGATTAAGGTAGTCTTGTCATGAGATATCCAGTCTGAATTGAGGTCAAGAATTGAATGCTCTGATCGTGTTGGGGGTGATCGACTTTTTGGGAATTTGTGTACGTTGATGGTGTCGGAATCTAAATGCATGTTGTGGGAGGAGATGTCCGGTGAGAATGAGGATTAGACAAATGATTCATGAGCTTAATTCGAACCATAATTTTCCTTTGAATTAGGATTAGTTCATTGGTAGTTATAATCTTGGTACTTTATGAAATTTGACTCGCATGAAGGTTTTTTTTTCCGATGAAGATATTGTAGGAAGATCATCTAATTAAATCATAAACCCACCTCTAATTTTCCGACCCGAGCTCTATTTGGTCAAAACGGTGGTCTTAACAATGACGAGTTCTACCAAGTGATCAAGGCTCGTGGTCCAAAGTCTTAAAGACGATGTTGTGGCTGAATACTAAATCATAAACCCACCTCTAATCTTCCGACCCGAGCTTTATTTGGTCAAAACGGTGGTCTTAACAATGATCGAGTTCTACCAAGTGATCAAGGCCCGTGGTCCAAAGTCTTAAAGACGATGTTGTGGCTGAATACGAAAGGTATATCCTTTGACGATCTTATGCTTAAGCAGATTGGAGATGGCAATAGCACCCTATTTTGGTATGATAATTGGAAAGGTGATGGTAAACTAAAAGATCAATATCCTAGACTTTTTTCTCCTGACAATGATAACCTGGCGCTATGGGAGAAGGAGGGTTCAAATGGGAATGGCGTAGAGAAATCCAAAATGGAAGAGAAGTCATGCAACTGGCTAGGAATCTGGAAAGTATCTACCTAAATTCCTTGGGTGATAAATGGAGATGGAGACTTTCCGGCGATGGAGATTTTTCTATCAAAGTTACGAGAGAAAAATTTGAGTTTAGATGTTTGGGAATGGTGACATCACAACTAGATGGAACAAATTAGTTCCATCCAAAATTAACATCTTTTGTTGGAGGGCGTTACAAGGTCGAATCTCTGTCAAAGTAAGGCTGGCGGACATGGGTGTAGACCTCGACAATACCCTATGTTCGTTATGTAAGCAAGATGTCGAGACGGTCGATCATATTCTTTTCTCGTGCGGTGTTGCTGTTGCGGTATGGAGAAGACTGGAAGGTTGGTGACAGTTTCTTTTCTCCTTTTACCGTTCCTTTGGAACGACTTTGGAAGGACTAGAGACGGCCCACATCTCTCTACTTATACCTAATTGCTTGGAGCCTATTATGTTCATTACTTGTTACTCTATTTGAAGATTCCGAAATAAAGTTGCTTTAAAAAATTTAGGCTTGCTTGGAGACTATTATGTTCATTACTTGTTACTTTATTTGAAGATTCTGAAATGGCTATTATGTTCATTACTTGTTACTTTATTTGAAGATTCTGAAATAAAGTTGCTTTCGAAAACTCAGCGCCTAAAATAGAGGATCTTATTGATTCAATTATTGATAACTCTTTTAAATAGATGGTGTATATATAGGAATAAGGCAAGTTTGAAAGACGTTTTTATTTGGAGAACTTCTTTTAAGTCTTTGTAATTCTTCTGCTAGTACTTAATAATTTTTTTTTAATGCACCGTTGTTTCCAAAAAAGAATATTTTAACATGATGGTGGTGGATAACGGTAGTTGACCGCCAAACTAATTCATAGTTTTTCGAAAATTAAAAATACACATACAAAAATAGTTATGTTAAACTAATTTATACAATGAAGGTAATTGGATTGTATTTTGTTATTACTTAATTATAATTTGGGATTGATAACAATTTAATTTAGTTATTAAAGTTGGGAAGAAAAACTAAAATTTAAAACTTTTATTACTCATGTTTGCATATTGTACAACTCTCTTATGTTACATTAGATCTTATTCTTCAAACCCATAAAAGACTCCATGCATTCACTTCCTCTTCATTTAAGCCGACGACCACCAGCCCTGGCTTTTTGACGAGCTTGGGGAAAACAAAGCGGTTTGCTTCTGGTTGTACTTCAACTTCTCAGCATCTTCTCGAGATACCTGATAAGCGTTGGCAACCACATCCACCGGCAAGCTTCTGATCGCCGACACACGACCGGAGAGATTTTCCGTTATGGCGTTTTCATTGGTTCTGAATGAGATCCATCTTGCTCCTTCTTCACTCGCCCTCTTGATCGATGCATAGTTCTGTGGGATCACCACCACTTGTCCCTTTCGGAGCTCATCGTTGAACACCGATTCTCCTTCATTGTTAACGATCTGTACCCTTAGGCTGCCGTGAGTTACGTAGATGAGGTTGTGGGCGTTTAACATCCATCGTGGTGACTCGATTGCATTCCGGTAGAGTTCTCCTCTGGCGGCGCTGAGTTGGAGGTGGCGGAGGATGGGGAATTTGTAGTTGTTGAGGTTTGAAAGCCGGCCGGCTTCTGGGTTGACGAAATCAACATGGGAAGGATTGTCGATGTTCTCTTTTAGCTTTAAACTGCAAATGGTTTCTTCAAAACCATTGCTACGGCCATGTTGTTGTTGTTCTTGTCGGCTTTGTGGTGGTCGGATGATCTGAAGTTGTTGTTCGACTCTAACGATGTGACCCCTTTGGTCTCTTTGTCCCTGAAGCCTCTCGGCAGTCTCTCTGTCCACATTAAATGCTTCTACTAAGAACTCGACGTCGAAACCGTTGAAGATGTTGCCGGCGTTGCTGTACGGATGCTCCTGGTGGCGGCCTGGTTGCCCCTGACCCTTTTCTTGTTGGTGTTGGCCTTGACTTTGACCCTGACCTTGACTTTGACCCTGACCTTGACCTTGTTGGCGTCCTGGTTGCCGCTGTCCCTGACCTTGACCCTGTTGGCTCTGAGCTTGAGGATTTCCAGCGAGGTAGAATCTCTGAAACATTATTGAAACGTCGAATCTTTTAGTTCTAAATTTAGCAATTAACTTAATAATTAATTAATTATGTATATATATATATATGTGTGTGGAATTATACCCTATGGTATTGATCAAGCTGGTTAGCCACGTTCTGAGTGTCGAAGAAGACGACTACAATAAGTTCAGAGTTACCGTCATTATATATCCAGTGAGCAGCTCCGGCGGGAATGGCGGCAACATCACCCTCGTTCAAGTTCTGAACCTTTTGATGACTATCTTGGTTCAATGATGATCCTCTACGTTGTTTGCTGGGATCGGAGAACTGTTGTTGTTGTTGGGAGGAAGATGATTCGTAGGTTTCTGGACATCCAGGCAACACAACCCCTAGAACACCCTTACCTGCATGCAAATTAAGATCAACAAACTTATTAAAATCCATCGATCGATTTCTTTTAATCTTGAATTGGAAGTAAATAATAAAAGAAAAACTAAATCCGAACCTTGTTCAGTGAAGGACAAGAGTGGGGTGTTGATATAGGACGGCAAGAGAAGACCACCAGGTTGAATCCGGTGTCGGATAAACTCAACACCGGCACATTGGAACTGCTGGTTATTGGGTTCCCAGAACTCAGTCACACCAGCTTCAGCTTGGATAGTATCGTAAGGCTCAAGAGCATTGATTCTGTTAATCTGGCACTGGTTTTGCTGGTATTGTTGTTGGCGAGCTAGGGTTCCGGCGGAGAGCAGAAAGAAAGCAAGAAGCAAAGAAGCTTTGATCGCCATTGATGATGGTGTGGCGAATGGAGGTTGTGAGGTGTGTGTTTTATAGTGAAAGAAGGTTGAAGGAGAGAGTGCCATGTAAGAGATTATGGCATGAAAAGAAGAACACATGGAAGTAAGAAAGAATACATGTGTACAGATGAGTAGTGAGTGTTCATGCATACCACAGTTACAAGTGTGTTTGTATCGATGTGCATGATGATGACGATAAGAATAAACCCGAACGATGATCCACATATGGTATGGAGTATGAAAACGCGACTCGATTCGTTTTTATAAATTATAAAACTAATATAATAAAACTATTGATATTAATTTATGTGTATATCTTATCCTTTTAATCTTATTTTTTAATTATATTTATATCTATACTATATTATAAAGTATTTGACAAAAATTCTTAAAAACTACATTTTATGTATGTAATACTGATTATTAATACATATTACTTAAAATTCAAGATTTGAAGTGATTATGCATGAGTACAATTTATTAAAACTTTATTTTTGAATTCGTGTATGTAACTAACTACATATAAGCATAATCAAATAAAAGATAAACATTTTATTTTAGATATAAAAATCATAAAATATAGTCAGGATAATTATTGAGTTCTAACATAATATTTAGTTATTATTTTTATAAAAAATATATTATTAAATCAAATATATTACTTTATTATTAAACCTAAATTAAAATATAATAAAAAAATCGAATCAAAGAAAATACATAAAAAATGAGAACTTTTAAATGAAAACATTAAAAATCGATCGTTTTCTCAAAACCACATAAAACCATTACAACTTCGATAGAGATAAAATAAAACATTAAAATCGAGATGTATCTCGCTGCATTGCGCGAGTACCCTTCTAGTTATATTATTAAATATTTTACATAAATTCTTAAAAACTAATTTTTTATATATCAAGTAGTTTTTGTTGATACATATTACCTAAAATTCCTAGATTACAATGAAATTAAAGTTTTATTTTTAAATTCGTGTAGCTAATCGCAAACAAACATAATTAAATACAAAATAAACATTTCAGTCTAAATATCAAAAATATAAAATATAATTAAGATAATCAAAGTTTTAACAAATATTTTGATTATATCTTTATAAAGAAAATATAACCGAAAACGAATTATTTCGTTATTAAGATAAATTAAATTATAAAAAAAATTGAATCAAACAAATTACAGGGAAAATTGAGAACTTTAAATAGTTAATTTAATATTAATATTGATATATGTTTTTCAAAGTTATATTTTATTCAAAAATAAAAACATATCGTTTTATTAAAACCACATAAAATCGTGTTATGACATCGACAGATACAACAAATAAAACAAAACATCAAAATCAAGATGTATGACTTGAGCCGCATTGCGCGAGTACCATTTTAGAGTGTGTGTGTGTGTGTGTGTGTATATATATATGTGTGTGTGTGTGTGTGTATATATATATGTGTGTGTGTGTATTGGGGTTGTTTGGTTTAATTGATAAGTAATTATTTTACAATATTGATCATGTGTTGTATTTTAACATGTTTGATGAGATAAAGTTGATGGTATAAAGTTGCAAAAGAAATAATCTGGGTCGGTTCTCGATGGTCTTTTTGAGACCCACCGGAGAATTAAAAGTGTCATCGTTAATCGGTCATGAACCTACGAATACAATTACAAGAAACCGAATAACTAATCAAATGTCCAAAGAAATGTGACGACAAACAATCAACGATCGGAACAAAATAAACAGATTTGAAACATGACATGTATCTCGATAACATAAGTATACAGAATGCAAGCTAAACAACGCAAACATACATCATATGGTTTACAAACTTATGGTTGTGTATATCCAAACAGAAAAACCTAAGTTAACGATCTATATTATCACAGTTATTAGAGGTTATAACCAAATACATACCAATGGTTACTTAGAATTTGGAAAGAGGATAACAAATTAACCAAAATGCACTATTTGATTTCCAACTGTTTGTTTTAATAATCAAATATGACCTAATCCTACATAAAATAGTTGTCATCTTATTTTCTAACGATTTAAGCAGGGAGAGCCCAAACCAAAAGATATGAACGGTAATTCTAATTATGCCCCTTGATAATAGATTTCATAAGGGGTCTCTTTTTAACCACCATAAGCGGCTTTTGGCTTAGATTTCTGAGTGTTTCTTTTTAGCTTAAATTTCTGAGTGTTTCTTTTTAGCTGGGCTTAAAACTTGTAAGCCAGTGAATTTTCACTCTTTTCTAGTTGTAGATTTCTTGTCATCCTATATTTCCACGGATAGGATCAACGAAATGACTGAACGAATCTGCCAGTGCTCTGTTGTGTGTACGGTGAATGTGACTTTTGGATATATATTATTTAGTGCACATTTTTACTCATTAAACTCCAAACAATAGCTATAATCTACACGTATCTACGTATTTGACATCAAAACTAGCGTCTAGCACTTTCCACAAGAACCACAAGAATTATGAATTTGTAAAAGTCATTTAGGTATTCCTTTTGAAAGATAGTTGAAGACTGAAGAGTATGAAATATGGTAAAAGGTGATTGTAATATTTTGGTAGTTTACTTACAGCTTAATGAGCTTAATAGTTTGGACGACATATTAGCTTAGTCATATATGAGTGTTTCTTTACGACTATTCTTTAGTCGTAATGCTATTAAGCCAAGATGGGCATATGGAATAAGATGGGCATATGGAATAAGCCAGGGCCCTCATTTGTCTCCATTAAGCCACCTCTCGGGTTTTAAAGAACGGAAACGAGCCTCGAGGCGTTTTCCTCTTAGGCACGTGAGGCGTAAGCCTCGAGGCGGTCGAGACGTAAGCCCCAACAAATAGAACAACAAAATTCATAACGCTTAACAAAAAAAACATAATTTCATATTTAAAGCAACAATTCTATAAACCCACTTATTACAAGTCTTGACAGGGGAATTTTGTACTTGATCCATGTTCACAAAAGAGGGAAATTTGTAGTTGATCCATGTTCCAGAAAAAGAGTTAAATTATTTAGGGTGCGTTTGGTTCTTGAAATTTTTTCAGTTTTCTAGCAAAAAGAAAATGAAAATTTAGAAAACCTGTTTGTTTCATTCAATTTTCAAAAAGTTTCCAAGAAAACAAAAAAAATTCATTTTCTAAAATCCTATCTAATTTAGAAAACTAGTTTTAATAATTTTCCAAATTTTTGTTTTCTGAACTTTTCATTTCACGACTTCATACTTTCATTCCAAATCCTAAATCCCAGTCTCCCAAATCCCAATATAGCATCGTCGGCTCGTCGCATCCCCCTCCCCTCACAACCATCGAACAACCTTCGCATCCCCCCTCCCCGACCGTCGACCACCCGTCGTCGGCACTCGGCACCCGTCGTCGGCGTCGACCACCCGTCCGTCGCGTTTTCTAATTTTCTAAAAATGGAAAATGAAAACTCCACCATTTCAACCAAACACGTTTTCTAAAATTTTCATAGAAAACTGAGAATGAAAACAGTTTTTCGGAACCAAATGCACCCTTAATCGTCAAAGTCGTTATTTTGTTCTCTTGAAAACAACTTTTCTACTCTTTTGGGATATAGAAAAAGATATGCATATATCGTATCCTGAACCTTATTTTTAGGTAGCGTATACTCGGTACATTTGAGTATATACTTAAAGGTATGTCATTGAAGGGTTTTTCTTGACTAGTGTCCCTATAACAAGATATTTGTCTAACCATTAAGTTTGTTGTATGGGTTTTGGGAAATTGACTAAATTCTCAACTAAGTTTACTTTTCATTTTTTAAACCAAATTCTCATCAAGTCTATTTTCATATTAAAGAAAGAGTAAGTTACATTTTTCGTCCCTATGGTTTATAATTATTTACCATTATAATCCTTTATACTTAAAGGTACGAATCAGTCCGACAACAATAAATCACAAACGAAAATCGTAATTTAGTCTAAGAAAAAATAAAGAAAATATCAAAGAAGGATCCATGAAGATCCTTAAGCAAATTAGTGGTCTGCAATCATCCTAATAACCACCAAAACCTGTGGCTGGAGGGAGACGAAGCCTTCGATCTGCACAACCAGAGGAGAAGCTGCCGCCATTAGAGGTATACTCCATTACAGTTTTCGTATTCTTCACGTTCTATGAATCAAATCCATCTGTTACTGCATCCATCATTTTAATCTCTGTTTCCCGACGGAAACGAAGTTTATACAAACCCTAAAAATTGGATTAATAAGATGACGATCGATTCCTCTTTTCAGAGAATGTCAATGCTCGACTTTTACTTTTGCAGTTTACGTTTATTCACAAGTATCGATTTCTAACGAAAATCGATAATTGGAAGTAGTTTTGATTTGGGAAATCATGGAATTTGTGTGCGATATTAGTATCAATTTGCTATTGTTTATGGTTCTGGCGATAACCCTACCATCATCAACTCGAAATTTGAATAAATTAAATCAATTTGAGGTTCAGAATTAGGTTTTTTTCTTTCTTCTTCTTTTCCTTCCAGATTCAATGGAGAAGAGAACACCAGATTTTCTTACCAGATTATTCAGAAGAACCCCTCAAAACTCTGAATTCGGTGATACAAGAGATGATACCAGGTTTAATGGTTGGGATTCATCTTCTGGTTCTAGTATTTCTGAAGCAAAAACCAATGGATGGTTGGATGAGCCACCTGAGAACGATTATAATGGCTGGGGATCGGTTTCATACCGAAATCTTGTACTCCAGAAGCAACTAACAATGGATGGGGCTCGGGATCAGGGTCTGGCGGCAGAGGGCGGAGTTCAGCTGGTAGAAGTGGCGGATGGATGGATGAGTTGCCTGAATGCGATAATAACGGGTGGGATCTCCCTGAATCTGAAGCTACTAACAATGGATGGGTGTGCGAGAAGCCTAAAGATGAGTACAACGGATGGGGCTCGGGATCAGGGTCTGGCGGCAATGGGCGGAGTTCAGCTGATAGGAGCGGTGGATGGATGGGTGAGCTGCCTGAAGGCAATTATAACGGGTGGGATGCACCTGAATCCAATCCCATTAACCAGCATGCCGAAATTGATGTGAATTCTCTTCCCATTGCAAAATCGACACCATTAAAGGTCGAAACTTGGGCTCCTTCAGCTCCACCAATTCCTGATGGTGGTTTCAGTGAAAACCCTGCCGCCAAAGAAGGCGGCAATGGCGGTGCATTGTGTGTGGTATGTTGGGAAGCTCCGATTGAAGGAGCTTGTGTACCTTGTGGACATATGGCTAGTTGTATGGCATGTTTACATGAGATAGAATCAAGAAACGGAACTTGCCCTATTTGTCGATCAAAGATTGATAAGGTTATAAGGATCTACGCAATCTCAACCAAATAAAGGCCACATCTTTAGGGGGGTTTTCTGACTGCTATCTTTAGGGGGCCATAGGATCAGTGGAGGTACGTGCAAGCTGATCTGGACACCCATGGTTACCAAAAACAAAAAAAAGAACATTTGGGATACTTCTTGTTGTGTTCATCCAACATTATGATCATGGAAAACAAATACATACATCTAAATTGGTCCTACAGGTATTCTTGCATTTGTATACTATCATCCATTTTTGTATATATGCAATCTGTTATTGGGTATAATTTTTGTATAAATGTTCTTTTGTTGAATGAATTTGGTTAAAATGGTTGTGGTATCCAAGTGTTGCCCAAAATTCATATACCCAGATGGAGATTGCAGGTTAAAGCTTATTACTTTGTAGGTTTATTAGAGATCTCTTTATGTTATGGGTGAATATACAAAGATGGTATACTCATTATGAATATATAAACTAAATGGTATTGGAATAGTTAATACTACACTTTAGTTCAGAAGCGTCCTAAAAAAACTTGTTAAAACACATGAAAGCTTCCTATAAACTTAAGATATGACACTTTTTGGTCTGGTCCTATAAATTTAGTCCTATAAGGTATCTTTTTAGAAAGCTTCTTGATTTTAGGCAATCTATAAAATCAATTTTGTTGTAGCGTATTGAAAGGAACACTACAAAACAAATGACTTTTACCCACAAAAATTACCCGTGGAAATTTTCGTAACTGATTACTCACGGATTACCCAAAAAATACCAATGGTTCGGTAAAATTCGATTTTTTTCGAGGAAATACCAACGGATCACCCAGGTAATCTATGGGTAATCTGTCACTGATTTGAATTACCCGCCAACAATTTACCCACCAACTTTTATGACAGTTTTATGAGGAATCACCCATTACCGACAGATTTCCTAGGAAAAAGGCCGTAGACAAAAGTCTTTTGTTTAGTGTTTAGTAGTGGAACTAGGAAGGGGTAATCTAGATTTCCCACCACCGATGGGTCATATAAATTACATAATCGGGTTTTAAATCCAAGGGTGAGCCCATGCCCATGCTTCAGACAACGTGGCCCATTGAGGCCCAATAGAACCAGTTGAGACCAAGAAAACCGTAACTAACTCAAGAAAACTCATTTTTCCTCCTCATAGGTTATCAGTTCGACTCCTTCCAAGGCCACCAAAGATTTCCTAGTTGTTCTTCTGGGTCCCATGGCCTATGGGATTAGTCGAAGTATGTGCACCCAGAAAAGTTATCAACAAAAATTAGATTCATTCTAGGTTGATCTTTATTTTATAGCGTTCTTTCAAACTGAGTAGCTCGTATACAATGGGATGAATCGCTAAAAGTTTAAAGCTTTGAGATAAATATTCTTGCATTGTGACGATGGAGAAGGGTGAATGGTCTTACATTGATTAGTTTGATGTAAATGAATAATGTTTCATTAAGTTTGAAGGACTAATTTAATCTTCAAAAAATTATCACATAAAACAGTGTAAATGAATAATGTTACATCAAGTTTGATACTTTAGTGTTCATTACACTTTTATATTGTCAATCATAATGTCTTCTTTAAGAAAAAGCAGTGCAAAAAATACGTTAAATTAGCGTTTATTGAAGATATTTAAAAGTAAAATCTATTACACAAAAGACTCTTGGGAATGTTATGATCCATTTAAACTCGATATGACCAGGTCCATTATAACTGCAAAGACCTCTAAAATGACTCACTATTATCAAATATGACAAATTAAGACCTAGGCGTTGGGTTTCGGTGAGAAACTGAGAAGGGTAAGAAGGATCTCCACCCTTGGATCAACCCTAATTAAAGAGATCCACGTGATCAACACGAATGAGAATCACTTGATCAATCCTAATTAAGAGTCAAAATTTGTTCTTACACTTCTCATATTAACTCCTATTGTCACACGATCCTTCGTCTTAAGACCCAATATTACAGTTCCCATAGAAATACATTATACATACATAATTACTCATAGACTCGTAATTATTTACAAACGCGTTAAATTGTACAAACTTACAAAACATTTTTCATGTATTGTTTCACATATGAAACAACACATGTAAAAATGCAATGTATATTCCGTGATGTTTCACATATGAAACATTCATGATTGTTTTATATATGAAAAAGAAGTCCTTAACATTTTGCATATTAAAAAACACTGTATAAACACTTCACTTTCACACGTGTTGTTTCATAAATAAAATTATATATGAAAACCGGTTTGTAAGTTTATATCAATATTTAGTTAGTAAAAGAAGGAGATTCTACATTCATATACACATACATATGTGATGCATATATGTATGTGATTTTAAGTAATTTTTTAGTTTTTTTGTAACATTTGTGAGCAATCATATACATACATACATTATATTATATATGTGTGTGTGTGTGAGAGAGAGAGAGAGAATGTATGTATATGTATACGTCCATTCGTATATATTTCTATAAATAAATACTAGTAACAGATTATCGATGGATTTAAAAAACCTTAATATAATTCAAAATAAAGTATGTCACTAATCAGTTAGTAATAAGCATTATTTCCTGATGGCTTACCGCAAACCTATACAAAAATAGAAATCATAAAAAATAAATCCTAACAAACAGAACCCCAAAGGTTAATAGGTCATCATTCCATTGATGGCGACATATCATTGATGTATTTTCTTTAATTCTTTGCAATTTACGTATCCAACGCTATATACTCTGTCAGAATTCACATAATTAATTATCGATTAAAAACACATGCACGTATTACCGATCAGTAAATATCTGTTTTTCAAGTGTTATATTGAAAAGCATGTGGTTTGGTATGTCTAAATATTGAAATTTGACAGTGTCTTGATTATTGTAGCTTTATGATGACCAAATGGATAATTAATGAATTTGGAAGCAGCCTCATTCCAGTTGTCTAATTAACCTTCCCTTAATTCACTTTTGGCTAATTCAACATAATATCTATATTGATTAATTTAACTCCCCTTAAATACTTGTCTTTTACTATATCAAACTTCTCCATATATAGACACATTCTTGATTCTTTTGTCAATCATTTAATTAGTATAAAATACAAACTTTGATTAGTTTTCGTCTTCTTTATATATTGATATGACAATTTTTTAATTATCTTATTTACTTTATTTAAATTTTCTTTCTTTATCTTAGTCACTTTTTGTTTTCACCTATGAATTTTGATAATCTTTTTGGAACAATCAGTGTTTATATACGCAGTGGCGGATCCAGAAACTTTTATTATAAGGGGAGGGGCACATTCGAATGATTCATACCAACCAAAGCGGTTTCAGGTTATCCGTTTCGGCCTAAACGGTTCGGTGAACCGGATAAAAATAACTTATTCAGTTTGATTTTCGGTTAATTTTTTACTATTTTGGTTAAACCGAGACATCATATTACTATTTATATATTTTTCTGTTCCATTTAAATTTAAAGAAAATGAACACATTACACAATAATACAAAAATTTGATTGATCCATAATGAACCTGATATCTAGAGAAATAAAGCATTAAATCAAAATATGAAAGGCAGATTCAATTTCAGGAGAGCTTGTGAGACAGGACGGCGGGTGCGAGACTAAAAATCTGAAAATCGATTTCAAAATCGCTCTCGTTTTGTTTGATGTTCGTTTGGAGACTGAAAATCTGAAATAGCCAAATCATCCAACTCTAAATGCCTAAATAGATTATTACCAAAAATCTTAGAGCATCTACAATGGAGGTTCTTTTACAGGTTCTTGTTGAAGTTTTTACAAAACCTCCATTGTAGGACATAGGTTCTTGTCTATTCACAAGTTCCTACAGGCACCCAGGTGCTTGAAGAAGAACTCGGGTTCTTGTAAAACATTTCGTTTTTATTATTTATTATTTTTATTGTTTTATTAATTGTTTTATTATATTTTAATAAGTTTATAAAACATAGAAGTAAATATTCATTAAAAAGATATATAAAATAAATATTATAAAACACATTTTTTAATTTTTAATTTTTTTTAATATTCTTTTTTTTAAATTTGTATACACACTTTTTGGTTATTTTATTATATTATTCTATTTAGATTATATATATATATATAATTAATTTATAAATGTAAATTAATATTTATAAATATATTTTCTATCTTAAAAAAATACATCAATTGTTAACAATTTAATTATATATATAAATTTATATAATAATCTATAAATAAAATAAAATTTTATAAATTCAAAATAAGGAAAGTGAGATTTTTGTAAGAACTTTCATTGTAGGGTTTTATGGAGATTTTTGCTTTGTTGAGGTGACAATGATGTGACAAAAAAAATGGTAATTGAGGTTGTTAAAGATTTCACCACTATAGATGCTCTTAATGAACCGTCTAAACTAAAAAGGAAATCAAACGTAATTAGGGGTTGTTAGCATCACCATGTTGGGGTCCCAATAGGATAGCATATTTTAAGATATAAAAAGTCAAGTCATCTTGGGTGATTAGTTGGGGGTTGTGACCTCCTGTTAAGAGCATCTCCAATGGTAAAGTCATTAATGATTTATTGAAATGTTAAAAGTTTTTCAACAAGATTTTTTGGCATCGGATAAAATGGCTTTTTGGTAAAGCTTTTTTGTAAAGCTTTTCATGCACCAATCTTTTGAAGCAAACTTTTTTGTAATTTGTGTCTCTCAAATTCTCTTTCTTATAACTCTTTTAAAGACTTTTTAGCATTGAATGAAATTTATAAATAATTTTTTGGATGAAATAAATAGGTAGAAAAAGTCATTGAAAGACTTAACCATTGTGGATGCTCTAACAATACCCCCATCCGTCCCTACACAAAACAACATTATGAATTTACATAAAAATCATTTTTTATCTATGAATCTATAACAAAAATCATTATTTCATCTATGAACTTTACAGTTTCACGTGTGAACTTTGGTAAAAAAAAAAGTCGGGACAATCAAAACTCATAGATAAAATAACACCATGAACTTTAAACAAACACTATATATAAAACAAACATGATTATCTTTCAAAAATAAAACATGATTATTATCTTCCAAAAATAAAAACAATTTGTTCAGAACACTACTAGAAAAGGGGTATTGGCGACGACTCTAATATGTCACTAGTTAGCGACAAATCTGCAACCCATAGACCACAAATGCAATTTGTTGCAGATCTGTCGCTAATTAGCGACGGATTAGTGACAAATATAGGTTGTGGTCTATCCGTCGCTACCCTCGGCAGGCATACCCCGGAACCAATTCATCTCATCGGCCCGCTTTGCTAATCCGTGGACCGAATGAAACTATCCATGGAATCGTGCGCCGTGTGAAACATAGGTCTATTAGTGACAGACCAACCACATACGTGGTATTTCTTTTTAATCCATTGCTAAAAAGCCCTAGCAAATTCGTCGCTAATATGATTTGTCATTAATCCGTCTTCCTTTCCGTTGCTGAATAGTCACTAAAATGGGCCATCGCTAATCCGTCATTGTTATTCGTCGTTGAAGTCGTTCGTCACTAATCTGTCACTGAATTTCGTCGCTGGTAATATCGCCCATGACCTTTTGGCCCATAAACTATCCGTGACGAATAGCAACGACTTGATCCGTCACTGATAGGTCCCAAATTTGTAGTGGAAATTGTTCTTCATTTAATTTAATTTAGTTTCTTTTATTTTTCATCATTTTATAACTTTCCATTGGTTCTCAAAGATCTAATGAAAAAGGCAAATATGTGGTGAAAGCATGAACAAATTATTTATATATATGTAAATCATTTATAAAAGATCTTTTTACGTGTATATCATATGAATTCTTCTCACAATTTAAAGAACTATTAAAAGAAGATACCAGAGATGTCCACGAAAAAGGCAAATATGTTGTGGAAGTACGAACAAATTATTACATGTAAATTATTTGTAAAAGAAAACATGAGTTCACGTATGAATCTTTATATGTGAATAATTGGTGAAAAGATACACACACACACATATGTTGTATAGGAGAGGTTTCAATTGCAAACCTGACAATTTAAACAAACTTTGCAAACCAATTTTTACCGTCCATCTAGTCTAATGAATATTTGATTTCTTAATTCAAAGTCATGATCATAATTAATGAACATATCATTTCCCATGTATATTTCAACCATAATTAACGAATTATAATAATTGTTCATAAATATCTCAATTGTTTTATAATATAATGGTTTGCAAAGTTTATTTAAATTATTAGGTATATATAGAGGAAAGTTC
Organism: Silybum marianum; assembly: GCA_036898165.1. NCBI lineage: Eukaryota > Viridiplantae > Streptophyta > Magnoliopsida > Asterales > Asteraceae > Silybum > Silybum marianum. Next base: position 1,998,550 of record CM072530.1, read on the forward strand.
AAATGAGAAATCAAATTTGATTGTAAACGCGAGGACAAATAAGAGCGCCACACGTGTCTGAATGTAAATTATTCACACTGAATAATCAAAGAAATATTTATATTCAGTCTGAATATTTCTTTGATTACAGACTGAATGGACACGTGTTGCACTCTCATTTGTCCTTACGTTCACAACCAAATTTCAGTTCTCATTTGAACCCGCCCCTATATATACACACACACATACATACGGATATGAGTTTACACTATTTTTGGGTTTATAATTTTTTAAGTTCTCGACCCTTTTTTTACTTTGAATCTTCCTCTACATATAAAATTCACATCTCTTAGATCATCTACGGTCACAATGTCAATAAGATCAACTACAAAAACAAATTAGTTTTACCCACAAAATCCGTCCAGGGAAATTTCCTCTCATTGATTGCCAACGGATTATCCATAAAATACTAACGGTTCGATAAAATCCGATCATGTTTTTCGAGAAAATACCGATGGATCACCTAGATAATCTATAGGTAATCTGTCATTGATTTGAATTACTCACTAACGATTTACCCACTAACTTTTGCGACGAACCACCCTTTAACGACATATTTCCCAGAAAAACTCGGTAGGTAAAAGTTTTTTATTTACTAGTGGTCCATCTTCGATGGTAACACATATGCTACACCATCAATGACAACTCGTGTTAATCTTTCATATTGTACTTCAACATATGATGTGATCCTCGATTCAATTCACTACTAGAAAATTGAGTATTTTCAACGGAAAATGTCGTTGAAAATTTTCTACGAATTTTAAAGTGATTATTGATAAAACATAATTTTTCTACGAATTTTCAACGAATTTCCGTTGAAAATCTCTCAAAAATGCATTTTCAACCAAAAACTTTTTGACGAGAGATTCCGTTGAAATTTTTTTGGTTGAAAATGCATATACGTTTGTGAGAGATTTTCAACGGAAATTCGTTGAAAATTCGTAGAAAATTTATGTTCTATCAATAATTTTTTAAAATTCGTTGAAAATTTTCAATGACATTTTCCATTGAAAATTAATTTCCGTTGAAAATACTCAATTTTCTAGTAGTGATTATGATGTTGTTCAATGTCAATTGTGGTTTTAATTCGCTATATACGGATACATTATTGTAAAAATTTGTTTCCACATTTATCAATTTGAAAGTCACGACGACGATAGCAACTAAATCTTTAAATGCGTTTTTCGACTTTGACGTCTTCTACTTCGTATTGCATCCGATCAATTTAAGCTTTAAAATGTTTTTTAATCATTTAATATATTTTTTAAAATACAAGATCGAATGAAAAAAAATAATCCTGCCATATTTACCAGAAATAATAAATTCACATTTATGTTACTAGCTAGTATATAAACAAAGGGTACAATATTGACAGTCTTCAAATTTCAAATCAACACCTTTATCAAGATTAATGACTGCACAAAAAAGAAATAAATATCCATTTTACATATACGATCTACAAGTCTACATTATAAAGAAAAAAATAGACATTATTATAATATATTATTATTTAAAGTATAATCTCTTTGCTGGACAAGAAGATTAATTTGAATATATATAATATATATAACAATATCATAATTGATTCCTTGCTTTCATATTTTGTTAGGATTAGTCTAGCAATACCTTAGGATACATTTTCAAATAAATAATTCAAATAATGTAATCAAAGAAAATACATTTTAAAACATGTCTAACATTTATGCTATAATTTTTTAAAATAAAATATCAATCTAAGATAATTATATATAACTCCAGCAACTATTTTATTTTATCAATTATAATATTAACTAAATTATTAAAATATTTAACATTACAAAATAAATGACTTTCACCTATAAAAATCATCCGGGAAAATTTCTGCCGGTGATTACCCATGGATTACGCAGAAAATACCAATAGTTTGGTAAAATCCAATATTTTTCCAGAAAATACCAATAGTTTGGTAAAAGCTAATATTTTTCCAAAAAATACCAATAAATCGTTTAGAGAATTATTGGGTAATTTATCACTAATTTGAATTACCCACCAACAATTTAGCTACCAACTTTTGTGATGGTTTTGTAACAAAACACCATTTAACAACAAATTTTTCAGGAAAAAGTTTGTAGGTAAAAGTCTTTCATTTAGTAGTGTAATAGCCCCATACTAATAACATATTTTTATTTTTACCTAAATATTTAATTTAAATAGCTCTTATTTATGAGAAAAAAATTAAAATACTATTTCTCCTTCTTATATAAAGTTTTAAAATTTTCTCTAAATTTTTAGTATACATTTTAGTATAATGCGTAAAAGAATTGAAAAAAATTCGAAAATCTTTATTCTTGTATAATTGTTGGAAATGTTTTATTTTAATAATTTATGAATTAGTGGAATTTGTATTTTTAGGCTTATTTTGTTAAAAAGAAGAATTTTACACATGAAATGAAAATATCTCATAAAAGGATTATACTAGAAATTAGAACTCAACCAATGAGAGGAGATGTTTAAAGAATAATAATAAAAAAAGAGATCAAAGAGAATGGTGGAATATTGATTTTCAAATTAAACAAAGAGTGATAGTGGTTTGTTTGCCCTATTTTAGGAAACCAAGATGAAGGTTTTAGCATTTACACCAACCCACACACACAAACACAAAACACACCTACCCTTTTTCTATCCTCCCAATATTTTCTTGAAACATCTATTTTTTCTCAAACATCCAAATTCTTCTACATACATTCAACACTCTCTCATCACAAATATGGAAACATCCTAACTCACTTCACCTAAACATACATCTATCCATCAATCAACACATCTTTCTCTTTCTATCTATCTATATATCTTCTTCCCCCAAAGAAAAGAAAAAAGCTAACTCTATTTAAAGATCATCATCTCATTCACTTCTGTGTCTACTCTTTCTTTCTATTTATATGGATTTGTGTTTTAGAAACAAACCCTAAAAACAGAAAGTATAAAAGAGAAACATCATGTTGCAGATGTTCTCTTAAGAACCCAAATCAGGAAAACCCTAGATCATATATATATATATATATATATATATATATATATATATATATCATTCAGCAAATCAAAACCCTAGCTAGCTTAATGGATCTTTACCCACTAGAGGTGGAAAGTTGTGATAACAATCATCATACCATCACCAACTTAGTCACCGCCGCATCCGCCGCCGCTTCCTCCACTTCTCCGTCATCGACCACCTCCTCCGCCCCCAGTCGTTACGAGAACCAAAAGCGTCGAGACTGGAACACCTTCGGACAATACCTCAAAAACCACCGCCCGCCGCTCTCGCTTTCGCGATGCAGCGGTGCACATGTCCTCGAATTCCTTCGATATCTCGATCAATTCGGCAAGACTAAAGTTCATACACCAATATGCCCCTTTTATGGGCACCCAAACCCTCCTGCCCCCTGTCCTTGCCCCCTTAGGCAAGCTTGGGGAAGCTTGGATGCTTTAATTGGTCGTCTGAGAGCAGCTTATGAAGAGAATGGATGGCCTCCTGAAACAAACCCTTTTGGAGCTCGAGCTGTTCGGCTTTACCTTCGAGAAGTTCGTGATTTGCAATCGAAAGCACGAGGGATCAGCTACGAGAAAAAGAAACGAAAGAGAGGTCCAACGACATCTTCACAAGAACATCATCAACAGTTGCCAAACTTTTCAACATTCCAAGCTCTCCCACTTCCACCAGGTGATCATATCTAAAACTGATCATCATCGATCCAAAAAAAAAAAAAAATACAATTAGTATGATCATATTAATTGGATCTTAATTAATTGGTATTGATCTTGTTTTAATTTTCTTTATGTTCTCCCATGTGGGATTAATTGTTGTTGCTTTTAGTTCTATATATAGATCGTTAAACTAGGTCTTGTTTTCGGTTTTATCGATCTTTTTGGTGTATCTAGAAATGAAACTATGAATCATCAAGCTTAATGTTAATGTTAATTCTAATTAATGTGTAATTTTGTTTATCTAATTAGTACTTATTGTTCATTTAAATGGTTACATGATACCAGCAGAAGCAGCACTACCACAAGTAGTAATTATTGACTCTTAGTGGTTGCAGCAGTTTTAGTAGCAGTAAATCATGTACTTTCTCTCCTGTAGTTGTTGTATTTATGAAACATGACAGAAAAGTACTCAAATATGTTCTTGGTGTTTGATCAACTCAAAGATTGATCAAGTATCTTGTGTTAATTTTCAAGATTTGACTTACCACAAACATATCTTCAACTTCAAAGATTTGCACAACATATATGGTGTTAGTTTTATATTCACTATGATTTAAGTTGAATCAGATCATATCAAACATTTGAAAATGTAAAAAATAAGTCTTGATATTGATGTTTGTTAGGGATGCATTTAGCTCCGGACAATAATGCTATATAAGTTTGAGTGAGAATATCAATTCACTCTCTCTCTAATAATTTTGCCGAATAATATTACTTATATAGTTATTTGATCAACCAATAAAATTATTCCTTTTGTAAAGAATACTATTTACTTAATTATCGCTGATAATCTTTCAAGAGGGTGCAAGATATTAATAGCCAAAAAAATACGAAAAAGTAAGTCCTCTCTCGGGCTATGGATCATTAGATATTCGTACAAGACACATAACGTTATTTTCTGTTTTCCATTTGATTATAGAGTGGAATATGAGTCATTATATTTAGTGTTGTCGTTTCAATATGAATCAAAGAAGAGGGTGATCAAAGAAATTGGCAGACAATATACAATTCTTTGTTCCTTGAGGTAGACCTAAAGTTGAATTGATCAATAATTATGTGGTGATTTTAGTTTTTTTTTTCTTTTTTTGTTTTATTAACTTTTATTTCTAATGAAAATACCAACTTTTTAAATCAAGATCTTTTATTCATGTCTTTTAAGAGTCATAAATTAAAAAGAGATAAAATTAAACTGAATCATGGTTGAATCGACATTAAAAGAACTTGTTACATATTTAAGACTCATTGAATCACTTGAATTGAACTTTCTAATAATTAAAAAAAACACATTATATTGGTTGTACTTGTCCACAATTTATAGCCACTTATTGCATTAAAAAAAGCACTGGATTTAATGTCAATGAATCTTGGCTTCAAAGTGCTTATTTTAGGCACAAAAACATTCTACAAATTGTACAAGACATGTTAAACTCAATATTAAGAATACATGGCATTCAAATTTAAAAAAACCCCAAAAATGGTGGAATCATACATTAATTCTTTGTATAATATATATTTGAGGTTCTACTTAGACCATATAATTTCTAAGCGAAATATAGTAAATATATTGTTTGTATTTATCTCTGATATCGTTTCCATACATAATTATCAGGATTTTCTTTTGCATTTATGGTTATATGTAGGCTGTAAATCAATGAGAAAAACATAGAAATTCTACATTTTTTAATTTCCACTTGTTTCATCACATATTTGTATCTTTTTACTTTGATTTTAAAGTAGATACGACCAAAAGAACCCTTGTTTGTTTTTGCCGGAAAGGGGTTGTTTGTCCGTTGAGCTTCTACGAGGGTTTCTAGCATGGTGAACCCTTGACCAAATGGTATGTGGATTTTTTTTGGCCGACTTTGTTGTAACATAAAATGACAAGTTAATTTACGCTTAAATTTCAATAAGTCCATGACAAATAGATTTGAGGTTTTCAATGACAGTAATTAAGCTACTTTTAATCATATATATATTCAGATAAGTTTGAGAGAGTTTTAATATCCTCAAATTAAATTTGCGAAAACTAAAATCAATTAACACGCTTTAATTTTAATGCGTCCATGACAAATAGATTAGAGGTTTCCAATTACGTACTACAATTTATCTATTGAAATAAAACAACAAAGTGAATGCCTATGATCAGTGCAATTTATGCAAGAAAGCATTCAAATTCGGTTCGTCTTCTCTGCCAATTGATTTTATTTTTTATGTCATGAAAATATCATTGAAAAGGTAAACAATCAACTAAACTAGGGTTCAAGAAAAAAAAAACTAGGATTCATTGCATTTATATTTGTTTTAAGAATCAGGCATTATTTCTATTACAAATCATACGTTCAAATGTCATACTGCCACTTCTGATGCAATTTTCATAAGTTCGATTCAAAAATAGTTATTGAATCGTTTCTTCTTTTATATATAAAACAAAAAATCGTGAACTTAATTCCATCAAGTATTATTAATTGATCAATCTTCTATACGAATAAACTTAGATGTGATTTTCTATATATACATATAGGGAAAGATAATTCCAAATACAAACCTACATATGCAAATTATATTAGTTTCATTTTAATTTATTATTCATATTGTTTCACATGTTTTGTTTTTTGTATGAAACGTGTATTGATATTTTCCTTTTACATCCAAAACAGGTCCGAAAGTTCCATAAAGGAAACAACGATTCACTATACTAAACAAAAGATTTTTGTCTACGAACCTTTCCTTGAGAAATTTGTTGCTAAACGGTGATTCCTCACAAAATATAATGGGTAATTGTTGGTAGCTGATTCAAATTAGTGACAGATCATCCAGAGATTCTCTAGGTGATCTGTTAGTATATTTCTTGAAAGACATTGAATTTTACCGAACCATTAGTATTTTCTGGATTATCCGCGGATAATCACCGACGAAAATTCTTTGTGTAATTTTTATGGGTGAAAATAATTTATTTTATAGTGACTATGTGACAATTAATACATGTTTCAATTCACTATGTGTTCTAATGAAAACTATTTGTGTTTGATATACTATATATGTGTGTGTATTATGTGTGAAAAGAAATTAAAGTAGAAAAAAGAGATGATTAATTATATATAGGTATATAGGGGGGGAATAAAAAAGAAATGAAATGGTTAGAAAATAGGTGGATAGTGTCCTTACTAAAAAAGGGGAGGAAGGAAGAAATGAGAAGTGACTTTACATACAACGTGTGAAATGTCATCTCCTCCAAATTTCTGCATTTGACGGGACAACACTTGCACACTTGCCTTCATTCTTCCATATCCCATATCTCCCTCTCTCCCCACACACAAATATATACATACACACATATAATCATACATACGTATATGTATATATATAAAGATTAAATTAAATAAAAATACTATAAACTCATAAAAATCGAGGTAAAAATAAATTTCTTTATTATTTATTTTTATCAAATGATAAGATTTAATATAATATATTATTTTACATATATTTGTTTCATTGAAAGTTTTACAACGTATTTATTATCATATGAATATTTTTTTTGCATCTTTTTCATTTCACCAGCTGAATCAAATATTTTTTTTACAAGTAACTATTTTATAAGATGAACACAAACATATATTTAAATTACGAGTTTTGATGGGAAAAAAATCATGTAAAAAATATTTGTATATCAATTTGCACGCGTTTATAACTTTTTTTTTATGGTTTTCATATGATTATCACCATATATATATATATATATAATTTTAGAGAACAATTATATATTTGTTATTTTACATTGAATTTTTATTGATTGTTAAGATTTAATGTAATAATTAATATATGTTTGTTTTATATGTAATTGGTTTATAAATTTAAGCATTATTAGGGTGTTTATGAAACAAAAAATATACATAATTTTTTTTACATTGTGAACCGAATACATATAAAACAAATATATATTAATCAGTACATTAAATACTATAATTGATAAAAATAATCATGTGAATAAACCTTAAGGTAAAAGTTCTCACAGATTTCACAAATCTTGAAGTTATTAAGGGTATGTTTGGCAAACTAGCTGATAAGCTAGCGGATGTTTGATAAATTAGTTGGTAGCTCATATGCTAGCTGATGAAAAAACCATGTTTGGCAAAACTAGCGTATAAGAATGTAAAATGACCAAAAAGACATATTAAAAAATAAAATTAATAATTAATAATTAATATTAATGAGGGTTATAATTGGAAAAAAATGACAATAAGCTCCCAAAACGTTACTCCAATTAGCGTTTCAATAAGCTAGCTTATGGTTTGTCAAACGTGTATACTGAAAATACGCTAGCTTATAAGTCAGTTTATAAACTAGCTTATTTTTGCCAAACATAGGCACATATACACACACACACATGTATATATATATATAGGGTTGGGTTCACGTGACCTGTGACACCAGTCTATTTTAATTAGACTTTTGAAACTTCATAGCAGAAAATAAAAAATAATTTTTTTTTGCCAAATGACCATTTTTTTACTTGCAGTTTCACCAAATAACCAATTTCTCCCCCTAGTTACCAAAATAGCTATCAGGTTCGCAATTTCACTACTTATTTTAGGGACCAAATATGTAAATTTTGGAAATTATATTGCGAACCTAGACCAAATTTTACATATTTTGTCTGTGAAATTGCAAAACAGTTCATAAACTTTTTTTATATTTTTACTCTTCGCAATTACGAATCTGATTGTTATTTTAGTAACTTATATGAGAAATGAGTTAGGAGGTAAAACCACAAGTAAAAATGGCTATTCTGATAAATTTTCCTAAAAAAAAATTAAAACTTTCACAACAAAAATATTGTGAAGGTTACGAAATGTAAAAATGTGGTCTCACATGATCTCAATTGTGTGTGTGTGTATATATATATATATATTGTTAAATGCACCCTTGCCTATAAAAAATTTCTTATACACACCAACATCAAGATCTCGTTTTTACATTCTCAAATCATGAATTGACTTGATTTTAACATAAAAGGGATGCAAACAACATTACACATATTAATATGTAGAACAAACGTTTTGATGTATTTATTCATCTATTTTGTGATATAAAACAACATACAAGAATTAAGTTATTGGATAATTATATGATTAATACTAATGTTTGAAAACAACTGACATATTTATGGAATATGATAGAGTTCTTCGTTGTCATCGTTGTTTTATATTATAAAACAATCAAAATTTATGGAACCAAATAAATCATCAGGTTAGATGGATGGTTAAGATTGGTTTGTAACAATTCAATTGTTTGTATTTGAAAATTCCTCTCTAATCTATAATCTATGTCTTTTTTATTGTGGTTCAATATTTAAAAGTACTCGTTATTGATTCAAAGATATGATTTTTAGACTTGATCTTTCGTAATTCTTTCTAATGAATGTTAGAATATCGGAATTCAAATTTGTGGATATTATGTAAATTCGGATTAATTGTATGAAGTAGTAATACTTAAAACTAAAAATTACTCTGACATGAATATGTGTACTTTTTTGAATGTAAACATGATTTATGAAGACCATAAAAATTGTATTTTTTTACTTTGGGAACCGACAAAGTTGCAAATGATTGATGTGCAACATACCAAAATTATTTTACTTGAATATGAAATAAGATCGGTTAAGAAAAGATATGAATTTGTTGTTTTATAGTTTATATGAGTAATCAAAGAACGTAATACAAGCACCACCATCTATATTTGTGTTCATTGATTTCAATAGATTTATTCACCGGTTAATTAAATAACATATAATGACTCCATGTACGTACCACAAAATTACTCATACTTTAAGAGGAAACAACTACCATGATCATTAATTTGCATAGAAAGTGATTCATGTGTTGGTAAAAGTTATTTCGAAACTATTCACACATAGCCATTTTTATACCCTTTAATTTTATACCCTTTAATTTAACAAAATAATAGTCATTTTATAACCTTTAATTTATCAATAATAGCCATTTTGTACCATTTAATTTCACAAAATAGCCATTTTTAAAAAACTTTGGCAAAATGACCACTTTCCTCGCCCTTGGGGGTGAGGACCACAATTTTCAATTTAAAATTACATCTTTGCCTAAAGTTATATAATTAGTTACTTTACAACATTTCATTTTTTATTTTTCATTTTACACCTTTATCATATTAACGTATATAATCGTATATCGATTAAAAATCGTCTAAAAAATACATTTTTATTTTAACAAGTTACACCATTATAATCGTCTCGTCGATACCTTCGAAATGAGTCCAATATTAAATATTTTTTATTTAATTATGTTATTATGTATTATATATACTACGAAAAAATATTTTTAAATATTATATATATATATATACACACTATCGAGCCAATAAGTACCGTCCCCGTACTTGTTAAGATCCCTGATCCCTGTTAAGACGTTTCCAAACCCGACCCGAATTGTTCGTTTTTCGGTTTTCACCGTCGATTTCGGGTTTTTTTTTGCCATCCCTACCTTCAGCGACAGAAATTTTAATCAGCCGTTAATAAAAGATAACACATATCTTCAAATATTTTCAAATATTACAATTTCGGTCGCTAATCCATCGCTGAAGATAGGGATGGCAAAAAAAACTCGAAATCGACGGTGAAAACCGAAAAACGAACAATTCGGGTCGTGTTTGGGAACGTCTTAATGGGGATCTTAACAAGTACGGGGACGGTACTTACCAGTCCGATAGTGTGTGTATATATATATAATATTTAAAAATATTTTTTCGTAGTATATATAATACATAATAACATAATTAAATAAAAAATATTTAATATTGGACTCATTTCGAAGGTATCGACGAGACGATTATAATGGTGTAACTTGTTAAAATAAAAACGTATTTTTAGACCACTTTTAATCGATATACGATTATATACGTTAATGTGATAAGGGTGTAAAATGAAAAATTAAAAAGGAAATGTTGTAAAGTAACTAAGTATATAACTCTAGGAGTTAAAGATGTAATTTTAAATTGAAAATTATGGTCCCTGTCCCTAAGAGGGCGAGGAAAATGGTCATTTTGTCAAAGTTTTTGAAAAATGACTATTTTGTTAAATTAAAGGGTATAAAATGATTATTATTGATAAAATCTCAATTTATAATCTCAAATTGATAATTGACATGAATTAATATCCTTCAAACTAAATAAAAACAATGTATTTATATATAAAAATACGTAAATATTATATGATTGTACATCGTGAATATGTGATAAAAAGACATAAAAATACAATGAGGGTTTTATTTATTTGAGCAATATTAAAAAACAATTGTGTTAACTGTCAAGTAAATAAGCATAATACCGAATTTAATATAATTTCAAGGACATATTTTTCATTTATCTTATACCTTCAAAATAAATTTCATATTGGTCGACAAATTCCAATCTAAATTTACATTATTGTCAATTATACATCTATCTATCAATGTCTAATTCAACCCCCACCCTACCCCCAACACATACACACACACATACACACACACATATATATATATATATATATATATAGGGTTAGGTTCAAATGTGAACTCAATTTTGGCTGTGAACGTGAGGACGAATCTCAGCCACACATCTTCGGTTATGGTGGACGCGATCACGGAGGATTGACGCGATTCATGGGAGGGTGGAGATTATTAAAGGAGGGGAACCAGGTCAAAGCCGCCTTTATTGACCGGATAAGTGGTTGAGATTCGTCCTCACGTTCACAACCAAAAATGAGTTCACATTTGAACTTTCCTCTCTCTCTCTCTCTCTATATATATATATATATATAAACACACATATGAAGGATCGTATCAAAACTAGGAGTTAAGGTAAAAAAATAGGAATGAATTTTGGCTGTTGATCACTTTAAATCTCACCCTCAATCCTTGAATTGCGTTTCTCGTTGAAATTGATCCAATGTATCTCGGTGCATATTATTAGTGTTGATCTTCAATTAGGATTGATGCAAAAATGAAGATTATTTCTTACTTTTTTCACCTTAACTTTAATTCTCACAAGAACTCAACTATATATATGTGTGTGTGTGTGTGTGTGTGTGTGTGTGTGTGTGTGTGTGTGTGTGTGTAGGGTGAGTTTCATGAGAATGAGTTTTTTTGATGAAAACATGATAACATAAATCTTCATCGACTTGCGTTTCACAAATCTTCATTTATATTTAGGGTTTCTCCTTTTGTACCATAGTTTATGGTACACCCTAGTCTATATTGTGTATGGTAACACCAAAAAAAAGTCAAAGTAGGCATGAACACCCTAATTCCATTGGTAGAAATGATATAAATTAGGGTGCAAAAAGTAACACCCTTATATTTATATTTGTTCATTTATCTATTCCAATCACCATGATTAAAACCTTAACAAATTGCATGTACGAAAATGATTGAAAATATACAAGTTTCGGTACGTGTCTGATGTGATGATTTGACAACCATCAATTGAAGGTAATTGAATGTCAACCTATTTAGTTGTTAGATCATAAAAATCAACCCTTCCAACATCTAGATCATAAGAAATGGGTGGTTTATTAAACAAACCAATACTGATTTACAAACTAATCTCAATCGTTGTGATCTTATAAATCTTGATTCTAACCTAATATAAAATTTTGATTATAATTAATGAACTATAATCTTCTTCTATAACATCTAGATCATAATAAATGAACTCTCATTATTTCAATAAATATCTTAAAATTGATTGGTTTGTATGATTCCTTACAATTACATAATTCTTATTTGAAACTTCATCTACATATACATATTAACCATAATAAAGTAAAATAAAAACATACATAAAAAACTACCTAAATGTTACCACACATCAACTTCAAACTAAAAAAATCAAAGCTCTTATAAAAAAAACTTAAAGAATACGAGATTTAAAAAAAAAACTACACTTTCTATTTATAAAAACATTGGATTAAAAATATTTTAAGGAAGGCTAATGGCACCTATAATATGCAAATGACATTCCTATAAAAATAAAGTCCTCTTACATACATCAATGTCAAAACCCCTTATTTACAATTCTAAAGTTATAAAGTTGTAAAAAATTCCGTGAACACACCTATTAAGGATGTGTTATTAGCACTCCTTATATTTTAAAGGGAGTGCTAAAGACACCCCTTTAATAGGAATATACATGGAATTTTTTGTGTTATAATAAAAATTTTACATAATCAGGTGTAATAAGAAATTCACTTTTTAAATATGTCATTAACCTTTCTATTTTTAAATGATCATAAACAAAATAATAAAAGTTAGATTTTTTTTTCGAAAATTAAAAAAATTGAAATAAATATGGGCGTGGGTACGAGAATCCCGCATAATTCGGTCAATCCGAAACCTGACGATGTTAGATTAGACGTAAAAAGGGTGGGACCTACTCTCTTTCCATACGTCAAATCTCTGTCACACTTGTCGCTTCGGGTCGGGTCCCACACTTCACTTGGATCCATACCATTATTTTCAATATGCTACCCTATATCTTTTATCTATATTATATACTACCCCCTACTCATTCAATTACTTCCATTTTCAACTCTCATACATTATTAATGTTCTTATATTTATTAAAATTCATAACTAAATATAAAAAACTTGAGTAATTTTAAATGACTTTTACAATTGTATTTGATGTTATAAAGATCTTTATAAGGGTTTTGAATAGTAGACAGAAATTTTATTAGTTCGATTCGGGTTGGATAAAATATTTAAAGAGGGTATTTAAATGTGCGTTTTAAAAATGATTCAATTAAATATATAAGATTATTATTTAAGGGTTGTTTGGTTATATATTAGACACTTATTAATGTGAATGAATATAAAAGAAATCATTTGTTTTTACATAATTATAATATAATGAGTTCATCCCAGAAAAACATAAATTTTCATTTTACGTAAAATTATGGGAATGAAAATTCGTTCTCATTTTTTAATTAAAAGTCATTTTCATTTCCATTCCCTCTGAATTAAACAATCTTTAATTGTAAAAGTTAGTGGATGTTTAATTTTTTAGGATTAAATTCTGAATCTATTAAATTGTTTTCCAAGCATTAATATGTCCAAATAAATTAAGATAAATTGTTGTTTAATTTTCGTTCTAAGTAAATAATTTGAATAACAAAAATTCATTTTAACCTTATGTTTAAGCAAGTGTTGGATGAAAATAAACTATTTGATAAATTTTAGATGACAAACAAAATTAAAATAATATGAATGATTTTAAATATCATGAATTCAACGAGTTCATAACACAAATTTTAATAACTTAAAATACAAAAAAAGTATTATTGTTTGATTACAATTTTTAATTTATGTATATTGGTAAATTATTTATTATTTAATAAGAAATGTGATTAAAAATTGTAGGACAAAAGGTAATTTAAAAAAAATATTAAATTAATGTATCCAGATATGATAATCTAACTTAACATGTTAAGTCAACATCTTATTAATAACTTAAATTCAACCGTCTATTAAGCTTCTTAAGTTGAAAAAAAATACACCCTTAATACCTTAATACATATACACATATATATATATATATATTCACTTTAATAAAAATAATCGGTACTTTGTTATTTAATTGTTTGACAAAATTTAATTATTAAATGAATTAATGAATAAAATAAAATAAAATAAAAATAATGGGAAAAAGCAAATAAATTCACTTTTTTCCTTTTGGAAATTTCAAGAAAGATTTTTGTAGTACGAAAATAATTCTATACATACATATTTCATTGATTTCTAATAGTTGCCATTTTCTTAGACGAAAAATACAAGATTATTTTAGGGGGGAAGCTGCGTAATATTGAGAACTACAGGGAACGATAGTGTAAATTAGAGGAGTAAAAGGGGTAAAAGTGAAAAGTGAAGGAGAGGTGTGGCGCGTGTGGTTGCACGTGGTCCGTACGAGTCGTGGTTAAGTCACGTCCAAGTTCCGTCAAATCTCAGCCGTCCATCAGTCCACCTAACGATTATTTAAAATCCCTATGGCCCCACCACCATGCCAAATGGTATCTTGTTTTCATGATTATATCTAATCCTTTTACGTTAGAAGTAGAGCATTTAAACTAGTTAAAGATGTCTATTTACCAAAAATTTATCCGTTTATCAACTTATATTTAATTTTATTAAATAGATATGGTAAGGACTAAAAATCTTATTTTATAAGAGCAGTAAAAGCAAAGACAATGATCAAAAGTTTTACCCGGTAAGTGAGAGCGACGACTCTTACAACAGTTAGCGTTTAACGGGTACATTGTTGCATAAGATATCATTTTGACAAATTAAAATCTTACCCGACAAGTAAGTGATAGCATTGAATTTTACCGGTAAGTACTTACCCGGGTAGGTTTTACTAAACGACACCTAAGTCGAGGTGAGCAACATTTATTCGAGTTTGGTTTGAAAAATAATTTCAGACTTGAGTTGGATTAATCTTTTCAAAGTCGGGGCGTCAAATTCGAGCTGGAATATTTTTTCAAGGTTTAAGCTCGATGTTCGTTTATAAGCTCAAACTCGAGATCTGTTAATTCGTTTATTTACTCAAACTTGATGATTTTCATATTTTTCCATTATATAATTTGTAAACATATAAACATGTTTGACTAAAAAAAAGTGTATGCTCGAATGGCTCAGCTCGACTCGTAAAATTTAATCGAGCTTAAAACGAGTTGAGTCGAACATTGGTGTTATGGAGTTTGACTCATTAAGTTAAGCGAGCTTTAATTTATTTTTTGTTTGAGATCGATACGAGCTCGAGAATTAATATGTTCGATCTCGCTTAGCTCGTTAAAAACTCGATTCGTTTACACCCCTAGCTAGGACTTAGGAGGATGATATAATACCAGTGGCGGATCCAGAAATTTTGTTAACGGGGGTTGGAATTTAAGTAAAATAATTAATATAAACTATAATATAATTCAAAACAAAATGAGATTTTTTTAAGTATATAATATTTATATACGACAAATGGAACAAAATAAACTCACACACCCTCCTGACCTTTGGTGAAGTTTCAACCCCCAACCTCCTAGAAAGACAAAGTCTCACACACAACTAGGTGAGAGGCCCTTTTGTAAGAAAATGGGTTTCTAGCTAAACATTTTGGTCTTATTTCATATCTATCTTTAATAAGAGTGATGCACTATGATTCTTTTCGGTTCAAATAAATCCAAAATTTTTTATTCTAATAAAGTTTCTTAGGCATCAAAGGGTATTACAAAAATCATTATCACCATTACTAATTTTTGATTCTGATGGAGGTTTTTAAATCTTTTCATTTTATAATGAATTAATAAAACATTTAACAATTACAAACCAAACAATCTATGATAAAAAATATTGACGTGTCATTAACTTGAAAAAGGAAAATCGGAATTGAGGGGTCAAACACATCTTAGATGGGTGTCAAACTAAGCATGTTTTATCCAAAACCACAAACAGTTAATAAAAAAAAATTGTTATAGAAAATTATATGGGGGTCACTTGTCCCCCATTTCATGAGGATAAATCCGCCCCTGTATAATACCTCAATATATTTCTATTTTAGCTTGTTTTATAATAAATTTCTATAAAATATTATAACATATTTAACCTTATTAGCGGAAACAATTAAATGAGATATATATACAATTAAATGATATATATATATATATATAGAGAGAGAGAGAGAGAGAGGAGAAAGTTCAAATGAGAACTCAAATTTGGTTGTGAATGTGAGAATAAATGAGAGCACGATAAACTAAATATAAAAAAAATATTCAGACTGAATAATAATATTATTCAGTCTGAATAATAGTATATTCAGACTGAATGTAGTATTATTCAGTCTGAATATTTTCTTCATTATTAAGTTTGAATATGACACGTGTCGCACTCTCAATTGTCCTCTCGTTCACAACCAAATTTGAGTTCGCATTTGAACTTTCGTGTATATATATATAGGTGGAGGTTCAAACGAGAACACCTCCATTTTACGAGAACGCGAGAACACCCTTAGCACATGTGATAATACACGAGAGGGGACTTGATGGTGTGCGGATGACATGCCTTGCTATTTAGGTCGCACCAAAGATCGTTTGCGTCTATGATTTAATATCACATATGATGGTTTTGATTGATTATAGTATCACATCAAAGACAATCTTATCACATGTGATAATATATGTGATGAAGTTTAGTGGTGTAACAACGACTTGGTCGGTAACCTAGATCATACCAAAAGTCATCCGCATCTCTTATTTAATATCACATGTGTATTATATGTGATGAAATAATAGTATCACATGTGATTTTTCTACAGTAAAACGGTGTTCTCGCGTTCTCGTAAAATGAAGGTGTTCTCGTTTGAACCCTTCTATATATATATAGAAAGGAAGGTTCAAATGACAACTTTATATATATAAATAAAGACAGATAACAACACTGGTTTTGACAAATTAATCATGTGAATAAATGTGTGTGAAAGTTGAGAAGGGAGCAGTTATAAACTAGAGTCAGAAGACCTTTGACCAATCAGCATCACCTGTTACCATTCACATGCACGTGAAGTCTTTTTTAGGCACTTACAGCCATTTGCCTTTTTATTACTTACATATTTATACATACACCCATAAAAAATAATTAAAAATTTTAATATTAAATACCGTTGGAAAAAACAAAATATATTTTTCATAATTATTTATTTTTATATCTTTAAAATAAATTTAACTATAAGAATTACAAGACAACTGCACTTTATTGTCATATATAAGTATTTTTAATTGAAATCGGCTATGGTTAACACAAAATGAATCTGATCCACAAGAGGTTAAACAAAGTCCGATTGTAAATGGACCGCAACCGGTCAAACATAACGAGATAGTCAAACCAAAATAGAAATCGGTTTTACACTGGTTTTTTGCACGCGTTAAAAAAAAGGAAAGGCTTATTATAAAGATATTTTAAAGAAAGGTGTTCCAAAATAAACATAACAATTTTATTTGTTGTTTTAAAATAAATATTCATTTATGAGATTATAATATGTATGATTAATTTATCTGTTTGTTTTAGTTATGTAATTACAATAAAAACAGTGATGGTTTTTTAACAACCCTTCAGAAGGAAAATCTGTAAAAAGATAATACCAAGTCGTAGTATGTAGGGATGAGATAAACAATGCAACATCATCCTCAAACCCGTCTTGAACTCGCTTTTGCATAAAAATAACTCCTGATTCCATTCTGTTACCGAACAAGGCGAAAAAGCCTCCCCCATTAGGGGCAGATACCCTACCCTTATGTATATAACTTTAAATAAGATTTTATTCGATCCATGATCTCCAGACTTGTTAATAAAAAAAATGGTTTCATACTCGTCAGAAGGTCATATAATTAGCATAATAAAGTTTGGGCTTTTTGGGCTCCTTCCCAAAGATCAGAAGATCAAGTTCCACCATGGCTACTTTCATTATCAGGGTATTTTCGAGGGGTGAAAGGTGCATGTGGGGTTTTCGTACGCGGCTTAAAGCAAGCATTTCAGGCATTTCTCAATGAATAACCTTTAACCTAACTCTCTAGTTTATGGCCTAAAAAGACGGGAAAACACTACTTATCCACATCTCGGGGTCAGGCGCCGATGAGCACATTGAACTATCCACATTTCTAGCTGTTCTCGAGAACCTACTGAAATTAGTCAAGATACATGCAAACTGACTCAAACACCACATTTAAAAAAAATAAAAATTACTTCTACCATCAAAATTGATGTATATGTTATCCTCTTAAAACTAAAAGTAAACATATTTTATTCTAATGTCAAAAAGAATGCTAAAACACAAGCAACATGAAGTTCAAATCTTGAACTCAATCATGGTTGGCAACTTTTAAGGTTTAAAAAGAACAAATTTTTTAAGGATTTGTTACTTCAGCGTTTAATCTGGTATTTATCATATATATATATATATATATAAATAGAATATCAGATTAAACCCCGAAAGAACAAATCATCTTTCTGAGAAGACGTTACTTATTATCATGATCATTAAAAAATAGTTGGTGATTTTCTTTGGCCCATCGATAAAGTGCATTAAGTTTCCCTTCTAAAGCTTCGATGAGGAGATTCAACTCATCGATGTTGTAACGGAATAGGAAAATCCGCGAACTCCAAGGACAAGAACATAATTGTTTTGAATGTTCGAGACAAGTGTATCTGTCGAGTGAGCACAAACATCCGGTAGCAGAAAGATATAAATCATAATAACAAATGATGCATTCTTTCTTAACGATGGAACCAAGTTCCTTCTCCATCATCCGAGATTGTGAAGCCGTGCATAAAAATTCCCGCCTCAAGCGTTCTTGCTTCACGCGTGACTGTTGAACAAACATAAACGTTTTTCATTCAAGATTTGGGTGATACCATGGTGTATAAAGGTTTATCTGATTTTGTAGGCGGTGTTTCTTTAAGGTGCTTTTGGTACCGTGATGAAACAGGACAGAACAAGACTGGATAGAACTAGACGAATGAGAGTAAGGTAGGCGGGAAAAACAATTTTGGTAGGTTTAGGGTTTTAATATGATATGGGTAGTCGGGTAGTTTACCAATCTTATCTTATGTTTCTGATTTTTGTTCCATCTATTTTGGCGGGATAGGAAAAAAATGCATTTTTGTCCCACTCTGGTATGGTCTTGTTCCATCTTGTTCCACCTATTTTGGTGGAACATAAAAAAAATGCATTTTTGTCCCACTCAGGTCTAGTCTTGTCCCATTTTCCTGAATTTTTGTTTCACCTATTTTGGTGGGAGATAAAAAAAAATACATTTTTGTCCCACTTAGGTTTGATCTTGTCCTATCTTCCTGATTTTTTATTCCATTTATTTTGGTGGGAAAGAAAATTTTTTGTTCCAACTATTTTGGTGGAACAAGAAAAAATGAATTTTTGTCCCACTTAGGTCCTGTCTTGTCCCAGCTTAAGAACATATCTAACAAATTCCCCAAAATTTCTCCAATACTGTCTAAAAAAAGTTACATTCATCTCCAAACACATTCTCATTTTAGAGAATCCAACATTGATTATAATTTTAAAATATTTTATTTATCTATTATAATATTATCTCTCTAAATAATTAGTTTCAAAGTTTCTATTGGTAGAAATATCTTAAAAAATATCGCATATTGCAATCATTTTTGGGGTGTGCTCCATATTTGGAGAAAATCCTTTCTCTCATACTTTCTATATTTTGGAGATAGTTTTGGAAAAGCTGTTGGACAAAATATTGGCTCAAAATCCATATTTTTTCCATTTTGGAGAAACTGTTGGAGATGGAGATGCTCTTAATATAGCACCAAACTATGGGACAACAAAATTTTTGTACTGTCCCTATCCCGTATACCAAACGCACCCTAAAAGAAAGACCGTTCGTATCACACGAACTTGTGACCTTCCGGTCAAAAAGAAGTAACTTTACCGGTTACTCCAAGATACAAACCAAAATTGAATCCTTCACCAAATTTACGGGTTTACCTTAAGAGCTCGTGTTAACCAACCGCAGGTTCCGCATGCGGTTTTCCATTCTTCAGAATCCCTTCGTAGTTTCAAAAGCCACGATGCTTTAACGATATTTCTAGAATTGTTGATTAAAAGTTTGTCGTAAGAGATTGACGTTTTTCTATGAAGCTCCTTGTAGATTTCTACACTATGCTCTCCATACGGTAACCAGTCAAAGGGAGCAAGATTTACGCTCATAGAGACATTGAAGCCAATGTTGAATCCCGAAGAGTATGCTCCGGGAAAGATGAGAACAAATTGATTCGGATACTGAACACAACGATAGACGGGTATACCCTCCGATTTCAAGATGGATGGCGAAAGTTGAGTGACCTGTATCAAGTCCTTAATCGTAAATTTAACAATCCATAGATAACATATTTGCGTAAAGTTTGATATATTTGAGTTTGCAAATAGAAAAGTGTGAGAATACGTGGAACCCTTGTATTAATTTCCAAAAATTCCCTCGAGGAGATAAGGAGGTTATCACTTAAATTATCAAGTTTAGCTGATGTGGGACTCTAACACACCCCCTCCAATGAAGGCTAGACGGGCACTGATGAGTGTCGAGCCCCTAGAATGGTAGACCTTGGTTCTGATACCATGTAAAAATATGTGGAACCCCCAGATTACTCTCCAAAAGAACCCTTGAAGAAGGTTTCCTACATAAATTGTGGAGAAAATGGTTCAAGTCTGGCTGATGTGAGACTCTAACAAAAGGTATTGTACTGCATTCAGAAATTATACGTACATCTAACTTTTAGAATTAAATTCTTTAAATTCTATAAATCCAAACTAACCAATCCCCTATATCTCCCACACAGAAGTAGGGTCTCAAAAGGGTAGGATGTAAGCAGGTCTTACCTCAACCCAAGGAGTAACTTGCAAAAAATAAAGTAAAAGGAAACAAGTGTGGTAGGCTGGTAGCAGGTGCACCAGTGGCAGATCCAAGAATTTTGGTGATGAGGGCGGAAATTAATTGTATAATATAAAATATAATAGAAGTTAAATGAAAACTGTGTGGATTAATTTGTCTGTATAGATTGTGAATGTTTTTGTTTGGCAGAGTTCGTGTTTTTTTAATTAGGAGGGACAAGTTTGGAAAAAACTTAGCTTTCTGCATAAATCTTCCCCTAAATGCTTACTAAATAAGCCTCTTTCCATATCACTAAGCCACTACCAAACAATCATGTGTAGCTGACCAAATAAGTTGCGAGTCTCGTTAAGCGCGTTATGCTGCTAACAAACTACCAAACAATGATGTATAGCTGACCGAGTCTCGTTAAGCTCATTAAGCTGCTAACAAACAGTAAAAATAAGGTTGGCAAAAATGTTGGTACGCACCAGCTTATGGAATAATTTAGGATGTCCATGTAACTCAGGGAAGCTTTTCTTCAATGCGGCTTCACATTTACTGTAATATCTACCCGGAATTGCATACCAGATTCTTGAGGCACCCAAAGGCAAGTAAGTGAGCGAGTATAAGTTGTGCTCTTCGACTTTCTGTTTCACAAATAATTTAAAGCGGAAATCAGATCAGGCTGACCCAATAACCTCCAAATCAACTTAAAACCCTGATTGAAGTCGTTGGTAACCCACAACCCTAAAAAATTGCATTCAACTCTAACATCTTCTCCGTTTTGGAGATTATATCGTTAATTATATTATTAAAATATTTCATAAATTTAATAAAGTATTACTTTTTTCTCCTAAACATTCCATTTCAAGGTTTCTTATTGGTGGAATATGATAAAAGAATAATTTCTTTCACATAATAATCATTTTTTGAGAGTTCTCCCAATTCGGAGAAATTTACACTCTCTCTCCTAATTTCTCCATTTTGGAGAATCTGATGAAGCAAAAAATTGCCCAAATCCCCATTACGTTGGAGATGCTCTTAGCCGATTCTCCAAAATGGAGATTTTGGACAAATTTTTGCTCCAACTGATTCTCCATTAGAGAAAGTAGGAAAGAGAGTGTGAAATTCTCCAAATTTGGAGAACTCCCAGAAGAAGATTACCATGAGAGAGAAATACTATTTTATTATATTCTCACCAATAAGAAACTAGGAAATTAAATGTTTAGAAAAGAAAAATAATTTTATTAGATGTATGGAATGTTTTAATAATATAATCAAAGTTGTAATCTCCAAAATGGGGAAGCTGTTGGAGTTTAATGTAACTTTCTTTTTAGAGATTTTGGGTTTTTATTCTCCGTTTTGGAGAAATTTTGAAAAATCAGATCTAAAAAGAGAAGTTTGAAATCTCACCCAACAAAATGAAGAAAAACACATTCCTACATCCATCCGTGGGGCTAAAGAAGCAGAACCATCATAACTTTCAGAAGCAAGAAGAGAACCCGGCAGCTTAGTTGTATTATTTAAGTTCCAACCTAATTTTATGTATTCGGTTTGTTTGTCACCAAGTGAATCAGACGGTAACGGAAATCCACTGCCAATAACATTTGCCTCCAGATTATGACCACACAGCACCTGAAGAAAAGTCAAGTTAAACAATACAACAAAATGGGCTTTATAAGATGCCAAATATGTCTAAATGCCCTAATAGACTGCTTTACAGGACTTAAGTTTATAGAACCAAACAATTGTCCAGCCTTTTGTAAAAGTTCTACAATAAGTTTATAGGACATTTTTGGGTGTCCTAAATTTAAAAAAAATTAGCCATTTTCAGCATTTGGATTCATCTCTTAGCCATTTCTCTCCCCAAATTTAAAAAATATTTATACCTCCGCAAGTGGCACCTCCTCAATTTGCGAAGGGGTCAAAGTGTAAAAATAGTTTCTGAACATGGCCCATGGCCCGCAAGTGCAGAGACTAAATCTGTAAATTAGATAAAAGTCCACGGGTGGCACTTCCGCCACTTGTGGAGGTGTTGGGACTAATTTACAGATTTGGTCTTTGCACTTGCGGACTTCTTTTTCTTTTGCATGTGCATAAACTTCTTTTTCTTTTGCATTTTGATCCCTCTGCAAATTGAGGAGGTGCCACTTGGGAGGTAGTGACATTATTGAAATATTGGGAGGGAAATGGATAAGAGATGAATCCAAAGCCTGAAAATGACTATTTTAATTAGTTTCCCGTTTTTTAGTACACCTCTGAAATAAAGTGTCCTTTTAGCATTTTTACATGACACCTTTGAGAATTGTCCTATGTTTTTAAGACACTTTAATAATGTCTAAAAAGGCTAACAAAACCTTTTATTTCAGAAGTGTCCTAACAAACTTCTTAGCATCACATCAACTTACTGTAACACCATTATATAGGACGTACAATTGTTTGATACCTATAAACATAAGTGTTATAAAGCAGTCTATTAGAACATTTAGACATATTTGACATCCTATAAAGCTGATCAGCTTTATAGCAGTCTATTAGAACATTTAGACATATTTGATCAGTTGAAGAAATAATTCAACAACATATCACTTGTCAATCTACCTGAATTTCATCGGTTGGATTTTGAACAATATGCCAATATTCACCCTCGATATCCTCCAAAGTTGGAGTCACAGAGTCCGTCAATATGCCTTCTTTTTTAAAATAACGCGCTTCAAAATCCCCTGCGTATGTTTTGAACGCTTGCAATGTGAAATCTGGACCGCTTTCAAGTTCAAAAACATCAGACCCATGATTTAGTTCCACCATCGAAGTTCTATTTCCGTTCATTTTCTCATTGATTTTTCTACGCGCTCTCTTCGAATACGGATTCTGAAGTTCATCAATCCGCTGAACATGAGTATGAAATCTAGAGTTTTCCCATATTTTGTTTTCTGTTATGGGGCAATATGGTTGCCAGGAATCAGGAGGAACAATACTGCAGATCCCGTATTCCTCTGCCTCCGCCCGTATCTTGGCAATATATTTAAAGGTATCCTCAAATTCCTGCCATTAGAAGTTGAGCTCGTTCATAAAGATAACGCCAAAAAACTATCAGAATCAGAATATATATATATATATAGGCTTAGAATCGTGTGAGAAGGAGAGTTAAGATGAGAAGCGTAAGAAGAGATCTGAACCGTTGATCACTTTTAATCCCATACCCATCCATGAATTGCGCTTTAGAAGGGAGTTGATCCGGTACATCACGGTGCACCTCAACTTGGCGCATCTCATCCTAAGGTGCATCCAACGGCGGAGATCCCTTCGTACGCTTCTCACCTTAACTCTCCTTCTCACCGGAACCCAACCCTATATATATATATATAGAGGCTGGTTCATTTACAAACCAGTTAAATGTTACAAACTAATGAATTATACAAATTCGTACAAATCAATATAAAAATAAGTTTTTCATGATTTTTTTTTCATCAATGCTTTGATTTAAGATATTATTACACATATGTTTGTTTCACCTTGTGAAAAAAATTACATGTGCAACTTTTACGTTATGAAACAAATACATGTGAAACTTTTGCATAAAAAAATATATGAGAAACTTTCAACTTATGAAAACGAGCACGTGTGAAACTTTTACATTATGAAACAAACGTATGTGTAATAATATCTTAAATCATAGCATTTGATGAAAAAAATCATGAAAAAACTTATTTTTATATTGATTTGTACGAGTTTGTATAGTTTGTAACATTTAACTGGTTTGTAAATGAACCTCCCTCTATATATTTATACCTCTTTTGTTGGGTGAAATACAGGAGCACAATCTAACTCGAGCTTATTGGGTTCTTCTGGCCTCCAATGTGCAGTAACCTGTTATGGAAGTCATCAATCAGGTGGCATTTGGTTTGTAAAATGTTTTTGGAATGAATGGAAGTTTTGAAGAAATTGAAATGAAACTGAATCAGGATGTCAGTTTGGTTCGCATAATATGACTTCGGAATTGTAATGAAATAATGATAAATGACCAAAATACCCATTTATGACATTTTTGTACTTTCTTGCTTCAAGTATAAATAATATGTAATGACAAAATTAATAATAATATTAATTGGTAATCAATGCAAAGAATCTAGAACCTTCTGGCAATCATTGCAACTTGAACATCCACGGATAACTCCTTTTGGAAGAGAGTTTTCCATAGAGCTATTCTGCAAAAATAAAAGGTACCGACGGTTATTGCTATTTACGTTCATAGAGTAACACCTTTATATTGCTAAGTTCCGCCACATAAGTTAGACAAATTACACATATTCAAACATTTATCAGTTCGCAAAAACAAACAGTCTTATTGATCCTGCTTAACAAGCTTAATGAGACTCACAGCTTATTCAGTCAGCTATATATGACTGTTTGGTAGTGTCTTAATGATATTGAAAGTGGCTTATTTAGTAAGCTTCTATGGGGGAGCTTTATGCAGAAAGCCAAGTTTTTTCCAAGCCTGCCCCTCCCAATTAAAAAACAGTTCATTCCATATATGAAAAACCCTCCCAAACAAAAACCTTCTCAATCTATACAGACAGATTAACGCACACATATATCTTTATCCATACAGGACTTAATGGAAAACCAACCAAACAGCCGCTAATTGCATCTCGCAACCATTTAAGGAAAGCAGAGAAAAAGAAGATAGATAACCTTATCAAGATGTTCTCTATCCAACTTTTCTGAGCGGTTGATTTGATCATGTAGTATCCATGGCCTCCGCTTAAGAGATTTCTGAAGCTTTTCAATATCGAATGCTTGGGAAGAAGGTTTGACCTGTGTTGACCCTGGCTCTTCGTTCCTTTCTACCCTCTTCAGCATGAAAGACGTAGGGGATACGAAACCTAGTGGATTTGACCGTTCATCCATGTCTATCCTTTTCGTTCTTTTGTTTTCGCTTGGCATGATTCTGTGAAATACGAAAAGGGTCAAGAAACTAAATTTGATGCTGCCATTTTAACCAGCAAGAAGGTGACCAGATATTAGCATACCGTAAGCCCTGTATGGATGAAGCTGTCTCTATAGATTAGGGGTCTATATGAATTAAGTTATGAGTTCAAATAGATTAAGCTGTCTCTATAGATTAAGCGGACTTGCCCTCTACCTGTTGGGGTAAAGTGGTTGCTTCTGTGAAGACAAAAAAAGGAAAACATAGATATGCAAATTTCGAGAAACTAGATATGAGTTCAAATATTATGTTCTACAATATGAACTTTTCAATCAAAAAATTCGGTCATTAGTTAATGAGCTAGCAAAAAAATCATTCTTCATTCTTATTGAAATTTCAATGAGTCAAATATCTTGTAACAGTGACTTGGAGGTTATTTGAACTTTGAGTTCAACCTAAAACTACGATGAAAGTTATCGGTAACCCACAACTTTAAGCTTATAAGAGCATCTCCAATAGCTATACTATAATTTTTCTATAACAGAGTATGAAAAGTCAAAACCTCTAAAAAATAATTGCATGCAACTCCAACAGCTATTCTATTTTAGCAATTATAAGTTAACTATATTAAAAAAATATTTATTACATTTAATAAACTATTATTTCTTTCTCCTACACTTGTAACTTCAATATTTATAATTGGTTGGATATAATTTAAATATTATTTCTCTCTTCTATATAATTTTAGAGATTTCTCCATTTGTAATTCCTGGAGCACAAAGCATCCGGGCTAACCCAATCACTTTCAATTCATTCCAGAAGTTATTGATTGCCTACAACTTAACACTACACACTGATTCTATGAGCATCTGTTTTGAATTATTATAATCTTATTAGGTTTCTCATCAAAACTATATAACCTGAAGTTTCTCATCCAAATTAAATTGAAAAATAGGTTTAAATTAATCAAATCAAAAGCTACTCTAAACAAAGTTCAAAATTCCGCATTAACACACGATGATTTGATTGAATTTCGTTGATTAAGAAAATTTCTAATGCAAAACCGAATGAAAACAAAATTTCGACAGCGTACGTTTGGGAAGTACTTACGATTACGAATATGTTATCAAGTGTTGGAAACTTGACAGTCCGTGAGCTTAAAATACCATCCAGACGACGGTTCGGAAGGTGATGCCGGCCCCGATGGCGGAACCTGACGACGACGGCGATGGTGGTGTACTGGTGTTGACTGTTGACGGTAGTACAGCCATATGAGAGTTTGGGCCCTTTGGCCCAATTTGGTATTTCTGTTTTCATCGAGAATATTGATCATGATGTTTGTGTGTTTTTCAATGAGTAAACTACAAATTTGGTCCCTGTGGTTTGTAAAAATAACATTTTTTTGTCTCAAAAACGTTGAAATTTGATTCCTTCCTATAATGGTCGTGAAGGAAAATTTTTTAAATGAGGGACATTTTGGTCCTTTTATCGATTTTTATTTTTACTATGATTTTGGTCATTGTGGTCTTTGGTTTGGTAACAAACAGAAATTATTAAGATGACGTAATTGTTCCTCATTAAACGGAACTTTTTAACGGTCGTTAGAACAGTAGGAATATGTTTCACAAACCACATACACCAAATTTGTAGTTTACTCGTTTTTATTGTGAATTATTATATATTCTTATGATAATTAAAAAAAGAGTAAATAAGGTTTTTGGTTCATGTGGTTTGTTGGAAATTATATTTTTTTATCTGTGTTTTAAAAACTAAAATTTTCATTCGTATGATTTAAAATGTATTGTTATTTTCGTTCTTATGATTTATAGTTTATTGTTGTTTTCATCCTTATGCTTTACAATTATATGTAGTTTTTGTCCTTAATACTTGGAAGGTAAGAGTTAGTCTTATAAATGAAAACAACAATAAATAATAAATTATAGGGATTAAAATCTCAATTTCAAAACCATGAAGTCACAATTTTACCAAATCACAAGGATGGAAAATGTAAATTATCTTAAGAAAAGCTCTCAAATCTCATTAATACAATAAAAATAGAGATTTTTAGGTATATAAGAGATTTTAATTAAATCCATAACCTTTTTAAAGTTAATTTTTCTTATATAGATACAGAAATCATGAATTTAATTAAAAGCTTATTTTCTTAAATGATAAAATAAAATATGGATCGGACTTAATGCTGCAAAAGAATCCACGATTTTAGTTTTAAATCTCTCATATATTATGTATTTGATTTTTTATATAGTTTTGTATTTTATAGAAAATTGAATAGGATTTTTGGAGAGTGTGATCGTAATTGGGAGGTATCTTGCATTATTATTATTTCGCTATATTTTTCACATAACGGATTTTCTTTGAAGAATTGTGTTTTCATACAGAAAATCAAACTATTTTAGTATATATTTAATCATTTATATACAAATATATATGATTAAATATAGTTGTAATATCTATCAAAAAAACCTCAAAAAAATCCAACCATTTTTTTATTATTTTGAATGATTAAGTTTATAATATTCGATTAATGAAAAACCATTAAGTTTTCTCGTTTTGAACAATTAAGTTCTTGAATAGTTTTTTAAATAAATATACTATCAAACTTTTAAATATAATTGTCCTTCTAACACTACTAGAAAATTGAGTATTTTCAACGAAAATTAATTTTCAACAGAAAATGTCGTTGAAAATTTTCTACGAATTTTAGAGGATTATATATAAAACATAATTTTTCAACGAATTTCCGTTGAAAATCTCTCACAAACATATATGCATTTTCAACCAAAAAAAATTCAACGGAATGTCTCGTCAAAAAAAATTTGGTTGAAAATGCATTTTGTGAGAGATTTTCACCGGAAATTCGTTAAAAATTCGTAGAAATTTTGTGTTTTGTCAATAATCCCTCTAAAATTCGTTGGAAAATTTTCAACGCCATTTTCCGTTGAAAATACTCAATTTTCTAGTAGTGTAACTGCTACCTGTCACATCACTCCTTGTCGTCTCATCATTATTCATTCTCCATATCGCCTCTTGTTTATTATTACAAATATGAAAAGTCAAATTTTTTGTCGTGACCCTGCCATTGATATCCCTCTTTTTTTTATTCGTTTTTTGGTTTTTCTAGTTTCTTTTTTTATAATAATTTAATGAAGTATATATAAAGAGAGAGAAAAACACGAAGAATGGAAAACAAAAAATAAAAAATAAAAATAGATGGAAGGGACCAACAACGATATAGATGAGATGAGACGACAAACCGTGGATTTGTAAATAACAACTATTAACCTATTAATAGAGTTTGTTAAAGGCCCATTAGGCCGAACCTAAATGGGCCACTATCCTTCCTTAAATGGGTTTTAAGTAGAGTTTTGAATTTGCTAAATCCTATGCTTCAAAATTGAACATGGAAGGACTCAAAAATCACAAACCGTGAGCAAGACAAGGACACCAAAGCCTTTGAGTTTCAAGTTGTTTTATCCGACGGTCATTATTCGATGGTCGGGAGATCATCCTGTGATAGTTGTTTATGATGGTGGCACTACAAGAAAACAAAGTTTCACTGACATACGAGTTTGTTACTGATTTACCAATGAAGGAGTGATGGAAGAATACGTCACTGATGTCCATTACCAAAAGTCCTTTTCTAGTAGTGTGGGATGATGAGCAAGACCTCCATCTTTGTTTCTGATGAGCCATATGGGCCAAAGAAACAAATAGACGATGGTAGCTTGTTTCCAACAAGATCCAAAGCGACAACAAAACCTACAATATGATGCAGATTGGCAATATTCAACGGTACCATATAATAGATTGAAGCTAACAAAAGTCCTAACGAGTAGAAAACAAAATTGGGATAAAAGACTGAGACAAACGTATAGATGATCCTAGAGAATGAAGATACAAAATTAGGGTGTCGTGAACAAGTGGAAATTAATGTCATGATTAATACGTCTCAACAAACATTTCACTATGCTTAC
Source organism: Silybum marianum (assembly GCA_036898165.1). NCBI lineage: Eukaryota > Viridiplantae > Streptophyta > Magnoliopsida > Asterales > Asteraceae > Silybum > Silybum marianum. The sequence goes on from CM072530.1 coordinate 2,028,698, forward strand.
ATACTTAAATCGTTCAAGTTAAATCCTCTTAGTTACGTATTATAGGGAATTCTAAGGAAGTCCAGCGTTCTTTAAGATTTCTTGTCTCCATATTATTTTCTACTATTCCAAGATTCCTTAATTTGATCTATATGTATATGTGATCTATATAGGCTTCAGTAAAGGAATTCAGAACCTTCTCAAAAGTATAACATATATGGTGTACATGGAGTTTCATCTCAAGGAAGATTACTCATTTGTAAATGCATCCAAGAAGTTATAACGTGACTCAACTAGTTATGGGTGCGTGACACTAAGGATATATAACAACGCGTAGATGTAGGGTTGGCGTCTTTTCGCTTTTTTCATCTCATGGGGTCAAATTGTTGTCCCACATGTGGCTCGTTCGGACCCATCTTTCATCGAGTGAATTATACGTTTAAGATGATGATATATATTCACAGGATGGATGAGAATATAAGTAAAATTAATCCTCATGAAAATTGTTACATATATTATAATGATTGAAGTATATAATATTTATATACGACAAATGCAACAAATATTCCCTACTCATATTTGTTTAGATAAAATGGTTTATATCACCTGTACTATAGACTCGTTCTTCACATCCCTACAATTTTACAATGATACCCCAAACTCACACGACTTAACTAAGCATTAATCGAAGTATATATATATGTATATATAATTTTATGCATACAAAAAGAGAAACAACTCAATGTTTAAGCTTCAATCGATCATGTATACATTATAACAAACCTGCTATATATATACTTGTAATATACAACAAACATGACTTCCAACTCCAAAAAGAAAAAAGAAAAAAAAATCAAACACAATATGTATCACAAATAATAAAATGAGAGAGCAATTTTTAGTGTTTAATTTTCCTATAACCTAATTATAATTTAATACTTGATCAACATAACCAAGTAGTATATATATATATATATATATACACTAGAAGAACACTATGCCATTGTCTTCATTATCACCATCTGTAAACCCAATTGGGGAAGGGATTCCAAATTCGAAACCGAAATCAGAAAACAAACCAGATTCTTGATCATTCTGATCACATGATTTCGTGTTCGAGCATATTACAGTTTGGTTTGTAGATTCCTTGAGGCTCGAGAGCTGTGGAAAATACGGGTGGTTATAGTCGTATTGATGATGATGGTGGTGGAAGGGTGGATTTTGATGGGAGGAATTGGTGGTGATTTGGTGGTAGCAACCACAAGATGGTGGTTGGTTATCACCACCGGTGGTGGTGGTAGGAGGATATGTATTTGGTGAAGCAATATTATGGCTATTTATCATGTTGTTTTGTGAGTTAAATTCATTGCTATTCTCTCCTTTTGCTTTGTAAAATACTCTACATAACACCCAATCTTCCTGTCAATTTAAATTCAACCAAAAACAAAAGCAAACAAAAAAGATTGTCAGATCCTTCAATTTAAAGAAAACGATAAATATTTTATGCAAAATTCAGAAAGAAAAAAATGGAATCTTGAACATGAAATGTGTAGTACTAAGTTCCTTTATTTTAGAGCATTGTGTATGTGTATAATAAACTCAGAAACACCCGGTAACCATCTTGCAGACGGTATAGACATGTGCATTCAAGTAAACGAAGTTATTTTTTGGTTTTTATACACGTGTACATGTTCCGGACAATTTGCTTACAAATTGATTGTATGCACATGTATATACCGTCCAGTGAGTGTTTACCGTCCAGTGAGTGTTGCTTACTTAGGTTTTCATATTTGGTGGTTTTCCTCTAACCAGACCCTATATATATATATATATATGTGTGTGTGTGTGTGTATGAGGATGGTTCAAATGATAACTCATCTTTCATTGTGCACGTGAGGATAAAGGAAACCGCTACACGTGTCCCCTACATCCAAGGGTTATTCATTCTAAATAGATAATGATCATGTGTGTTATTCATATTGAATGTTGTGTTATTCATACTGAATGGTGTATCATTCATTATGAATAGTGTATGAACTTCACATTTGTTGTTCATTATGAATGTCCTTCGTTATTCATTATGAATGCCCGTTCGTTACTGAATGGGACACGTGACGCGCTCTCCTTTGTTCTCATGTTCGCAATGAAAAATGAGTTTTGATTTGAACTTTCCTCTCTCTCTATTTGTGTTTATATATATATATATTATGGAATATATATTCAAATTACCTTGGGAGGAATATTAGGGTTTTCAAGGCGAAACTCGTGCATGATCCAACCAGTTTTAACCCCATTTGGAGCTCTGTTCTTGTAAAACACAAGAGTCTTTCTCATCCCAACTATGGCACCAGTCTTTGGATCGACAACGGTTCTATCTTTCCCAGTAGCCTTCCAATATCCGGATTTCGTTGCCCTATTAGTGCGGTATCCTGTTGCGTATTTTCGATCACGAAAGCTGAAGAAATACCACTCACTCGAATTGAGTTTTGCCACCTCTTTAGATCATAAAACAAAAGAGTTAAAAATAAAATCATATATAATTAAGAGCTTATCCAAGAAGAAAAATGGAAAATGAAATATAGCTATCAGTAGGGTTTATGCTAAAGCTGAAAAAGACGATAAATTAATGCCTAAAATGACTTTGGATACTGTAGATAGATGATGATTGCAAGTATTCCCAGTTTTCATGTGGTTTCTTTGAGAAGATGCAAATCAAAGGCTAAAAAAAGATGCAATTTTGGTTCCAAGTCTATATCAGAGAATATGTCCTTATTATAAGCAGTACCATTCATGTGAGAGAGAATCTGTATGTGTATATATTATATATATATATATATAAATTCACCGACTGGGTATGTGCTTAAATAATTTGTACCAGTGCTTTAGAAGTTGTACAGTTTGAACTACATCAAAAACCAACATTCCGTCAAAACATTTTCTAATTATATCCGTGATCATAATAATCCATTGATTATCTCACTCGAGAAAATATATCTTGAAGTGCTCAAGAAATGGAATAATTTTCTTGATTAAGATGTGTGTATATATATATATATATATTGTATGCCATATCTATTAAAAGATAAGATACGTTAGGAGAAGGGAGAGGCTAGAAAACAAGATTTCTTGATTGCAAATTAAAGAAGGGTGATTTTAATTTTTAACTTTGCCCAAAAAAACATTATCAAATAAAATAAACTCCAGATATATTCTTTATTGTGATCATATAACATATCAAAGATGAAAACTAAAGATTGCCAAGAAAACACACACACACACACAGACTCAGATCTTTAAGTATTTGATGATAGTGAGTGATTCTACTGAATGAGTCAGCAATCACAGGTATGGCCGGCCATGCGTGCCATCGAACCTGTAGTTGGATCGATCGATGATCAGTTCATTTGGGCAAAAAGTTTTGTTTTTGTGATTCTTTTTTCCTTTAATTTTCTTCTTGGAAAAAGATGGTATAGCTAACTATGCCATGTGCCTCTTAAAGAATTTATGATTACTAATTAAACAAACAAGCATTTATCCTCCATTAGAGATCAGAGATCAGAGATGAAGATGAAGAAAAGGAATCATAATTAAGAACAAAGAAACAAAGGGATAATTAATTGAACACACACACATATATATATATATATTATAAATATTAATATATATATACCAGGAAGCTGCCATGGCTCACAAATATGAAGATCAATTTCCACAAGAGTACCCTTTAGAACATCTTCATTAGCAATCTTCTTGTAAAGATAGTGGCAAACCAACTCTTCATCACTTGGATAGAATCTAAACCCTGGTGGCAACTTTGCTCCTATATCATTCAGACCCATCTTAATCAATTAAGACTCTTTTCCCAAAAGAATCAATTGGGTCACAACCCCTATATAATATATATGTATTGTGTCTTAGAAAAGCTATATCATAATCATAAATACATATCAAGATTTCTGTATGCAAGCAAGCAAGCAAGCTATAGGAATTGGTGAAGAGGGAATATTTATATAGCTATGGTCCAATCTAAAGCTTTATATATATATATATATATATAAGTACTTGTTGCTAATATGGATTTATTTATATATAATATTGAACAAGGGTTTTTGAATTGTATATATAGAGATAGGAGAGAGAATGATGAGGTTGAAAGGTAGGTTGCCACCTATAATTTCTTAACAATAATTAGTAGAATTATTCTAACTGTTTATGATTATGCTTCTACTGTGAGTTATTGTTATGGTGGGGGGAACTTTCAAGAAAAACCAAATTCACAAGGAATCCTCTCCGTATTTATTACTCTGTTGGTTCGACATATGATCATCTTTCGATTGTCTATATTAGATATATCTATCTTTTTTAATTTTAATGGCGTGAATTTATAAAATAATTAAAGATTTCGTTACAAATTCATTACATTATAAAAAGGGGATTATAGAATGATGTGGGGTTATAAAATGTTGCCAAAACCGGAAGGTCGTGGTAATTAATCTACGGATGGATTAATCCATCGGTTTTATTAACTTTTGAAATCGTTACCACCGACTTCTTTTCCTAATTTAGGCCATTACCAATAAGTATTGAGATCGACATGTGTAGTCCACAGTAATGGTTATTTTTCGATTTTTAAATTAAAAAATATCAAATTAAAATTATATATATATATACACACATGTATGTATTTTCTGAACGAATATTCTTTGTGAAAATACAAGTACCATATCTGGCAAATTTATTTTTTCAGATGATATTAGAAATTACTAATTTAAGACAAGGGAAAAATTACTTCATTGTGTAATTTACTAGATCATATATAATAAAATAGTTTAAACTTTATGAATTATTATATTTTCATTTTCTATTTTTTTTAAAATTAATTATACGTTGGGTTGTTTGTTGATCCGATCCCATGGCTAGGGTTTGTCAACTGTGCATATATGTACCCTAAAATTTGCCAGTTACTCATTAATTCCTTACATAAATTTATAAAAATGATTTTAGTTTTTCATGCTTTTGTATAACTTTTTATAACCCTTTCGACTCGATTAATTAGTAATTCATGAGATCGATCAATGCAGAACATCCCCCTCAATATACATCAAACAGATTTAAAAGTCTTCGGAACTTCAAATTTAGTATAGCACTTGATTAGAATCAAACCCGCTTGAACACTACAAAACAAATGATTTTCACACACAAAATTTACCTATAGAAATTTCGCTAGATGATTACCGACGAGTCATACAGGAAATATTAATGGTTTCGGTAAAATCTGATGGTTTCAAGAAAATACCAACAGATTACCCATGAATTTCTTAGGTAATTTGTCACTGATTTGATTTACCCACCAACAATTTACCCATCAACTTTTGTGACGGTTTTGTGTCGATTTATCTTTAGCGACGAATCTCCCAGAAAAATGTTGTAGGTAAAAGTCTTCCATTTTAATAGTGGAAGTTTCATAGAACATCAAGTTTAAAGTGATTAATGACTACATATATATATATATATATATATATATATATATATATATATATTAAGCCAACATTTTTGGATTAAAAGCATCGAACAGATTGTGCTGAAGAGATCTAGCAGATGCATCTAATTTCTAAAACCCCTCTATTCCAATGCACAATAACCACATGCTCAGGGCACAAAAAGTAGGGGGGTGTCACATAACTGAACCAATATTATCCACTTAATTAAGAAAGCAATCTTCCAAAAACTTGCATGTGGCATTCTATTATACAAAACCAAATGATGATCGATCGATCGATCACCATGTTTCAATCTAAAAAAAAAGACAAGAACCGAAGATAGTTTTTTCTTCCTTCAAAATATCTAGCTAATTAAATCTTGGTTGATCTTAATTATTCTTTTTTTTAAACAACAACCAATATCATTAAAAATAACACTAGCAAGCAGCTAACAACCAAAAACCGGCATTACAAGGTTGATCTTAATTATTCTAATTAACATATGATAATAAATAGTACCATGCATCCTTTTGATTGAAAATTAAGCCATCGGTTAGGTTTTAATATATTTAATTTCTAGTTCTTATTGTTTATACATTCTCTCTCCAATCTAAAAAAGAGGTTGTGATTTCTTTTTAGTTATAATGAACTCAATAATTTGTGTCCATCAAGATTCTTATAAAAAGATTCAGGGTGTGAGCAAATTAGAGTCTCATCCCTCATAATCTTGATGTCATAACCACTTCTTATTAAATTACTGCAAGTATATATATATATAAAGTCTGGTATAATAGAAACATGGCTCTTTTTCAAGATCTTGAATTATGTTTTAGTCCAAACAAACTCAACCTTTTTGCACAACGTACATTCGTATTTTTTCATCTAACAAAACTATTAAAGTTATATTAACAAACACTATAACAAAATCGGGTTTACAAGGCGTCAACAATTTTTAGGTGTCCTAATAAATTGTTTTATAGAACTTAAGTTTATATAAGTAGGAGGGTTCCAATGAGAAAGGAAATTATAGTGAGAACCATAAGAAGAGATCTTCATTCTTGGATCAATCATAATTGAATTTCAACACTATTGACTTGCAACAAGATGCACTAGATCAATTCCCCCTTTAAAACACAAATTATGGGTGCGCATGAGTTTAATTATAGATATATGCATTTTTGGGCTTCTTAACAAACCTTTTAGGACACTTTTAATACAAAATGTTTTAAGACAATTTTGAGAAATTTCCTATGAATACGTCTTTCTATATAACTCTTGTTTTTATAAGAATTTTTTTTCAAATAGTGTCATATATGCTATAGCTAATATAATGACGTTATTTTTATAAAAATGTCCTAAAAACTTGTAAAGATGCTCAAAAACGTTTTGTGAACTCATTACAATAATTTTAGATAAAACGTTTTATTGATTGGTCCTATAAATTAATTAAGTTTTTATAAACAATTTATTATGACGTTTAGACATTTTTAACGTCCTATAAACTTAATTTTATTGTAATGCAAACAATAAATTCGACCTTAGGTCTTTCACCAAAATAAACAAAAACCTATATATAGAACAAAGCCTAATGTGAAATAAGGAAGAAGTTAATGATGATGTTGGTGAATTATTGACAAGGGGTTTAATTTTGGTGGGTTGGGTTTGCATTAATTAGCTCATAAATATAAATTAATTAATATGAATATGTTGGACTACAACACAAAAAAATCAGTTGAGAGAGAAATGTTAATCATGGAGTTAAGACAAGTCTTATCATGTCTAATTATACCCATGGAATGGATAATTTGAATGAGTGGTTGATTGGGATAGATATAGAAACAATTCATATGGGTTCTACCAATCATCAACCACGTGATCATGACCCTTCTACAAGTTTAAATAGATCACACAATGCCATTTGTCATTAACCAAGTGTTTGTTCCTAATTATACAAACCAAAATAATTAATATGTACTCAATATTTAAATAATGTTTTAAAATATGTATTTAGGTACCTATAAAATTCATTGAATCATATATATAAGGAAGGGCCCAATCGCATATATTACCACATGTGATAAATGTGTTTTGATGTGATGTTATAATTCATCACAATATAATTAGAGATTCATACCTCTACTAAACAAATTACTTTCACTCATAAAAATTATACATGGAACACTACAAAACAAATGACTTTCACGCACAAAAATTACCCACATAAATTTTCGTCGGTGATTACCCACGGTTCACTCAGAAAATACTAATGGTTCGGTAAAATCCATGTTTTTCAAGAAATACTAACAATTTACCCACCAACTTTTGTGACGGTTTTGTGAGGAATCACCCTTTAACGACAAATTTTCCAGGGAAAGGTCCGTAGGCAAAAGTCTTTCATTTAGTAATGGAAATTTCTATGGATGATTACCGGCAGATCACACAGGAAATGACGATTTTCGGTAAAACCCGATGTTTTCGATATAAATTACCCACCAGCTTTTGTGATGGTTTTGTGACGAATCACTATTTAACGACGGATTTCTTAGGAAAATGTTCGTAGGTAAAAACATTTCATTCTAATAGTGGATGACTTTTGACACAACCTAGATCACGGACCAAATCGTCTCCATGCCATCAAATCTCCTCACGTGTATTATTACATTTGATATAAACGAGTAAACTTTTACATATATGGATGCATGTTTTATGAATAAAAAGCAGACATAATATATGAATATCAAGATATTGTATAGATACCGACTTTAAGTTAATTTAACTTTTGTGCTTATATGTTATTTGAAGAATTGTTAGAACGCGTGAAGAAAATAACATTGGAACCGAATAAGTTATTATATGGGGTTTTCCACCAGGTGTTTATGAAAAATCCCATTCATATATATATCATCATGTAAACATACTTTGTAGGGCTATATATAATTATTATAGTTAAATAATTGCATACATAGGTTGCATACATACCTTGCTAACAATCATGTTTATTAATTTGTCTTGTTATTCGTAAGACTCCAAAATACCATTATGGAAACTAAAATAAACCTAATGAAGCAAAATGAAACATAATGATAATTAATTAGTAAGCATTTTTGTAATAATTACAATCTTTTTGTACATGAAAATGTTAATTTTTTTTAACAAATTACTCAAGATCGTAAACGGAAACAATATTCTTTTTTATTACGAATTAATCATTTTAGAATTTGATAAAACAATTAATTAAAATATTCATATCAAGTTTGATTTGTGGATTTTAAATACTTATTCAATTAGTAAAACAATCACTTCCATTATTGATAATTTTACCTAATTTTGAAGATTATTTTAGGTTTGAAGCTTATCAATTGAAGTTTGAATAGTTTCATTTTTGTTTTTGTGTTAATTTTATTTGTAACGTCCGAAAGTCCAAAACACAGATTGATCTAGTGACTTTGAATTTAACTTAAAATTATAATTAAAGTATTGGTAGCCTACAACTTAATTTGAATTTAAAAATTAAAAATCTTACAAATATACTCCATTATCCATTAAGCTCCCACACTAGAATTTCTAACATTCTCGTCAAGATCCTCTTGTAATCATCGATATGATATTCGCTTAAGACGTTACATGAAACACCCCCTCGAGGGCTCGTCATGTCTGATGAGATTTGCCCCACCATGGGATTCACTAAGACGTCACAAACACTCCCTCCCCTTGGAAGACTCATCATACAAATGAGATTTACCCACCATCTCTACCCAAAGCGACAATTTTTTTTAATAACTTCAACATGATGAAAATTATTGATAGCTTACAACATTGTACCTATGAAAAGCTCATAAATTTACTCATCTATCCATGTAGGATAGATCGTTACATTACCTATGGTGGTTAGTTTGTAACCTAACAGTTAAACTTTTAAAGGTTTACAAACTTATAACTTTCGTTCAATTAATTCGTTCTTTATGATTTGATATATTTGTACATCGACAAATTTAACTGAACTCCAAAAAAAAATCAAAAATGGGGTAATTAATATCCACTAATGAATCCAAACCCAAATATAGAGTTTTAACATTCATTAATTAATATCCAAATTAAATCCATTATTACTAAAATTCAGATATATATGGATTAGTGGGAATAAGGAATAAGAGTTTAATTTGAAAGGAAGAATATAAAATCATTCAAATTAAATTATGACACCTGCGACTTGTCTCCTTAATTAATAATCTAATAGCATGCCATCACGCCTACATGTTTCATACGCTTAAAAACACATATGTACCTTCAGAAAAAACCATAGAATTAAAAAAAAAATGAGAAACCATTCATCTATACGGTATCTACATGTTCATGTAAGTATAAGTAATTTATGAGTAATTTTGCTAGTATGTACATGTCCATAATATTCACATATTTATCAATTATTTATATCCACATGTACATAATTACATATCGTATGTATAGATAAATGGTTGATAGAAACGGTATTGTTTTTAACAACAAGGTGCTGAAAAGGGTTGAGGTAATCAACTTGGTGCAGTTTTTTGTGTTTAGTTGGTTCAAGCATAGATCAAAGTTTGGGAGGAGTGTCTGTTGGGAGTCGTGAGTTAAAATTCCTATGGTTTTCTTGCTGTAAAAAAAATAGAGGGTTCCTCGGTTTTTCATCTTTTTGGAGTTTTCCTCTGAATCTCCCTCATCCCCACCCTCTATCTCTCTCTCTATATATATATATGTGTGTGTGTGTGTGTGTGTGTGTGTGTGTGCGTGTGTGGAGTTATTTCAAACTATACAAATCAATATCAACTCTTCATCTAGTCTAATAATATTTGATTTCATAAATATCTTGATTTTTCTTGATCTAAAGTGTTGATCATAATTAATGATCTTTGATCATCTTTCATAAATATGCAGATCATAATAAATAAACTTTCAATCAATTTCCAAAATATCTCATTTGAATTTTTGATTGTTATGTATTAGTTAGATTTTTTGTTTTGAAACACCCTGTATATATACACACACACATACACTATAAAATAAAGATGCTTCACCAACGTACTTTTCCGTCTATGATTGAAAATTCCTCGAGATTCGTTGGTATTTTTTTCCGGATAAAGCCTCTTTGTTTTGTAGTGATAGGAGCATGGAGCCAGAAAATTTATCATGCCTAGAAACAATGTAAAAAAATCATGATTTCAACATTAGAAAAACCTTTTTAATTTTTTTTTATTAAATACTTATCTGTAAAACTAGTTGTTAAAAAAGAGTTGAAAAGCAAGAATGAATTACACCACATAACTACATATACATTTACACAAACAAATACAAGATGTGTGTAAATCAACAAATAACCAAGAAAGACCCTTTGAAAATCTGTGAAAATTACCGTAAACACTTTATTTACTCAATATAACAAGATATGTCTAATTTAGAACGTTTAGAAACTTTGGTAACAAGATCTGTCTAATTTAGAACGTATAGAAACTTTGGTTTTTAAAAGAAGGAAAACAACAATTTGATATTAATAAACAAAGTTTCAAAAGGATAATTAAGATTGGGCCTAGGTCAATTTTTGCCGTTACCCTTCTAGCAAGTTTGGTTCAAACGAGAACAAAATCTAAAGTAATAAGTAGAAAAGAACAGTCAAATCACATGCATTTTACAATGAAACCATTGTGATTACGGCACAACTTTGGCCCCAACCTAGGTCGTGGGTCAAGTCGTATGCACACCCATACGTTGATTGTGTTCCCTAATCATATGTGATCAGCATTCTCATTTGAGACGTATACTTCTTTTCAAATGGTAAAAACCATTCAACTATTAAAAAAACAAAGCTATGGATTTTTTTTTACAAAATCATTGTTAGTTTGTTGGTTAGTTTTTCTTGCTTTTTGTATGTGATTCTGTATTCGTGTCTTTTATCTCAAAAAAGTTTAGAAATGTGATAAACCTAAAAAAGTACAAAAATAACAGAAATCAGATTAAACCCCGTGCATAAAAGGGGAAAACAATGCAAAGTAATAACCTTGCAAAGAGAAACTTGTGTTATTGTTGTAGTTTAAAAAATATATGGTTATACCCAACTACATAATATGATGAAATCTTTGACGACCCTAATTTTTTTTCGTTACGACAGAGGAAGTGGTGGCCCGTGCCAACGTATGCACCATATATAGTGGGTCCACCATTGGTTCTAATGCTCACTTATTTTGATTATGTTCTTGTTTAGACTTCATCCTACATACATACATGCATGCATGCATGCATATATATAGGTGGACGTTCAAACGAGAGCACATCTATTTTACGAAAACACGAAAACACCCTTATCACGTGTGATAATACACGTAATGCAACTTGGTAGTATGTGTGCAACGTACCCTACAATTTACGTCACGCCTAGAGTTGTTCACTAGCGAGACGACCCTAGGACCCCCCCCCCCCCCCCCCCCGCGCCCAAGCCGCTAGAAAAGCAGGCTTGGACGAACATTCTCGAAAAAATGGGTGGACCTGGACTGATTTTTTGAAATTAATGGGGCGGGCACGGAGAATGCAAAAGTATATGTCGGCAGGCTCGTCCGACCCGTTAATATATTTATACTAGTTAACTTTTGTAATTAAAATTTACAAATAAAATTGAGAATTCTTGATACTTATCAATCCTCACTTAATTATGACTCATGTTAATAACACTTTTTAAAAATATAAAAAGTAAAAATATAATTACCTCAATAGTCAATTGATCAATTCCTTATTATCTCATTTAATAATTTAATTATCTATATTCCATATTTTACAAAACATTTTTTTCTAAATTATATACATTGTTATGTATTCGCATCTAATTTTAAGTTAGAAATATTGTTGCGTATTTTGAATTATTTTACATTAACTTGTGATGTTATATAAGTTTGTTTTCTTATAAATATCAAAATATTTTTAGGCCTTGAGCCCAACCCTATATATATATATATATATATAGAGAGAGAGAGAGAGAGAGAGAGAGAGAGTCTATGAGGGAGGTTCATGGGCAAATCCCCCAATAAAATGAAAAATTGAGGAACATCTTGATAATCATTCATCTAAACCGTATGTACATGTGCATACAATAGTTGAAGTTGTTTTTTAGTTTCACAACGTGCAGGGTATGCATATGTGCATACCAAAAAAATTGTTTACAAATTACTTGTATATATATAACACTACTTATATATATATATAGGGAGAGAGAGAGAGAGAGAGAACTTCAAATGCAAACCGACCACATGTTACAAACTATACAAATCAAATAATTAAGATATATACGGAAATGATGAATATTCATTTATTATTATCTGAATATTTAAGGAATATATTAGAGTTTATTAATTATGATTAACATTTTATATTAGGAAGCATTCATATATTTGTTAAAGTAGATGGACGGTTAAGATTGATTTGTATAGTTTGTCATCTTTGGTTGGTTTGCATTTAAAATAACCTTATATATATATATATATATATAGGGAGAGGTTCAAATGAGAACTTTTGATTTTTAAAGGAACAAAAGGACACATTGTGGACCACATATGATGTGGGTCCCACATAATATTAAATCATTTCTGATTTAATATTTAATATTAAATCAGAAATGATTTAATATTATGTGGGACCCACATCATATGCAGTGGCGGATTCAGGATTTTTGTCCACCGGGGTCCCATTAAGATAGACTAAAGGCGCGTAAAGTCACCCGACGTGTTTTGGAAATTTTTTAAAACTTTTTAGTTGATTTCAAGATATTTTCTTATTGTTTTTGTCGATTTTGAAAGATTTTCCTAGTGTTTTTGTCGATTTCGATTTTTTTTTTTGAGTTTTTTATTGATTTCAAAAGACTTTTTTAGTGTTTTTATCCATCATCGACAAGATGGGGTCCCTTGAAATTTTTTACTAGGGGGAATCTAGGCTAAATACAGTATTTTTCAGATTTTTTAGTCTACAATTTTTTTTTTAACATTTGACTGGGGGGATGGGACCCGCCCTTTTTCATGTTGTGTCCGCCACTGATCATATGTGGTCCACAATGTGTCACTTTGTTCCTTTAACGAGGGCCCTATATATATATATATATATAACACTACTTTAATATGTAAGACAATTTAATTATTGTAATATATACTGGAAATGACCAAGTTCATGCATGTAGTTGCTGACAATCTAATTAATTCCATCGGATCTACTATATAATCGTAAATTAAACTTAAACATCAATTTCAAATCCAGAATCTTTTTTAGTTCTTGTCATTGTTTAATTATTAATTCCATCATTGATGCTTGACTGCTTAAACAAGGATCCATGTTAACTGAATTACCCCATGAATTAAGGATCCTTAAATTAAAGAAACAGTATATACATGTATTTATACAAACACACACACACACATATATAGGCGTAGGATCGTGTACAAAAAAAGAGAAAACTGTGTAAAAAGGCTCTTTTTATAGTAGTGGTTATGACAACTCGTCCAACATAGATATGAATATGATATGATTTTTGTAACCTCGTATAATCCCCACTGTAGACTACCAAGAACTTGCATCCAAGGTTGCACATGGTTGGATTGGATTTGGGTTTGAAGACGTTTGCACAGCCTAACTCAACTATTGCAGTTTGAAATTTTTAAACCCTTTAAAGAATTTAAAGCATACCCAACCTAACCCAAACCGGCCATCCGCATTGGTAGAGTTGTGATATTATCACAATACTACAACAACATATTAAACAATTATTAGTCATTATTATCAATTAATTGACTTTTTATGCAAACATGAGGACTTAAAGTAAGGCCAACACCAAGAAAAAAGTTGAAGATTCTTGCCAAGTAAAAGTAAAATATGAAGAAAAAAAAAACTAACCAATTGTCTGTCATGAGTCACGACCATGCAAATAAAAAACAACACATTAAAAAACATGTATAACACATGATGCATATAACATATAAAAATGGTACAACATATAAGAAAGGCATCAAATTCATCACATTGGATAGGATTCAGCTTGGTCTAACGCAATTCCATCCTAATACATATAATCTAAAGATTTTACAATTTAATTAAGCCGACTTATTTCAACTTGGTTTTTCATATTCTTTGAAGGTGTATGCATGAATTTTTTTGGAAGATCAAGGCATTGTAGTCCTCAAATAGCTTTTGTATTCTATGTACCTTTTTCTATCTCATGACTTACAATTATTGTTTATATAATGTCTTACAAACCGACAATTGTATTTACATAACTTATTTAAACAATCGTAACTTAGGGGCCGTTTACCAACTCTAACCGGGTAAGTTTTGTCCCGGGTAAGTGTACTGATTAGGGTAAGTTTTGTCCCGGATAAGTGTTGTCCGGATAAGAATGTTTACCAAATGTTTTTGGTAAGTACTTACCAGCAACAAAATGACCATTATAACCCTATTTATAATTATATGTAAAATATAATATAATTGATTTATTTTCATAAAAAAAATTGTAATTGTTTTCTTTTAATAGCCTCGATCTCCTAAAAAGTATTGGAATGTTTTTTTTCCTCCTTCCTGAGCACCAAAAACCCTTGAAGGGTTTAAGATCAAGTTTTCCTCTTAGCAAAAATGGATGGGCAAGTATGGAAAGAAAGGATCTGACCCGGGTAAGCATGATTTTGACACTTGTTGGGTCAGATTTCGGTCAGATTTGTGGTTTGGTAAACGCTCTGACTGCTGATCGGGTCAGATTTGCTGACCGAGTCAGACCGGTCAGCAGCTAGTAAACAACCTCTTAGATAAAATATGTTAATAAATAAACGACAAATATTTACTTCCATGAAAACCTTTTCTTGATCTTTAGGTATTAGTCGCTATAGGGTTACGGTTATATAACTTATTAAACGATTCATCTACGAGAATGCAAGATGCAGTAAACGATTTGTATCAACTTTCACTACTAAACGAAAGACTTTTGCCCACGGACTTTTCTTTGGGAAATTTGTTGCTAAAGGGCAATTCCTTACAAAACTCTCACAAAATTTGGTGGGTAAATTGATGGTGAGTAATTCAAATTTGTGACGGATAACCCAGGGATTCTCTAGGTGATCTGTTGGTATTTTCTCGAAAAACATCTTAATTTACCGAACTACTAATGTTTTCTGGGTGATTCGTGAGTAGATGAAAGACATTTGTTTTATAGTATTTGTTTGAAGCTTCTACAATTCTACATACATTTATAAATGAATGTGAGTGTCAAAAAATATTTTGTTGGTATTATAAAGAATGTGTAAATGACAACCATTTAATTAGAAATCATTGTTTTTTTTATCAAATAATAAGTTTTGTGTTTAACATTATTAAAACCCAAAAGTTTGATATAGTTATGATTAATTGTTTTTATAGATTTTATTCTTTGCATACAAAAGTATAGTGGGAATACAATGTTGGAGAAAGAGTGACGACTTGATATTCCTTTTTATCTTTTACAATCTTAGTAAGTAATACATACATACACAAACAGTATAATTATTTATAAAGTCAATAAATCATATAAAATTTTGAACTAATTATCATGTATTATTATTTTACATATAAAAACAAAGTGTTGTTTATGTATCAAACGTCTAGTCATTTTGTTCGTGAGAAAAAAAGTCATGAAGGTTTCATATATATATATATATATGAAACAATAATATATATGCACTATATTTTCATACATGAAAACATTGTTTTTATAAATTGTTGGGTTTGTAAGAAAATGATATATATATATATATAGAGAGAGAGAGAGAGAGAGAGAGAGAGAAGAAAGTTTAAATGTGACCTCAAATTTGGTTGTAAATGTGAGAATAAATGAGAGCGCGACACGTGTCTGAATGTTTATTATTCAAACTGAATAATTAAAGAAAATATTCAGTCTGAATAATGTTACATTCAGACTAAATAAATACTATATTCAGTCTTAATATTTATTTGATTATTCAGTTTGAATATGACACATGTCGCGCTCTCATTTTTCCCCACGTTTACAACCAAATTTGAGTTCTCATTTGAACTCGTCCCTATATATACATATATATAGAGAGAGAGAGAAGAGGGGGGGGGAGAGTTGAACCCGTCCCTATATATATATATATATATATATAGAGAGAGAGAGAGAGAGAGAGAGAGGGGGGGGGGAATTCAAATGAGAACTCAAATTTGGTTGTGAACGTGAGGACAAACGAGAGCGCGAGACGTGTCACATCAGACTAAAGTTATGGTGAGAATTGAAGTTATGGTGAGAAGAGTAAGAAGGGATCTCCACCCTTGGATGCACGTTAGGATGAGATGCACCGAGATGAGATACACCGAAATGCACCGGATCATTCTCGTAACAAACGCGACTCATGGTTGTGTTTGAGATTAAAAGCGATCAATAGTCAAGATCCCTTCTTACGCTTCTTACCTTAACTTTAACTTTTCACGTGATCCCATGCATATATATATATATATATATAGAGAGAGAGAGAGAGAGAGGAAGGTTCAAATGAGAACTTTGTATTTTTAAAAGAACAAAGGGACACTTGTGGATCACATATGATGTGGGTCCCACATAATATTAAATCATTTATGATTTAATATTAAATCATTTATGATTTAATATTAAATCATTTATGATTTAATATTAAATCATAAATGATTTAATATTATGTGGGACCTACATCATATGTGGTCCACAATTTGTTCCTTTGTTCCTTTAAAGATTAGCAGTTCTCATTTGATCCCTCCCCTATATATATATGGGGGAGCATTTATTTGAGAACTTATAAAATTACCTTGAGATCCGATGTATTATGTGCTATTTCACATAATTTGCTTCCTTCTACAACTCCGATCTAATATATTGATTAACATATATTTGTTTCACGATGTGTTTGTTTCATAATGTGCATTTTTTATGTGTGAAATACAAAATACAACTAAAAAGTATCACATTATATTGTAAACTGAATACATATGAAATAAATAGATTCTGAAAGAAATATATATTAAACAATATATTAAATTCTAATATTAGATTGAAAAAAATCATGTAAAACAATATCTTATGATAATAGTTCTCATATTTATTACACTATATGGGGTTCTCAAATGATTAAGTCTATATATATATATATTATCATATATATGGAGGGAGGTTCATGAGAAACTTCAAATAAATGAAAAACTAAAAAACAACATATCAGCTGTTAGATTGGATAATTTAATGGATGCGATTAATTGTGCGGTTACAACATTATTTTTTTAATTAAAAAATCTCACTTCCCCTTATTTTTTATTCGAAAAAAATAAACAAAATTTGAGTGACATAAATTACTCCAAAAAACCAAACATATTTTTCTCGTTAATTTGACATCTATATTTTTTGGTCCATTTTTTCGTGATTTTCCGGTTTTTCGTTTATTTAGCATTTCCCCTTGATCCTGATCCTATATAATGAAAACAAATTTTTGGTTGTGAATCGGGAACGATAAAAAAAAAAGAGAATGACCAAATTACGTACAAAATTATATGTGATTTTATATCAACGGTCAAAAAAATGTGCATGCAACCATATGGCCGCGTGGCAAACTCATCTGAATCACATGTGATTTTATACGTGATGTTAGAGTAAATTACATGTGATTCGGTCATTTTTTATTTTCTTAAATATGTATTGTAACAACTCATCCCACATTGGTAAAAAGGAGATTTGGAAGCTCCTTATAAGCCTCAAGTAGTGGGCTACCAATAACTTCCACCATGGTTTTAAGTTGGATTTGAAGTTATTGGGCCAGTCCATTACTTTGGCTTTGGGGGTGTTACATGTATTATTCTCATATAAACCCGAATATATGTATATATATTACATATACATACACAATAAACGAAAGACTTTTGCTTACGAATCTTTTTTTGAGAAATATGTTGCTAAACAGTGATTCCTTACAAAACTGACACAAAAATTGGTGGGTAAATTACTGGTGGATAATTAAAATTAGTGATAGATTACACAAGGATTCTCTGGGTGATCCGTTGATATTTTCACGAAAAATATGGGATTTTACGAAATCATTGGTATTGTTTGGATGATCCGTGGATAATTACCGATGAAAATTTTACTGGGTAATTTTTGTAGATGAAAATTATTTATTTTATAGTGATACGTGTGTATTTGTATGTGTGTGTATGTATTTTATAAAGTGTCTATTTGCTTATGTGATTCACTCCCATAAGTTATGCAAAATCTTCTATCCCCATTTTGGACACTTAACCCCACCAAAAACAAAACAAAAAAACCTAATCAAACATCATTCACCTTCTTGGCTTCTTATATTTGCAAAGAAGATATGTTTTATTGACTTCAAGAAAATATTACGATTTAACTTTAGACTATCTCTTTCTTTCTTTTTATTTAACAAGAAATATGAATCTATTAAATATTTTTGTAAAATGATATGATCGGTTACGAACATACATGGAACAACGTCTTAACTCCAAAATAAAGAAAAAAAATTAAGTTTTACGGACCAATAATCCATTATGAGAAAACCTATATTGTAATCATGAAGAAACAAATTAAATATCAGAATGTATATCAGTATATATAATATCATTCAACAACATAAGAAGAAAAAAACTAGCAAGGTTTCATGATAAGGAAAACATCATGCATTCAACTCTCTAGTTACAAAATATAGTAAAAATTTGAAAAACACTTCAAATTAAGTAGCATTTATTTAAATTTCAAGCAAAAGATGAATATATTATTGTACATGGTCCCAATTAAATTTCCTGAAGTGTCATGATTGTTCCGCGTACCATGTTTGAACTCGAGACATATATCATAGTACCTTGATCATTAATTAAGGTTTGTTTTGAATATTGCATCATGTTCGTCCTCTGGTTTCTTGCGTGTCCTAATCGAAATGTAATGTCAATGTGATTTAAGAAAGATGCTTTAGAATGAAATGATTTCACTTCATTCTAATTACATTATTTCAAGGTTGGTTGTGTAAATTTTCATGTCAGTTGTTTGTATTCATCATATATACGTTGATTACATTCAATCATAGTATATTAGGGTAATCTGTTCAATCAAGTTATCGTATATTTAAATTTGGCTCATTAATGCCTCAATGTTTCATTAGTTTTTTTATAGATAATAATGGAATCTTTATAGGAATACTTGTTTATTGCTAATTTTTTTTTAATAAATAACAAAAATAATGTTTTAACTTTTAAGATCAAATATAATTCATATTTACATTGCTCAATCCATAACTAAAATGTCTTATTTGAAACAAGTCTTTAAATATCTGTATGCATTTCAATTTTTTTACTCAAAACTCTTAATTTTTCAATAAATTTAAGAGTTTATTTGTCCAAAAATGTTTAAAGATCTATTTGTTTGTTTTTAATAAGTTCGAGGATCTAGTTGTTTGATTTCAATAAGTTTAATTCAATAAATTTAAGACTTTATATTTGTTTGGAAAAATGTTTAAAATTTTTATCAATCAAAATATAATAATTCATCCTACATTAATATACAAAATGGATTTGTGAGCTACTTAATTATAAGTTTAAAGTTGTAGGTTAACAATAACTTCCATCAAGATTTTAAGTTGGATTAGAAGTAATTATGGGGTCACCATGTTGTTTTGGGCTTATTAGAGCATCTCCAACAGTTTCTTTAAAATAGAGAAAATCACATTTTTGTTCTCTAAATTACTTCAATAGCTTCTCTATCTCATTCTTTAAAATAGAGATTCATGAAAAATTTCCAAATATAGAGATTTCCCTAAAACTCCAAAGAGATGAGAGAGAAATGAGTTTTTTTTATTAATTCTACCAATGAGAGTTAAATTAATATTATTTTATGTATTTTTTTTTAAAGTGTATTGGGATCATAAAATTATAGAATATATAAATAATATAATCAATGATTAAATCTCTAAAATATAAAGTCTGTTGGAGTTGATTGCATTTTATTTTAGATATTTTAACTTTTAGTTATCTATTTAGAGAAATATAGAGAAGTTGTTGGAGATGATCTTACAAATGGGATATCAGAGTCAATTATTGTATCATTGGGATAGTGGAAAACCTTATCGGGCATGATGATGAGTCCCCGAGGAGGGTGCTTGAGAAGTTACACAAGGTATGAAAGTAAATTAAGTTTTTTCGGACTTTTCCCTTTAACAAGTAAAATTCTTCATAAATAACTCGACGTTAATATCTTTTTTTTTAACACAACAAAACCAAATATGTATTACCCAAAACAGAGAGTTACACAGAGAAAAACAAGACCATACAAGGCAAAACAGAAAGCCCACTGCAGTGAACAAAACAGACACTCTGCCAAACTATTTGCGAGAGGCAAACGAAATGAACGAAGGGAAAACAAATACGACCACGACACAGCACCCAGGCACAGCGATCAAACGAGGTCGTCATCTAATTTAAATTATTCAATTATTGTATCGTATTATTCCAATAATAATGATGATAGTAATAATAATCATTAATTCGTCAATGACCCTCATCCTTAGTTTTGAGGGAGCTTTCGACAATGACTTGTATGTTTTCAACACCAACCCGTAGTCAAATTCTTGTGAAATCAGGAAAAAACGATTTTGAACATATAATCTTCGAAATTTTACTGTACTCGTTTTTGTATTTTAACAAGACGGCTTCAAGTATAATACTAGAGTATAATGTTTTAGAGAACGGTAATGATTACAATTTTATTGGGTTTATATTACGCTTAAAATGTCTTAATGTTTAAAGAGCCAAACAATAAATCATACTATTTAAAAGTGTTACGATAGGTTTATGTACACTTTTGGACGTTTTTTTGACAAGTTTCTACGACATTTTTAATATAAATTGTCGTATTAGTTATTTTATAGAACATTAATTTAAAAAATGTTCCATAAACACAAATCCTATAAAAAGATGGTTTATATACTTAAATATTCTATAAAATAGTTAGTACGACACTTGATGGTTAAAAAATGTCATAAAAAAAACTCGTTAAAATGTACAAAAACGTTTTATAAACTTTTAAATAAAAAATTATGTTATTTATTATTACAAATTTAAGTTATATAAAATAGTTTATTATCATATCTAGACATTTTAAATCTCATGTAAACCCATTTTCATTATAGTCATTATAGTAAATCTTTTTATTATAGTTCCTTAATAAAGATTTAAAAAACCTTTTTTTTATAATAGTCATAACTTGTAGAAGAAGATATGTGCATGGACGTTAGTAAAACAAGGTGGGAAAAGGCAATATTTTAAAAGTGAAATAAAAGTTGATGTGTCTTTTATGCGACACATGATCTTTATGCTTTATCAAAAAATATAATTAAAATCTTTTTATTATTTTTTAATTCTGGGTTTTATAGAAATAGAGTTTGTTTTCCATAATTTCAATATTAAATGTTGACTAATGCTTTATTGATTAGTTAGTAGGGTTGCATATAATATATTTATGTATATATGATTTGTATTAAGATTAAATAAGTATCTATAAAATTAATATTATAACTTTTTTAAATAGAGTATCAAAAGTTAACTTTAAAAAAAGTTACATTCAACTTTAAAAAATTATTTTATTTTATCAATTCTATTATTAATTAAATGTTAAAATATGTGATACATTTAAAAAAATTATTATTTCTCC
Organism: Silybum marianum; assembly: GCA_036898165.1. NCBI lineage: Eukaryota > Viridiplantae > Streptophyta > Magnoliopsida > Asterales > Asteraceae > Silybum > Silybum marianum. Next base: position 2,050,880 of record CM072530.1, read on the forward strand.
TTAATTATAATGTTTTTTATTTGTGAGAAAAAATTAAATATTATTTCTCCTTTTTAAATATGGAGTTTTATAGGTTTTTCAAAAAAAAAAAATTTATCATTTTTCTCTATTTTAGCATACATCATAACATACATATTGGAGTAAAAATATACCTTAAAGTTTCAAAAACTTTATTTTAACACAATTGTTGAAGATGTTTTTACAATAAAGAGGTCGATTCTTCTTCTTCTCTAACCATCTTTTGTCCAAAAATTCAACTCCTTATATCCATTAATCATATGAATACACATCATTTGAAAGAAATGTGAACATGTTTTAAGTAAATTTATAGTATTAAATAAAATTTTAATTTATGTTTACATAATTGATAGAAACAAAAAAAAACAAGGAAATCTGGGACAAAAGATTTTTAATCGTTATATAATGTCTACCCATTATAGCATCTTTAAGGAAATTAAACATAATTTATCTACTTTTGCGTTAAAAAAATTGTTCACAAATTTATTTATCTTTGTTTCAAAAATAAATATCCAAATTTTAAAAATAAATAATTAAATTTTCAAATCTATCAATTAATGTGTAAATATCTAATAGTTGATTAAATGGAGAAAATAATTAAAGGTATAATGTCATCGGAAATTAGTGGTTGATAATTAAAAGTCAACATTTCGTTGACTTCCATAACAAATCCACCATGATTTGCCATTGATTCAATGGTGATATAATTAATTAAATCACTTATAAATTAGTGGAATTAGTGGAGGTTAATAATACTCCTATATATTACTAATGGTATAGTATAAGTAAATTTTTCCTCGTACGTATCTACATCAAAACTTTAGAGCATCTCCAAAAATATCTCTATAACTTTCTCTAAAATAGAGATTCAAAATCAAAAATCTCTAAAAAAGTATTACATTCAACTCCAACAGTATCTTCATTTTGAAGATTATAGTTTATTATTTTATTAAAATATTCTATATTTCTAATAAAATATTATATATACATTTAATTTCATTTTTCTTATTGGTGGAACATAATAAAAAATATTTTATCTCTCATAGTAATCATTTCTGGAGATGTATCCAAATTCTTCAAATTTTGAGATTTTTGTAATCTCTTTCATGTTTTCTCCATTTTGGAGAAAGTTTTGAAGATGTTGTTGGAGCAAAAACAATGCTCAAAATCTCTAAAATTCTTATTTTCTCAATTTTGGAGATGCTGTTGGAGATGCTCTTAGAGCATCTTCAAGAGAATCCCTAAGGGTGCGTTTAGTTAGCGAAAATTGTTTTCATTTTCCAAGAAAACGTTTTCAGAAAAAGGAGTTGCGTTTTCATTCTCAGTTTTCTATGAAAAATTTTCAAAACGCGTTTAGTTGTGCATTTTCTAGCAATTTTCATTTTCCACTTTCTATTTTTTTTTCAAATTAGAAAGTGTGGGTACACACACGTTCACTTTCACACACAGACACACACACACAAATTCACACACACTCTTTCACACACACACACACACTAGACATAAACACACTTTCACACACACACACACACACATTCACACACACACACAGATATACACACACACTTTCACTTTCACACACACACACACATTTTCACACGTA